>CM039730.1:46875790-47475790 GCA_022539455.1 Dendrobium nobile
TTTGCTTACGATGAAGAAGAAGACTTGGGTTTGATTTATATGGGCTGCTGCATTTATTGTGTTGATGAGGGAGTGTAGGATTGTAGACACGCGTGGGAGTCACGTGGCGCTGGTTAGCCCCACAACGTCTGCGGGTTCGCGGAGCGGACGAAAAGAGCCGCCACGTGGTCTGTTAAAGTCCCAAAACACATGCAAGTGAAGTAATATATTAACTAATCCCCACCCCAAAGAAAAAAAATTAATTACAAAAAATCTTCATTAAATATATATTAGCAATTTAAAAATAAAAAATAAAAAGTAATATAGTCGAGATGGCGTGCTGGGAACTCGTGTGTACACGCACAAGTAAAAAGTGCAATTTCATGACAAAAAAAGTAAGCTTTTTGAGCCATTTTGAACTACCGGGGGATTTTGGGTGCTTTTAGCCCGGCCTGCCTATTATAGGGAAGTTGAATGTGCTGGGGTATATGAAATTTTTGGTTATCGAAGCTTCATAAAAGATGACTTATGTATCTTGATACATACGGGATATAATGTATCCGTAATTAAATGAAATGTTATGTTGCTTGTGGCTTTGATTGTTGGCTGCGAAAGAATAATTAGACACGCGAAGGCTCTGGCAACCAGCGTGCCCATGGCCTAGCAGCCAGCGTGTCCAGTCCATGAGCCTGCCAACATCCACTACAAAATGTACTCATAAGTACTCAATTTAAGTTGTTCGGGCTTCAAGATAGCCAGCTGGCAACTTGTGTGTGCATGTAAAAATAAAAAGTGGGATCACTATGTCAAAAAAAATATAAGCTTTTTGGGTCATTTTGAACTACCGGGCATTTTTGGTGTTATTAGCCTTGTCTGACTTTTAGAGGGAAGCTGAACATACAGCGCGGAGTAAAAAAATTTAAAATGTAAACTGAGTTATATTGATATTTATTTAAATTTGTTCAAGTTAATAATTAAATAAGTTTTATTATTTTAAAATTTTAATATAAAATGAATAAATATAGGCATGATCCAACTGATTTATTTATATTCCTGAATAACTCATTTGTTATCACTAAATTATTTTATCAAATGCTTAATATAATTATATCAATAAAAATTGTATATTATTTAAATAAATATAAATTTATTTAATTATAAGATATATTATTGCCTCATAGAATATTGCGTGGTAAGAAATATAAAATTTAATGTCTTAGCTTTGTATGATATATATAACACACAAATAAATGAAAGATTGATGATATTTATATAAGACACCACAATGTTTTTATGTGAAATCACTAAAAGGGGAAAACCCATGGGGCATTGTTCAGTTTAATGAATCACTAGTATTTACGTTAATTACAAAGACCCTTCCAGGGGGAAGACCTTGACTCGATGTAGCTAATATACATCAGTATTGGCATATTTGTTTGGTTAGCAGGACCATAGTCGGCGGGCAACGAAAGTCGAAAAGATTGTTGTGGGGTCACAATGGTCGAAAGAATCATAGTTGGCGGATGACATATCGTAGTTGGTAGACGACGGAGGTCGGAAAGGTCATAGTCAGATGATGGTGGTCGGAACGATTGTAGTTGCAGGGTGACGGAGGTTCGAAAAATCGAAGTCGGATGACGACGATCAAAACTTGGAGGTCAAAAAGATCGTAGTCAAGTTACGGTGGTCGAAAGAATCATAGTCGGACAACGACAGTTGCAGTGGATTTTAGTTAGCGGTGACAGTTGTCGAAGTGCAGGTCCGACGATAGTTGGTGGCCTAACAAAAATTCGACAAAAGTCCAGGAATGACTAATGGATGCGCAGTGGTTTGATGATGGCTAGTAGCCGGGAAGAAGTCTGGCGACGAGAAATCTCAAATTTCTTTTCATCTTCTCTCTTCCTTCTTTTCCTTGCCTCGCTCCTTCCATGGCCCCTCTTCATGTGAAAAATGATATGGCTATTTATAATTTTTTTTGAATGACAAGATCAGTAAATAAGGAGAAGATCAAGTGCAAGTTAGGAGTGTTTATAATGGGCGAGTGAAATCAACTCTCTTGATCATGGACTATTTTTTAAGTATTTGATTGTCTTAATGATGTCAGAATTTGAAAATCTTGGGCTCGTTGGATTCGTCTCGTCGAGCTGCTCGATTCTACTATAAGCATGTCATATTTGGTGATTATTTGGTCATCCAATTTATGATTTGAACATTCCAAATATGTTTTGGGTCCTCGATTTGAACCCATTTGTGCTCGGATTGAGTCAAATTTAGCATTGTTAGGTTTGTCTTTTTCGAGACATTCAGTTCGACTATAAGTTTGCTAAAATTGGAGTTCATATGGCACCAAATTTAATTTCGAACATTTCCAACTCAAATTTGCCTAGAGATTAATGCTTGATCAAGATAAATTTTGATGATATATCAATTATTAATGTTTTAAATTAATTTTCAATTAACTATTTATTTTATGAATATGTATTACTTATCATATTTTAATTAAATTAGTATTTTAGAATTATTTGTCCTTTATATGTTAGATAATTTATATTTCCGATATTTTTTGAGATATTTGAGCCAATTAATCCAATATCTTTTCTTCGATAGTCAAAACTTCAAACCAACACTTTTTTTTTTTGGGACATTTAGGTCATTTAAGGCAAACTCACACACACAACGCATACACATAGACTCGAACTCTGGACCTCTTAGTTGGAAGCCT
Source organism: Dendrobium nobile (assembly GCA_022539455.1). Taxonomy (NCBI): domain Eukaryota; kingdom Viridiplantae; phylum Streptophyta; class Magnoliopsida; order Asparagales; family Orchidaceae; genus Dendrobium; species Dendrobium nobile. The sequence continues at coordinate 46,878,492 of CM039730.1, forward strand.
AAGCTCTCAACCAATAGGCCAAGGAGAGTTGTGTGTTCAAACCAACACTTCAAGATGAGCTGCTTATATTTCTTATTTCATATAAACACTTTTGAGTTTATTAACCCATCTGTTGCTCTTTCTTCTCATTAGTCATCTTCTCTTTCCTCTGTTTTTGCTCATGCACTATGATCCCAAAACAATTTCTCCGCAATCCAAGTTGTAAATTAATTTGAAAAGCATACAACTCAATCGATTTTTTTTTTTTTTTATGACGAGGACCGTCCGCTGCCACACCCGACTTCGTCGAGCGCGCTTGGCGGTTCGTAAACCCCGGCCGACCTAATGGGCCACCCAAGCCACAAACCCATAGCCGGCGCTTTGAAGCCCCCACTTAAGGGCCGACTGCCGCTCAAGAGAATCGAACTCGAGATTGGGAGTTCCCAACCGAGCATGCCCACCAATTGAGCTATGCATCAGTGGGTCTCAATCGAATTTTTAACTTGTTTATTAGCTCATTGAAGTACCCGTTCAATTAATTTAGATAAATTATATACAATTATTAAAAAAAAATAAAACAAACATGGTATAAACATACAAATGAAAGTTTGGCTCGAACTCGATCTGAACATGAATATTTTATAAATTGATGAAGCAAAATTCATATCTAGACTTACTCAGCTCGACTCAACTAGTTCACAATTATAGGCCGATCCAATTAACGGCCTGTAGCCTAACTCGGCTCTTTGTTTGTTCTTATTTATTAATGAGTGATTAATATTAAAAAAATGACACGACTCAATTTAGATCAAGTTTAGGACAGCTTTTTTACTACTTTTTAAAGCAGTTTTTTAGTACAAAAAGTAAAAATTTTATAAAAAAAAAATTATTTTAAGAAGCAGTAAGAAAACCGTCCGAAATGAAGCCTTAATCAGCTAGCAGAAAGTTTAAATTTTAAGACTTCAACTTAGACGGTTTTTTACTATATTTAAAACAGTTTTTAGTACAAAGTACAAAAAAAATTGTTATAAGAAGCAAAAAGAAAATCATCCTAAACTAAGTTTACTCTCCCGCTGTTTCTATTTTTTTTTTTTCTCTAAACTATGTGCTTAGTAGGGTCCAACAAAGGGATTTGATTTGAAAAATTTTACTTAGAAATAAGTAAAAATCATTAGATCATGTTAACAGTCCATCCGATGATTTCTATAACTTTATTTATTTTAAATTGCTGGCTCTCTCCATATCTATATTATTATTATTACTATTATAAAAAGGGCTTGAGTTTCCACCCCCACGCAATCTTGACTTTTCATTTTAATTCTTAAGATACTATCCTAACCCTTCATTATATTATAAATATTTAATAATTCAAAAAATATATTACGTAATTATGCTGCTTGATTAACAATTAATTCAAAGTAGCTAATTAAAGTTGGTTAATTGGATCTTTGGATTTCCTGCTAGGGTTTCTCTTCCGCCGCTTTGCTCCCGCCTGTTTTGCTTTTGCGCCTCCATCTCCTCCGGCTGCTGCCGGAGGCCTCTCCCCGCTTCTACACCTCATTTTCTTCCATGTAAGCTCTTTCTTCCATGGATTTTCCTACGCTTACCTTGCATGCAGGAGGTCCTTCTACCTCTCTAGCCCCTCGCAACTGGAAAAATATTGTGGTTGATGCTGAGCCCGTGTCCAAGGATTTACCGCTCTCTTTTCTTCCACTAGAACCCGACATCATTCCTTTTGCTGGTGAAAGGCTTGTTAAAGGTGCAGAAAACTGGAACCTCTGCCTGGTGGGTTATTCTATCGGCAGGCGGCCATACTACGAAGCTCTCCTAGGTGCTATTCGTAAAACTTGAACTTTGAAAGGTTCGATGCAACTCTTATCTCTTTCGGATGGATTTTTTCTGTTACGTTTTACTACCATGGAAGATTTTGAAATGGCTTGGTCCAAGGGGGTGTGGTTCTTCTTGGGTAGGCCTTTTCTCCTTCAGAAATGGTCCCCTAAATTCCTTCCCAAACGAGAAAATTTCACCTCCATACCCATTTGGGTCAAAATTCATGACCTACCCTTGGTGTGCTGGAACTCTGAAGGAATTTCCAGTATTGCCAGTAAGATTGGAATTCCGCTCGCCGTTGATGCTCTTACCGCACAGCGTACACGTCTCACCTTTGCTCGGGTTTGCATTCAAGTTAACGCTGATGCAACTTATCCTGAAGAAATTCCGATTTCGATCAAAGATGATGTCTTTAGCTTGAAAATTCAATATGAGTGGAAGCCTACACCTTGTGAGCACTGCAAATCCCTTGTACATGCATCTTCGGTATGCCCTTCAAAACCGGAGACTGTTTCTACGACCATTCCTGCGGTTCTTCCGCCAAACCACACTACTCGGGGTAGAAGCAAGAGTAGAAGGCCTCAGGGAAGAAACTTACCAATTTCTTCTACTATTCCTCCTTCTCTTATTCCCTCTTCTGTTATTCAAGCTGAGAAACACACTATCTCACAGCCCAATCCCACAGACCCTTTGAATACCCCTGATGAGCAGGCTGCTCTACTTCCCCCAAAGCAATTGCTACCCCTGCAGACACAAAATCCCAAGCCAGATATCACTCCATCCACTACAATTCCACATAATGATCCACCAGTTTCCAATATACCGAATTTAAATTCCCCGCACGACATCGCCACATCATCTTCTTCTTCAACATTGCCCAAATACAAACCTCCATCACCAAAAGTTAAATCCCCCAACAAATTTGACACCTTGAATTTACTTGAGGAGGATCCGAGTATTTCTGATGATGCTTCTAATCAGAACTCCGATCAATTCCCTCCGTTCAAAGGAAAAGAAAAGGAAAAGGACTCGGCGCAAAAGCAATCAGGAAAGCAGGGGAAAAATGCGCAGGGGAAGCAAGCCAAAAAGGCCCCCAACCAATCTCGCTAGTCATGTCTATCCCTAACATTGCCTGCTGGAATATTAGAGGGTTTAATAGTCCAGACAAGGTTTTTTGCTGCAAGCACTTGGCTTCTTCTTTTAGACTTGACATGCTCTGTTTGTTGGAAAATAGGATTCAAGCTTCTTCTCTTCTGAATCCTTTCTTCTTAGAATCTCACGTGATCTTCCCTTCTGAAGACTCCTGTCATAACTTCAATGTGACTGCCCCTGGTAGGATATGGATTAAGTGGAACTCTTCCACTCTTAATTTTACTCCTACTATCATCTCTCCTCAACTTATTTCGGGTACTGTGGATAGAGCTGGTTATCCTTCCTTTACTTTGACTGTCATTTATGCTGAAAATGATAGAGAGAGTAGATCTTCTCTCTGGGAAATGCTCTGAATATGTGTTGCATCTCAAACTGCTCCCTGGATCATCATGGGAGACTTCAACTGCTGTAGTTTTGCTTCCGATAAATTGGGTGGCAATCCCCTGTCTCACCGCCAGCTGGGAGAACTGAACTCTATCATTTTTGATGCCAAACTTGCGGAATTACCCTCTGTAGGTAATGTCTACACTTGGTTTAACCAGCGTCAAAGTAACCCTATTCACATTAAGTTAGACAGAGTTTTGATAAATGAATTGTGGGCTTCTGTATTTCCTAACTCCTACTATTCTGTGCAAGCTCCTTCTTGCTCAGATCATTGCCCCTTAATCCTACAATCTTCTGATGCTGTCTCTCGGTACCACAGATTTCTCTTCAAGAACTTCTGGACTCAACTTGATGGTTATTGGTATATCTTGTTGGAGGTTTTTTCTGCCCAGCCTATTGGCAATCCTATGGCAGATTTTTGCTCCAAACTTAAGCGTCTTAAAAGCCGTATTAAACTTGAACCCTGGGCCAATTCCAATGCCATTAAAGATCAGCTGGACTATTTGCACCGCAGGCAACTTGAATGTCTTGAGCAGATTAATCTAGAACCTCATAATGATGACTTGGTTAGGCAACTTAAGAGCATCAATCATAATATTTCTAAAACCTCCTCTTTCCATTCTTCTTGGATCATCCAGCGGGCTAAGGCCTCGTGGCTTTCTCAGGGAGAGGATAACCTTAAGTTTTTGTATGCAAAAATTAGGCGTAGAAAAGCTTACAGTAATGCTGCTATTAATCTGGGAACGTCTTCTAATCTCTCTAGGCCTGATGCAATTTCTGATATCATCAATCATTTCCATAAGCTTTTCAATCCTCCTCTTATTGAGGATTTGAACATGGACCTCTTTCCATCTGGTAACACACTTCAACCTCTTCTTACCGATTCTCTTATTTTACCTGTTACAGATGATGAAATTAGGCAATCTGTTTTTGATGGTGCTGCCTCCTCCTCCCCGGGCCCTGATGGTTTCAATTACTACTTCTACAAGCGTAGCTGGCACATTATTGGCCCTTGGGTTTGTAAGGCTGTTAAATTCTTTTTTGTAAATGGCACTCTAGCACCTGGCATCAAAGCTACGGCTTTAGCTCTAATTCCCAAGTCCAAGCATGCATCCTCTTTTGCTGATTTCAGGCCTATTGCCCTTTGTAATGTGATATACAAGATTGTCTCTAAAATTCTGGCTTCTAGGCTTAAGCCCATCATGCCTTTAATTGTCAAGGAGACTCAATCTGGGTTCATTAATGGTAGAATCTCCACTGATAATATTATTTTGGCTCAAGAACTTCTCTCTTTTGCTAATTCTAGGAAGAAAAACATCTTTTGTGCTAAGTATGATATTCGAAAGGCTTTTGATACGGTATCAAGGGAATTTGTGCTGGCTAGACTTGTTCAGAAAGGTATTCCCCCCTTATTTATCTCCTGGATTAAGGCTTGTATCTCTGACGTAAATTTCTCCATTGTGATCAAAGGGGCTCTTGAGGGATACTTTTCATCTTCGGCTGGGTTAAGGCAGGGATGTCCCCTAAGCCCGTATCTCTTCTGTATTGTGATGGATGCTTTTTCCTCTCTTATTGACCATCTGCCTTTTGTGGGAATCACATATGGTAATTTTAAGATTAGCCATCTTCTATATGCTGATGATTTGCTTGTTTTTGGAGAAGCTAGTCTTAACAACTGTAGGCACCTAAAGCATATTATTAACTGTTTTTCTAATGCTTCTGGCCTGCATATGAACCTTCATAAAAGCTCCATCATGCTACCAAAACACTTTGTGAATGTGGACATGATATGTACGGCCCTTACCTTGGCTCCCAAAGATATCACTACTTATCTTGGTATTCCTATATCTTTTAAGAGGCTTAAAATTTCTGATTTTTCTCCTCTCATGGAAGAAATTACTAAGAAACTTTCAGGATGGAATGCTAATCTGTTATCATTGGCTGGTAGATTACAGTATCTCAAATTCACTATGTTAAACTCCACAGCCTATTGGATCCGGGGAGCTATTTTACCAAAGGCTGTTATGAAATTTTTTAGAAAATTAGCCTCTAAGTTCTTGTTTTTTGGGGATATATCTGCTGCTAATAAGTTGCATTTGGTAGCATGGGATACTGTCTGTAAGCCTAAAGATAAAGGGGGGCTTGGGATCCCCAGCATCTTGACTCTCCAATATGCTTTCAACTGCTCCTTAATACATAGGATTTACACTCGTAAGACCCCTCTTGCTGACTGGTTATTAATGATTTATTTATCTCCCTGGAAGCCGCCTGACACTAAGGCTACTAAAATGTGGAAAAGCATATGCTTAACAGCTAATTCTTCTAAAGCTAATTGGATTTTTAATGTTACACCTTCCTCCCAATTCTCTTTTGTTTGGGATTACTGGTGCAACAACAATCGTATGGTGGATCTTCATCCTACAGGACTCAATTTTGGTAAGCACGTGGTTAGCAATTTCATTGCTGATGGGGAATGGCAATTTCCTCTTGGCATGCCTACTGATTTGGTGAACTATATTATTAATGTAAGCATTACTGATAGCCAAGCTCCTTGCTTGATATGGAATAGTAACCTGAAAGCTAAATTCTCTGATTTTGTTAAAGAATTTTACCAGACCTTGCCCCTTTGTGATTGGTCTGGATATGTTTGGCATAAAAGGCACATTCTGAGATACTCTGTATTTACCTGGCTTACTCTTGTGGGAGGACTCAAAACTGCTTGGGAACTCAACAAAAGAAACATTGGTGTGGATCTTACTTGTTCTTTCTGTCAAAGCTATCCTGAAAGTTCTGCACACTTATTTTTTGACTGCTCTTTCACACACTCTATTATCACCTCTCTTGTACCGGAATGCAACCATTTTGCTTTGGCCCAATCTGCTGCAGCTTTTTGATTGGGTCAATGACAATCCCAACTTCTCCACTCATACCAAGAGAATTTATGTTCTTACTATATGCTGCACTATCTACTATGTTTGGCGTGAAAGAAATGATAGGAGATTTGCCTTGTCTACTTCTTCTGCTAACTCAATCTGTCTGAGGATTAAGCAAGCTATATACGCTAAGATCGCTAACTGGAGGGTTACATAATGTATGCTGTTTTGTTTTGGTATTCTCTTCTTGGTTTGTCTGATTTCCTCTATTTTGGATGCTGCTTTTGGCCTTGGTTTTTTGGCTGCTGGATGCGTATTTGTTGGATCTGGGGGCGATGATGTCCAATTGCCCCTGCCATTCCCCTGGAGGGTAGACGACTGCAACCCATACTTTTCTGGAGGGCACTGCCTGCAACCAGGATTTTGCTCTGGCTTCGGCAATTGATTTTGTTCCTGAGCCCAACTACTTCAGTATCCAACTTTCTTATTAGTTTTGACATGTGTTAAATTTTGGTTCTTTTTGGTGAATTCTTTCACCTAGTTTTCTTCTATATTCTTACACATGTAACTAGTTTTTTAATCAATGAAAAGGGCTTTCTGCCCCTAATTTTCCCAAAAAAAAAAAAGTTGGCTAATTAATTCTATCGTATGAATTAATGGCACATAAAAGTTTTGAGCCAAACATTTACTTGTGCTTAATTAAAATTCTGAAAATTCCTGTAATAATTACAATTAAAATTCATTAGCTGTGTTATGTTTTTCCCAATGGTAATTACTTCCGGCGTGAGTATCCAAAATTATTAATCCCGGCTCTCAAAATTCTCTCCGTTAGCTTTCTTTCGTCCGCCTGGTACTTTCTTCGTCTGCACTAGCTTCCTACAAGCCTGTTCTTCGTTCAGTCATTTCCACTCTTCCTCTCTCCTTAAGGTTCGCATCTCCTTATGGTAACTGTCGAGACCTCCATTTTTTCTGTAACTTACCCTAGCTTCGTCCCACAATCTGCTTCTCGATTAGCTCTCTTCAACTTCTACAACGCCTCTCCATTCAATTAAGTTGAGATGTATTTTGCAGGTTATATATCAAGTATTATGGATGTTAAATTGATTTATGAGGTTATAAAGGTATGTTTGTTGGATCTACCTTTACATTATCTTGTATAAACTGACAATGCTTAGAAATTATAAGAACTGGATATATCTTGGGCTGCCATTCTTCTATTAGGGAGTCTTCTTTGAACTGTGTCATTAATAAAATTGTCACTTGATATCTTTTTGTCGTTCCCTACTTGGATATTCTACCATCAAATTATAAATCATACAATATCTCATTTAGAGACACCACCCTTTGATCAACGATATTGTTAATATCTTATCAAACAATTCTGTTTATGCTTGCTTTTCTTTTCCTTTTTTTTTCTCTTGCTTTCAATCACGTTTAATTTTCTAGAAAATGTTGTGCATGTTGCATCTTTAATTTTTTTTATTTTTTTATTTTTTATATATGTTGCATCTTTAATTGATATATGAGAACTTTTTGATAAATAATGATAAATAAGACAGGCGTAGGCAAGTTAAATCACGTGAATGGAAGTGGAATGTTGTCTACTTTGTGCATAGCAGCTTCCTTGAAGTATTGTCCTTAGCATTATAAAATTTTAGGTTATTTGCATAGCTTGGTTGAAGTCGATGGGTGTCCATGTGTAATAAATGCCACATCATCATTCAATTTATTTCATACACCTGAGTGATTAAGATTTCTACTTTAGGAATAATAATCTACCTTTGGTTGCACTATTCTATATTAATTGAATCTCTTTGCTACATTTCTTATGAAGTATTGGAGCAAAATAAAATATTGCTTCTGTCATAATTTCCATTGGAAATGAAGAATGATAAGAAATTTTATATCACTGAATATTTGAAGACAACCATTTCTTACATGCCTAAAATATTAGATAAGCACTGCTTAAGCTGTTGAAGTTGCGAGAACCTCAACTTTGAAAAAGGGCTTGCTGGTAAGCACATTTGCTTTTTGATATATTAATTGTAGATATTTATATTTCTCTTATTCATTGCAACAACCTGTTAATTCTTCAGGATGGCATTTCTTCAGGAGATGCTGCTGCCACTGTTGTTCATGTGGCAAGGATGCCAGAAAATGAAGGAAAGCTGGATGCAGTAAGTGCCATCCATTTAAGTGGAATTGTAGTACCTTATAGATATTGATTGATCATGCATCCCATTCCACAAACACGTTTTTGCTATGTTTGAAAAGCATTTTGAGTTCTCTACATTTCTTTCTCTTGAACTTAGAATAAGTGCATCGTCATGCTCAGTAGTAAATGAATAGCAAAATACTTGCACATCTGATGTGTTTTCTTTTTGAGGATTGTATGAATTTAATACTAAATTCATACACATTTCATATATAAATAACATTTTGACTGTTTAAGCTTCTATGTCCTAACCAATATTTTCACAGTTGCAATTCAGTGCTTTCTAGATTCATTAAAATTGGGTGTGAAGAATTATTTTGGAAATGTATAAGAATTGTTTCTTTGGGCAAAATTTGGATTGAGAGGTTCTTTGTGGCTTATGGTTTGATTACATGTATTTGATGTGATTGAGGTGTGGAGGCAGGGAGTGGGTGACAGAGAACTACATCATCTTAAAACTATCTGCTTAGTTATGCGAATGTAGACTCGAATTATTACCATCAAAACCACTTGGCCTGAAGGCTGACTTCTCTGTTGCTGCCTAAAGTTAGTTGGTCAGTCGTTCTGAGTGCTTTGGTTCACTCTATGCTCCAGTCAACTCAGTCTCAAATTTATTCTGTTAACTTTTTTTATTAGTAATCTTTAAAATTTTATTAATGTGCTTTTAAAAAAGAACTTATAACTTTTGAAGATATCAGATTGTAAAAAAATAATAATAATTTATTTATTAACTAATAAAAAGAATTTAATATCAAGATTATTCATGAATGAATAATAAAAAACTCATGTCATAAAAATTATTTATTTAATCATATAAAATTTATTATTATGATTATAATTATTTATAATAATAATTTTTTCATTCTAATAATGATAATATAATTAAAACATTTATAATATAATTTTTTATTTTTAAATTTTTAATCACGTGCATTTAATGCATGGGCATTTTTACTAGTAATTATTAAGTGTGACATGTCCGAATTTGCTTGCACTTGGTTTGAAGTGACCTTTTGGCCTTGCAGAGAATGAAGTCCACAAATTTTCTCATGATGACTTTAAAAGCTTAAGATTTCATTTGAGATAAATTTTTTTACTAATTTTTAAAATAGAGTTTTATTTAAAAAATTATTTTTTTAATAAAACTTTATTTTAAAAATTAAAAAAAAAAATCGTCTCAAATGAAATCTAAGTTTTCATTCAAGACAACTTTATCTCACTATATATATATCCTTATCTCATTCTTTCGACAATAACTTTTAAAAATTTTATGAACTAAATTAATTAATATCATATCATTTTGATTTTATTTGAAACAGCTTTTGATCAATATTTTTTTAGTATTTTCATGAAATTTGTGTATTAAAAAGCTGTTGTTAAAATTATTAAAAAGATTGTCTTAAACAAAATCTTAATTATAAAAAATATTTTTTTTTTTTGAATTTTCAATATAATTGTCCAACCCCAAAAACCCAAAGGGATGGGTTGGTCCCATTGCACCCATATGGGCAAACAGATCAGTACATGATCGTCTCAAATGAATCGCCTCTGTGTCCTTTTTAACTTTTTTGGACACCTGGAAATGTCCAAATCAGTTGTAAAGCTCAACGCCACACTCTCAGTTTCGTCTGTTCTGTTGCGTCTTCTTCCTTCTGTTTGGGTCCCAGTTCATTGCTTGTGTTCCATTCCTGATTCATGCCCATTGGTTTTGCAAAAAAGATTATAAAAGTTAAGATTCAATGATAAGTTAATGGCGACTAATGATTGAATAATATAAACAGCCTATTCTATGGGCTCACCTTGTTTTTTAAGGTTTTTTTTTTGAACAATGATTCTATTATATATATTGCGACGTCGTTGTCTTATCACTCTTATTTAGGGGTGTAAACGAACAGAGTCAAGTCAAGTATTTGTCGAATCGAGTTAAATTTATTTATTTCTTATTTAGCTCGAGCTCGACTTAAGCTTATTTACAAAGCTCAAGATCGACTCATTAAAAAAATTATAGGGTTGAGTTTGTTTGGAAAACTCGAGTTTTACTTGTTTGTTGAGCTATATTTCTTTATTTTAATTAAAATTTATTTTTTTTAGAATTATAAATTTTAAAATATAATTAATTGTAAAAATAACAAAATATATTCTAAAAAGCTAATTTGAATTAATTTTTAAATTTGTTTAAGTTAATCAAGCGATTCAACGTGCTTATTAGCCGAGCTAGGTTGTGCTAGAACTCGTTTAATATATGAGCTCAGATATAAGCTCGAGCTCAAACTCATGCCTCAATAAACTCGACTTGTGAACTCGTTAACAATGGGAGCTCCGAGCCCGTTGATGTTATTTCAATAAATCTTCACGCCTTAAACAAATTAATAAATTGGAGTCCAAGCACCACGTTCTAAATAAAAAATGTCACACTATCTATATCTCTTTCTTTTTATTTGGCCACCTAAATAAACTATATGCTAATTTAATTTTTAGTGGTTTTTTAAAGAACTGTGGCAATACTAGGGGTGTTAATATTTGACCCAACTCAAAATTTGACATGAAAAATTTTGGGTTTAGGTCAATCCATTTATCAAATGGGTTATATTCGAGTTCAAGATACTAACCCTTTTTTAAAATCGGGTCAAATTCAAATTGACCCGAAAACCTAAAATCAACTAAGAACTGACTCGGGTTGCATCTGCATGCAAATAGACCCCCACCCCACTCGCTCGCTCATCCACTCTAGCACTCACATGGTCGCACTTGCGCTCCCACTCTGCAATTCTCCCTTGCGCACACACACCCGCTCGTGCTAGCTCCCACGTCGTTTCTGCGCATGTACTCACCAGCCACCTTCATGTTTCGTCTTCCTTGCTTGCAAACACGTGGCTATGCAGTTTGTCACTCCCACTCACAGACACAAGCCACACGAGTCGGGTCAGGTCAACTTGATAACCCGTGCAGGTTATATTCGGGTCTAGCTTTCACACCCATTTACTAAATCGGGTCGGGTCCGAGTCAGCCGAATTACACCTGGGTCAATTCCTAATTCGACCTGAACCCAACCCGAATACCCATTTTGACACCATTAGGCAACAATGTTTTACACTTTTACTTTTATAGCCCCATATGAAAAGAACATGGTGCATTAACTTACAAAACATAATCTTGGGATCTTTTTGGGATGAGTGCAACTTTTGTAAAGATAGTTGTAAAGAAGTTATAAATAAAATAACTTCTGTTAAAATTTGTTGGAGTACACATCTTCATAGTATAAAAAATTATTGAAAAGCAATGAATAAGCACTGATCAAATTAAAATTATAATTACATCCTGAAAAAGCAAACTAGTTAGAAAATTATTCCAAATTAAAATAATGATTTAAGAATGAACGGACCTAAATAAATGAAAAAAAACTTTGATTAGAAGTACCATTTTTAGCACTTTGTTAGAAGCTAACTTCAAATATAATTTTCTGTAAAAATCTTTGTTGCCAACCACCCTAAGTTTTATCTTCTATTTTCTTCTCTTAATTTTTTACATGCTTTGTATGGTATCATTTTCAGCTAATGAAAAGGTTGGTGAATCCTTAATATATTAAATATTTAAGATCCATTTATTTGACTCTATTTTTATGAGGTAGATAAAAAGAATTAAGTTTCTTTTGAAATATTTGGAGTTTTTTAGAGTTAAGGTCGAGAATACTTGTGGGTGCAATTTCCAATAATAGTTTAACCCTTCTTGTATGCGAAAAAAAAAAAAATCACTAATGAGACCCGATAATGATCAAGTGGGTTATGATGGTGAGATGAAGATAAAATCGATCAAGGTCTCATGACTCTGGCTTTGTTTGGGGCGGCTTTTTAACTGTTTATTAAAGCAGCTTTTTAGTTAAAAAATTAAAAAAATTTTACTAAAAAGCTGCTTTAAGAAACAGTAAAAAAGCCGTCCCAAACGAAACCTCTATCACCTCATATTTATAGATGGATTCAATCTATGAACACGAGCAAATTTTGATTATAGCTTAATTGATAAAGAAGAGTTGGCAATGTCAATATGAGTGAATAGTTCATTGGCACAAAACATTGATATTTGTGTTTTAGATATGACTTCCAATTATTCATGATTTTTAGTTTAATTCTAACGTATGTCCAAAGCACATGAGTGATTTTATTTTATTTTCCTTGACTATCATTCCTTATAATGTGTTCCCTTAGAGTGCAGTGATGCCTTGGAAGAAAAATTAATTCAAGGGTACATAATATCAACCATTATAGTGAATTTTTATACCTCATATATTTTAGTAATATTTTAATATGTAAATCGGTATAAGTATATATTCCTCAAAGGTGGGTTAATGCATACTACAACAACAACAACAACATCAAGCCTTTATCCCACTACGTGGGGTCGGCTACATGAATCCTTTTTCTCCATTGTGTCCTATTAAAAATCAAATTCTCGTTTAAATCTAATAAAGAAAGGTCATTCCTATAATATTTTCTAACCAAGTCTTTTTAGGTCTACCCCTACCTTTCTTAACATAAGTCAAATCTAATACCTCTACTCTCCTAACCGGGTCATCGGAAGGCCGCCGTTTTATGTGACCAAACCATCTAAGGCGACTCTCTCTAATCTTATCTTCTACTGGAGCTACTCCAACCTTTTCACGTATATGCTCATTTCGTATCCTATCTCTAAGGGTAAAGCCACTCATCCACCTGAGCATCCTCATCTCTGCCACACTTAACTTAGTATTATGCTTCTCTTTTAATGGCCAACATTCGGCACCATAAAGCATTGCAGGTCTCACTACCATCTTATAGAATTTTCCCTTAAGTTTGAGAGGTACATTTCTATCACATAACAAGCCCGATGCATTCCTCCATTTCAACCATCCAACTTGAATTCTGCTAATAATATCCCCATCTATTTCACCATCACTCTGAACAATAGATCCAAGATATCTAAAACGTGTACTCTTATTAATGACTTGATCGCCCAAAGTCACAATCCCCTCACTAGGTCTATTAATACTATTAAAATTACACTCCATATATTCCGTTTTAGATCTACTCAAGCGAAAACCTTTAGACTCTAAGGTTGACCTCCATAATTCAAGTTTACCTTCAACTCCCTCTCTAATCTTATCAACAAGAAGAGGGGGTTAATGCATGAGCATATTAATTTGTGATTTGGGTGTCCATATTCACAATCTTTATTTATGAAGTCACAATCCAAACCAATTGATTTAATATGCTATCCTTGAGGTTTGATCATGTGTTCAGGGTGATTAAACCATATAATAGATGATTTTGTTGTATCCATAAGTTACCGCATGAAGTGAATTCAAAGTCAATCTTGGGTTTTGGATGATGATTCAGCTCACTTTAAAGAGATATCTTTAATGCGAGATTGTTTGGTTGATTTTGGATCTTGTCGGTGTGTGACTTGCATTAGGTGGACCTAACAACAATTATAGGGCATACAACCTTGAGTCCAACAACGAGTCTTCCAGCCTTACTTTATATAGAAGCACAAATTTTTAAATAATGAGATATTGTACTCTTTGGTCTAGTGGCCTCACGAATTTGTCTTGTTGGTATAACTTCCCAGAATGTTACTCATCTTATGAGTGCTACTATACAAAAAACTCTTTATAATAAAATTTCAACCATTACACAAAAAAAAAAATCTCGATGTTTAAGAATTTAATTAAGGGGTGCTAAAGTTAAGTCTACTCATCTAGGAGCATTCATAGGATGTGAGATCATATGAGAAGTTACACCAACAGGTTAAAACTATGTGACTTAAAGTTTATGGGTGCCTAGCTACATATTGCTTTCCATGGGAGTAACTTTACAATTAGTCTCATCATCCATTTTGAAAAAGTTAGAGAAATAATCTCTCATTAAGTAATCGTTGAAGGAAATATCTTTCATTGTTGGCATGAAGATCAATAATAGAGCAATTGTTGACAAAGTGAACAATAAATGGAGTGTTCATCTCTTGTTTCACTATTAGCTTGGTAATTATAGATAGAGAAATCATTAGTAAAATGAATCATTAATTGAGTCATTATAGTCTCCTTAGTTATTATAGCAAATTACATAGAAGGAAAAGTAGAAGGGAGAATGCATTCATCTATATCATATATATTATACATACTCATCTTATCATTACTAAATGTAGAAATACTAAAGCTCGAATCATCAAAACTATGTAGTCATATTAAAATGTTGTATATATAAAATAAAATGATTGGTTCTATAGTCAAAACTATATTCTCCAACACTAACTCAATTTTTTTAAATTATTTGTTTAAAGGAGGAGCTCTCCCAATTTATTTCTCTTTTATCCATTCCTTTTTCCACTAAACAAGCTATTCCCCACTCAATTGGCTCCTTGATGCCACATGTCACACCCTCCTTTTATTAGTCATGCTTCAATCATAAGATTAAGTAATAAAAATGATATTAATTTATAAAAATGATATTATTTATCATTAATCATTTTAATAATTTTAATTATAATTAAATTTAGATAATTATATTTAAAAATAAAATCAAATTTTAAAATACGAACTTACTAATCATCTCACAGCATTTTAATTTTTAACTATTTTATAAACAATCAAAATTATTTACGTCTTTAGATCATGTTCTAAAAAGCTAATAATTTTTTTATAATTTTCATATTGGTGATTTTATTCAATGCGCAATCTAAGCACTTCAAAAATTAAATATTGGAGAAAAAATTATTAATTTTCATATATTTAAATATTTTAAATGAAGTAACCTCATCATATCAAGATTCCTACAAGTTTGTGTTATTTAATTCATAATCTTTTTTAATATAACTTTCATTTTTTTTAAAATAAATGTACATAAAATAAAATAAATTACTACTATTGATATGACTGATGACCAATTGAGAATCAGTTGAGACAAAAGATGTTGAAAACATCATGTTAAAATTAGATGTCCTGACTTGCTAAATCATGCATATATATATATATATATATATATATATATATATATATATATATATATATATATATATATATATATATATATATATCACTAACGACATTGACATATATATTAATATCATCGACAATATTGAATGCATTGATAATACATAAATAAATGACACATATAAATAGATAAAATAGATTGCATTAGTGATTTATGAATGATTTATGCAATGTTGTTTTATTTATTTATTGAATTTTATACAAATTATTAATTTTAGATTCATTGCAATAATTCCCAGCTTTTATTATTGATCATTTTGAATTTTATTGATAATATTTTATCATTAACTATATTGATTGATATTGATTATATTAAATTGAGCATGTCATATTTATTCTTTAGTCATTGCATTAAAATTTTAGTGAGTTTTGAATTAGTGCTGGGCCTTTGAGCTTACTATATGAATTTTAATGATTTCAAGTTAAGGAATGGGTCAATACTAGCTGGAGTGAGGTTGACAGAGATCCTCAAGTTTTTTTTTTTTTTTTTTTCAGGACTTTATGATAGATTGGTGATTGTACTGATCTCATGACTGTTGTATAATAATTTTGGAAGAATGAATATCATGTAATATTTTGATGTATGTAATTGTTAGTTACTTTCAATGAATTTATATTTATTATTTTAATGATTTATAGAAGTTTTGGTTGATTGATTAAGAAGATAAAATAGATTTTTTTTTCAAATTTGATTATGGACGTTACATACACATCTTGTATGAACACATAGCCGATGAAGTAGCCATATGCATGATTATCATAAACTGGGTAGATCATCAATAGGGAAATCATTGATGGAATTTCCATTAACATAATCATCATCAATAAAATTAATCATTATTGGATTAGTCATCTTAAAAGAAGATGAAGATGTAGTATTAGAAGAGAAGAGGAATTAGAAAATAGAGCAATGAAGAGGAGGTTGATTCATTCCATTGCATTCATAAATACTACAGTGTTGTTATAAATATTGATTAAGAGAATACAAAGCAATTATGATTTAATGGTTGTGATGTAAGATTGTTAGAATCATGTGGATGAGTTAAACTTGTAGAAAAATTATTTGTATCAGTCACTACTAATAAATCAGAATTTTATAGCACTTTTTCTGACCTACTGCAACATTTTAAACATCTACTAATTTAATAACCACTACAAATCTGATGTATTTGCATTCGCTGCAAGCCTAAGAAACTAAAACAAGACACATATGCCCTTAGGGCTTACATAGGATGACCCTTTTAAGTAAGGGTAAAACCGCTGCTAAAAGGTAGCACAGATTAAAAAAATATATAATGTCAAAAAAATAAATTTTATGATCAAATTATAAATATCAATAAAATACCAAATGAATATAAATTGAGTGAATATTGACAATACATAAATCAACAGTTAAATAACTTTTTTCCAACACTAATTTTTTATCAACTACAACTAGGGGTGTCAATTCGGGTCAACCCGTCGGGTTCGGGTCGAACCCGACCCGACCCGGATCTAAACGGGTCAACCCGAACCCGACCCGTTTTTGCAAACGGGTCGGACATTTCAACCCGGACCCGACCCGGCCGGGTTGCCGGGTTGACCCGACCCGACCCGCGACCCGGCAACTGGACGCAGCAGCGATTGCAGAATGCAGAGCGACGGCGGGCGCGCACACTGGGTTCGGCACGGCGGGTTCGCGCTCGGCACGGCGGAGGCGGAGCGACGCGGGCACGGTCGAGCACGCGGGTTCGCGCTCGGCACAACGGAGCGACGCTGGCACGTGGGTTCGCTAGGGTTCGCGCTCGGCACGGCGGAGCGACGTGGGTTTGGGTTCAGCACGGTGGAGCGACGCGGGCACGTGGGTTCCCGCTCGGCACTGCAGAGCGACGCGGGCACGCGCGGTTTCGCGCGGGGCAGGCGGCCAGGCGGGCTCGCTCGGGGCAGGTGGCCAGGCTTGCGCGCACGCGCCACGCGGGTTCGAGCTCGGCACGCGGCAGCTATTTGGGAATTCAAAATTAAACGGGTTTTCGGGTTGACCCGGCAACCCGCCGGGTCAACCCGAACCCGACCCGTTTTTTCAAACGGGTCAGATCTACGAACCCGAACCCGACCCGTTTATCAAACGGGTCGGGTCCAACCCGGATTTTCCGGGTCGGGTCCGGGTCGGGTTTTCGGGTCGGGTCAAAAGTTGACACCCCTAACTACAACTAGAAATAGTAAAGGTAAAACTAATCATCCTAAATAATTCATTTGATATTTTGCTCCTGTGATCCTTGGCCGCCCACTACAATAGTTGAACAATTTTCATGAGCGAATAGTTGTCTCTACTATTTTAATTTTCATGATAAAGTAGGCAAAAGACCACATGTAGAAATGCATAAAATGAGAGTATAAGAGATAATTCATAAAGCCGACTCAAATAGATAAAGCTGATGATGATAATGATCAGCATAATTCTATTTTCATGTTTTCAGTTTGGCAACTTACCTAATTCTGCTCTATTGTTAATCCACGTATGCTTGTGGACTTTGTTACCTCTGGATGAAAGTAACCAATATGGCATAGGCGCCATGATATTGTACTAACATAAATGGGAATTGCATCTCACTCATCAACCTTTGCTAATTCAGGGAACGTCAAAATACCTAAGTCCATCTCCAACCGAACACCATACCACCGTATGTCGTCCGTCATTTTCTCCATTCGAACTCCAAATCACACGCCAAATTCCGGTAGGTTAACAGTGCGATGCTAATGTTGGCGTCGGACTGTGCACCTACGCAAAAAAAAAAAAAAAAAAAAAAAATCGTTGCGGGATTTATTGAAGAAGCACGCAAAAAAGGAGAAAAGTGCGCCAAAGATGGTTACCTTCTTAGGAAGCGCACAATTGGAGATGAATGACTACATTTTGAAGTTTTACTGCATTTTGGAGTGGAAAATGGATTTTTCGGTTGGATATGCCCTAAATGCTTGTAGGGAACTATAATAGTTATAAATTGCTCCATGATAGGTTTTTGATGCGAACCAAACATATAAATGCTAAATCACATAAAATACAAACAACTAAAATGAGATAATGTTTTGATCAAATCAACAGACACATACATCTCTCACCACATATAAGAACAAAAATGGGCAACCAAACCTTCGGAAATCTTCATAACTGGATATTCATAAATGAATTATGTGTTCAAAGAGAATACAAGTATGTATAACATCATAACAAATGTTTGGTCTCTTCTAGACAAAATGACATGAGTAGCCAATTTTTCGCCATTTTGTAATAAGCAATAAGCAGTAACATCTTGTTAATGGTGTGCTACACAAACTACAATTTTTTGTAAAACTACATTATATGAAATTGAAAAGAACTTGAGGAAGACTCACCAATGATTCCGTAACTCTCAAATGTTCAGCTTAGAAGGCTCTAGTCTGTCAATTGATAGAACTTTCCATATTGTTCTACTTTTGTCCCATCCAATCATGTAAAAATTCTGTTGCATGTAACAACAAAAGGATTATAGCAAGAGCAAAACAAAGATTTAAAAAATAAAACGACCTAAGGAATAAGCTTCCTAGCTCATTTGTTAGTCAGGAGGATAAAGCTATTGATATATATAATAAAGTGTGTGAAATAAATAGTAGCAACTTACTGGATGGATCATCTGAAGAGAAGAAACACAGAAAAAAAAAACTAAATATTGAGCAGCTACCAAACAGAATCCTTCAAAAGAAGCACATGATCATCCATTATAAAAATAGGTAGAGGATTGCCTATCATACATAAAAAAAAAAAAAAACTTTAAAGCTATCAATTCTACAATCATCAAGCGTTTATAATTTCACAGGATGAGAGATTGCAGAGTAGAAGAATAATTATAATTTTAAAAAAAAATCTAGACGGGTGATGGCTTGATTAAAACCTATCATAACCATTCGAATGACAAAATAAAAGTATCTCATGAGGGGGGGGGGGGGGGGGGGGGGGGGGGGGGGGGGGGGGGGGGGGGGGGGGGGGGGGGGGTCTTTTAGCTATAACAACTCAGGTGAGCAAAGAGTTGAAGGAAAAAAAAAAAAAAACAAAGAGGAGAGACCTTTAAGCATTAATTAGAAATCAGATCTGAATAGGATAGAAAATAAAGAAGGTTTCGGACACAAATTTGGCTAGCTAAATCTGATAAAGACCGTTATGAAGATGCCCACATAGAAGCGGAGGATGATCCTGGAGATCCTTAATTTCAAAACCATTAGCATCGAAACATATAAAGACAAAATTATCAGACGTTAATTTAGATGTAGATAAAAGATTATGAGTTAGAGATGGGACATGAAGCAGATTACATAAACGAAGCTTACGAGGAGTGTCGGGTAGCGGAAGGAGGCCCTGATCGGAATTGTGGATGGGTAACGACGATCCATTTGCAATCGAGACCGTGTCGGGTCCTTGGTAAGCGTTGTAGTGATGTAGATTGCTGCTATCCTGTGTGAGGTGGGTGGAAGCACCTGAGTCAAGGATTCTTTGATGAGTTCTTGGTGAATGTTGATTTCCTCGCTGCAGAGGAGGGAATAGAGCGTACAAGATCGATGGGAAGGAGGGACGTGCGGATGGCAATCTTAAAGAATTGTATGTTTGGGGGAGACCATTAAGAATGTAAAGAACGATATATTCTGGATCAATTTTTGATAGGAAGTGGCGATGTTGTCAATGATGGATTTTATTTGAGTAAGGTGTTGTTGCATTGTTAGATCATTCATTTGAATGTGATTAAGTACGTTCTTGAGTTGGATAACTCAAGAACAACTAGTGGGTTGAAGGCGACGTTCAAGAACCATCCAAACATCTTGGGTGGTGTTGGAGGAGATGGCGTACGGTAGGATGGAGGGAGAAATCGTGGAGAACAATGTGAAGATAAGATTGTTGTCCATTAGATGCTACTGGGTGGATTCTTGAGATGCGGCGTCCGTGGGAGGAGGCGTTGCATCGGTGAAGTGTCCGACATAGCCATTTTTGGCAACTGAATCTTGATCCCTCATTGATGGCTATTGATACCATGTGAGAATGGTGGCAAGAGAGCCACCGAGTGGAGAGAGAGAGAGAGAGAGAGAGAGAGAGAGAGAGAGAGAACTTTTTTATATTTGATTGATTACAGCAAGAATACATGACGAGTATTTATAGAAATCTAATGGCAAGAAGGTACGTAAATACAAATAGCATACTAAGCCGGTGTAAACCATGCATTCGCTAACACCAACAATGAAAAAGGAAAGAGATCAAAAAGACGAAAGATTCAATTGCACGAATTGCCATCTAGCTAGGGTTTGAAGAAGGAAGTAGGTTAACGGCTCTAATTCTACTCTATTGTTAATCATGCAGTGATGTTGAGGGAGGGGATATACTGGTAGTAAGATTAAACTTCATCATGATGATGCTGAACATGACAGAGAGGAAATAGCTCATCGCCATTGCTCTAAAGGTCAGTTGCTCATGCCACAGAGGAATTTTCTTCCTCTCAAACATCTTCTCAATGAACATCATCTCCACCTACTCATGATTCATCCCAGTAGCCTTCGCTGCCTCGGTGTCGGTGGTCTCCATGTTACTTCCTCGGTGGATCATTTGGCCTACTAGGAGACGGACGTAGGATAAAATCGAGCAAGAGCAGGGGCACAAAGGTAAACTTGTAAGTCTTGAAGCGGTTGGTAAAGTCATGTAATGTCCATAGTAACTACTGTAAAAGCCTTGTATTTTACCTCATTGGAGGATCCCACCAATGTCAATTACTTTTTGATGCTTCATGAAATTAAGGTGTTTCTAAGGTAGGAACAAAAACTAGTTAAAAATTTTCTACGCTAGGGATTTTTCGCTCTATCATAGTCAGAATGTCTGAAGTAAGAGATCACAATACTGAATTGGTAGGAAAAGTTGGACAATGCCGTCAATGTAAAGGAGAAGTCTTTTGAGGAGTTAACAGTGACACTTGAGAGGCTGGTGCATATTTTGACACAACATGATGATGGTGAAGGCAATATCAAGCCACGTTATTATAAGATATTGTGATGATCCTATTAGCTGGTAATAGAGAGAGGGTTTGTCAAAATCTTGATCAAATGTGGGATCGGTGGACAACTTAGTTGGTGTGGGATTTTTAATTGGGTTGCCTTCCAACATTGTTGCTCAATTAAGAACTTCTAATGCATATCTTTCCTGAGTCATAAGGTAGCCGATGGTTGTAGGTAGGGATGTAAACGAGTCGAGTAGAGTTGAGTTTAGACCCTTATCGAGCTCGGCTCGTTAGTTGAAAAGCGAGCTCGAGCTCGAGTAGAGCTCAAACTCGAGCTTGCCTTAATATAAACGAGCTCGAGCCGGCTTGTGAGCCATGGGCTGGAATTTTTAAATTTAGACGAGAATTTTAAAAGTTAGGCCGAATTTTTAAAAATTAAGCGGAATTTTTAAAACTTAGTCAAAATTTAGAAAAATAATATGAAATGTTTAACATTTAAATAAAACTTAGGTTGTTTTTATTAATTTTTTTAATATTTAAATTTAATAAATAAAACTAGCCGAGCAGACTCAAACTCGAACTCGAGCTCATTTACAAACGAGCTTGAACTTGAGCTCGACTTGTGAGCTCGATAAGCTCGGCTCGAGAGCCCATAAATGAGTCGAGCTCAAGCCAGCTACCCCTAGTTGTAGGTGTCACATGCATGCCTTTAAAAAATGACATCTATCCTAGTGTTTTTGAGTGGATTGATGTTGGAAGCTATTCAGAGAGGGTTGAGATTACTTGATTATTGTTCTTTGTGATTGATATCACCAGCATACATTAGCAAGTAAATTTGAGTATGCTTTTTGTGATAGACCAGCAATAAAGGTTTTGATTTGTTGAAATGAAATCTCTGTTATAGGAGATGATCAGAGAATGTAGAGAATCATTGTTGAGGTGCCTATTTGAGATTGTATATCCCTTTCTACATGTTGGGCAAATGATTACAGTATTGATGGTCATGGAAACCAGATAGTTGCTATATAGAAAGGCATTGGACATGTAAAATTAGTTAACATTCCAAGCACAGTGGACTACCAAATAGTTGCTACCACACTTGGCATTTTAACTACAGGGCTTAAATCATCATTGTATTCTATTCTTAGTTATTGTTAGTAACCTTGTGAAACTAAATTAGCCTTATAGTGAGCAACCATTTCAACTGCAGCCTAGGAAATTTTGAATTAGGGAATGAGGAAAAAGGCCCCATGTTACTTGCAACTGGAAAGCAAGAGTTTCATCAGATGTGACTCTAGTGTGATTCTTTGATTTCTAGAGGGAGGTTGGATGGATCGGGAGTAGTAGTGACGAGTTGTGTAAAGTTCAAAATTCTTTTCGATTTTGAAGTACCAATTTATAGCTTAGCGACCAAGGGGTGAGCGCACTACAGGAAAAAAAGGCTTCGTTAGCACTTAATTGAGGCTTTGGTGATGATTTTACCTGCCATAAAAAGATTTGCAGTGGTTTGAAAATAAATGCAAGGCCGCCGTAGTTGATGTCTGCTACAAAAGTTTTGATGGTTTTGCGACCTCTGCGGAAAGTCTTTGAAACGATTATATTATCAGCGGTTTAAATTACAAAATTAATCAATACAAGCAAGAGAGAATAGTCCAACTGTACACATAATTTAAGAAGAAAATGTGAAATGAATAGATGACTAACTCCAACCGGATACTTACCTGCAATTTCTCCAACATCAATCTAAGTTTCTTTGTGGGTACTCACCGATATATGAAGAAGAGCTGGCCGAGGATGCTCACACGAGCGTGAGCTTGAGTATGGGGACATGGAGACCGTCCAAGGAGACGATGTAAGGATTGGCATGAGCTGGGGCATGATTAGGCTTCATGGTGACTGTGGCAACGGGTGCTCGAAGAGAAACTGTGATTTAATTTAGTGATTTTTATGGTCTGTGATTTATTAGATAGGTTGTGATTAGTAGTTTATTCACATATAATGTGTATGATAGTTCGGCTTGAAAGCAAAGAGTCTAATTAGTTTCTATGAGGGGTTAGTGCTTTCATTCTACTATCTCATTTTGTTCTAGTGTGTATGGATATAATCGATGATGAATTTCATAAGTGTAGAGAAAGTAGTTTAGACAATGGTTGTATTCTCTTTCTCTGTTGGAGCGAAGGATTTTTATTTTGTTATTGAGTTGTGTCATAATCATGTTATTGAGTTGTACGAATTTGCATGAAAATTCAAATTTAGTTTTCAATATGAATATCTAGCAAAAATGTGAAAATCAACAATGAAGAATGTATCATGTATGGTGTTTGAACCTTAAGTAGAGGTAACCAGGACCATCCCCATACATTTGAATGCATAAGTCCAAACAAATTATATGTGTAATACCCTAGACCGATTCGGTCCAGGCATTATCTGTGATTCAAGATGCCCAACTCCTTCCTCCAGATCACATGAACAAAGCAGGCTTTCTCACACACAAGCGGGCTGATTGCTCCTCAACTATGAGTCTCTCTCTCTCTCTCTCTCTCTCTCTCTCTCTCTCTCTCTCTCTCTCTCTCTCTCTCTCTCTCTCATTGCAAGAATTTCCCACCTCCTCTCGTGATCTTTGCACTCCTGAACTTCCTTCTCACCATTTAAGCAAGCGGTAGGCTAGTGCATCACTTATTATACTTTCCTTGTCTCTTTGCAGGAATTGAAGCCACCAAACTTCCCTCTCCTTCTCTCTCTACAGTTGTAGAATCTCTCCCATATTCTTCCTCTTTGTTTCTTTCTTGCAAACAACAACAACCAAATTCATCTCTTCTCTCTTTTCTCTCTTACTCGTGGTGTTTTCCTTGAATCCATACCATTTTTAGGAAAGAGTTCTCTTCTTAGTTCCTTATTTCTCTTGGATCGAGGTTGAGCCTTCCTCCTCCCTTTCTTGTTGTTTGAGATATTTCAACAAGGGTAAGTATTATTATTATTATTATTGTTATTTGAATTTATAGATTTAATTGGCAGCGTCAAATCTAAATTAGTCATACTTGCATAATTTTGTAATTTTATTCATGTTTGGATGTTCTCTTTTTATGTTGCAATTTAGTTCACAAATTAGAGAATGCTATGTTGTTTAGATTTCTTCGACTTCATTATTTCATTATATAAATTCTTTGAGTTTGATAAATAAAGTTCATGTTCATTTGTGTAAGCTTTGTTTCATGTATTTGGAGTCTTTTAGTGTTATTTGAATATTAAATTAGGATTTCTTATTTGTTGAACTTTCAAGTTTTGTCCTCGAGGCATGATCAATTGAGCATATTTTCGGCTTGGAATTTTGTGTCGCTCGTCTAGATATATGTGATTGTTATTTATTTTGATGTAAACATACTCTTCCTTAGTAAGGGCAAAAATTCGTGTTGTAATAGATTTTTAATAACTGATTATCCTTCCATATCTGTTATTGTAATTTTTTTTATTTTATGCATATGCTCATATATAATAAACTATCAAGTTTGATAGATAGGTCATTCTTGATGTATTGTTGCACATTAAATTATGCAATACTAATTTACTGCAATAAATGTTATATTTATAAACCATATTATGTTATGAAATGATAATCCTAATAAAAATTTGTAAATTATAAATGTGTGTATAATGATATGCAAGTCGGTAGAACTCTATTGGATATTGGCTAGCTGGGCCATGGGCCCACAAAGTAACGTTTTGATAGGAAATCATTATATTTCTTGGGTTAGTGATTACCTTCCGGTGTTGGGTACTTGACATGTCATAACCCAACTTGATAAGACCCATATATCAGACATGTCGATCATGTACATTGGCTTGCAACAGGCAAATCCCAATATCTATTTTAAAATTTTTAAAATTATCTTTCAAATTTTAACCTAAAATAAACCATAAAACTACTAATAACTTTGAGTACTAAAAATAAACTCATCCATAAAAATTCTCTTTTTATTTGTCACCAAATTTATATACAACTATAGCAAATGACTATAAACAGGGCTATAGAAAAAAGAAAAAAATTAGTCATGACTATATAAAATTAAAATAAATAAGTACCACTACAAACTCATATCAGAACTTGAAATTACTAGTTAACTGGCCCTTCCCCTTATTAAACCCTAAAAATAGAATGTAAAATCATAGCGAGCCAACACAATAAAACATGTCACACATATCGATCTAAATTTTTAATCATTTCTTTTATTAAATATTCACCAAAATTGTGAAATCCGATATAATCAATCACTGTGCTAAGCAAGACAATTATATCGTAGTAGTTATCAAAAATTCAAATAATAATGCTGAGAAATTAAATATATTAAAATCTCATATGTATTTCATATCACAAAATAGAGTGTAATAAATTTCTCTTTTCTCGGACAAAATCTAAAAATTATGGTCCCTTATAACTCCCAACAGACAATTTTTTTTTCTTTCTCAAAAAAAAAAAAAAAAGTCTATAACACTTAAACTCTCAAAAGACAGATTTCAGAGAGTTTTAGATTCCTGGCATTATAAGGAATCTAAAAGATTCTAACTTCATATATCTCCCAACAGACATATTTATAATCACTAATATAATTCAGTTATGTAACACATAATTCATTTCAGTGAAAAAATTAAAGTATAAAGGAACTCAATACAAAATTTCATAAATGGTATCAACGGTAGATAACATAATACACTACTGTGTCAAAACATATTGATTCAGAATATAACCAAATTATCAAAAATTATACAAAATATTGTGTCGCATCTTTAATTGTACCATAACACTTTTTGTTTCAAAGTCCATGTTATCTTCTATTTAATTAAAACAACTTAAATATCAAAATCCAAGGTGTAAACTTTCTATAAAATAGTCAAAGTGTTCATAATATTAATTTCCATAACATACAAAAAATTACGTGGTAAAAATTTTATCAGGGCAAAGTTATTCTCATTTTTCGATATCAAAAATATAAATTTAATTAAAATTTTCAAAAAAGCTTTGTATTACTAAATACTGAGATAGGCACTTAATGTGACATATCTTGATACGAACAACTTTGGGAACCATGCCAACAGTTGAAAATGACCCGAAGCGGCCCAAAATGGATTTCTTTCTCTAGAAATCTCTCTCCTTCTCTCTGGGCCGGTGGCTACTCGAAACGAAATAGAATAGAATAGAAAAAAAAAAAAAAGATATTTTTATATTAAAATTTGACCAAGCCTTGTGATGCCGAGAACCCAACGTCGGGGTGCTAGTTCAAAAATTCTAAAATACGAAGAACACAATGACAGAGCACCATTGTTCCAACGACGGGTGCTCCTGGAGAAAAAACTCTTGATTTCAAAAACATGCATTCTGACCCCCCTAGAACCTGCTTTAGAACAAATGCAAACCCTTAAATGCACACATATCAATTGGGTTTAGATGCAAAAAATTCAAATCAGATTTCATGATTTTGAGTCGAGTCGGAATAGTTTGAACTTTACTATGTTCTTGGATGTGTCACATGATAAATTATTGAGATAAGATGATATCTAGTATGGTTGCATTTGTAAGCATTGAAATGTTTTGACATTAGTTTCTATTTCATATATATATATCAACATACTAGAATTTGTCATATGAGACATGACATGTGTCATTGATACTTTGATATAGTAACTAAAGGTTACTACTCCCACCTTTTGAATATTCATAACGCATGCCACATTCATTTGCCATTTATATTTTGATTGATAGAAGTTATTGAATTTAATTTATCATACTCTCTCGTTTTTATTTTTCATAATATGCCCTATCGAAGTATTAGGTGGACTACCCTTCAGGCTTCAGGAGCAGAGCTTTCAACATTAGAGATTATAGTAAGTACTTTTATATTTTTAGGACTTTTATGTTTTGCTTTGTGGGTTAAGTAGTTTTATTCATGTTATGTATTCTATTTACATTTTGTTGTTGTTATCAGTACTATTATTTTACTACACTGTTTTTTTAATTCTTATTAATAAAATGATTATTTAGTTTCATCTCTATTATTTTTCTTTTATATAATTGGTTATGTTATTTTTTTTTTTTGTTTTTTGTTTTGGGACATTTAGGCCATTAAAGGCAAACTCACACACACAACGCATACACATAGACTCGAACCCTGGACCTCTTAGTTGGAAGCCTAAGCTCTCAACCAATAGGCCAAGGAGAGTTGTGTGTGGTTATGTTATTGATGTGTGCACTTTTCTCTTTTTGAGTACAAAATATATATTTTTATGTTTTCGTAACGTCCCGTGTTGTTGGGGTATACCGTCTTTTGGACCCAGAGTCTGATATTATGGCTAAGTAACTATATAATTTAAATGATTTATGATAACTTTTTTATAACTAACAATTATAACATAAGAGAAACTTACAAGAGGTTTGGTTGAAATTTAGGAACGGCCGCAAGGAAAGACCAGATTGAATGTCGAAGACGTCTGCACCAGGAGTCCATAGGAGTTATAGAAACGAGAAGTTGCTGATTGTTGAGAAATCGATTTTGGCACAACATATAGACCCCTATGGAGAATTTAATTTGCCTTCGAATCCTTGATGAAAGAGCCACTGGAATGGAATGAAATGGTGAGATGATTTCCATTTGTAGCCTGTCGGCAAAGAGAAGATTGTAAGATTTGGATAGAATAAGCTTATGATGGAAAAGTTATTACGTCCGGATAAAAAACTGGAAATCCGAATGTATACAGAGCAATACAGAGTGCTCAGTACCGAGCTCCAGGTGACGTGGCGTGGTGTTATTGGTCTCTGGACGCGTTCGGTGTCCGGACACAATAATTACTGAAGCTTATGATGAGGTTTGCAGAAGTTTCGCACTATGAATTTATAATTGGCAGATGTTGGCCATTGCCTACCGGGACATTGTCTTGGCTTGTATATGATTTATATATCCACAAATCACTGAGGTTGAACGTTTAAGGCTTCCTTTGGTACATTTTTGTACTAAAAAACTACTTTTATGAAACAGTAAGAAAGTCGTCCCAAACTAAGCCTAAAGTCTGCGTGTCCTCTAATATTCATGAAGTAGGAAAGGCTTGCTGGATGCTAGGCAGAGTGGCCATTTTTGTCATATATATGACAGATTATAGGATTTTGGGGCTTTCTTGGTTGCCAAAGTTCTTGTCAAGATGCCTACGCATCTTTTATGGTGCAGAAAGCCGTTCTCACAACACCTACAGGATTTGATGATGTTAGCTTTGCCGCAAGATTCATTCAGGAGGAATTCGGAGGTATCATTTTGTTTATTGTCATTGAGGTTTTGTTGGGATGACTTTTTTGTTGCTTTTTAAATTAATTTTTTAGTATAAAATTAAAAAATTTTGTACTAAAAAGCTGCTTCAAGAATCAATAAGAAAGTCGTCCCAAACAAAACCTGAATGTCTCGTTGGCAATGCTGACCTTCTCTCTGCACAGGAATAAATAGAGGTCGCCAAGATTTATAGGTGTAAGTGTAGTTCAAACGGCAGCTTTAAAAGCTTGAAAGGAAGGATCAGAGTCTGTTGAGGATGTATAAGATAATATCCATCAAATCAATGTGAGATTCAACAATTGTGTGGTAGATTATTATTGACATGTGGAATGTACACATGTCCGCATAATTTTAAATCAAGCGCATCAAAAGCGTAGGTAAAGTGCAGGTTAAGCGCAGTCAAAGCGCAATTAAAGTGCAGTAAAAAAACACAGTCAAAACGCGGTCCACTTGGCAAATTTTAATTGTATATCCAGACCTATTTTTAGGTCCGGTGTCCTAATAATTATTCGTCTACAAGAGCTTTGTTTGTGCTTACAGAAATACTCCAAGTCGTGAAGTCTAATGATATTTCCCAACATTATTGAAGTCGTGAAGTCTAATATTTGCTTAAACAAAAATAATAAGCAACACAGAGCATCAGTCGAGAGATATGATGTGGGAACATTTTAGCCTATCTTATGCTTAGGGACTAGTTTATCTCCTTTAGTCTAGAGTCTTCTATTTGCTCCCTTAAATAGGTATAATGTATGGTTTTTGAGGCATTGAATGATATAAACTCTTTTGAAGCTTTGAGAAAGCTCTCTTCTTCTTCCCTGGATTGGGAAACTCCTTGAAATCCTTCTTGCAGGTTTGATCTTCCGACGATCCACTACATCAGTTGGTATCAGAGCCTGGAGCTTGTGAAGATCGATGAACTGCGGAAGAAGGTCGGCTGTCGACGACGTTCAAAGCCGTAGAACAAGGGCGGTCAACGAGGATTGACGCCGAATAAGATGGGCGGTCGATGAAGATCGCCACCGAAAAAGATGGACGGTCGACGACGATCGACGTCGAAGAAGAATGGCGGTTGACGACGATCGACGCCATGAACCCCTTTGGGTAGCTCAAGTGTTGCAATTACTTGATCGAATGGATGATTTATGTGTTAAATTCATGCATTCGGTGGAGAGAACTATGAGCAGGTCGGCAACCATACCGGCCTCGTCGCTCCTCTGTTCCTCCAACACGCACGAACAACAAACACAGCTCCAACGCGATCATTCGGTGGCTGATTTCGATTTCATGGAAGAAAATCAATTCACCATGTCCCGACCAGATCCTCCATCACCGCCCACTCAAACGGAGCCCCATCTCACAGCCGCCGCTCCGTCGCCGCCGGCAGCAGCCGACCAGGCCCCCGCCGACCAGACTCCCGCAGCCACAACTTCCGCAGATCTGGAAATGCCGACAGCAGCCGGCGACCAGGCTTCCGCAACCCCAGCCGCAGATTCACCCATGCGACACGAGCGTGATCTCAGCCCCGACCCTAAATCATCTCACGCGTCTGTCCAGGCCACACTCCAAATCCCATCACCTTCTCTCGCATCCGCCGCTCAGCCCAGTTCGCCTATACTCCGAACCACACGATCTCTTTTGTCTCTGATCGACCCCGTCCTGTGTTCAAACCTCACGCAGAAATCGTCCGAGACGATCAGGCATTCGAACACAGTGAGACGCATTCTTCCTGCAACCGGAATCCTAGCCGGCGTACTTCCGGACTCTATCGACATTCTGCGATCAGAGCCCCCGCCGGAGAACCCCCAGCGAGACGCTGGTATGGCGCCGGAGAACTCTGTCCACATTCGGATCCATCTTCCCAAACCTCCTCCACGTCCGCCTGACAAGACCGACTCCGCCGTTTACCCGGCTCCTCCTCCCTCCCACGTGAGATCCGGCCCCTGCTGCTCACGCGAGACAGATGATGAGCGCGAGCCAGCGCCTTGCGACGAGCGCGATTCCACGCCTGGAGACGAGCGCATTTCAACGCCTGGCGACGAGCGCATTTCCGCACCGAAGACAGTGACGCCAGGAGCAATCGCGATGCTCCTTTCCATTGGTGATCGGCAACTTAATTTGGAGAAGCGACAGTTTATAGCTGCAAAATCTGAGCCTATGACAGAGAAAACTATGGAATCTCTGCCCTTGCCAATGCAAATTCCAGGTTGGTATGGTGGTCTTTCTCCTTTTGGGTACATGACCAAAGTTCCTCTACAACATTTTGGTCCTGTTGATGCAAGCGCCAGTTCTTCCAATGCAGTTCAGATCTTGTTTCCCTCACAACTCCGAAGCAATTCAGATATCGTTTCCTTCACAACAGTTGGTGCGCAGGGGAGCCTTCCTGGCAAGAGTCCAGAATCTGTGCAAAAGAAGGAGGGTGTGCAAATGCTTGATGTGAAGGCCACATACAAAGCTGATCCAATGCCATGCTCACAAGCTGCTCGACATAATGTCGCTGATGACTTCGTGCAGTTGGGTGTTGTCGACTTCTATGTTGAGATTGATTTAGCACTTCAGGACAACATGAATATTACAGTAAAGAGATTGAAGGATGGTCTGCCATATTGTGTGGCTCTTGGAATTGCTCGAGCTCTGTCATATCCTCATGAGAGTTGCAATTCAAAGATCATCCATAGTGATATCAACTCCGCGAATGTATTTCTTGATGAGTACTTTAAGGCTGTAGTTGGAGACTTTGGATTGGCCAAGTTGATGGATATGAAAAAAACATTTGTAACTACTCAAATTTGTGGAACTCAACGTCTCAAAGCACCTGCATATATCACCACAGGCAAGGCATCCGAGAAGACTGATGTTTTTGGATATGACATCATGCTTCTTGAGCTGGTTATTGGACAGCATGCTCTATGCTTTGAAGGAATAGATGACTTGTTTTTTTCTTCTAATTATGCTTTTATAGAAAGTGATCTCATATTTGCCGGTTTGGTTGGGCTGAGGGATCCTATACATGAAGAAGTTTACCAAGCCATTGAGGACTGCAAAGCAATTGACATTCGAGTAATGAGTTTTGGGAACTTCCAAGAGGCCACTCTACAGGAGGAAAATATTGAGAACAAAGTCTTCGATCCAGGAATTTGTTTGCCACCCTACTTCCCCTCTAATTAACGAGCCTCGAACGGAGTCGAGCTCTTTTTACGCAAGGGGAGAATGATGTGGGAACATTTTAGCCTATCTTATGCTTAGGGACTAGTTTATCTCCTTTAGTCTAGAGTCTTCTATTTTCTCCCTTAAATAAGTATAATGTATGGTTTTTGAGGCATTGAATGATATAAACTCTTTTGAAGCTTTGAGAAAGCTCTCTTCTTCTTCCCTGGATTGGGAAACTCCTTGAAATCCTTCTTGCAGGTTTGATCTTCCGACAATCCACTACATCAAGATATTTCACTAATATGTTTAAAATTAGGATTGTAATAAATTTATATTATAATATCTTAGCATAACCGGTGTAAAATCGGTCTTCTTTTATTTTCAGTTTTTGGGAGATGTCATCAGGATGTCCCAAAAACAGAGTAACAAAAAGAGCTAATAAATAACGCCCGAAGTTAGAAAAAGAATGTGAGTTTATGTCATTGCACCAATAAGTCAAAATATATATATAAAAAGCAATTGTTGAGAACCAACGCTTCCTTTGTGATAATTTTCTTACTATTTTTAAAAGTAATTTTTTAGTACAAAAAATTTTAGTTCTAAAAAGTTAATTTTGAAAGCAGTAAAAAAATTGTTTCAAACGAAACCTAAGTGTATCCGCAAAAAAAATTACAATCTAGAGGCTTCATCATAGTCCATATTTGACCAACGTCATTCACGAACAGAATCAACCTCTCTTTTGAGAGAAGATGGGCAAAAACAAACAGTATACTACTATAACAGTATTATATTAGATAAATATTTTATGCACAGTAATACAAGATAAAATCTTGACCTGGCCTCTCTCTTTCTCTTCGTTACACATATATCTTTGTTGCGGGCTAGAATATACGCGGCGATAGAGTTATAATTCTACGTCTTAGCGTTGCACGGATATCCAGCTCACACACAGAGAACACAATATTTTTTACGTGGAAAACCCGGAAAGGGAAAAAACCACGGGGCCTAGCCCAGTTGAAGATGATTCCACTAAAATTTGAGGGAAATACAATGGTCTGACTCGTCCTTGAAGACGACCAGATTACAGATATCAACTGAGAGTTTTACACAAGTCCAACGTCACTTCACTGTCAGGTGGTGGTCTGGCGGCACTCCGGTGTCAAGCGGTGGATCGGTAGTGTCACTTCAGTGTCAGGGGGTACTTCAGCTTCGGATGGCACTTTGGCGTCCCTTGGTGGTCTGTCGGTGGTGCGGCAAGACTACGGCGGTGGTGCGGCAGGACTACGGCGGTGGTGCGGTGGCACTCCGGCGTCCCTTGGTGGTCCGGCGGTGGTGCGGCAAGACTACGGCGGTGGTGCGGCAGCACTCTGACGGTGGTCGAGGAGGAGCTAGGCGGCAGGAGCTTTCTTCCTTCTCTTCCTTCTTCTCTCTTGGCTTCTCCCCCCCTTTCATGAGGAATGAGGGGTCTATTTATAGATTTTCTGGAGTGGCATAGCTTGTAAATAGGTGTGAGATCAGGGGCAAATAGGGAGTGGCTGAATGGATGGCCGATATTGAATCCCTTGATCGTGCACCGTTTATTGGACATTTGAAGGCCTTAGTGATGTCAGAATTCAGTGATCTTGGGCTTGTTGGATTCGTCTCGTCGAGCCGTTCGATTCGAGTACAAGCTCGTTAAAATCGGAGACCGTTTGGTAACTCAAATTATGATTCGAACCTTCCAACAGCGCTTCGGGTCCTTGATTTGGATCCATTTGGGCTCGGATTGGGTTGAATTTGGTGTCGTTGGATCCGTATTTCTGAGACGCTCAGTTTGACTGTAAGCTCGCTGAAATTGGTGTTTAGATGGTCTCCGATTTAATTTTTGAAGCTTCCAACTCTATTCTGCCTCAAGATTCGTGCTAGATCAAGCATATTTTTTGATAACGTATCAATCTTCATAATGTGCATATTTCTCTCCTCCAAGCAGGCTCTTTATCAGATTTGGTTGAGGAGAGCATTCAATGGCAGTGGGGACAAGCCATTCAATATTTGATGGGGTGGCAAATTTCAATTTCATTATGGCATAGGCTCATAATACACATGAGAGCTGCTTTCATCCACAGCTGTAAAAATATATATAACAAAGAGCCCCAGTACAAAATGAGTCAGATTAAAAATAGAACTTGTTGATCGAGGATATGTACGATATACTGATTTTGCTTCCATCTCTTAAAGCTTAGCTAAATAAGAAGTTCCTGATTGTGATATGGTAATTGATATGCTAGTTTATTTGCTGATGAGATAAACTATTAATGGTCCTGAAAAAAATGGGCTTTAAGGTGATCGACAGCTCATATCAGTCTGTCGAACTATCTCTTCCTGTAGAGAATTTATGGCACTTCGTCTGATTGGGTCGTTACATTTATTAAAATTTCTTTTAATATGCTCGTTACTATTTTTTTATTGCACCGTAGATTTCCTGCCCATTTTAATACTTATATAATTATTTTCTTCTTGGAAAACACCTGTAATCTTGTTTTCTTATAGAAATATATGGGCTTAGCCCCCAAATTTTCCCAAAAAAAAAAAAAACTTTTTTTCTCAAGGTTAAGAGGTAACTGTACAGCCCATCGTACTGAAAAAAGGTTACACCAAAATGAGGGCTAAACAATTAAGTGGTCTATGAGATAGATGAAGAATAAATATTTTATTGACCTATCTTACTAATTGTGTTATAAGTTTAATGTTAATACTTAAGATGATTTTGATGAAATTTATTAGATGTTGATAAATTCAAAGATAACCTAGGATTATGCAAGGGTGGTTCCCCTATTGTTGGGTTAAAAAACGCTTTACCATATGGATCTTTAGGTAATTTGTCCTCCTATTTTTTACTCTTTATTGCAGGGGCCTTTAGGCAATTGCCCCCTCTTAAAAAATTAAAATATTATAGACTTTAGGCAATTGGCCCCTAGCAAAATAAAACACATTATGTATAAGTGTTATCTATACGTTTACCTCTCCTAAGAACTAAGGTTGGTTCCGCCCTTGAAATATGCCAAGATTTAGTGTTTGTTTGAGATGATTGTAGCTTTTTGTAAAGGTGATTATAATGTTGTTGTGGGATTTTTTTTTTTTTTTTAACTGATGCAAAAGACATCTTGAAAGTATAAAGATTTCTTAAGAGATATGAGAAAGCAATAGTCGAATAAAATTATAATTGTGATATGAAAAATAAGACAGTGAGAAAGTTATTTCAAATAGACCATTTGTTAATATTAAGGTAAAGAGAAAACTTCATCATCAAATGTTGAATAGAGCATATTTATGAATAAACATTCTTCATATATATATATATATATATATATATATATATATATATATATATATATATATATATATATATATATAATTTAATGGTATGCGAATTTCTTAAAAAAAATAAAATGCTTGAAAGTGATGCATCAAATATTTACATATGTGTAAATATGAATGAATACAAAATTATGCCTTAAAGAGCCATGACTGTTACATTCTTATTGAAGAAATAAGTTTAATTTAGATTTATTTATACAATTTAAAGGGAATATCTCTATCATTATTTAACTCATATAAAATATGTAGTGTTTTTATCAAAAAGTGGATGGATGAGAATACGCTTGAACTGTTGGACAATAGATTTGATAATGCCACATTGAGGTTTACCTTATTGACCCAGCTAGGCCTAAATCAACCCATGGGTCTATAATGGTGATCCATTAGTGATAAATACAATGGATTTTTTATTTTTTTTGTATCGGTGAACCGGAGATGTTATTTACGTCACAAATTTAAAGGAGTTGATTGGTTATCATTGATAATCCAATAAATGAGAATAATTTAAAGAAGATTTGTTAATCATATTTAAGGTTATTAGAAAATAATGTTGATAAACAAATATTTATTTTAAAATATTTATC
The DNA here is from genome assembly GCA_022539455.1 of Dendrobium nobile. Taxonomy (NCBI): domain Eukaryota; kingdom Viridiplantae; phylum Streptophyta; class Magnoliopsida; order Asparagales; family Orchidaceae; genus Dendrobium; species Dendrobium nobile. Next base: position 46,914,325 of record CM039730.1, read on the forward strand.
TCTTTTGAGAGTACCCATCATCACTAATGACTCATACAATATTGATAATTAGATGTCACAAAAACTCATAGATGTCAAAAAACTGATCATTAGCAACATGCACAATAACAAGCATGCCACGGGTGTTAGAATTTCTATTCACGACTCGTGTAGCCCAGTAAGTCAATTCAGCAATCCCGGCCCCCATTTGACTTGCATTAATAGCTATAGAGGATTTACTATTGATGCTCATTGCATGTGTCATAATAACACACATGATAGGGGTGATCGATCCAGACAATCCATCTCTAAACAAATTAGCTCAACTAGTTTAAAGCTAACCTAAACATATTCCACCCTATTTAGAGATGTTGTATTCACTGCAATGAAATTGTCTATATGGCAATATTCTTACATGATTTAGACTTCATTTGATGTGGGAATTAAATTTTTAAGAAAACTTAATGGTTAATTCAATCTCTTTTATAGTTTCTGAGATGCATGCTTTGCTCTAAATATATATCATGTCCTATCATATATAAATTTTAAGATCCAATGACTAAAAAATGATAAACTTATAAGGGTTATTTGGTTTAATGTATTCCAAAGACAAAGTAATAGAAATGGAAAGCAAAATAAATTCCCTGTTTTTTTTTTCTTTAATTCAATGTTATTGCTGATGTTTGGATGAATGTACTTCAAAAGCAATGAAATAAAATAATTTAGTGTCATGATGAAATTATAAAAATAAAATAAAAATAAAAACTCATGCTTGAAGTTAGGGTTGCACTTGTGAGTTTAGAAGGAAGGTTAACAACTATTTGTTTTTAGGGTAGAAGGCGAAAACGCAAGGTGCATGCGACTGCTGAATGTAGATGTGCATTCTCCTGAGAGTTGTGCGCATTAGGGCTCAACATTGCATGGGCTTGAGTTTAGGGTGGAGTCTTGTGATAGTGAGGGCAGATAGAAAATGTCATATGTCGAAGTAGGGCGTGATAACTTCGAGCGAGGTCGAAGATGAAGTCATGTGCTCGGAGGTACGAAGCTTTGAATAAGGTCACACACCATGGATAAAGGGCAAGGTAATAAGGCTCTTGAATTGCATGAGATGGTGCATTTAAAATTTTTTAAATTTGAGCAAATTCAAAATACACTTAAAAAGATCTTTATATGATACTCAAAATTTCTCATATATTAATTTTGCATTTATTTATACTAAAACAAACATCTAAAAATTAAAAAAATTTATATTCATTTTACTCTGCACTTAATAATTTCAAATATATCAACCCCAAAATTAACAAAAAAAAAAAAAAAATTTAATAAATAAATTCTCAGCGACATATATTAAATTCGAGTTAAGCAACATCGCCCTTTATTTGGTCTGCCAAGTAACCTCAATAGTAGATAGATTATCAACACTATTACTCTATTTTTATACCCTCAAATTGAACCCGCCACACGACCGTGACGGCGTGCGTTGGCCGTAAAAGCATATTAGCGTACAAGTAAGAACCATTATTATAAAAGTTTATCTCAACGAATTTGACCGAGAAGGTTAGCTGCGCACGCTCACGCTTACCCGCCACCAAACTCCCTCCCCTCATCAATTCCTCCTCCCTCCCTCTCTCTTCCTCCGCCTAACTCAACCCATAACCAATTAACCACCACCCTCCTTTCTCCCACCGGTTTTCTTCCACGCCCTTTGAATGCTAACCCTGTCCCTCTCCTTCCCCAGAGTCATTTTTGTCCAATGGATTCTCAGTCAACTGATTTATTTTGGACGGCTGCAGTTTAATCAATTTAAAACTAAAACAATTGAATAACAGTATTCTAAAATGCTCGGTCAGCTGTAAGCTAATAATTGGACATTTATAGTTTTTTTTTTTTTACTAGGAACCGTTTGCTGCCACGTCTGATTCGCCGAGCTCACTTGGCGGTCCGTAAATCCGAGCCGACCTATTGGGCCACCTACGCCACTGTACTCATAGCAGGTGCTTTGATGCCCCCACTAAAAGAGAGAGTGAATTGAACTTGGGATGGGAGTTCTCAACCGAGCTAAGAATCGGTGGGTTTATAAAGGATCTGCGCCACATTTTATGTGGGTGCATAATTATAAAGGAGCAGTTAGTTCACCCGAAATCCCCCAGACAGAAAAAATCATAGTTTTGCCAGTTATATATATATAAAATAATAAATGACGGGACAAAAAAAAAAAATCAAACTACGGCTCTGTAATTGTCATTATCATTATGATAGCTTTAGATGGCTCCACTCCTCTTCGCAGATATAAGTTTGGTCTCCCCCCTTTCTTATCTACGCTGCTTCTGTTCATCTTCCTCGCTACTCTTCCCCATGGCTCCCTCAATCGGAAGCCAGGAGGCGAAGACTATCTGCGTCATGGACGCTTCTAGCCGGATCGGCGCCGCCCTCGTGGACCGACTACTTCGCCGGGGTTACACCATTCACGCTGCAGCCTTCGGCCGTGGTTCGAATTCGTTGCCTACTCTCGATTTTTTTTTTCTTTTTCAGCTGAGTTTTGTATGTGGCATATCATCGAACGACTGGCGTGCGTGCAGGGGATCAGGCGAAGGCGGCTAGCTGGAGCGAGAGCAAGCGGGTGAGGATTTTCAGATCGGACCCTTTGGATTACCATAGCATTGCAGATGCCGTCCGGGGATGCTCCGGCGTATTCTACTCGTTCGACACTGACTCCTACGATGTGAGCGGTTCTCTTCTTCTCTTGTTTTTGCGCATTTTAACTTTCATGAACGGTGGCGATCCATCGACACCACGCATCCTTGTTATGATTCGTGCCCTGTGTAGAAGCTTTAACAGTCTTAAAAGTTTACATAGCACCAATCTCAAAATAAATTCTATTATTATTACACTTATTCTTATATAATATCTTAACATAATTTTTTATTATTGAATATCAAAGCATAAGATTTATTCATACAATCATGCTAATATGCAACTTTTAAAATTTAGCTTAATATCAACCATCAAATCACAACAACAACTCATTAGATGCCCTTAGGACATATAATTTTTCACTTTATTTCATTTATATTTACTTTCATTCTGAATGTTATTTACTATGCAGGAATTCATGGTGGAGGTGGAGGTGAGAGCTGCGCATAACGTATTAGAAGCTTGCGCGCAGGCTGACACAGTAGAGAGGGTTGTGTTCACTTCTTCTGTGACTGCTGTAATATGGAAGGAGAACCGCAAGCTTGCTGAGGATGTTGATGAGAGGGATTGGAGTGAGCCAAACTTTTGCAGAAAATTTAAGGTAATAATTAATTGCTAATTATTTTAGTTAAGCTAATCAATTGTAGAATGAAAATGCTGATGATGCTTTAGAAAAAAAATTAGCTAGCTGAGGTTATTCTCAGGATAAGGTTTTATATTATTAAAGTTGTTTTAAATGAATATAATATAAGATGATTAATTATTTATATTTTTTATGTTTATAACCTTCTCAAAAAATATTTAAATTTTTAAAAATTCATTTTAAAATTAAATTTTAATGAGAATATCTGATTTATTTTTTCATGTTTCTTTAATGACATGATTCATACATTTTTTAATGTTTTTTTAGCACAAATGAAATTTAAAATCTTTTGAATTATAGGTAATCAATTAATTTATATGAGAACGGTAGTCATGCCACTTAAGGCTTGCGAAAGCTTTCTTATTACTTTCTAAAATATATTTTTATTACAAAATTTAAAATTCAAAAATATTTTTGACTAAAAAATTATTTTAGAAAGTAGGAAAAAAATTATCCCAAATCAAACCTTAGTTCAAAATTTTAAATCCATAACTAATTAAATTCTCTTACTTCTAAAAGAATTCCTATTGTTCTCCAAAATATAACATAGCCATAGCCCATAGGGGTGTCAATATTTGACACGACCCGAAATCTGAAACAAATCCAATCCAAAAAAATTCAAGGTCATGGTCAAAACGTTTATCAGACGGGTTAGTTTCGGGTTCAAAAATGTGATTCGTTTTTAAAATTGGGTCGGGTTCAGGTTGACCTGGGTCCGAGTCTGTCGTGGTCTCACCCAGCCTAGCCTGCTAGCATGCGAATGCGACCATGCAGGGAGTTGGTCTCGCCCAAGGGTCCAAGCCTAATCCAGCAGTCGAGTCGGTTTCGCCCAGCCTCCTAGCTATGACCCTAGCCCTCACCCTCAGCAGTCGAGTCAAGTGGACACGGCGTCCGCTGTCCTCACACGAACCGCCTCAACAAGTTTTGACACGAATCCGATCCGAGGATCCGTTTTGACACCCCTACATAGCCACAGCTTCACATGACATTAGTCCAAATTAGAAAGCAAATAATTACTTTTAATGAGTTTGTTTTATGCAAAATGTACCATAACCAATTATTAAATTCTAACGATAATAAAGTGCTTATAAAATTACTTAAATGTTAGCGTTGGGAGTTCAGAATTGAGTGTATGATGCATTTATTAATAGTTGGTGACCGTTAGCAATTAATTGTTAGCGACATACAGCTGCTTTGATCATGATTAATTCCATATTTGCAAACAACTTCAGTCACTCTCAACCTGAAGCAAGTGGGTAGCAATACAAATGGGATACGTCTGAAACTTTTCTTCAATTTTGCCGACAAAATGGGGCATCCACTTTTCTTGACATGAAAGGGAATCCCATTCTATAAGGAATTAGTTTTCTAGTTGAAAGAGTAAATAATGGTGGATGTTAAAGAAATTGCCCACTAATTAATGCCATGAAAAAGAAATATTTTCCTAATGAATTGCAAATGATAATTTTAATTTTCAAGAATCATTAGGGTAGTTTGCATATATGAGAGGGTCAAAGACTGTATATTATTGGAGAAGTAAACCACATACTGAACACAAACAAGAAAGTGAAAATTACAGCGAAAAGAAGAACACCAGGATTTAATGTGAAGAAACTGGAAGTCGAAAAAAAAAAACCACAGAGTCGCACCACACCAAAAAATTCACTATGAAATTTGGGAGAAATAGTATAGATCTCTCTTCTCTCTCACTCTCCTTGTCTCTCTTCACTATTGCACAATTCTCTTCACATGAACTAAAAAAGAGAAACATCTTAAAGCCCTTCCTGAAAAACAAGAAAGAAAATTGGTCAAACCGCTTCGTAGCTGCACGACACTCCACTCTATGTCTCCAATCTATCTGAATGCACTGTTGTGCCGGGGTCAGAAGCACCACAACGCTCCGCTTTCTATCAGCCTCCAACAAGATAATGCGACACCATAGCATTGTACGGCTTCACCCAAGCCCAAGCTGGGGAAGGACCTCTGCAACCCCCCGTCGAGTTTGACCAATGGAATTAAGGTCTGAGGAAACAGTACAACCCGATTGATCGCCACAATCAAATTCCACACATAACTAACATTTGGTAAGAAAAAACCCATTATTATTAGGAAGGATATTGTCCTAAACATAAAGACAAGCAAAATGAATCATAAAATAACTGTAAAAGTGAGATTATTGTTCCTCTAAATTTATAATTCTCATAACAAATAAAGTTGCATGTTACTCCGCACACAAACTATGTAAGATCTCCATCATTTTCTAGTGGGGTATCATGCCATTAAGAAACCAGCTCTCTCCAGCTCAGTAGAGACACAACAGGCCAAGCTCAAATAATAAAAAACTCAAAGCAAATACAAATGCAACCAAACATTCAGCTAAAAAATTTCCATATATCACGAAAACTTATAGTCGTTTGTCCTGTTTGTGTGACTAAACCCAAGCTATAACAGCATTAACGATCTATTTCAGCTATGGCATGCACTTGCAAAGACTCTATCTGAGAAAACAGCCTGGGCACTGGCAATGGATCGCAGCGTTAACATGGTGTCGGTGAACTCGGGGCTCCTCATAGAGACCGAGCTCTCACCATCGAACTCATATCTGAAAGGCGCGCCAGAAATGTACGAAGATGGTGTGTTGGTGACAGTTGAGCTCAAACTACTAATTGACGCTCATATCTGCATCTTTGAGAGCGCAGATGCCTTCGGACGATATCTATGCTTCAATCATGCCATTTGCCGCCCCGAAGATGCCGTTAAACTCGCTCAAATGCTCTCACCTTTGGCGCCGAGCCCTCCTCCCAGGTACTCTCTTTTGGCATGCTAGAGTCAAAGAATATGAACAATTTGCTTACTAGTTGATATTCTAACTTTAAATTTTAAACTGCTTTATGATGCAGTGATGAATTGAGAGTGATTCAGGAAAGGATCCAGAGCAAGAAGCTGAACAAGCTGATGCTGGAATTTGGAGATGAATTGCAAGTAGCAGAATAGGCATGTGGTAATCAAGGATGTATAGTCCATTGATAAATATTTATGGTGCTTTCCAAGCTTACAGCATTTATTTATTGTATCATTGTATTCTGGCATTTATATGATAGTATTATAACATTCACTTTAAATGTTCAGTAGGTTGACTGCTTCTGTTTAGTATGTTTTCTTTGCTTCTGTTGGTTGTGTATGTTAATAAAAAGGCGAAATTTATTCAAATATAAAGTAGAAAAATGAGTGAACAGAAAGGAATGTTTACCCGTAAAATGCAGAATTTATACAAATTTATTGAATTTATTGATGCATCTTATTGTTGATGTGCTACAGATTTAATTATGATATGATTTTTTTTTGTCATAAGCCCCTCTATGTCAAGAAAAAATGAGTGAAATAAAATCCTCAAAATAACATAATGTAATAACTTGCTAATATCGGATGTTCGAGACTAAAGCTTCATTTGGGATAATTTTCTTAATGTTTTTTAAAGCAGTTTTCTAGTACAAGAAGTTCTAGTTCAAAAAAAAATTTGTACTAAAAAATTGTTTTAGAAAACAAAAAGAAAGTTGTCCCAAACGAAACCTAAGTCTGATAAAAATTAAGCTCCACGACTATATGACGGACTGATTTTGCTCATGTATACACAGAGGCGAAACCCCTTTGAGTTATGTGCATTATAATTTAATTTAAATGAAAATTGATCATTGGCTTTTGCAGCTTATGAGAACTCTACTCAACTTAGAATCTGTTTGGGATGGCTACAGTTTTTTATAAAGGTGATTGTAAAATTATTGTGAATAAAATAATTTTTTTGAAAGCTGCTATGAAAAGAAGCTTCCTAGCAAAAAAAAAAAAAAAAATCTGAAGTAATGGAAAAACAATGGCTAAATATAAACTATGATTGTTTTCTTAAAAACAAAACAATAAGAAAGTTATCCTAAATAAAGTTTAAAATCTAACACAATTTACAGCTTATCCGATAATAGAAGTACTTACCTTGAATTGATATAGTCAAATTTTCTACGGGATTGAAAAATATGCTACAATTTACATGTGTGGAATTCGATTATGTTTGATAAATCGGGTTGTATTGTTGCCTCAGAACTCAATAGCTGGAGGGTTGTCTGGGGTCGTCCGTTTTCTGGGTTTGAGTGCTTTGCATTCGCGAAAAAAAAAAATTTCACATACGTCCCGATACTGTACCAAAGCGTATTAGCATTGTATAGTTTGGTGGGAAAAGACAAAGAAGCAGAGTATTGTGGCGCTGCTGGGGGCGATGCACGACTCCAAACCCGGCATTACGGTGCTGTTGGGCAAGTTGAAATCAGAGAGTGTGAGCGATGCAATGCTATAACTTATCATAAATGGATTATCTAATGTAGAAGATGGATTTTCAAAAATGGATTATCTAATGTTGCATCATTTCTATACTTATCATAATGGATTTTCAACATTAGTATATAAATGCTAGGCCATGCATTAACCAAACAACTAGAGCCAAATATATACATATCTGAATAATAGCTTTTAATGGTAAATTGTTTCCCTCATTCTAGATCTTGATGGCTTGATAACCCTAATTATTCAAAGTGATTTTACATTATCAGTAGTGGGCTTTTGGAAATTAAGTTATATAATTATTGTATATTTTAAAATATTATTAAAATAAGTTATCTGAATTTTAATATTTAAAAAAATTATTAACTATAACAAATCTTAATAAATAATTATTAATGTCTACCATTATAATTATATATAATTAATTATTCAGTAAAACCTGATAATGTTGAAGGGAATTTGAGCCTTACATGCCCATAATAGTGAAAATTTATGCTAGTTTGTTTATTTGAAGACTGAAAATTTCTTCCCAATCAAAATATACTTTTTCAAAATCAATCATTGATCAATAGTGCTTTTAAGAGCAAAGGATCGTTACTCTAATATAATTGGTTTGGATGCTTGGGTCGTGGTTCAAAAATGATTTGAAGGTGATTCATTCATAGTATAAAGATGTTGCAAGTTGCAACCATTATTTAATCTTAGATCAAAGATGATTTGGAAAAAAAATGATAATATTACTTCGCCGGGCACGATTACTACATTCCAAGATCTTAGAACATCAGAGATGTGCAGAAAGTGTAGGTGATAATACACAACAATAATATCACGCCTTTGTCCCACTACGTGGGGTCAGTTACACGAATCATTTTTCTCCATTGTGTCCTATTAAATTATTTTATTCTCATTTAAATCTAATAAAGAAAGATCATTTCTAATATTTTCTAACCAAGTCTTTTTAGGTCTACCTCTACCTTTCTTAATATAAGTCAAATATAATACCTCTACTTTCATAACTGGTTCATCGGAAGGCCATCGCTTTATGTGACCAAGCCATCTAAGGTGACTCTCTCTCTAATATTATCTTCCACATCCAACCTTTTCACGTATATGCTCATTTCATATCATGTGAGCATCCTCATCTCTGCAACACTTGACTTAGTATTATTCTTCTATTTTAATGGCCAACATTCTGCACCATAACGCATTGCAGATCTCACCACCATCTTATAGAATTTTCCCTTAAGTTTGCGGGGAATTTTTCTATCACACAAACAAGCCTGATGCATTCATCCACTTTAATCATCTAACTTGAATTCTACTGATAATATCTCCATCTATTTCACCATCACTTTGAACAATAGATCCAAGATATCTAAAATGTATACTCTTATTAATGACTTGAAAATTACACTCCGTATATTCAATTTTAGATCTACTCAAGTGAAAACCTTTTGACTCTACAATTGACCTCCATGATTCAAGTTTACCTTCAAATCCCTCTCTAATCTTATCAACAAGAAGAATATCATCTGCAAAAAGCATACACCAAGGTACATCTTCTTGCAAATGTCTTGTGAGAACATTCATGACTAAAGCAAAAAGATATGGGCTTAAGGGTGATCCTTGATATAATCCAACCGAAATGTGAAAATACTTGGTCAAACCACTTTGTGTTTGAACACAAATAATAGCTCCTTCATTCATATCTTTAAAGATTTGAATATAAGCATTATTAACTCCTTTCTTTTCAAGAACTCTTCATAGCACTCTTCTTGAAACTTTATCATATGCTTTCTCTAAATCAATAAATATTATATGTAGATCCTCCGTATTCTCTATATATTTCTCCATCAAACCTCTCAATAAATGTATGAGTTCCATAGTAGACCTACATGTATGAATCAAAATTGATTTTGAGAAACATTAATATCACACCACAACCTACATTCTATAACTCGCTCATATAGTTTTAAAGTATGACACATTAACTTAATTCATCTATAATTCGCACAATTTTATACATCACCTTTATTCTTAAAAATAGAAATCAATACACTCATTCTCCAATCATCTGACATCTTTTTAGTTTCAAAATAATATTAAAAAGTTTAATAAACCAAAAAATTCCTTCATCGCCTAAGCATTTCCTCACCTCTATTGAAATATCATCAGGTCCAACGATAGCTTTTCAACCCTTCATTTTTTTTATAGCCTCTCTAACTTCGGTTTTACTAATACGCCGATAAAAATAAAATTCTTTATTTTTATTTAGAGTGCTAAGGTCACTAAAATCAATCACATTCTCACAATCTTCATAAAAAAGTTTAGCAAAAAAAATAACCCATCTTCTAAAATCATTCGATAACCGCAAAAAATGCAATGGCATATTCTGACCATCCACTATACGTTAAATGTTCAGAATTCTGTATTTGAAAACTACACTCATTTTCATGAAATTAATTCTTGATTTAGAACATCCAATGCAAGTTCATCACAATTGTACTGCGTTGCAATTTCAGGATTTAATTATTCTATATTTACAAAATATAAATAGAGCAACTGTGTAGAATTTCTCATTCAAGATTCTACAAACGCTTTCAGAACTCCATAAAGAGTGCACTCCGAGCACTATGGAGATCCAAATTATGCACTGAGGGAAACCGAGGCTACGTTTGATAGCTTGAACTTGCAAGGTTTATTGGAATTAAGCGGCTGAAACAGAAATTCTGTGCTGGGCTTCACAGCAATATCGTTCAATTCAAGAGCTGAAGGTGCATTGCCTCGAACATCTCGAGGAGAATACAGAATACTGAGTCTTGATCTACCTACATTAGAAAATTTATTTTAGCCGAAAATACGTATACAACAACAAACAAGGTGCTGAAGATACGATTAGAGAGAAAGGTAGAGGCAGACCTAAAAAGACTTGGTTAGAAAATATTAGGAATGACCTTTCTTTATTAGATTTAAACGAGAATTTGACTTTTAATAGGACGCAATGGAGAAAAGGATTCAGGTAGCCGACCCCACGTAGTGGGATAAAGGCTTGATGTTGTTGTATACTTGTTTGCCGAAAATACGGAGGAAAAAAAATCAATCTGTGACATTTTCCCTAAACCAAAGTAATGAGCATGGACAGATACCTAAGCCAAACAAGCTTGGCTTTTGAATGATGAACTGAGCAACTTTTGATCTGTTCACATTTCTCAAAGCTTGCATATCTTCTGAGTTTCCCTTGAATTCAATGAACTCGCCCAGAAGATTTCTATTACCATTAAACTCTAACCTGCAAAGAAATTAGGGAATAATAACACATTAAGACAACCTATCGAATATTTACACAGCAGCCACAGATGGATTAAATTTAGGAAATACAACACAAATATTTGTAGGCCAAAAATATATTTAAAAACGTATCACATACACAGACAGCATGTAGACCAAAATTATGCTTTGAAGATGCATTTGTGCAAAATACCAAGGTAAAGATTGAACAAACTTAGGCTTCATTTGGTTATTTTGTATCTTTTCTAAAAGGTAGTTTTAAGTTTGAGAGAACGGAGAAGTTAAAATTAGAAAGCTTTTGAAAACAGTAAAAAAACAACGGTATTCAGAATGTGGTTAAGAAAAATAGTTTTATCAAACAACTAAATTTTTTATGCTTTAACGTTGCTAGACGGAAAAAACAGTAAAAACGGACAGCCCTTAACCATTCACTAACATATCTTAAGCTACATCTGCTGAGCAATGTTCCTGTAGGATATCTCACAAACTTTTATAGATTGTTAATATCATAAAAACTTAAGCAGGCTGAATATGGTTTTCAAAAGTTGCGTCACCACATAACAAAACGGTCATGATATTTGGTAGCATTTTACTAGTGCAAAGGAAGCATTTTTCTAGAAAGGAGTATTTCGCAAGGAAATAGTGGAAATTAACAAAAAGCTTTCATGGTACGCTAGTCAAAACACTTTTTAGCTAGGCATCACGAGTCAACAGTTGTGTTTGCACAAAAGGCTTCATTTAAACAAACTAGCAAGCTTGCTCCATTGGGGTCGACACAATTCATCAAGGAAAATGTGTAGTAGACCACACAGCAAAAGATATTTTAGTAACTGAAGGACAAGATATGGCTAGCTTAATAACATAGAGCTATCTATTACGGATGCTCAAGTCAATTTCTGAAAAATTTATAGTCGGCAGATGCCAATATAGTAGTGGTAAGCTAAATGCCATTATGGAGAATCCTGCAGTAAAAGAAACATAAAAGTGCCCAAATATTATTTCATGGTACGTTTGGCTACTTTATTTGATTATTAAATACTGGAAAAAATTGATCCAACAAATAAGTGCTCCAAAAGACATGCACAGGACTAATGAGTAACTATTCAGTTGAAGTGATGAATAGACTTAATTTTATTTTTTTTCTCCATTAAACCTATGAACTCAATGAAGAAGCAAATGATTCATAAATTTATCCAAATAGTTGGGATAAGCCTGATGAAGATGATCATGAAATGAACCAATGAATTTGTCATCCATATTATTTGGAGCCATTCTAAAGGGGTTAGCATCACATTACTCCTAGGTCATAAACATTTCCATGGTATTAAATACATTCAAGTACTCAGAAACATCATGGTACTAAAATAAATCCTTAATGCATTGATGCCCGCCTTAGCTTGAAGATTTGGAATTATTTAACCACCTTTTTTTTCACTTTTACCACACATGGTGGGAGTTGAACCCCTCAGCTCCTGATTTCTAGATTTGTTTCTTTCCTTAGTAGGTATTTATCTACCTATATATGCCTATCATTTCATCATATTTTTTAAGCGGAACAAAGAAATAAAATTCAATCATACAAGCTCTTATTTTACATTCCCCTCTCTTCTCATAATAATTTTCAAGAGAATATCAGAGACGTTAAAATTCTGTTCCCATAGGTCATACAATATGGAGTGTCTTCTCCAAGCCAACGGGTCCTTCACCAACACTGAAAGTCAGTTTTCATCCAACAAGTGTAATTAAAACATATGTGAAGGATCTTCCTAGAAAGAAGACGGTTGAAAGTGACAAAAGAAGTAAGTTGTCAAAAAGCTAGTAGCTATAATACTAGAAATCAATCTCAAATGCAAATCCAAAACATGAAAATTTCATAAAGAAATACTTTACTAGAAAAATTCAGGAAAGACTAACAACAAAGATAAATCACAACAGCTCACTCCTTCCTTTTACAGCCATTTGAACAAAAAAACCAAAGACAACCAACTATAATATTAATACCAGTATAAGCTTATTCCAAAATATCATTGGAATAAGTTTGGTTGCTTGGAAAGGTAAAGTCTAATATGCCCTCATTGCAAATAAAAGAAAAAACTACTAATTGGAATATAGACTAAAAAATGTTAGATTATATGACACGTGATAAAATTTTCTTGCACAATTACAACCAATACCATTAGAAATATTCAGATTGCATGTAGGTCACTTTCAAAAGTGAATCGAATAGATTACATCATTCTCTCAAAAGATTCGACATTTGACTCTACGTTCCCAGTTGTTGACCTCGATTTTCGCTCGAATATTCTCGAGCACATTCGATTGAACCTCGTCGAGCCTAATTTGGACTCGAATCGATCTGAATTAAGTCAAATTAGTTTCGATCACGTTCAATCAAGCTCGAATAATTTGTTTTGAATGTGACGGGTTCAATTTGACCAAAATCTATCTCAATTTGAGCTTAATTTTATTTAATTGAATTGATTGAGCCTAATCCCAATTCTAAATCAAGTCAATTTGAATCAAACCTAGCTCAATTTAGCCTAAGACAACTCCAATTTGCTTTTAATAAATTTGAAATTTGATGCCTAAATCAGGAAATATAATTAACGGTCCCGATCCGATCGAATTCTAAAACCTGTCTTCGTCCTCGAGTTCAGTCGCGTGAGTCCTAAAGAGGCGGTCGATTCGAGCAACTTTTGATATAGACAGAGTTTAGAAGCTCTCTTTCCATGTTTTAGCAAGAGCAGAATGTCGAAGAGACGTTAGAGAGGACAGAGGCTTGCTCGAACAAAGGGATGAACGGTCTCTGGTCACGGGGCGGGGGGAGAGACCTCACTTCTTTTTTTTTTTTGGTTTGCTCCTTTCCATCGTCTCCAGGCACGTTTTTCCCCTTGGCTCCCATCCAGGCGAAACCCCCCACCCGATCTCCCTCTCTCGCGCCCAGCTCTCCCTCTCCATTTCTCCTCTGTTCGGACCAAGCCAGAAAGCCCGACGCCGGCCTCCCTGCCTCCTTTGTTCGCGGACGCCGACCGAAGCCAAGGTCCGTCCGACCTCCAGGACCGAACTCGAGTCCGCCTGGACTGACCCTGCTCCCTCTCCCTCTCTCGAGTAAATCAGGAGCACTGAACCCGACCGCGACCTTCATCGTCTTCGATTCCTCCTGGGTCTAGGTCGACGCCATCGATTAGCCCTAGTTGTTCCCTCTTTCTTCTTGTTTGCAAGGTAAGTCTCTTCCCCCTCTCGTTTCTCTGTCTCGAGTCGGTGCCAGGAGGCAGAGATAGGCCGACTCGCTCTCCGGCTTCGTGCACCTGAACCGACCCGAGCTCCTCCCCTTTGCAAGGTAAACTTCTTCTCCTACCCTTGTTCCCCTCATTTCCTCCTTTTTTTTTAGTTCCAAATCTTATGGGTGATCTAATGGATGACAAGTTACATCTATGCAAAATATACTTTTGGCTAAAACTGAAATTTTTTAAGTAGAACTTTTATGGAGTATTTGTCACTGCATGTTTAATCTTTGTGCTCTTCATGAATGGATTCATACTTTCAGTCAAGTGTCATGGAGGTATTGTGATGATCATTCTCACTTTGTTCTTGGCCTTTGAAAAGAATGACCAGATTTATTTCCCTTTTCTTTTATATTTTTGACGAATAAAAAAATTGTGGGTGGCTAGAGTAATAACTCTATTTGTCCTTGGAGTTGAGAGATGTTATGACTTATATTTGTATGATTCACAAATGGTTTGCAAATTTAAACAAATTGATTATGGTTGATATTTGTAGAAGCATATGATAAATGTGGACAATTTCTTTGTGAAGAAATTTGATCATTTAGGACCATTGGTTTACTTACATATATTGTGATGTTATTTATCAGCATGATATTCTTATGGGCTTATTCCCTATAATTTCGTAGTCTCTGCATTCTAGTTGTTGGGTGAAGTGCTCTTGAAAAAGAAAAGGTATGATATAATAGGGCTATTTATATTGAAACCCCATGTGGATGCCAAACTTTTTATACATGCTTGGGAAGTTTAGATAATGAGTTTTCTCCAATAAATTTTTGGGAACGACTTAACAAGATTCCAAGCTATTCCTGTTCAAAGCAAATTTAATCTCTAGTTTTCACATGGGTATCATATTAAGACAAAATCACGTTAAAATTTGCATCTCGTTTCAATGATTGAGGGAGATTTTATGAACCATAATTATGTTTAAAAAAAAATACTTGTGCTCATTTGCATTGTCGATAGCAGCTAGCATGAGCATTGGGTTTCTTTTCTATTCTGTAAATAAGGACGGTGTCGAAGTTTTAGCAATGTGTTTATGAGTTAATCATGATGGTTCTTTTTTTTTTGTTATTTAAATTTGATATGAGCATATTACTTGCCTTGAAAAACTTTGATGGCAGAGTGAATGGGGAAATTTGTTAGCATTGTTTAGCGGAGGCTATGTTTGTATTTGATGTCAAAGGCTCATGGTTTTGTTGGAAAGTTCATGTGTGTACCCAAACCCTGAAACCATATGCTTAATTTGAGAATTTATGATCTAGTCGAGCATACACCTATATATTCGTTGTGTTTCAAATTTTATACTCATGTGTTTAATAGAAGGTTGGGTGATAACTTTATGTTGGAGAGTTCCATAAGTGGTTTTATAATTGGAAAGTCTTGCGATGTATTTGATATCAAAGAGTTTGGGACCTTTTGTTGAGTTCTAGGTGACATTTTGTTATGGGTTCAGGGTTTTATTTACCTTCCTTTTAAGATACCTTTCTACATTCCATCTACTACTTGGTGTTAAGAGTTTTGGAGAAAGGTTATTTGAATTATTTGATGTTGTATTTTTGTGAAAGGAAGATGTCGAAGGTTTCATTTGTATTTATCTGAAGGAACTAATAGTTTGGAATATTTTGTGAATGTTGGAATAAAAGAGAGGTTTATGTGTTGGAAACTCTTTCAAAAGTGAACATATGTCTTATAGATTTAAATCAAACTCATACTAGCATGTTTGGCTATAGAAGTTCATGGATGACGAAATATTTATATGTTTTCTCCTATACTTGATTGAGTCTTATATGGAAAGTGATACTAGCAATTGTATTGAAGGGTTCTTGTACGTCATTTGTTTCAAGAATGAACTTGGCATGTAATTGATTCAACATTGCATATAATATTTAAAGTGTACCCTTTTCCTTCACTTGCCATCACTTATTATTCATAAAAAAATCTGAGAAGAAAGCTTCTTTTGGGTTGGTCTTTTATTCTTATGCATATGTATTCTTGATGGGCAATCGTTATATGGATCATGAGAATGCTTTTGTGAGGTATTCAGAAAGCTTTTGATTAAATAAATGTGTTTATCACGCCTTTTGTGGTTGCTTTCTTTCGCGTGAGCTTACAAGTGTTGCAATACCAAGTTGTTTGTGAGATGCCGTTGGAAGGAAATTATAATTGCTCGCTTTGCATCGAAACTTGGTGCGGTAGCATCTTTTATTTGAAGTGTTTCTAATGTGCTATCTAGAGGTTTGCAAATGAGAATAAAAAGAGTGATTTCCTTGAGTAGTTCTCACTTATGAGATTTATGGACATACTTATTGATTCCGTTAAAACATTGTCTAAAGCTTTAGGAATGTACTTGGAATGAAAGTTTTATGTATCATCTCTCCTGCTTTTCGTTGTAGTATTTGGTATGAATTGTTGGGTAAATTTTGTCATGGGCCAAGCATTTACATGAGTATTTAAAAGCATGATTTTTATACACTTTTGAAAATAGAGTTTCAAACATGAGTTGTCTTTCTTTACTTAGGCTCTCGAAAGGGGAAGTATTGTTGCTTTAGAAAAATATGTAGGCATGAAAATTTTGAGATTGTCTTCTTCTTTACAAGGTTTAAACTTCTTGCAAAATCATATGGTTGGTACTATTAAAGCAGACTTACCGATTTGTGTTGAAAATGCTCTTGAAAATATTGGATAGCTTATAGATTTGGAAACTAAAAATTTGTTGGAGAATAGTTATACATCTCATATTTCAAATCTATATTGTGTTGTGATGATACCATGTTCTATGTTGGTCTCAATTTAAAAAAAAGGGTATATGGTTTTAATGCAAGATGGCATGTCTATGAAGCGACTTTAATGCATTATGTGGTAAAAGTCTTTATACATTGTTATTCATGTCGTTAGAATACTTTCTTTAAGTATAGAGAGAACAAATTGCATCAAACCCCTTCGTTATTATCGTTTTCTTTTAGTAGAAGTGTTGGGTTCTAACATTATACACATGTTGCCTCATATTCAGAAGTTTTGTATTTTGTTCTACATTGAAGAATTTTTATGATTTATTTCATATTGAGGAGGTTTGTGATCGGCTTCATGATTGGGAAGATTTGTAAATGATTTTGTGTTAAGATTTCATGAGTAGTCTTCAAAGTGAAAGATGTTGCAAGTTGTTTTATATTTGATTTCATGTTAGAAAGTTTTGACGAATTGTTTTACATCGAGAGGCTTTATTGAAAGTTTTGTGAATGTTTTATGATAAAGGCTTTACAATGAGAAGTTTTCTTTATAAGACTTTCTCGTTGGAAAGCTTTATGTTTTCTACCCCACTCCAAATGAAAGGAGAGGCACTTGATTATGGGTCGTTTTGGGTAGAATTTTGTGTCGGAAAGAGATGATTTTGGTAGATGACTTTTGTAGGATTTTGTGTAGTGTTTTATTTAGAAATTTTCATTGAGTAGTTTGAGACTCCTAATTCGGTGGTTGGCTTAGCATAGAAGAATCCCTTAGTAACTTTTCTTAGAACAAGTTAATGATTGGTGTATGAATTGTTCTTTGATTGAATCACATTAGTTTCTAAAGGACGAATTTTGGGATTTGAAACTTTAGGTAGATTTGTGTTGGAAAGCTTTTAGTGTCTCTTTGAAATAAGATATCCCTTGTTTATTTGAGTCACCTTTTTAATGTAAACTTCTAAAAGATATAGAATTTTCTGGATGAATGTAAAACAATAAAAAAATCTTATTTTAAATTTAGTGTTAGGATTTATCTCCCGTAGTTGTCTTTGGGCTTGGTTTAGAGGGTGGTAAGTGTGTCAAACATATTAAGTGCCTTATTTGGATTGTGGGAACATTAAAGGGCATTGTTAATGTTGCTTTAGGATACACTTGTCTTTAAAGAAGTGTGTCCAAAACGACAATGCTTACATCCCTTTTATTTGTAATTTTCATTCTTTCTTTTTACTGCATTGCTACTTATTATAGTACTTTTATTCATAGATCCCTGAACCTAGTGACACATGTACGAAAGTCTTAAGGGTTAGAAAACAAAAACACATCTTTTCGTCTCCCACAACACTAGTGACACCTAAGGACAAAAATTAAGGACCGAGTCTTAGAAAACATAGACTTAGGATGCATGTTCCTTATAGGATAGAGACATCAAAATGAAAACTTAGTGACACGCTTTCCTAGGTTTGGATTTTTATTTTCTTAATTCACTAATAATCAACCAACCCTTTATAACCTAATTCTTAAAATGTGTTAAAATATTTAATTCTCAATCAAGTTATTGTTAATATTCGTAATCATTAAACTATAAACCTAAGACATAAATCTAAATCAAATCTATCTAATCTAATAATTAATTCCTAACCAATCTAAAGTTAAAAGCTGTAGATAAAAATTAGGAGACTAAACATAAACTAAAATTTCTTAGAATAAAAGACTTCTAAAGATCAAACCTTAGGTTAATCTTTTAAAAATCAATAAACAAACCCCTTAATACATAACAACCACTCCAGAAGTGAAGTTTATTGGATGGACTACTCCGGGCTGCGGGGCTAAGTGTCCTAAGGAGGCCTGGTTCCTCGAGCCTGGTGGCACAACGCCACGAATGGATCCAATGGGGTGTTAAAATTTAAAATTAATTTCTTAACTGGCTTAAATCAAACCTTAATTGATAATAAATCATTTAATCTACCTTTTCTTTTAATTTACAACCAACAAAATAATCAATCAAATCTTAAAACAAAATCTCTAAAATCAATCCTAAATTACTAATATTTCAACTTCAATTAAAATCTCTCTTTTGCCCTTTAACAAATCAAAATACAAATAATTTCAACTAAATTATCCTATATAGGATCTATCAAAAACTGCACAGCCTACACACACCTTAGACCGGTTTGATTAGGACACTACTTCTAGTCCTAGGTTAGGCTTGCATTTTCTTTTGTTATTCAGTATTTACTACCTATACATGTTCTATAAATGCAATTCTTATATTTTCTGTCAGTTATATTCTCTTACTTGCATTTCTTTTCTGAGCGGCATCTACGCTTATATATATGTTTTCTTTTGTCTTACTTTGCGAGGTACATCCGGTGTTGCATCGTCAATGATCAAGCGGCGTCAATTGCTTATAAGCTTTTAAGTGGCAGCGCCACAGCAGGTACATTGGGTCTTGCACGATCAGGGATCAATGAACCATTTACTTGCTTGGAGCTATTAAGTGGCTGCGCCACGGTCAGGTATGACTTCTGCAACTTAAACTCTTAATTACATATCGGAACTGCTACACTCCACACACATATTGTTGATAGAGATTCTAGTATGTTTAGGTAGTCAGCCATAGGTTAGTGCACTGACGAAGCTTTGGCCCTATAGGTCAAAGCTTTTCCCCCTTCTGTGAGCCCTAGAGACCATTAGGGTCATTTAGGCCTGTAGAGTAGGCCACCTATTATGCCGGTTGGCATCGTTGTTTT
The DNA here is from genome assembly GCA_022539455.1 of Dendrobium nobile. NCBI lineage: Eukaryota > Viridiplantae > Streptophyta > Magnoliopsida > Asparagales > Orchidaceae > Dendrobium > Dendrobium nobile. Next base: position 46,934,015 of record CM039730.1, read on the forward strand.
CCCACACGAAGTGGGCATCGTTGGTTTTTTTTCTGCTAGGATTCTGGCCCTTTCCGGTTTTGGGTACGATACCCCCCTCCCCTTTTCTTTTTTTTTCTGTGAGCCTTAGAGACCATTAGGGTCATTTAGGCCTGTCGAGTAGGCCGCCTATTCATGCCATTGGGCATCGCTGTTTTCCCACACGAAGTGGGCATGATGATTGATGATTTTCTGTGCGGGTATCTTGCCTGAAGGATACCCTTAGGGTGTGTTTATTTATTTTTTTCTGTACTCTGGATGTCATGCATACGTTCTTATACACTTTTCTTTATAATGCACTTCACTTACATGCATCGCATTAGTGGATCTAAGGACATCTCTTAATTGTACATCTTTTTTTCATGCATCATACGATGCTAGATTTACTCATTTGCATATTACCGAGTTTCAAATCCTTGCTTCCTTAGGATAGAACCTTCTTATCTTGCATACATGTAGGACGATTGGTTGTGCTTAGGATTTTAGCTGGCTTCCTTTTTCAGGCAAGGGATAAGTCCAGATTGCATTAGCTAGGTCGTAGATGCTAGTGTCGTGTGTACCACACTACATCTTTTATAGACTTAGGGTCTAAAGGTGAGGGGTACGAGTGTATCCCTACACACCTTAATGGTGGGTTAGTTTTCCATTCTTTCGGAGACTATAAATCCTACCCATCTGCGTCACACAGATGACGCCACCTCCCTCTTTCTCTCATGCTTGCTTGAGATGCGTGGCCTCTTTCTTTTCTCCAGTTTTTCTCTTCTTCTAGCCATCCGAATGATGACTGAACCGTGTGTGATTGATTAAGCCAACTTGGGACACTCTTTCTCTTTGATTAGGAAAGCCTAGAAACCCCTTTGAACTAAACCCATTTGGAGAAGATAATCTAACATCCTTAATCGAGAGTTTTCCTAAGTCAAGGCTTAGGATGTAATTAACTACGGGGGCTTGCGCCCGTAGGAAACCGATCCCCACAATCAAATAAACCCTATTCGAGCTGATGTATCGAATAGGGGAAATCTCGTGAACTTTTGGGTTATAGATATTATTATCCATCGAGGTTGGTAGGTGAAAACCGCTATCCTCCATGGCTAATCGTATCTATAACTCCATCTGCTCTTCCATCGGCCTGCTTGTGCCGGGTGTAAAGGTCTACGACCATTTTGTCCTTCGGGATAGTGTGATCGTACTCTTTGCATTCGAACCACACGAGCGGAATCCTTTCGGAGACCCACACCAGTGTATTATATATAACTTACCAACAACCCAAGACAAAAATTATGTTGCTAATTTTTTATTTTAATCTTCATCGTTTTCGAGACTTGAATGCAACGAGGATGCATGACAATGCAATAATGTATTCCGGAGTGTACATTCTAAAGAATGATCTTCCAAGTGAGGCATAGCCTCAAACATGTGTATATGATAGGCATAGACCTGTTCAGGAGAGACCGATCTAGCCAGCCTAATGGTTGGGCCGGCTCAAACAATATAGCAGGCTTCTGCCTGCTGTTCCGCAAGAGCCAAATCCCGCCCTCCTTGAGATGGGTTCCACTACCTAGGGAAGACAGAGAGGGGACTGTTTAGACCTTTTGAGTTAATTTTATGTTTTTTTTTAATGTTTGTTTTAAGTAGAAGTTTGTATTAGGGTTAGGGCATCATGTTTGTTTGCTGAATTTGGTGTGTAAAGTTTTGGCATCTTGGTCTCTAGCAGCGACAGAGATTTGGGGATAGAACGATCCTCCTCTCAAATTCAGGATCAGTTGTACCTCTGAATTTTCCTTCCGTATCTTTTATAATTGCAAGTTTTCTCGCTATTTTGTTTGATTTGTTGGAAGTAGTGTGGTTAAAGATTGCTGAAATCCCCATATTAGTAAGAAAAACCGGTGTCTACTAGTGTTCCCTATCAGTATCCACCAAAACCTCTACTTCAAATTTCAAATGCTTTGAATAATGATGTTGATGTCTAGCTTTTGCTCGATTGCCTAGGACACTCAAACTTTATTTATCTTGAAAAATTAATTGCTTTTCTTTTCACAATAAAAATTTAAAGGATTTTCTATGTGAAATTAATCTTAGGTTGAGCACACTCACAGTTCCAATCCCAATCAAGCATATGAATCTTACTAAACTTTTGCTTTAGTCCACAATAATGTGCAGGGGATATCCAGACTCCAGAGTAAAAAATATCTCTAGAGCAAGATTGCTTATTCCCTTCATTAACAATTTGATGGACCGGTTCACCCGGTCCATCCTAGACCCGTGCGGGTCTATAGGAGGCGGGCGGACCGGCTGGACAAAAAGGGGCCCACCCACTTAAGTGGTGGTAATTTGAGTATGTGAGGGACTTTTGGATTGTATGAAGGGGGCCATTAGGATTTAAGGGGCCCACCCACTTAAGTGGGGGTAATTTGGGTATGTGAGGGACTTTTGGATTGTATGAAGGGGGCCATTAGGGTTTAGTTGGAGGCATTATGAAAAGTGTATTCTCTTTCTAGTTTTCTTCTTCTAGTTTCCTTCTTGTTCTTTTCTAGGGTTTTCTTGTGGGAGATCTTGTCCTTCTCGAAGTGGACAAACTTATCTTGTTTTCTCTTGGCTTTCTAATGCAAAGGTTCTTGCTTTTCATCTCAACCCTCTTGTGATTGTTTCTCTTTGCTTTTGGTGGAGAAATTCCTCATTTTTGGGGGAAATTAGGGCAAACCGAAATTGTGGAACCCTAGGGCGTATCAATTTGGTATCAGAGCTCTCGATCCTAGACAGCATGGCATCAAAGAAGGTAGAAGTTTTGGAGGGGGAAATGGGCCAATTGAAAGAGGAAGTGGGTGAGAAACTTTCTTCGTTGGAGGGAAAATTCTCAACCCTAGAGGAGAGATTTGGGGGAATGGAAGAGATGATCCGGAAATTGTTAGAAGCCCAAGTTGTTTCATCAAATCCTAAGGAAAAAGGGAAATCTCCGGTGACAAACCCTAACCCTAACCCTAATTTCCCAATTATAGTGGGCGGCCTTGGGGGAATGACCTCAAAGAAGGAGTAAATCATAGTGAAAATGGCATGCAAGGGCAATGGTCAAGGGAAGGGGAAGAAGGGTCTGGAGTGGGCGGCCTTTGGGGAATGACCGATAGTCAAGGGGGCCGGCAACACATGGGCTCGGTGGGCCTCCACAGCACACGTGAAGGGTGGCCGAATCAGATGGGGGGATTTTCGGAAGGGAACCGTGCCATGTGGGAGCAGGGAGGAAGAAGGGATGACTACGGCATGGGTTATGGTGAGCCAAGAGAACCACCATGGCGGGGGATCCAAAATCCTTACCCGGGGGAGAGGAGGGGAAGACCACCGGGGAAGGGATTCACTCAGAGGACATGGGGAGATGGAAGACCCTTCAACCGAGCCGACAACCGCATGAGAAAATTAAAGCTTCCTATTTTTGAAGGAGAGGATGCTTATGGGTGGATCTACAGGGTGGAACGCTACTTTGTTGTGAATGGGGTCACAGAAGAGGAAAAGTTGATGGCAGTTCCGATATGTTTGGAGGGAAAATCATTGGCCTGGTTTCAATGGCTTGAAGGGAGACAACATGTTAGGAGTTGGGAGGAGTTCAAAGACCTCCTACTTCATAGATTCCGGGTGTCTAGCGAGGGTACATACTATGAGCAGTTTCTGGCTCTAGTGCAGGAGGGCACAGTGGCGGAGTATAGGGAGCACTTTGAGCTACTCTCGGGCCGATTGAGAGGGATTCTAGATGACCTTTTGGAGAGGAATTTCATGAAGGGGTTGAAGCCCCACATCAGAGCAGCCATCAGAGTAGTTGATCCACATGGGTTAGTGAAGATAATGGAGACTGCACAGCTGGTAGAGGACAAGCTGAAGGTGGAGCCACCGAGGAGATCAGGGGTATCTTACCCCAATTATTGACCACCACTCATGACAGGAGGCCCAAAGGCGGCTACCATCCTTCCTCCTAGGGAGGTAGCCAAGGAGAAAACCACTATGGCAGTGAACCAAGGGGGGTTCAAAAGATTGACTGATTCAGAGCTGAAGGAAAAAAGGGCCAAGGGCCTTTGCTACCGATGTGATGAGAAGTTTACACCAAGACATAGGTGTAAGGAGAAGACACTACATGTGATCATAGTGGGGGATTCAGAGGAGGAGGAAGGAGACACAGGGGAAAATGAGGAGGATGGAGAGGAGGAAGAGCACCCTCAATTGGCTATGGTGGAGGTCTACTCCATAGCCGGACTGACATCGCATTCAACCATGAAACTGGAAGGGGAGATTGCAGGGTACAAGGTGATGGTTTTGATTGATAGTGGGGCCACCCACAACTTCATAGCTTGCAGATTGGTGGAGAGGGTGGGACTACCGGTGACCCAAGGGAGAGGGGTAGGAGTTATTTTGGGCACGGGGAAGAAGGAGCGCTGTAGCGGGCAGTGTAAGGGAGTGACCCTTACATTGCAAGGGGAGGAGACAGTGCAAGACTTTCTATTGTTGGACTTGGGAAGCACTGACGTGATACTCGGGATGCAGTGGCTCCAGTCCCTGGGTGAGATGAAGGTGAATTGGAAGAAGTTATACATGGAGTATGGAAAGGGGAGCAGGAAAGTGACACTACAGGGAGACCCCAGTTTATGCAGAGCCAGAGTGGCCTTGAAGTCCATCTTCAAGACTTTGAGAGATGAGGGAGAGGGCTATTTGATAGAACTACAGCAAGTGGGCAGGGAGGAAGAAAGAGAGCCAGAAGTCATACTTGAGGTAATCCAGGACCTTCTACAGCAGCACTCCTCCGTGTTTCAGATGCCCCAGGGGCTACCACCTATCAGATCCAGGGAGCATGCTATTGTGTTGAAGACCGGGGTGGCACCCGTCAGCGTGAGGCCCTACAGATATCCTCATGCTCAGAAGGAGGAGATTGAGAGGTTGGTAGCAGAGATGTTGGAGGCTCAGGTGATCCAGCCCAGTGTGAGCCCATTTTCCAGTCCTGCGCTCTTAGTGAAGAAGAAAGACGGTAGTTGGCGATTCTGTGTAGACTACCGGGCCCTCAACAAGGAGACTGTGTTGGACAAGTTCCCTATTCCTGTGGTAGATGAACTTTTGGATGAACTTGGAGGAGCCACCATCTTCTCCAAGGTGGACTTGAAGTTGGGTTATCACCAGATTAGGATGAGGACTGAAGACATTCAGAAGACGGCCTTCCGGACACATGAGGGCCATTATGAGTTTCTGGTGATGCTGTTCGGGCTCACTAACGCTCCCTCCACCTTCCAAGCCCTGATGAATCAAGTCTTCCAGCCCTATTTGAGGAGGTTTGTTTTAGTCTTTTTTGATGATATTTTGGTGTATAGCAAATCTCTGCATGACCATATCACCCATCTTGGGGTGGTACTCACGACATTATTGGAGCATCAGCTATATGCAAATCAGAAGAAGTGTGCTTTCGCTCAGAAGGAAGTGGAGTATCTGGGACACATCATTTCAGAGAGTGGGGTGGCAGCTGACCCCACCAAGATAGAGGCCATGGTGATTTGGCCTACACCAAAATCCCTTAAGGGACTAAGGGGATTTTTGGGACTGACTGGCTACTATAGGAGGTTCATCAAGGGCTATGGTTCCATAGCCGGTCCTTTGACTGATCAGTTAAAAAAGGACAATTTTCAATGGGGAGAGAAGGCAGAAGAAGCCATGAAGACTCTGAAGGAAGCCATGACTAGTGCCCCAGTTTTGACACTTCCAGATTTCACCCAGCAGTTTGTGGTTGAGACAGACGCTTCGGGAGTGGGCTTGGGAGTAGTACTCATGCAGAATCGTAGGCCGATTGCCTTCTTCAGCCGGATCTTATCTACTAGAGCAAGGCTGAAATCTGTTTATGAGCGGGAATTGATGGTCATTGTGTTGGCTATTCAAAAATGGCGGCCTTATCTATTGGGGCAACGATTCATAGTTCGAACGGATCAGCGGAGTCTCAAGTACTTACTAGAACAGAGATTGGTGGCAGAAGAACATCAGAGGTGGCTAGCAAAACTCTTGGGGTATGAGTTTGAGATTCAGTATAAGCCCGGGGCTCAAAACAAGGCGGCAGATGCTCTTTCCCGTGTGGAGTGCTCACAGCTGATGGCACTATCTGTACCACAATTGGTTGATTGGGGTGAAATGGTGAAGGAAAATCAACAAGCAGAGGAGCTAGAGAGAATTCGGGCGGCTATCCAGAAGGGAGAAGGAGGGTTCAAAGGGTATCACCTCGAGAACTCTCTCTTGTTATGCAAGGGGAGGTTGGTACTACACCGTGACTCAGCGTTTGTTCCCATTCTTCTACGGGAGTACCACGATAGCCGTGTTGGTGGACATTCAGGGGTGGAGAAGACTTATCGGCGGGTGAAAGCCGAATTTTTTTGGAAAGGGTTAAGAGGTGATGTCGAAGACATGGTAAGCAAATGTGACATTTGTCAACGGAACAAGTATCAAGCTTGTGCCCTTAGTGGGTTGCTGCAGCCCTTGGTGCTTCCAAACAAGATTTGGGAGGAAGTTACCATGGATTTCATTGAGGGATTACCCAAGTCTGATGGGTATACGATCATAATGGTGGTAGTTGACCGGTTGAGCAAGTATAGCCATTTCATTCCACTACGGCACCCTTTTTCAGCTCCTACTGTAGCATCTACTTTCATCAGAGAGGTGGTTAGATTGCATGGGGTCCCCACTTCTATTGTCTCAGATAGGAACAAGGTATTCTTGAGCTCTTTTTGGAAGGAGATCTTCAAAATGCAGGGTACATTCTTGAAGCGCAGTACAGCATACCACCCACAGACAGACGGACAGTCAGAGGTGGTGAACCGGAGCGTGGAGACTTACTTGAGATGCTTCGTTGGGGATTGGCCTAAGCAGTGGGTCAAATGGCTACCATGGGCAGAATACCGCAACTCAGTTCACACCTTTCAGGATTCTTTATGGAAGGGATCCACCACCGTTGGTGAATTATCAGAAGGGGACGACCCTTGTATATCTAGTGGATCAATACTTGGAGGAGAGGGATAAGGTGTTGGGAGAATTGAGGGAACACCTACTGAGAGCCCAACAAATCATGAAGACCAAGGCGGATGCTCACCGCAAGGATGTGACATTTGAGGTGGGAGAGATGGTATACCTGAAGCTACGACCTTACCGACAGAAGACTTTAGCTAGCAGAAGAAGTGAAAAGCTCTCTCCACGATACTACGGGCCTTTCGAGATCGAAAGGAAAGTTGGGATGGTGGCCTACCGTCTCAAGTTGCCTCCTCATTCCTCCATCCATCCTGTATTCCATGCATCACTATTGAAGAAGAGCATAGGGGATCATACCGTGACCACTCCTACTATACCCCGAGGCCTCACCGAAGATATGCAACTCTTACTAGAGCCACTACAGGTGATGGAAGTGAGGAAGAAAAATCAAGGCAAAAGGGAGGTTCTCATCGCGTGGAAGGACTTACCGACACACGAGGCTACTTGGGAGATATACGAAGCCATGCAGGCGCAATTTCCAGATTTCAACCTTGAGGACAAGGTTGATCTTCTAGAGGGCGGTATTGATGGACCGGTTCACCCGGTCCATCCTAGACCCGTGCGGGTCTATAGGAGGCGGGCGGACCGGCTGGACAAAAAGGGGCCCACCCACTTAAGTGGGGGTAATTTGGGTATGTGAGGGACTTTTGGATTGTATGAAGGGGGTCATTAGGATTTAAGGGGCCCACCCACTTAAGTGGGGTTAATTTGGGTATGTGAGGGACTTTTGGATTGTATGAAGGGGGCCATTAGGGTTTAGTTGGAGGCATTATGAAAAGTGTATTCTCTTTCTAGTTTTCTTCTTCTAGTTTCCTTCTTGTTCTTTTCTAGGGTTTTCTTGTGGGAGATCTTGTCCTTCTCAAAGTGGAAAAACTTATCTTGTTTTCTCTTGGCTTTCTAATGCAAAGGTTCTTGCTTTTCATCTCAACCCTCTTGTGATTGTTTCTCTTTGCTTTTGGTGGAGAAATTCCTCATTTTTGGGGGAAATTAGGGCAAAACCGAAATTGTGGAACCCTAGGGCGTATCACAATTATACCCACCTCACTTGGATTTTCTTAATAAAAGGGACATTTAAAATGGGACAAATTTTTAAACACTTCAACATCATAATCCACGCTCAATTTTAATACAAAATTTAAATTATAAAATTCAACAATGCCCAAAAATTATTTCAAATCACTCATAGAAAATCATCCCTTACATAAAGGAAATATCCACCAAAGCACGAGTTGACACCACTCGATAAAATATGATTTTTGAAAAGAAAAAAAGACATCCAATGAAATACAAAGACAAATTGGTGAAAATAAATCCACAAATGATGATACTAATCTCCACTATTGATGAGGGCATCAGATTCCGACACGTGTACCATCGCCGGAGGCGTCGATCGACGGCCCTGATTCAGAGTCTTTATTTTTGATGTTTTATTATATTCATGTTATTTATATTTTGTCTTTTCCGTTTGTACCCCTATGAGGGAAGTAGTGTTTGTTTTGCCCCATGGGCATTGTAGTCTTTTATTTTCCGTATGATGTGGAGCCTATATAAAGGCTAGAGCTTGTACTATTTTGGGAATTGCTTAATGAATGAAAATTTCCTCCATATTGTTCTCTTGGTGAGTGCAAGAAAGATCTCTTGGTGAGTTCTTCCCCTTGAGATCTCTTAGTGAGTTCTCTAGTTATCTTGTTTTATTTTTTTGTTTTCTACATGATATTCTCCCCACTAGAAAATTCCCCAAAACCCTCTCTCCCTTGCTCTTGCCGCCGGCCCAAGGGAGTTCCCCCACCGCCGGCCTAGCCCCATCCCGCCGCCCACTACCTTGCCGGCCCACCCCCTCACACGCCTCATCCTGGAATTCTCTCCCAACCTCAAATTAGAGTTTGAAATTTCAAAATTTGAAATATTTCCTAATTTGGAAATCCAAATATGGAAAGTTTTCATGATGAAAGAAAATTTCAAATCTAATTAATTTGGATTTTTGAAACTCTTGCCACGTCACCCAATCAAGCATTGATTCCCCTTTATTCCCTCCACACATTGCTCTCCCTCTTGAGCATGCCGCCGGCCCCCCTCCTTCCCCCCAATCAAGCCCCATTAATTGCTCACTTAACTCCCTTAATTCTAATTTGAAATTCAAATTAGAGAGCATTTAATTTCCCCCCATTGGAATTAAAACTGAAATAATTTCAGTTTAATTCCTCTCCCTCTTCCCTCTCCCACCGCCGGCTCCCCATTGGCTCCACTAAAATTTTAATTAATGCCTCAATTGCATTAATTAAAAAATTTCAAATCCTATTGCTATTTCCCCCCAAATTCATAAAACTGAAATTGAATTCAGTTTTCCAAAAGCTCTCTCCTCTCCTCACCCCAACTCCACCGCCGGCCTCTTCCCCCCCCCCCCCCTTGGAGTCTCCAAGCCGCCGCCCACTTTCCCCATCCTCTTAGAGGTCTTCTTGCGGCAACTACTCAACGCCGTCTCCATGTTTCATGGCGGATCCCGAACTCGAATGGGGATTAGTTTTTGATGCTCAAGGAAACCTCGACATACTACGCTCTCCTTTCTTTGACGCCGGATTCGAATCCGACGAAGACACGGTGAGGGATTACTTGGAACGGATTCTTCCCTCTCTCATCAAAGTTATTGATAGACAACGACCGGAGTACAATTGGTCTATCGACGGACGATCTTCCACACCTCTTCCAAATCCGGCGCCCTCCTCTCCTTCCCTACGGATCTTCGGCATCGTCTTCCTCGGAGTGGTTTCTTCACTAGCGTGGCTCTTCTTCTCCCAACAAGCTTAGAGATAGGTAAATGAGAGCGGCCTCAAGGTGAGCCATCACTTTGTTAACCTTGGGATTCTCGTTGATCTAGTCATTCGCATTGCTTTATTGGAGTCGTTATTTTATTGTTCTTGCAAACTTAGTCGAATTATCTTGCCTAAGCATGGTTAACTTCCAAGATCTCCTTTGATTTGTCAATTTCGCAAAGCTAGAGAATGTACGTTCATTATTTTACATAACTTCTATTAATTTCATAAGATTTGATTCCTGGATTTACATCATTTTTGGTATCAGAGCATGGCTAGCATGCTTTGCTCATGTTAGATGCATCCTAGGAAGTCCCTTTTAGCTTGCCATATAACTCTCGCATGCATCACATCGTTTACAGCATTTATTTCACTGCTTTTGCTTGCTGTCCAGTAAATTACAGCACGTTATTTTCTTTGTTTACATGCATGTTTAAGTTACCCAAGTGTTAGTTGAGTCACTTACCACCCACCTAGTCACTTAGCGCACTTGCTACACGTGTTCTCCTTGCTGTCCTGTGTTTTCCTGCACTGTTTAGTGGCTGGTAGGTGTCCAAAGATCCTTGTCTAGTGGCTGTCCACACCCCACAACCCACCCTCATCACCAACACCACTTACCCCACTGTGCTAGGTTGCTGTCCCCACTTTCCAGCGGCTGTTTGGTGGCTTTAAGTGTAGTTTCCTGCAGCTTTTCACTGCTGTCCCCCATCCCCAACCTACCCGACTCAACCCTCAGACCACCCCATGGACCCGCAGCACCTCCAAGCCACCCTAGACCTCATCTTGGGCCAATTAGGGACCGTTACTCAACAAATTCGCAACACCCAAACCGATTTAGCCGACTTTAGGCGCCACACGAGCGACCGACTAGATAACATCGAGCGTAACGGGAACCCTGCGATTTACACCCCGTCACGACCCCACTCGCCGTACAACGAGGAAAACCAAGCCGATCATGGCCACCATAGGGACCCATACCGTCATAACCCGAGACCCCATCAAGACCCAGTGGGAGATGAAAACCCTTGGCGCGACAACGATGCCCAATTGTTGAAAAACATTAGAATTGATGCGCCAACTTATGATGGGACCCTCGATCCCCAAGTCTTCTTGGATTGGATCAAATCCATGGATAGTTATTTCAAGTGGTATAACATCTCGGAGGCTAGGAAGGTTAGATTCGCCGAAATGAAACTCACGGGCCGAGCCAACTTGTATTGGACTAATTTAGAGAATATGCGCGAGGCTCGTGGTGAACACCCTATCACGGACTGGAGGACGATGAAGCAAGAACTCAAGAGAAAATATCTCCCTCCTTCGTACTACCCAAAGCTCCTTGATAAATGGAATAAATTAACCCAGGGGAGCAAGCCTGTCAAAGACTACATCTCGGCCTTTGATGACTTCTTGATCCGTTGCAATGGCGAAGAGTCCGCCACCCCAACTCAAATCCTTTCTATGTTTAGAGCTGGCCTTAGGGAAGACCTGCGTACTGAACTCTTTGCTCGAGGTGTAGACTCATTAGAAGCAGCCTGTAGCCTAGTGCTCGACCTCGAAGATTCCAGAACCCACTCCCAAACTAGGCACTTTGACTCCCGCGCAAATTCTTATAGAACCTCGTCGGGACAGCATCAAAACCGACCCTCAGGATCGACTGCTAACCGAACCCCTGCTAGTTCGGCCCCTCCTCGTACCGACCTCAAAGGTAAAGCTCCCGAGCGTGACGCTCCCAAACCTAGTTCTGGAACCAAGTGCTATAGGTGTCAAGGGTACGGACACATTGCTTCGCAATGTTCTAGTCCTTACAAAGTCACCATAATTGAAGAAGTGGACGAAGAGGAGGAAGAACCTGAGACTGATTTGGTTCACCAAGTGGATGAGGAAGAAGACTCTTTTACTGAAGAAGACCCTGTGACCTTACAAGTTGTTAGGTGCGCTTTGGCCCAACCTAAGTTAAGCGACGATTGGCGTAGAACCTCCAATTTTCATACCTTCATTAAGATCGGAGAGAAGAGCTGCAAGGTTATCATAGATAGTGGGAGTTGTATCAACGCAGTCTCTTCAGCCATGGTCTCCAAGCTCAATCTGAAGGCGACCCCGCACCCAAATCCGTATAAGGTTTCTTGGATCAACTCGACTACCATAGAAATTAAGGACCGAAGCCTTATTCCGATAGAGTTTGTGGGATATCAAGACAAGATTTGGTGCGATGTTCTAACCATGGATGTGGGTCAAATTATCCTTGGTCGCCCTTGGTTATTTGACAACGACGTCCATATTTATGGGAGGACGAACACCTGTGTGTTCGAACATAATGGAAAGAAGATCAAGTTAATGCCCTCTCAACCGAAACCTCCCAAAACTGAAGCTAAACCTATCTCCACCAAGCAAAGTAAAGGCCTCCACTTACTGACTGCGAAGGAAGTAGAAACTGAGATCACCCAAGGAGCTCCCATGTATGCCTTAGTGGCTAGAGAAGTAGAGGAAGATCAGAAAGAAACAATCCCCGACGCCGTTAGACCCCTTCTTGAAAACTTTGCGGATGTTTTCCCAGACGATTTGCCTAACCGACTGCCACCCCTGCGAGACATACAGCACGCAATAGACTTGGTGCCAGGAGCATCCCTACCCAACCTTCCTCACTACCGTATGAACCCGACTGAACACTCTGAGCTTAAGAAACAAGTCGATGAACTCCTCCAACGAGGATTCATTAAGGAGAGTCTTAGCCCCTGCGCTGTGCCTGCTCTTTTAACTCCCAAAAAGGACGGCTCGTGGCGAATGTGTGTTGATAGCCGCGCTATCAACAAGATTACTGTCAAGTATAGATTTCCCATTCCTCGGCTGGATGACATGTTGGACATGATGACCGGAGCCACCCTCTTTTCCAAGATAGATCTTAAGAGTGGGTATCATCAAATAAGGATCCGCCCCGGGGATGAATGGAAAACGGCATTCAAAACTAAAGATGGACTTTATGAGTGGACTGTTATGCCGTTCGGACTGAGCAACGCCCCTAGTACCTTTATGAGAGTTATGACTCAAGTTCTTAGACCCTTCTTAGGAAAGTTCGTAGTAGTTTACTTCGATGACATATTAATCTACAGCACTTCGGAAGATCAACATCTCAATCATATAACTCAGGTCTGTGAAGTTTTGAGGAAAGAACAGCTATTCGCCAACCCTGCCAAGTGCAAATTCCTCACCGATAGTGTGACCTTTCTTGGATTTATTATTTCAACTCAAGGGATATCTGCAGATCCTGAGAAGGTGCGAGCAATAAATGAGTGGCCAGAACCTAAGAATATTCGGGATGTTAGAAGTTTTCATGGATTGGCCACCTTCTATCGAAGGTTTATTCGAAATTTCAGCACCATCGTAGCCCCCATAACTGATTGTCTTAAGAAAGGAGAATTTCATTGGACGACTGCCGCTACTAGAGCGTTTGAGGATATTAAGAAAAGAATGGTAGAAGCTCCTGTCATGCGTCTCCCCGATTTTTCTAAAGTATTCGAAGTAACCTGTGACGCTTCCGGAATCGGAATAGGTGGAGTCTTATCACAAGAAGGTCATCCGGTAGCATACTTCAGCGAGAAACTCAATGACATTCGACAGAGATACTCTACCTATGATAAGGAGTTTTATGCAATCATTCAGTCCCTTAGATACTGGAGACACTATTTGCTACCCCAGGAGTTTGTAATCTTTTCAGACCATGAGGCTTTGAGATACATCAACTCACAAAAGAAGTTAAATGCCCGCCATGGTCGTTGGGTCGAGTTCTTACAGGAGTATTCGTATACTATCAGACATAAAGCCGGAACTGAGAATAAAGTGGCCGATGCTTTAAGCCGTAGGATAATGGTCACAAGAGAAATGAGAACAGAAGTTGTCGGTTTCGAACGCATAAAGGATGACTACCCTGAGTGTGCTGATTTTAAGGAAGCATATGCGTTACTTGTGGCGGGGGACAATCCATCCGTAGATGATTTCTTGTTAGAAGATGGTTACTTATTCAAGTCTCAGAAGTTGTGTATTCCCAACACCTCTCTCCGTGAATTTCTTGTGTGGGAGCTACACGCAGGAGGTTTAGCTGGACATTTTGGACAAGCTAAGACTATCGCTGCCGTTGAGTGTAGATTTTTCTGGCCCAGCCTTAAGCGCGATGTCATTAGGCTAGTCAAGCGTTGCCATACCTGCCAATTAGCTAAGCAGCGAAAACAAAACACTGGCCTCTACATGCCACTCCCTGTCCCCAACTGCCCTTGGCAAGACGTTAGTATGGATTTTGTCCTAGGTTTACCTAAAACATTTAAGAAGCACGATTCCATTTGTGTCGTAGTAGATCGTTTCTCTAAAATGGCCCATTTTCTCCCTTGTGCCAAAACTTTTGATGCCTCTAGGATTGCCAAGCTTTACTTTAATGAGATTGTCCGACTCCATGGACTCCCTAAGACAATTGTGTCGGATCGAGATGTAAAATTTACAAGCTATTTCTGGAAGACTTTATGGATTAAGATGGGCACCAAGTTGAAATTCTCCACCGCCTTTCACCCCCAAACGGACGGCCAAACGGAAGTAGTTAATAGGAGCCTTGGGAACCTTTTAAGGACTTTAGTGGGAGACAACATTAGGGATTGGGATTCCAAACTACCCATTGCCGAATTTGCCTACAATAATTCTGTCAATCGAACCACCGGTATGAGTCCTGCTGAGATTGTTTATGGGTACCAACCTAGGCAGCCAATCGACCTACTCCCCATGAGTCCTAGGCTTAGGATGTCAGAGTCTGCATCTGCATTTGCATCGCATATCCAGGAATTGCATCAAGAAATTAATAAAAGAATAGTGCAAAGTAATGAGAAGTACAAACTTAATGCTGACCTTAAGAGACGCTTCAAGGAGTTCGAAGTTGGAGACTATGTCATGGTTCGGATTCGTCCGGAACGGTTCCCTCCAGGGGCCGTTAAGAAACTTCATGCTAAGAGCGCAGGTCCCTTTAAAATAACTTCAAAAATAAACAGTAATGCCTATGTCTTGGACCTTCCCGAAGGTTTCAACATGAATTCCACGTTTAACATAGAGGATCTAGTAACCTTTGATGGACCTGATTTTAACCCTGAAAATCCACTACATCTTGAGCCTTGTGAGTCCATACCTTGTGAGATCCCCAGCCTGCCCCCACTTCCCAAAATTCCCCCATTACCTAATGCGGAGAAGATTGAAACCATACTCAGTGATGAGATCATTTCCACCAGGAACGGCGGTCGCCAAAGATACTTAGTGCGTTGGAGAGGAAAGCCGGAGACGGAGGACACATGGCTAGATCGTGAGGAGATACAGAGACTGGATCCCGACATCTTGGAGCTGTACGAGAGTTCTCAGGACCCTCGCTCGACAGGGTCGAGCTCTTTCCCACCCGGGGAGAGTGATGAGGGCATCAGATTCCGACACGTGTACCATCGCCGGAGGCGTCGATCGACGGCCCTGATTCAGAGTCTTTATTTTTGATGTTTTATTATATTCATGTTATTTATATTTTGTCTTTTCCGTTTGTACCCCTATGAGGGAAGTAGTGTTTGTTTTGCCCCATGGGCATTGTAGTCTTTTATTTTCCGTATGATGTGGAGCCTATATAAAGGCTAGAGCTTGTACTATTTTGGGAATTGCTTAATGAATGAAAATTTCCTCCATATTGTTCTCTTGGTGAGTGCAAGAAAGATCTCTTGGTGAGTTCTTCCCCTTGAGATCTCTTAGTGAGTTCTCTAGTTATCTTGTTTTATTTTTTTGTTTTCTACATGATATTCTCCCCACTAGAAAATTCCCCAAAACCCTCTCTCCCTTGCTCTTGCCGCCGGCCCAAGGGAGTTCCCCCACCGCCGGCCTAGCCCCATCCCGCCGCCCACTACCTTGCCGGCCCACCCCCTCACACGCCTCATCCTGGAATTCTCTCCCAACCTCAAATTAGAGTTTGAAATTTCAAAATTTGAAATATTTTCTAATTTGGAAATCCAAATATGGAAAGTTTTCATGATGAAAGAAAATTTCAAATCTAATTAATTTGGATTTTTGAAACTCTTGCCACGTCACCCAATCAAGCATTGATTCCCCTTTATTCCCTCCACACATTGCTCTCCCTCTTGAGCATGCCGCCGGCCCCCCTCCTTCCCCCCAATCAAGCCCCATTAATTGCTCACTTAACTCCCTTAATTCTAATTTGAAATTCAAATTAGAGAGCATTTAATTTCCCCCCATTGGAATTAAAACTGAAATAATTTCAATTTAATTCCTCTCCCTCTTCCCTCTCCCACCGCCGGCTCCCCATTGGCTCCACTAAAATTTTAATTAATGCCTCAATTGCATTAATTAAAAAATTTCAAATCCTATTGCTATTTCCCCCCAAATTCATAAAACTGAAATTGAATTCAGTTTTCCAAAAGCTCTCTCCTCTCCTCACCCCAACTCCACCGCCGGCCTCTCTCCCCCCCCCCCCCTTGGAGTCTCCAAGCCGCCGCCCACTTTCCCCATCCTCTTAGAGGTCTTCTTGCGGCAACTACTCAACGCCGTCTCCATGTTTCATGGCGGATCCCGAACTCGAATGGGGATTAGTTTTTGATGCTCAAGGAAACCTCGACATACTACGCTCTCCTTTCTTTGACGCCGGATTCGAATCCGACGAAGACACGGTGGGGGATTACTTGGAACGGATTCTTCCCTCTCTCATCAAAGTTATTGATAGACAACGACCGGAGTACAATTGGTCTATCGACGGACGATCTTCCACACCTCTTCCAAATCCGGCGCCCTCCTCTCCTTCCCTACGGATCTTCGGCATCGTCTTCCTCGGAGTGGTTTCTTCACTAGCGTGGCTCTTCTTCTCCCAACAAGCTTAGAGATAGGTAAATGAGAGCGGCCTCAAGGTGAGCCATCACTTTGTTAACCTTGGGATTCTCGTTGATCTAGTCATTCGCATTGCTTTATTGGAGTCGTTATTTTATTGTTCTTGCAAACTTAGTCGAATTATCTTGCCTAAGCATGGTTAACTTCCAAGATCTCCTTTGATTTGTCAATTTCGCAAAGCTAGAGAATGTACGTTCATTATTTTACATAACTTCTATTAATTTCATAAGATTTGATTCCTGGATTTACATCAACTATCCTATTGATTTAAGAAAAAGGATGAGGTCATACACCAAACACCCAACTATGATTTCATGACTTAGACTTTCACCTAGATTTCATGTTTTTGCTACTTCTTTTGATAAAATACAAATTCCAAACAATACTCATGAATCTCTTAAGACCACCGAGTAAAAGACATTTGTAATAGAAGAAATCCAAACCTAAGAAAAAAATGATATGGGTGAAGTTTTTGAACTTTGAGCAAGGAAATAATTGATTGGAGGTAAATGATATAATCAAATATAAAGAAAATGATGGTGTGGATAAATTTAATGCTCGAATTGTAGCAAAAGGGTACACCCAGTTATATAGTATTGACTATTAAGAAATTTCTCTTCAAATGCAAAACTCAACAGAATTTAAGTTTTGCTTCTTATAGTAAATTTGATTTAGCCTCTATATCAAATTGACATTAAGAATTTTTTTAATTAATTGGGACCTTAAGGAGGAAGTAAACATGGAGATCCCACCTGTATTGAAAATTAAAATTAAAAAAAAAAAGCCAAAAAGGTATGTAGACATATAAACTATATATATGCCTTCAAACACTATCTAGTACCCTCATGCCAAGTCTGGAAGATTCCCCAAATATACTGAAAAGTGAGAGTACACTAAGTGCCAAATAGATCATCGTCTTTATCAAGCTCTCACCTCAGGAAAAAAAGTATAATTTTGTTTATGTATATTGACAGATAACTTGGAGAAAAAGATAGCCCAATTAAAATGTTTCTGACAAGAGAATTTGAGGTAAAAGTCTTGAGAAATCTAAATTACTTTCTTGATATGAAAGTGGTACGATCAAAGCAGGTTTTACTATTTCTCAAAGGAAATATATTCATGATTACTTCAAGAAACAAGAATGCTTGGATGAATGCCCACAACAACTTCAACAAATCTAACAAAGAAAATCGGGCTCACCACTAGCCGCGCATCAATTGGTAAATATAAGTATCAATGCCTTGTGGGAAATTGTATTGGATTCTGTTAGACCAGTCCAGCCGATCCAACGGGATTGGCCCTTGCAAAACAGAGGCGGAGCTCTTCCGCCTCTATGGTATGCCAATCTGAACGCAAGAACGGACAGAGCCAGTTTGGAAGGTTTTTTGAGAAAGTTTAGGAGGGAAATTGAATGTATGGACTATTTATAGATTTCCTTATGAATTGTATGCATTAAATAGTTTGTTTTCCTAGGGTTAGGGCATCTTGAATTTGGCTGAAATTTGAGATCTCTTAGATTTAGGTTTTCATTTTGGCTCTAGCGGCGTCGAGAGATTTGGGAGAGATAGATCCTCCTCTCGAATAGAGGATCAATTGTATCTTGGTATTTTCCATTTCCATTTCATCAAATAATACAAATTATCTACTGTTTTCCTGGTTTGGTGTGGATTTTTGTGGATGTTTTCCGAAGATTGATAGGAAATACTTGAGATCTACAAGTGTTTCCAATCAAATTGGTATCAGAGCTATTTTTGGGAATTCTGGTGAGCTATTTTGCAATTTTGAAGAAGAAAATTGCTGTTTTTGAAGGTCAAAGACCAGATTTTTATTTCTACAAAAAATCGAGCATCAATGGCGGCCAAGAAAATGGATGTGTTGGAGGAACGCCTCGAAGTGGAGATGGGACAAATGAAATCTGAAATTTCAGATTTACAAACTCAGGTTTCAGATTAAAAAAAAGATGTTTCAACCATTCATGATAAGTTCGATTCGAAATTTTCCATCATGGAGGAGATGTTGAAGAAAGTTCTTGAGGGTCAAACCAAAATATTGCCGTCAAAGGTGAGGGAAGGCACCGACAACCTTGGAAGTGGGGAAAATCCGAAGCCAATCAGACGAAAGGAATATCAAGAGGTGGAGATTTTAGAGGGAACAGAAAAAAATGCCTCCCCTAGGACCTATTCCTAGGAAGAAGTCTGGTAGAGAGTATGTGGAGAGACATGAGGGGGTTGGGCATGAGTGGAGGGATGTTGAATTTGAAAGAAGAGGGGCTGCATTGGAAGACGAGAATTTGATTATGATCAAAGAGGTGCCGAATATGAAAAGAGAGGGATTGAATATCATCCAAGGTGTGCTGAATTTGAAGGGAGGAGGTGGGTTTGCAATGAAAAGTTTGGGTATGAATGTAGAAGGGATGATTGGAACACTCGGGGGAAACCATCCCCTTAGAGAAAGGGAAATTATGAAGGAAACAGAGGGAACGGAGGCAATCTGAGGGTGTGGAAACTGAAGATGTCTATCTTTGAGGAAGATGATGCGCATGAGTGGATCTACATACTAAAAAAATAAAAATAAAAAATAAAAATGTGTGGATCTACAGGGTGGAAAGGTAATTTACTGTCAATAGGTTAACGGAGGAGGAGAAGATGACGACAGCCGGGATGTGCTTGGAAGAGAAAGCTTTGGCATGGTACCAATTGAGGTATACGAGATAACCAATAAGGACTTGGATGGAGTTTAAGAACTGTTTGTTGGAACGTTTTCAAACCAGCAGGTGAGGGGACTTCAACGAGCAGTTCTTCACTTTGATGAAGGAGGGGATAGTGATGGAGTACCGTGAGCAATTCGAGTACCTTGCCAGTCGATTGGATCGGCTTCCAGAAACTGTACTGGATGGGAACTCTATGAAGGGACTAAAACCAAAGATCCGCGCAGCAGTCAGAGTGATGAGACCTCGGGACTTGGGAGAGTCTATGGAGCTAGCTCGGTTCGTGGAGGATCATAGGTACCTAGAAAAAGGAGCATGAGCTAGCAGTTCAAGAGGCTCGTACAGGATGACCACCACCTTTTTAGTAAGCAAGGAGCCAACACCAGGTACTTTTAGGGAGACTTCGAAAGAGAAGACTGCTGGAGGAAGACCAGGAGGCAACTTCAAGAAGCTCACAGAAACATAATTACATGAGAAGAGGGCGAAGGAGATCTGTTTCAAATGTGACGAGAAGTATACGCCGAGGCACAGGTGTGAGGACCAAACTCTTCAGGTTCTTACCGTTTGTAATGAAGAAGTTGTTAGACCGGTCCCCGGCTCTAGA
Source organism: Dendrobium nobile (assembly GCA_022539455.1). Taxonomy (NCBI): domain Eukaryota; kingdom Viridiplantae; phylum Streptophyta; class Magnoliopsida; order Asparagales; family Orchidaceae; genus Dendrobium; species Dendrobium nobile. Next base: position 46,954,086 of record CM039730.1, read on the forward strand.
TAAGGGCCCAGTTCAAATTAGGGCGCCCATGGAAGGTTGGGCCCATGGGAGTAATGGACAATTAAGAGGGGCGGCGGCTAGGGTTAGAGAGGAGGGATTTGCTTTAAATAAAGAAGAGATTAGGAGAATTAGGGCATGCATGATTATTGTTTTCTCTTGGAGTCTCTTTGAAGTTTTGGGCTCTAGATTCATCATCTAGAGATTGGGAGAGAACGATCATCCTCTCGAATTGAGGATCAATTGTATCTTTGTTTGTTATTACTTTTGGTTTGATTCCTATAATACAATATACTGTTTTTGGATTGTTTCATTGGAGATCTTGAAGTTTTCTCATTGTTTTGATCAATTATTGTTAGGTTTGCTTGCGAACTCAAGTATTTCCCATTAGGGTTACTTGCGAACTCAAGTATGTCCTATCAAAAGGAATGGAGGAGGGTGTCATCTTTCCACCTTGCAGATAAGGTGAATCTTTCGGAGGGGAGTACTGTTAGACCGGTCCGGCCGGTCCTATGGGATCGGCCCATGCGAAACAGAAGCGGAGCTCTTCCGCCTCTACGGTATGTCGATCTGGACGCAGGAGCCGACAAAGCTGTTTTGGAAGGTTTTTTTTTAGAAAGTTTAGGAAGAAAATTGAATGTACGGACAGTTTAGAGATTTCCTTTTGAATTGTATGCATTAAATAGTTTGTTTTCCTAGGGTTAGGGCATCTTGAATTTGACTGAAATTTGAGATCTCTTAGATTTAGGTTTTCTTTTGGGCTCTAGCAGCGTCTAAAAATTTGGGAGAGATAGATCCTCCTCTCGAATAGAGGATCAATAGTATCTTGGTATTTTCCGTTTCCATTTCATCAAATAATACAAATTATATGTTTTTTTCCTGGATTGGTGTGGATTTTTGTGGAGAATTCTTGTTGTTTTCCGAAGATTGATAGGAAATACTTGAGATCTACAAGTGTTTCCAATCAGATTCCTCATTAGCATTGTAAGCCAATACATGATCATTCTAGCCAAAGATCCACCTCTGATTATTATAACTATGTATGGGGTAACCAAGATAAATGGAGAAGCGAGAAATAATATATGGTCACAAGAAGCGGAATTGAGGTTAAATATAAGTTAGTGGAACTTAGTATTTATGGAGTGTGGTTAAAAATATTGTTAAAAAATTTAACATATTTATTTTTTAAAAAAATCTCTAAAAGTAAAAACCAAATTGTAATAATTATTGAAAAAAAAAAACCATCCACCATGATAGGACTAAGCACATTGAAATATATAAAATTTCTTATCAAAAGAAAAAAGAACTAGCCTAATTAAGACTTGATTAGAAATAATATTTTTTATTAGATTTAAATGAAAACATGACTCTTAACATGACACAATGGAGAAAAAGAATTCATGTAGCCAACCCTACAAAGTAGAATAAAGGCTTGATGTTGTTGTTGTTAGCCTAATTAAATTATGTTCCAACAAACACTTATAATACAAATATCCTCACCCAAGTTTTTATCTATAAATGAGTTTTGATAAATTGATCAGCAAGATGGGCATTATTAACATAAAGAACCTAGCTTGAGGGAGAGTGTCCAAATAAACCTAAATCTATGGCCAACACCTCTCAATCTGTATCAACCTAGCAATTAATGGACAACAATTTTTCATCTGTAAAAATTTGAAAATCTGTGAACAAAAACTTCCTATTTACAACAAACTACAAAAAACAATGAATTTTTTCTGTGTATATAATTATGGATTCTATAATCAAAGGTTGGCTTTCAAATTTATTTTTTTCATTAATAGTAGCTTCTTTACATATTTAAATACAACTTCACATCTTATATTTTACACTGAACAAGAGACTAAAATTCAGTTATACAATTTCTTCTCATTTTAATTTTCAAGGATGTGTTGTATGAAATCATGACAGAAACTTGAGGACTTGTAAATTGCAAATCATTAATTACTTACAATTTTCCTTTTTTTTGAATGTAAACAACAAATATAGGAAATAAAACTCAAATGATAATATAATAATAAAAAAATTGAAGAAATTTATGGTTAAAAATGACTATAACTTTTTATATTCAACAACTCAGGAATACGTGGACAACAATTCATTTTTATGAGTAGTTAATTCTAGATTCCATAATTCAATATTGGCTTTCAAATTTATTTCTTTCATTGATAGTTATTTCTCTACCTATTTATATATTGTTTCTCATCTTATTTTTTACACGGAAAAAGTCAAGAAACTATTATGATGTGTTGTATGAAATCAGCTAGGAACTTGAGGACTTGTAAATAAAAAATCACTAAATACTTTCAACTTGCTTTTTTAAATGTAAACAACAAATATAAGAAATAAAACCCAAATGATAATATAATCAAATAAATTGAAGAAATTTGTGGTTTAAAATGACAACAGCTTTTTATCTCCAACAATCCAACAATCTATGGACAACATTCCATTTATGTTGTGAGTTAATTGTGAATTCCATAATTAAACATTAGCTTCCAAATTTTTTCATAGTTATTTTTCTGTCTATTAATGTATAACTTATCATCTTATTTCTTACAAAGAATAAGGAAATAAAATTAAGTCAGACAATTTTTAATAATTCTCTACCATCATCTCTTCTCATTCTAATTTTCTAGGAACTATTATGATGTATCATATAAAATCATGCCAGGAAATTCAGGATTTGCAAATCACAAATGACGAAATACTTCAATAACTTGCTTTATTTGAATGTAAACAACAAATACAAAAATTAAATCCCGGATGATAATATAATAATTAAATTGATTTGAAGAAATTTGGCAATATTGTTTTATCTACAACAATCCAGCAATCTATAGACAACATTCTATTTTTATTGAGTACTGAATTATTGATTTCATAATTAAAAATTGGTTTTAAATTTATTTCTTCCTTGATAGTGGTTTCCCAATCCAGTCATGTATAGTTTCTCGTCTTATTTTAATTATATAAAATAACGGAATAAAATTTAATCAGACTATTTTTCATTTGTACTATCTCTCTCATTGAAATTTTCAAGAAACAACTATGATGTGTTGTATGAAATCATGTCTGGAAAGTTGAGGATTTGCAAATCACAAATCACTAAATGCTTCAACAACCTCCTTTCTTTAAGGTGTCCTTAAGATGCAAGCATTTGGAAATCCAATTTATTCAAAATATTATGTAAAGTAAAATCATGTACTGAAAACCTTTGTCGGCATTTGGTTTCTTATAAAATAAAAGTTCAATTTTTTTTATGTTTTGTTACTTGCAAAGCAAATTAATATTTAAAATATGACAGTGGGCGTAAAAGCCAACAATTAGCAACTAATGGTAGAGTCAACCGATAGTGGTGGTGATGGCAATGGTCGGTGACCAACAAAGATGGTATTCAATGGAGGCAAAAGTGATGGATGCCAATGGCGTTTGCAATGGCGGCATTAACGGTGGTTGGCATCAACCGTGGTGATTAGAGGTGACAGCCAAAGGTGACGATGTTAGGCAGCAGTTGGCAATGGTGGCTGGTGGCAACAATAGTGGTGCTAGTCGATGGTGATAGAGGACAGAGGCAGCTGTAACAGTGGTGCCTGTGACGACAAATGACAGACAACAGTCGGCTTCGGCGAGTGGTAGCGACGACAGGTGAAGCTTCACATTTTCAATGTATTTGGAATTCACTCAAGTTGAACCAATTTTAAAAACATTAAAAATGAATTAGTTAAGGAATTTGAAATACCTCAAAAGATTAATCTACATTTGCTTTCCGTACAATCAAACACCCAAAAATTCAAATCCCTTACATTTGGTTTACTATACGTTACAAATACTTGCAACGAAACAACCCTTAAATATAAGCAACAACTACAAGAAATAGAATCCAAATGCTAATATAATAATCAAATAAAAATCTTGAAATATTGACACTTCTTATCTCTCATCATGAGATTTATTCTACGAATTTATTTGCCTGATGCCTCTAAACCAAGAATCAAGGAAAAACAACATTAATTTGATCATTCATAATAGGAAAAAAAGGACTAATATCAAGATATAATTCATTAAGAGTTATATTTTAGATTGCACATTTGATTTATCAACTATAATATATATAATTGGTTCAATTTCAAATTCAAATGTAGAATCAATCTACATTAGAAACCAGCAATATTGCTTTCAAACTCCAATTCTAACCATTGTCCAAATATAAACTCAATCTCCAAGTCTACGTAATAATATCTGTGTAAATTTAGATTCAAAATCATCAGATGTAAATTCATATTATAATTGCAAATCATTTTTTACATCTAAAATATCATTGAAAAAATATTCATGAACTACAAATTTTTTTTACTCAAGCAATTTCAATCATATTCTTGCATTAATGTTTTTTCATAGGCTTTAGATGAGTTGCTGCTAAGTTTTCTTTTGGAATTGGCGAAGGTAAAGAAGTCAAAATAAGAAAGCAGTTGTAATATTCCTCAATATCAAAAATTATGTATGCAGCCTCGTAAGAAAATTTTAGCGAATTGAAGCTTTGTTCATCCCTAATTTCTTGCTCAAGACCTTTAATGAAGAAACAACTTAACAAAATAAAAAATAAAAATAAAAAAAAAAGAAAAAATAAATTTAAAAAAAAAAAAAGAAAAATGAAGAAACAACTTAACAAAATGATTCAGCATGTCCCACTTATTTTGATTTGACTTCTTCAACCTTTTGAGAATCAAATTCTATTTTTCAAAAAAAAAAATTCAAATTATTGATTTATTTGGGACTTTTTTAAGAATATGTCTCCCATTAAATGTAAGAATGTAATTTTGAACCTCAAATTTTTTTTTTAAAACTTGTATAAAATGATAATCTACTTAATTTCATTTAAATATCATTAAGTATATCTCTTCACTGACCCAATTAATACATCATATATTTAGTAGATATGATGATGCAACAATAAGTTCTTATACTAATTTAATGTAGGATGGCTCGGAGTTAGCATTCTGTAATGCAACTATTAAAATGTGTTGCATGAAATCATGTAAGGGGACTTGAAATTTTGTACATCACAAACCACTAAATACTTTTACAACTTTCTTTCTTTAAATAAAAAAAGCAAATGCTAAAAATAGAACCCAAATGATAATATTGTATTGATTGAGTAAATTTGAAGAAATAAAAAAGAATGTTGAACAACATAATTCAGCAAGCAACTGTTATTTGATTTCCCACGAATAGAATTTCAATTGTGTCAAATTTGAACAAAATCAGGAGCACCCACAAGGCAATAACAAATGATAACTACCAATCATCATTTCAACCTTGTCTATTATCTTTTTACTCGCTATAGTTTCATGACATAAAGAACTTAACAAAAAGTAATTGCCAAAGATTAAAACTTCTGAGGAACATTAGGCATGCAACAAAGTTTACAACAATTCCTTACTTTTTAAGTGAAGGCCAAACAAAAAAAAGCTAAGAAAACAACTGCTAAAAATATTATCCACGAAGGCTTAAAATCGCAAACGCAGCCATAACTAACTATGCAACTTTTATAAAACTTCACAGAAGATGCTTTCGTTTTATACATCCTCAAAATAAAAAGATACATTTAGATCTAATACCTGTCCCACATGGGAGCTGTGTTAAGAACAAAGTGAAGCTTTTGGTACCAGTCGTCCTGTTCTTTACCTTTGCTCCCACGGAAAACATCTTTGATCCAAGAAGAAATCCCAAGTTTTTCTTCTGATTTCAACCCCACCCACTTGTCAAAAGAAACAACCTCGGGCTGAAAAGTAATAGAATAAGCTGCCCTGGATAATTTAAAAGAAGAAAGAACTCAGGATGAGTTTTATTGAATTGAGGTCAATATACAAAAATACCAACACATGCTAAACAAAATAACAAAAACTTTTGATGAGACAAAAAAGGCTGGCATACGTAAAGTGTGGTCAATATAATCCATTCTATTATAGTTTTTTCCATATTACATAGCCATTACAACTATGGAAAGCAGAAAAATAGAAACTATTATGCCTGCAAGTGTAGTGAGTAGAAGGCATTGAATGTAAAAGCAATGCAAGTGTGGTAAATAAGGAATAAGAATTTCTTTAGAGGAAAAATGGCTCAAGTTCCATCTACATTAGATTTAAAAGATTGAGAATCAAACTGACATTCTACTTGTATAACATTGATCCGTTGGAAGCAGATTAATCTTCAATGCCAAAAAATGAGGCAGGAGCAAAAAGCTTGAGCTCTTCAGCTTTTGAAAACATGAAATGTGAGGTAAAATATTGTCTCAGGACTTGGGTAAAAAATGTTTTTAGCACATCACAACAGATAATGTGTATTGTAAATCTTAAAAATATTGGGTTGTCAGTTGTTACTTCGTTGTCCAAGAAAATCTAAGAAATACAGCAGAGTTCAGCAATAAAAAATATATGGTAATGCTTAATGTATGAGCTGAACCTCATTTCTGTTGAAAAATACCAACTTGTGCTTGCTAATTTTACCTGCAGTTTGGATTTGGGAGAATAACTTTGCTAATCAAACTCCCTTTAGGTAAAGATACTCCCCGCAACTCCAAATACGACTGAAGAATTTCAACTTGTCTTGCAGTTTCCAAAACCTGGCATTACACTTTGGCACATAAAAACCTGCTCTTAACAACAACATGAAATGATGAATGCAGCCAAAATTGCATCATGATGATAAGAGAATGATAGAAATGCAAAGCAATGAGATACAGAATCCATTTATCATCAAGTTCACTTCTATAAAAGATTAAGGCTTCGTTTGTGACAGTTTTTTTACTACTTCTTAAACAGCTTTTTAGTAGAAAATTTTTAATTTTTAACTAAAAAGCTACTTTAAGAAGTAGTAAAAAAATTGCCCCAAACGAAGCCTAAATTGCTGCCAGACATTTCACCATCCTATCTAAAGAAATGAAACTCAAAATCAGAAGAACCATGATTCAAATACATTCAATGACATGTTGAGGCTATCCAGTGATGCCAAGAAAATCCATTTGATGATAAACCAACTTCATCTCCGTCATATTAATACCGACATTTCTTAAGCAATTAGTTTGGGAATAACAAGTAAAAAAACGTCTTTCTAGAAATATGACTGAGTAGGAAGATTTTTTAAATTAAACAATACTTCTTTCTAGAAATATGAATAAGATGACAGTATAAGGAAAACTGATTGTATTCGTGCTGTCTAACAATTCAATTATTCTTCTTCTTTTTTCCCGAAGCATGAACAATTCAAGTCCATTACCAATGAGCGCTAGCAAGGCCTAACGATACTGTTATGGCATTTGATTTTCAGAAAGGAAATTGACAGCAGTAGCATTATATCATGAATATATAGCCATCAAACAACAAAAAAGTTTCAACAAGTTACCAAATAAAAAACCCAAGGCAGATAAACGAACATAATCCAGGAAACCACGGAGCAGATAAATCAACAAAAACAAGGCATGAATCCAAATGAACAAAGAGGGTGAACAGATAAGTATGGATTACTAACTGAAACCAATCAATTTTCACTCTTTATCAGCCTTGAAAAAACAAAATACTTGATATAAATCCAAACCATTCTGCGGTATCGACAAAAATCTATCAAAATGAACCCATAGTCATGCTGAAAAGAGCAAAGATTCGAAATCCCGAGATAACGCATTCCACTACATGGAAACCTCACCGGATCGGGAAAAGTCTCAGGCTTATGCTTCTTGTCTTTAGTGCAAACCCAATTTCCACCATCTCCGACGACCACAAACCCAGAAAAGTTTCTAACCGCCACCACCATCACTTCCCTGAGACAGAAATATCCCTTCTTTGATCACACACGAAACTAAAATAAAAAGGATAGAGGCGTTACAAAACCAAGAAGCACCAACCTCTTGGTAACCAGAACAACGTCTATGTGCTGCCGAGAACTGGTATCAGGATCGGGAATCCTGAGCCCGACATAAGCTTTACCGCCATAAATTTTCTCCAACCTATTCAATTCAGGAAGTTAGCTTCACAACCTGGCGGAGACAAAAAGGTAAATAGGGTTCAAGAACCTGTCGGCGACCGCAAAAAAGAGATCGGAGCTTCCGGCGTCGACGTCGGGGACTTCAGCATCGCCAAAAAAGAATCGCCGGAAAATATTGTACACTACCAGCCCACAGAGAATTTCGACCCACATGATGATTCTACTATTCCGATGATTTCTCTTCTTCAAGCCTCTAAGCCAAGGTTCACACTTATTAGCTGTTCTCCGGCGACGCGAAGAAGATTTCGGGATTCTATTGGAGAAAGAGACCGCCTTTGGTAGCTTCGTGCAGGAGTAACCGAGGCAACCCAACTTGAGCAGGTCTGGACTTGCTCGTAAGCCAAATTTGATGTTAAGGAAATAAATTTGAGTCAGTCGGTTGCTTTAATAAATATTAATATAAAATATATTAAATTTTACAAATTTAAATACTAAATTATTAAAAATATTTTAAATCATATCAAATGTGATTACTTATTATTTTTAATATAATTTCTATTTTTGTCGAGCTATTATAATAAATATTTGAATCAGTATTATTTTTCTTTCTTTAAAAAATAAGTTGATTCTTGAACTGATTCAAATTCATTAAATAGAGCATAAGCTAAAGCTCGAGTTCAAATTCACTCGTTAATCAAATCAAAGCCCAAATTAGTATGACATGAGCTCATCTCAATCAGCATGCATATAAACAAATGAAGTGATATAAAAGGCTAATTCATTAATAGAATTTCAAATAATCAATAAATTCAAATAATAGTAGTTCCGATAAAGCTAACAAGAATATACATATAGCAAAAAACAGGAAAAAAAAAATTACCCAACCCTCAATCAAAAGCAAAAAAATAAACTATAACAAAATAATAAATACCCAAAAATAATCTACTACTGGTAACCCCTCCTAAGGTGCGGTTCACTAAACACGTCTGTAGGACTTGTTGAAAAAGACAACGGGTGAGTTTAATAAATCAAATTAAACAAACAACTCATATTTATCAAAGCATAAATGACAAAGAAATGATGCATGCAATATGAACAATTAAATGAAGGGAGTATTACCATAAAATAATTATATTAAAACAACTATGAGATATGCTATATTTTCTACAACGTATTCTAACATGTACGTATATATGTCAATTAGATAATGATGTTAAATCACTTTAATGTTTACAATTACACCATACTAGCATGGGAGGATCCCCATAGAGCCCATGATGGGAAAATGGCCAGACTCTAAAAAAAACTGTATAAAGAATAAATTCAGAGTTTTGTCCACCATAAAAAAATATATTTTACCCAAATGGTTGAAGATACTCATTGAATGATATATTTCTCTTATAATAAATGTAAGGTGCTTACTTTCTTGTTTGTATAAAGTAAGAGGTAAACTTTATCCAACTGAGAAAGAAGTGACTTATGGTTTTATAAGTTGGGTTTGTATTGCCTTAGATTTGACAATGCATGGATGCAAGACTACAAATGAACCGAGGGTTTGACGAGCTACGCATGGCTTGGCTCGATAAGAGCACGTTCATGTTCGTTTGATAAGATAAATGAACAAGCTTGAACACTTTTAATAAGCACTTGATAGCTAAAATAAACGAGCTTGAATAACTTGTCATTCGGTTAGTTCATGTTCATGAACAATATCATTTAGCGCTTATGAACAAGCTCTTGTGAACAATCTTAATAATTTAATAATTTATTTTTATTAATCCCATTTAAATTTATTTAATAATTTATATTTACCCCATGCATCCATCTAAAATAACGAACAACTTACTCATCGCTAGGAACAAAGGAATTGACTACACTGAAACATTTAGACCTAATGCAAATATCACCACCATCCAAGCTCTGTTCACAATTGCTTTGAACAAAAACTGGTCAATCTAGCAACTAGATGTTGCCAATGCATTCATTCATGGCAATCTTAATGAAACCATATACATGACTCAACCCAAAGGTTTTGAAGACTCCTTATATCCAACTCATGTATGTCTCTACCGTAAAACTATATATGGCCTCAAGCAAGCCCCACAACATTAGTTCACAACCTCACCCGCATACCTCCAATCACTCAGCTTTAGTCACAACAAATCTGATAACTCGCTTCTTTTTGGTGCACTCACTTCCAATTTTTTGTCATGTCTTCACTTGTTACAAAGTTTTGTTTTGTAGATTGGGACATTTTCTCAATCTTCTGAATTACCAAAATGATGTGTGATATATTGTTCGTATTCGTTCATGATTTTTGCTTTTATTTGCTTAATGGCCTTATTAGGATATTTTCTTCATAAAAAATCATGAGTAGATTTAAGTGAAAATTCTTCTTTTCAGGGGTTGATTTGCTAATGATTTGATTGACGGTGATATCTTTCTTGATTTGTGCTCTTTTTTTTTTCCACTATAAAAGCCATCTACCATTTAATGGAAATGGCAAAAATTTCAAAACAAATCTGCTTACTCAAATATGTGGATGAAATACTATTAACAGGGAATTATACACCAATAATATCCATTATAATTCAACAACTCAACCACAGATTCACTATGAAACATCTTAGTCATACTCATAATTTTCTTTGCATTCAAATTCAACAGCATCAAAACTCATATTTCCTATATCAACATTGCTATGCCACCTCTATATTAACTCGAGTAGCTCTCTTAAATTGCAATCCATTATCCAATCCAACCCCTACCAAGTCTCCTACTTCTCTCATCGATCCTCTGCTTTTAGATCCCCACATCTATCACCAACTTACAAGGTCTATATAATACCTAACCTTACCCTGCCCAGACATAGCATATCCTGTCAATATCCTCTACCCAACACTCATAACTCATGAAAAAACTTCTTCAATACATCAAAGGGACAATTCATTGTGGTATGCGACAACACGTCGGCTATAGCTCTTGCTAATAATTCTATTTTTCATGCAAGAATCAAACATACTGAGATTGATCACCACTTCATTCGTGATTATAAACAATCAAACATAAAATGCATAGTTCCCACCAACACAAAGGAACAAAATAGCAGATGTTCTTATCAAACCACTGCCTACTCCATGTTTTCAGCTTCTCATATCCAAACTAACAATCCTTCCAAAAACATCAGCTTGGAGGGGAGTGAAAGAGCCATCCAATACTACCACTGACAAATCTGCACCCACTACCTAGAGATATAAATCACAACCCTTAGTCTATAGCAAACCAAAGCATCCTAACCACACACGTGTAAGACAATCCCATGCCTTTACTTATATATACAACGTATAGGACACAAAAATGAATGCAGTGAAAATGTTTACAAGAAAATTACTTGCTATACTTTTCTCTTCACTGTTTTCCTTTTACTCTGCTTTAGCATATGCTATAGTGCAGAATTTCAAGCTTCATCACTAATGTTTAATTATGGAATCCAATATTAACTATAACATAGAATTGTAATTTTATCCATGGATTGCTGTTTTTAACCATAAAAGCTGTTGTTATTTTAACCACAAAAATTTTCAATTTATTTGATTATTATATTATAATTTGGGTTTTATTTCTTATATTTATTATTTACATTAAAAAAAAAGCTGAAGTAATTATTAATTTACAAATCCTCAAATTTTATGGCATGATTTAAAATAATAGATTACAATAGTTTATTGAGAATTAAAAAGAGAAGTGAGGAGACTAGAAAATAAAAAATTATATAATTGAATTTTATTTTCTTGTTTAATGTAAACTATAAGATGGGAAGTCATATTTAAATATATAGTGGAATTACTATTAAGAATTGATATATCATTAAAAAATTATCTTGATCGGCCATAAATCTCGAGGTAAAATTAGGCTAAAAGCTTCAAAAATTAAATATGGGATCATCTAAACTCCAATTTCAGCAAACTTATAGTCGAATTGAGCATCTCGGAAATATGAACCCAAGGACACCAAATTCAACTTAATTCGAGCCCAAATGTGTCTGAATCGAAGACCCGAAGCGCTGTTGGAAGGTTCAAACCACAATTTGGATTACCAAACGGTTTCAAAACATGACATTCTTATAGTTGAATTGAGCGGTTCGACGAGACGAATCCAACGAGCCCAAGATCGTCGAATTATGATATCATTAAGACATTCAAATGTCTGAAGAACGGTTCACGATCAAGGGATTCAATATCGGCCGTCCATCCAAACCACTTCACTTTTGCTTTTGATCCTCCTCCTATTTATGGGTCAAGCCACTCTCAAAAACTATAAATAACCCCTCATTTTTGTTAAGATGTGATCCAAGCAAGGAGGGAAGGAAGAAGAAGAGAAGAGAAAAAAAGATGGAGGGAAGAAGCTCTTTCTCGACCACCGCCGAAGTTCTGCCTGACTTTCAAGTGACGTCAGAGTTCCTCCCTACTTTCAAGTGACATCGAAACTACGCTCGATCTCCATGTAACGCCGGAATTCCGTCCGACCTCCAAGTGGCAAGTGACGTCGAAATTCCTCATCAAACACCGACAGACTTTCACCCGGCCACCGAATGACGTCGGACTTCTACCTGTTGTCGTCCTTCCGACCTCCGTTATTAGACAACGGTCTTTATGACCTCTGTTGCCTGCCAACTACGATGCTTCCGACTTACGTCGCCCACCTACTACGGTCATTCCGACCAAATAAATACATCAATAGTATTTCTTTGTATTCATACTGTGCAATGTATTATATATGATGTACATCGAGCTAAGACCTTCTCCCAAGGAAGGGTCTCATTTGTAATCAACTGCAACTACTAGTGGATTCATTCATACTGAGCTAGACCTTGTGATTTTTTCCTCTTTTTAGGAGTTTTTCACGTAAAAATCATGGTGTCTCATATGAATGCAACACACTCTCTCTTATCTGATTGCGTGCTGGATCTTTGTGCAATGCTAAGACGTTAAACTTTATATTTCTCTATCGTCGAGAATACTCTAAGATTCTAAGATGCAATAAGAATAAAAAAATAAATTTGAAAGCCAACCTTTAATTATAGATTCCACAATTATAGACGCAGCAAAAATGAATTGTTATTTATAGATTATTATAAATAGAAAATTGTTATTCGTAAATTATTTAATTTTTATGGATGAAAATTATTTATATAAATTATTAGAATGATACAGATTAAAAATTGATGGCCTTGGATTTATCAGCATAGCAAAAATTCTCTTATATATTATATATCTCTCGTAGAAGTATAGAACCTTTATTTATTTATTTTTTAATACGTGATGCAAATTTGAAGCTCATCTCGGGCGCCGTTGCCACCTTGTTCGCCAAATCCGTACATTAGCAGATTTTTTTCTTTTCCTCTGCCCTTTCTCAACGCCGATCTCCTCTGTCGCGCTGCTCGGCTCAAAACGTTCGCCAGTCTATAAAACACCCAAAGGTACGTACGAGCTTTCACTTTCCCTATTCATTTCTCCTCTCTTGCAGACGCATTTTCCTCATCTTGTTTTGAAGCAGCTAATGATAACTTGACTCAGTTTCACCTCGTCGTCTCTGTCTTTTGATTTCTAGTTTCTACCTCGTTTTTGTAACGGACAATGAATAGCTACATTTCGCTCGTCTTTTCGGTTCCTTTTTCATCCTTCATGTCGTAGGGTTTTTATCGAGCTGCTCGTTCGTCCTCCTTGATGCTCGAATTTATCTGGTATTATATGGATCCATGTTTGTGCTTTATTGATGATTCTAGACCAAATGCATTGGTTTTTTTATTTGGAAAACCAACTATTGATTCGTTTGCTCGCGTGATTTGGCAGATGGTGTTATTTTTTTTTTGCTAATGATGTAAAAATGTCTCACTGTTTATGTTATGATTTCTACCCCTTTGGTAGCAATTAATGTTAGTTGGTAGCAGAAATATTTTATAATGTGCTTCAATCTATCCACATTACAGGGTCTGTTGGTCGCAAGATTTAGCAGGATTTAGGCTAAAACTTGTCAATCAATTTCTATAATCGCATAAATTCCTTTATCGTCTTAAATCCGATCTTTCGCTTTTCTTAAGCTAAAACCTAGATTTAGTAAATTCTGAGGAAGTAGGATTTAGAAGATTTACAGCACTTCTTCATTGTGCATCTTATTCTCCTTCATTTAAATTCTAAATTTTGAAATATCCACCAAGCAATTAATTAGAAGTCTGTCATGCCAAATACTTTTCAGTATTTATTGCTTTTAGAATTTATGAAAGCATTTTCTTACTGAATCCTGATTGAATTAAATCCTTCTTGCTGCCAAACAACCCCTAATAGTTTTGTTTCTATTTTTTATTTCGAAGTGATGCTAATTTATACTTCAATACAACAATAATGCCAATACCATCACATATATTAATCATATGAACATAGAAGGAAAGCATCAAGACCGTACTTTAGGAAAGTGTGCAGTTGTAGTCACTAAGATGAAAGCCAATTGAGGTAAGTTCGATAGAGAAATATTCAAATCAAGCATGAGGTTCCAATTTAAGATCATATAATGCTTTCTTAAGTTTTAAAACTTCAACAAGTTTATGATAAATCCTAAGATGGAGAACCACTATAGGAAAATTTCCCATTTTGGCGAATTTTTCAGCCAAAAATATGGTGTTTTTCGATGGAAATGAAGATTTTTGGCGGATTTTCTATAGAACATTTTCCTCCGGTACGCTCGTAGGAAAATATATTTCATATGGTGTATTGTCGACTGAAAATTTCTGGCAGATTGGCCAAAAAATATCCGTCGCAAAAGACGATAGGCTTTTCGACAAAAATTCCCTCCGGAAATACCGGCGGAAATTTCGTCGATAATTCTCCAGAATATTTTGGCGGAAATTCCGCCGTAATTATTGCTAGAAGTTTCCATCCCAAAAACCATATGCTCTTTGATGTAACCTCAGTCGCCACCACTGTATTGAAGATTACCGACATATATTTTGCTAAAAACTTGTGGCAACTTACAAAAATATTTTCAGCCCTTCGTCATTACAAATAATTTACAATTTGCAACAATTTATGTAAATATATTATAACAAACTCTTATAACTCTAAAATAACACTGTAAGCTAATAATACAACAATAACAACATGAAGCCTTTATCCCATCACACGGGGTTGGCTACAATGCTACATGAATCTTATTTCTCCATTGTGTCATATTAATAGTCAAATTCTCATTTAAATCTAATAAAGTAAGGTCATTTCTAATATTTCTAACCAAGTTTTTTAGGTCTACATCTACCTTTCATAACATAGGCCAACTCTAGTCTATTTTCTAACACTGTAAGCTAATAATAATAAAGAAAAAATCGTTGAAAACATAAATCTAATGAACATTCAAATTACAACAGTTATATTTTAATTATCTAAACATCATTGTCAAATTAAGCATAAAGTTGATAACATTTTGCAATAAATGTAAAACATCTAATCTAATCATCTACAGTGTCTTCACTCTCTTCAGACTTAGGCTACTGATCCTTCTTCTTTCGATTTTCTTTTATGTATGATCCTAGTTCTGCATGTATCTCAGATTGTTGTGTTATTATTGCAGATTATTGCGTCAGTATATTAGCTTGTATTTGTCTTATCTCCTTTATTTTTTTTGTGAGAGCAGTCACCCTTTGGCTTATGATCTCCTCAATTTTGCTATCACCATACTATGTTGAGCTGGACGGGTTTGCCTCATATGCATATGCATGAGAGCCTAAGCCATAAAATATCCCCTTTTGCCTCCCACCGCTTGAGACCACATGTGGTGCTCGGAGTACTGTGTTGATCCTGAAGATGATCCCTTAGCAGTAGAAGATTAACTCTTCCGAATTCGTATAAAATCTTCCTGCAAGAGATAAAGTATATTAAAATCCATTTAAATTTACATATTATTCATGAACACTATAGAATATTTAATACTCACATGAGCTTTCTTTGATTTTTGATCAACCCACCGGTGATTAGCTTGGCGTTGATGTATGCGTATATGCAACTCTAACGATGTAGGCTCTCTACCAAGTACCTCTTCTTGCAAGAAAAACTTGTTAAGACAATAAACATATATGTGTAACAAGATGAATCATTTTGCCAGTTGTCGTTTATGCTCGGCGTGAGGCATGGAACCAGTGTGGAGGGAGCTCCTTAAACTCTCATAGTCGGATGCTCTATTTTGTTTATTCTGCTCTCTCTTCTTAGTGAATTCAGGGGTGGCCCAAGCTCTGGTCAGTTCATCCCACTCACCGTCTTCGAACTATAAGAGGCGCTTGCCTGACTTTCTAATATCGGTGAATATATCTCTCAGTCGAGTAGAACCTCTTTTTTTAAAAGTATTTCTAACAACTTAAAGTCTTTTTGTTTAAGATTGTCAGAATTAAAGATATTAGTAGAAAATTAATTAAACTTCTTAAAATGAGTATTGTGAATGAAGGAATGAAGGATGTGCACGATCGAAGTGCTTCCATGCTTCTACATCAGATAGATGAGAAAGAACACCACATTAAGGTAACTTTTCTTTATGCAATCTCATGTGACATGTGGAGCTCATTAATACATACGGCCGCTGAATTTGGGAAATGATTGATAAATAAACAACTTAGAATATGACACATTCTTTTTTTTTCCACGATTTGTGTTTTTATCGAGGTGCACTGCAAGTACAACAAATAACTTCTATCACATCATTTTTGTAGTGCAACATACAACCAGTCATACAACAATCAATTTTTATAGCAGTTAGCCTCAACTTTGTTACTATCTTTTTTGTCCAATTCAAATCTATGGGAATTAAATTGTTCTTAGGATTTGTTTCTTTAAGCATGTTGATGAACTCGTCGAAGCACTACCGAGGAATATTGTATTCAATTTTAATATTGAGCATCATAAATAACTGATAACTCAGAATGAGTAGTGCAACCATCCTAAATTAGTTATTGAGCAGTACATAATTATTCATAGAATTTATGCATTTCTATGTTAGGTGATTCATCTGTATGTCCTCTTAAATTCTGACTCTCTGCATAAAAAATAAGTTTATCATACGTTCTATTAATTTGATCATCCTCTAATGTTCTTAAATTTGTGGAGGGACCACATTGAGTGTCCGTATGTGGCTCATACTCTCCATGTGAGGTCCAAAACCAATATCCTGAGACAATTCCTTTACGATATAAATCAAGTTTAACCTTATCTGGTTTAAAGTAAGCTTGATTTTTATGCTTTGAGCATGAAGATCTAAACATTTCATCTAAAATAAATGAAGGTAGTTGACATGGCATGTGAATAAAATATTCAACTCCCTTAATAAATTCATCTATCAGTGATTTTCGCCCCGGTAACAATCTATTATACATCTAACACCTCCCAGCTCAAATATTCATATGTAGCTTCGATTAACAATCCTAAAAATAAAACAATCACTAAAAAATAATTAAGAGAATACTCCTTTTTCTCTAACATTAGTTCATTACTTATGTGTTCCATTTATTAGGCATTAAAATATATATTTGACTAATTTCATCTATTGATCCTAAAAATAAAAAAATAATTTAAATAATTACTAATAATATCATAATCAAATACTTGTTAGCAGCAATCCAACATTAGTCACTATCAAGATATTAAAAAATTGATTCAAATTTTCTCTAGATTAAAATGCATTTTTAACAAAAATCTAACAGTTCAAATCCTAATAAATTAAAAATGAACAAAGAGAAAAGTTTTACCTCTTAAATGTCGAAGAAATGAAAAAAAAGATATAATCCACCTGGAATGATGACGAGCGACGGAGAGGCCGAGAGTTTCAGTATGAGAAAAAAACATGAGATGGGAGGGGAGGATGGCTCGCGACAAAATAGGGCTCTTACCTTCAGATTTTTTGTTGGAAAAATTTACCTGAAATAAGTAAATTTTACGACAAAAAATTCCACTAGAAAACCCGTCGCATTAACTAATTATTGGGGGAATTTTCGGCGGACAGATCTGTAGGAAATTTCCGGTGGACAATCCGTCGAAAAAAGCTGCCGCAAATTCCGGCGGAAAATTTCCGCTGGAAATTCCTATGGTAAATGTTGATTTTTCTGTTGTGTGAACCATGTATAGCTCTTCTTGAAGAACACCATTCAAGAAGATATTCTTTATATCCATCTGAGATATATGCCACTAACGAATTGGTGTCACAACAATAAGTGTATGAATATTAGCACAAGTCTCATTATAATTCATATCATACTATTGTGAGAACTATTTAGTATTTAACAATTAATCATATTTTATATTGCTCAATAGTTCCATCTGCTTTGATTTTGTTCTTATACATCCAATGAGACCATTGCACTTAGTTGGTGGTAGAGATTTTAATTATAATTATTTGTTTTGTACAATGCCGACTGTTTTTTAGTTTTAGCTTAGCTTCAATAATTGCTTCTTTATAGGATTATGGCTCAAAAAGATTATGAATAAACTCTAAAGTAAGACTTAGACAGCAAAGGGAAGGAGGGAGGGAGCAGAGGGATTGAATTTAGGTCCTGTTTTTTAATGACGACAATCAATTAGGCAGAGTAGTTGCTCTCAAAAAACTATTGTTTGAAGTTGCTGTTATTAAAGTAGGCTGACCTCTTTGTGAACACTTAATGCGAAGATGTTTTTTATGAAAGAAAAATAAATTATTCTGTTGGGTAAAAAATATTGTTTGGTTGCTTACCCTTACTAAATGGTCTCTCTAGGCCATAACATTATAATTTAATTATAAAAAGTATGATTTTATTTATAATAGCATATATTCAAGCATTAATTTCTATGAAAATCTACTTAATAATTTGGAAAAATTAAACAAAATGATCTCATTATTATTATGAAATGCAATATTGCTTAAGGCGTAGGATGGTGGGCTTCACAAAAAGGTTAGGCCATGGATTATTAGTTGCTAGATTTTAGTATTAAATACTTGAAATTTTGACAACTCTTGAAGTATATTAGGCACATTATGCAAGTTGTTTTTCATCAACACTGCTGGGTAGTGGTTTTTTCTTCTTCCTCGTAGCTGCTTTTCATAGTTTATGTTACCCTATTTTCTTTCCATAAAGCTGGAGGAAAATTATCATCCAACCACCTCTTTGTAGTTCAGCATCAGCGTTTCCTACAACAAAACAGTGAAAAAGTAGAAACAAGCAGGATTAACTTTTCACGTGGAACTTTCTCTTATAAAGTAGTTTTGAAATGTAGCTTCTTATTCATTATGTGAGGTTTCCTAAAATATTTCTATTTGATCAGATGAACTAGATCAGCAACTACACATCAATTAGTTTGAAAAAATGGAACTTGGGATTCGTGCATGTGGGACTTTCCATCCCAGATTGCATGCCTTCTACTATGAGAAAGATCTTTGTAGTTCAGCATCAGCTTTTCCTAAAATGTAGAAACAAGCAGGATTAACTTTTCACGTGGAACTTTCTCTTATAAAGTAGTTTTGAAATGTAGCTTCTTATTCATTATGTGAGGTTTCCTAAAATATTTCTATTTGATCAGATGAACTAGATCAGCAACTACACATCAATTAGTTTGAAAAAATGGAACTTGGGATTCGTGCATGTGGGACTTTCCATCCCAAATTGCATGCAAGAGGCCTTCTACTATGAGAAAGATCTTTTTCTTTGGATTTCTCAAGCTATGCTTTGGAGGATTCAATGATAATCTCATTACTAAGGCATATGAGCGTATTGGTTTAGCTCATATTGTATAATTGAAAAGATATGTCAAATTGTTCACTCTCACATATTTGCTTAAGCTTTTGAATTAAAAATGAATTTGACCAATTGTATGTAGCCTAACTCAGGTCCTTCTTTGATTCACCTCTTTTTACTAAATGATTAAGAGTTGATAGTTTGACTGAGATCTATATGGTTGAAAGAGCTCTTGGTGCATCATAATGTTTAAAGCCAATTTAATGACCACACTCATCGTCCATGGAGCACAAATCAATTGCCTGATGTACCACTTCTGACTTCCCATTTTGATTTGACTGTATCTCCAGTAATATGTTGTTAAACCATCATATGCCGATTCCGATTGATTATAAATTGTTAGAACTGAAGATGACTGGTAGCTTACGGCTTTGAAACTATTTGAGATGTTACCGAGCTTATAATCAGGTCAAGAAGAAGAATGGGCCAAGTTAACACAAAAGCGTGGAGGATTTTCACTGAGACTGAAAAAGGTAAATGGTTGACTAGGCTTGGCAATGAAGTAGCTACCCAGTTTACTTGTTATAGTTGGTAGTATGATTGGAATCTATCAAAACATGTTAGGGAGTGTAAACTAAGTGGTCGACTGAGGTTGGGTGAGTCTAAATTCTCTTAATCATCTTAGGTAAAATTTGGTTTTGATTTTTAAGATTGGTGGCTACCTTTATCCCACTACGTGGGGTCGGCTACATGAATCCTTTTTCTCCATTGTGTCCTATTAAAAGTCAAATTCTCGTTTAAATCTAATAAAGAAAGGTCATTCCTAATATTTTCTAACCAAGTCTTTTTAGGTCTACCCCTACCTTTCTTAACATAAGTCAAATCTAATACCTCTACTCTCCTAACCAGGTCATCGGAAGGCCGCCGTTTTATGTGACCAAACCATCTAAGGCAACTCTCTCTAATCTTATCTTCTACTGGAGCTACTCCAACCTTTTCACGTATATGCTCATTTCGTATCCTATCTCTAAGGGTAAAGCCACTCATCCACCTGAGCATTCTCATCTCTGCCACACTTAACTTAGTATTATGCTTCTCTTTTAATGGCCAACATTCGACACCATAAAGCATTGCAGGCCTCATTACCATCTTATAGAATTTTCCCTTAAATTTGAGGGGTACATTTCTATCACATAACAAGCCCGATGCATTCCTCCACTTCAACCACCCAACTTGAATTCTGCTGATAATATCCTCATCTATTTCACCATCACTCTGAACAATAGATTCAAGATATCTAAAACGTGTACTCTTATTAATGACTTGATCGCCTAAAGTCACAATCCCCTCACTAGGTCTATTACTACTAAAATTACACTCCATATATTCCGATTTAGATCTACTCAAGCGAAAACCTTTAGACTCTAAGGTTGACCTCCATAATTCAAGTTTCCCTTCAACTCCCTCTCTAGTCTTATCAACAAGAAGAATATCATCAGCAAAAAGCATACACCAAGGTACATCCTCTTGCAAATGTCTAGTGAGAACATCCATGACTAAAGCAAAAAGATATGGGCTTAAGGCTGATCCTTGATGTAACCCAACCGAAATAGGGAAATACTTAGTCAATCCACCTTGTATTTGAACACAAGTAATAGCTCTTGCATACATATCTTTAATGATTTGAATATAAGCATTATTGATTCATTTCTTTTCAAGAACTCTCCATAGCACTTCTCTTGGAACTTTATTGTGGGCTCCGAAAATTCGGCCCCGGCCTCCGCTCGCTTTTCTTTTTCGGCGAGGGAGTTTTAATTGAATAAGTTCCGAAGTAAATTTTGGAAGGCAGATGGGTTTGTAGATAAGACACTACCCAGAGATTTCGCCCTCATTTTGTGAGGACTTTATGATCTGAGTTCTGGTTTCCTATAGGCACAAGCCCCTATAGTTAATTACCCCTCCCGATCATGAGAGAGAACTTTCGATTAAGGCTAGTCGTCAATCAGATACATATAAATACATGTTATCTGGCATATAGTAGCAGCAATGGATTTGAGATTGGAAAGATTGGATATTGGTAGAATTTGGATTTGAAAATTGGGTTTGGATTTGGGAATTTGAAGAGTTTGGTTGTTTGGAAATTTAATATTTAAAAATAGAAATTTCACCATCGTGCACTTAAAGCGGATGGTGGGGGAATGGATGATAGACCCGATCAAGATCCCATGGTTCCGTCGTCCCGGGCCATTGTGGTCCGTGGTCTACTTAGTCAGAGGAGGTAGTCGACCCAACCTGACAGAAGGATCCTTGTCGGCAGCCATGGGTTGCTTCGTCCAAGGGGACCTTGTAGACCGGGGTTGAATGTTTGTTTAAGGGGACAAATTTGAATCCACCTTAGCTAACAAAGGGCTTTGTACCCTATCGATCATATCCTATTGATTCATATCTCAAGGATTTAACGCCATTAAGGAGCGTATTGCCTTTGGCCATAACCGCTATCTGTGGTGCCATTTGGCGGCAAAACCACTCGGTTCAGAGGGCCCCGGGTCATAACCGTTTACCTGCAGTGCCATTTGGCGGCGAAACTGCCGGTTAGAGGATACGTACCACGTCCTTACTGGCAAGAGATTGTTTGAGAATGGATCCTAGTGATATTTTCGACTAGACATTTGGCTCTTTGTGAGCTAAAGTAAACTTTAATTTGTCCTCCCCGGCAAACTGTTGCGAAGGGTGGATGAATTTTGCTTTAAGTTTTTGATGGATTTATTTCAATTTTAAATATTTTTGGGATTTTTGGAATTTTTTGGGATTTTTGTGGAGTTTTTGGGTTTTAATAGGCATTTGGAACTGCATTTGAAAATATTTGGGAAACCCCTCCGGTTGAGATAATCATTCAACACGGCCATCATCGGGGTATGGGGTCATTTCTCTTTTGTTGATTGAACCCTGTCAACTCGATCAAACTATTGATCGAGGATCGGGTTTCGTAGGCTTTATGCCCTTTGATAGTGAATTCTCATTGTTGTAGGCCTTGAAGGCCTAATATGAATGTATTAAGACAAATATGACGGTCGCCACAACCGTATATTTATCTGTTGGTTCGAACCCTGTCGACTTCTATTGACCCGTATAGAAGGATCGGTTTCGAACCTGAATTCACTTGTCAACCCGCGCAGCATCCCTAGACGTCACGTGTGTACCAATAACACGCTCGCCGGGGCCCATGCGGGTTGAGAATATATTTCCCCCTTTAGTGTACCTATGTGTATACAATTTATAGTGCAGGGGTATTTATTTTAGACTTTGTTGACGTCTTCTGTCTGCTTGTACAAGGATTGCAGATCCGGTGGCGTGGCAGCTTCTGGATAGAATTATTCGCTGCTTCGTACAGGTAGACTGTCGTGCACTATCGTTGATTTTCGTAGGCGGGTCATAGTGCACTAACTAATCTCCTGCCTTGTTGTAGAAGCTCGTAGGAACTAATAGTCTTTATGCATTCTGCTATAATTTTGATCTTTATGATACATCCACTATTGTTGGAGGTAGATGTATTCATCCTTAGACTAAGGTTGACTACAGGATACTGCATTTACTGTAGTATTTATGCATCTATCAATGGGTGGATGTTGTACATACATTTGTATTCGTAGAGGATTTGTATGTATTACAGATCTTATATTCTTGCTTTTATAGGACTGATATGTTTGACCGATGCTGAGTGGTTATTGACTGCATGTATGGTTTAGCACCCACTACACATTAATCGTCATCACCCATAAGTAGGCTTCTATATGAATGAGGACTCCTCTTCGTTCATTTGTGAATGTTCACATTCATCATACACATCACTATATTCATTTGTAGGAAACTCTATGCTACTGAATGTAAGCCTATTTAGAACTCCTTCAAGTTCGCTTGTGGATGACATCTTGAACATGTAGCGGGTCTTTTACATGTCTTCTACTACTAGTAGATGACGGGTCTTTTATGTTCGTGTATGATTGATCAAATATTGCGGCTTGCTATTGAATTGCATTTGATTGTATGTTCATTCACTGAAAGCACGGTCTCTTGTTGAAATTGGTTGAGTCCTTTGGGATCACCCCAAATTACAATCTCTAGCCATCATTCCTTCAAGTTTAGATCAAATCCAAATCAAAGTCTTCTACATTTGTTTGAGTCTCCTGAGTCGAATTGAAAGTATTTGTTTGTACTCAAATTGCCCAAATTAGAGTTCCTTGCACTTAGCTTAATTGATTCAAGTTCAGGTTCTTTGTGATCAAAGTACAAATTCTTTGCCTGAGTCTATTTCCAATTCAAGTTCTCTGATGATTATATTCAAGTTCACTTGTCTTCTATTGTCCGTCTGATTTGGTGTTCAGATCATGATTCAAGATTGATTCAAGTCTGTGCTTACATCATTTGATTTCCAAACCAAATGTGAGTTTAAGTTCAATTAAAGCTCAAATCAAGTCCTCTGTCGTCTTGTAAAGTCCCAGTTCGAGCTCAAATGAGAGTCCAAGTTTAAGTCCAAGTCTTGTTGTCCAAATCAAATCCTTGTTTGATTTCAAATGATTGAATCAAGTTCAAGTCCAACTTTGTTCAAGTATCAAGTTTGAGTTCAGTTCAGCTTGAGTTTCAAATGAGAGTTCAATGTGCAAGTTCAAATTTGTCCAAGTTTGTTCATTTGATATCAAATTTCGAGTTCAATTGAATCCAAATTTTAATCCAACTTGAGTGTCCAAATAAGATTCAATATTGTTCAAAGTCCTTGGATTTTCAATCCAAATTTTGGCAGCCTCCCGGCGTCTCCCCCGTTTAGGGGAAAACTACGGAAAACTGGGCCTTTCCCACCACGCTAAGAAAAGCGTGCATGGTAGATGCCCTCTTTCGAGGACACCGCAGCCGTGTAATTTTTCGATCCCCCACCACGCTAAGAAAAGCATGCATGGGTATTTCTTTTGTAAAAAAGTATTTTTTATTTTTGAAAATATTTTGTAAGCAAGGCAGTTATTTCCCCGCAAGCGGGTACTTATGGGTATCCTCGCTTCGTCGTGCGCATCGCACCGGGATCCCTTCCCACCACGCTAAGAAAAGCGTGCATAGGCGGGGTTTCTAAGGCGATACAAACTTCGAAGAAGGAATTTAGGTGATTACCTGCTTCGTCGCAAGCGTCGGGACGCACTCCCTCCCACCATGCTAAGAAAAGCGTGCATAGGTGGTCGTTTTGTCTCGACGAATGCGTTGAAATGAGTTCTCGAAGTTTTAGGGTTAGAGAGTTATACCTGCGCGGAGTCGTAGATGTCGGCACGAGGATCGAGGCAAGATCCGATAACTATAATTATTCATTTAATTATAATTAATTATAAATAATTAATTAACAAACTGTAATTAATTAGTAATAATTAATTATAATTTAAATTAATTATAAATAATTACTCATAATTATTTAAATGATTATAATTAATACTTGATTAATATTAATTGATTAATTAATAATTATAATTAATCAATAATTAATTATAATTGATAATTATAATTAATTAATAATAAATTATAATTAATAACTAATTAATATTAATTAACTAATAATAAAAATCCCTCTTATCTCCCTCTGATTCGGCTAGCTTACAGGATTTGGCCGAGCAAGTTCGTGAAGGGAGAAAGTTACCTTAAGAGCAAGTGAGCTCTTGCTCTTGCTCCCGATCCAAATGTTATAACTTCCGATCTAGCAGGAAGTATCGGACAGGAGGGGAGATTCGGGCTGGAGATGGGAGCCGGATCGGGATCGGGACGTCGAGAGGAGCTCGACGGGTTTGGTCGGAAGAGGTATGGAGAAGATCTCTCTCTCTCTCTCTCTCTCTCTCTCTCTCTCTCTCTCTCGGCTTGGGGTCGGCACAGGAGGTGGAGAGGGGTCGGACGCAGAGGAAGCTCGGGCAAGGGAGGCGACGAGATCGGAAGAGGAGAGATCGTGAGGCTAAAGCAGAGGGACGGCTTCGACACTTGCGGCGTCGGAGCGGGGCTCGGACTGGAGATCGAGCGGCCCTGGTCGTGGCTTGGACTTGTCGTGGGAAGGAAGAGGAGCTTTGACGGGAGAGCAGAGAGTGTCGTGTGTGTGGGGATCGGGCGTCGATCGTTCGGTATTTAACGATGCTCATGGGAGAGAGATCGAGGCGAGCTCCCGATTTTGAGCAGGATTTCACGGGATTTTTACAGAGCCGATATGATACGAGGTTTCCGAGATTTCAGGCGGGATTTCGGGCAGAATATCGGGGAATCCGGCAGAGGTATGTTGTGTTATATTTTTTTTATTCTCTTTTGGGTTTGATCCTGAGGTCAACATTTATCATATGCTTTTTCTAAATCAATAAATATTATATGTAGATCCTCCTTATTTTCTCTATATTTCTCCATCAAACCTCTTAATAAATGTATGACTTCCATAGTCGACCTACCCGGCATGAATCCAAATTGATTATGAGAAACATTAGTATCACGCCGCAACCTATGCTCCATAACTCGCTCCCAAAATTTTAAAGTATGACACATTAACTTAATACCTCTATAATTCGCACAATCTTGTGCATCACCTTTATTCTTAAAAATAGGAATTAACACGCTCATTCTCCACTCATCTGGCATCTTTTTAGTCTTCAAAATAGTATTAAAAAGTTTAGTAAGCCATGAAATTCCTTCATCTCCTAAGCATTTCCACACCTCTATTGGAATATCATCAGGTCCAACAGCTTTTCCACCCTTCACATTCTTTAAAACCTCTCTAACTTCAACTTTACTAATACGCCGATAAAAACAGAAATTTTTATTTTCATTTAGGGTGCTAAGGTCATTATAGTCAATCTTATTTTCACAATCTTCATTAAAAAGTTTAGCAAAATATCTCATCCATCTTTGTTGAATATCATCTTCTAAGAAAAGTATTTTTTGATCTTCATCTTTAATACACTTCACTTGAACTAAATCCTTACTACTCCTATCTCTTTGTTTGGCTAACTTATACATATATCTTTCTCCTTCTTTAGTATCTAATCTATTATATAAATCACTAAAAGCTAATGTCTTTGCATCGCATATTGCTTTCTTAGCATCCTTACGAGCCACTTTATATATTTCCCAATTATCAGAATTTTTAAAATTAAACCAATTTTTATAACAAAGCTTCTTATTTTTAATCTTTTCTTGCACATTTGGATTCCACCACCAACTACTTTTACTATTAGGAGCTTTTCCTTCTGATACTCCAAGGATATCTTTTGCAATATTCTTAATATCACTAGTCACTTTTTCCCACATAATATTAGCATCCTCATGCACAGACAAAATTTTAAGATCTAAGATCTTATTTCCAAAAATATTTTTGTTAATATTCTTTAAATGCCCCCATCTAATCCTAGAAAATAGTTTTACTTTATTTTTTATTTTATGCCCCTTTATCTTAAAGTTCAAAACTGATAATCGATGTTGGGCACATAAATTTTCATTCGGAATAACTTTACAATCTTTGCAATCTAAACGATTTAGTTTTCTAATAAGAAAATAGTCAATCTGTGTTGTACTATATCTATTTTTATAAGTAATGAGATGCTCATTTATTTTCTTAAATAAGGTATTAGCAATTGAAAATTCATAAGCTAAACAAAAATCCAATTTGGTCTTGCCACCTTCATTCGTCGTTCCAAATCCATGGCCACCATGAATGCTTTTAAAATCATCTACCTCTCTACCAACATGTCCTTTTAAATGTCCTCCAATAAAAACTCTTTCTTCAAGAGGTATCTTTTGTATTCATTCTTCTAAGTCATTCTAAAAAATTAATTTAGAACTCTTATCCAAACCTACTTGAGGAGCATAAGCATTTATAATATTAACAATCTTATCATCAACAACAATCTTTAAAGCTATAATTCTATCTCCAATCCTATTAATTTTTATAACATTATCCTTTAAACTTTTATCTATAATAACACCTACACCATTTCTAGTACGACTCCTACCCGAATACCAAAGTTTAAAATCTAAACTATCAATTTCCTTAGCCTTCTCACCAACCATTTAGTTTCCTGAATGCACAAAATATTTAACTTTCGATGAATCATAATATCTATTAATTCCATTAATTTTCCTGTAAGGGAACCTATATTCCAAGTTCCTATCATAATTTTAGTTTCATGGACTAGCTTTTTTGCCCACATCCGTCCTTGATGTAGGAACCCTTGCCTTTTTAACACTGCACCCGGGCGCCGGTGCAGCGGCCTTTGCACACTTGTCACTGTATTCAGGCCATACAGCGCGTCGCTTCCAGGGGACGCCCTAACATTAACACAATTTCTTAAAGGATTCATATCATTATTGTTCGACAAGTTTTACGCTAGCTGTCGACTACCTAACGCAACCCTCCACTTTTCTCATCCAGGACTTGGGACCTGGCAATGACAGTGTTAACTATCCTAATTAAAAAAAAAACTTTCATTCAATTAAACTGATAATTTAAAAATAAGATTAAAAATATTTTAATTAATAAACCATTAATTAAATTAATTGAGCAACCAATTTAATCTAATTAAATAATTTTAAATTATATATTTTAAAATTAATTAACATGCCAAGCAAAAATTTTGAATTAAAATTTAAAATTTAATTTAATTAATTAATCTGAAATAATTATTACAATTAAGTCAAAAATAAAAAAAAGAAATGCATTAAAGATCAATGTTCACACTATGAATCTAAAACAACACATCAACTAACACTAAATTCCTAAAACTAAAAAAAAAAAAAAATCAAACAAGAAGAAAAGCTCCGAAATCTTAACCTAAACCCCTCCAACTCCTGGTAGACTTTGTAGCTACAAGCTCTAGCTTTTGCAACACTATAGGAAAAACTTGTATTTCCGGTGGCCTAAAAAGCTCCAATTTTTTATCGGAGATACTTCTGGCGAAATTGTGCAGCCAAATTCATTTTTTGCAAATTGCTCTTCCATGCGATTTGTTCACCGGAATTTCTGACGGAAACACATCGCCGAAAATATCGACGGACAAACCGTCAGACATGTTTGGCTGTTTATCCGCCGGTATTTCCGGCAGAATTTGTTTGTCGGAAACACTATACCATTTTTCCATATCTTCCTTTCCAACAGATATTTCACCAGTTATCTGGTTGAAAGCCTATACCAGAAATAAGAAAAAATAGCCCTCCCTCATAAGTTTTCTATGACACAACAATCCTGGATAAATCATATACACATATCATATTCACATTGAAACATTGAACATAAACACTAATGCTATATGCATGTAGTAACATATTTGATTACAAAATGATATTGAATAATCACCAAATAGTTTATATGGACCAATTGCTGTAAATATACCGTTGTCTAACATGGACCAATTGCTGTAAATATACCATTGTCTTGACAATCAGATAAAAACAACTCGTTATAGCATCTCGCAATGCAACTTCACTTTCTAGCAATTATCTTATAATCACTTACTTCTTTCTACTTAACAATCTTGATTCAGACGAAGACGCTTATGGAAGATAATATCCATAAGAATGATCCATTGGAGGGTGAGAAACAAGAAACAACAGATGAGGTTCTGGTGCGCCGTATCAAAAACAGAGAGAGACAGAGAAAATACAGGGCAAGGAAGCGCCTTGAAGCAGATATGCTGAGATCCTACACAACCAAGCAGCAAATGTTTTGGCCTACTATATCAGTATCAGATAACACTTTCTTGAGCTTCAAGTCCAATGGAAGCACTTCTCCATTAGAACTGCAACCAGACATCGTGGTTTCTTCCCGTTTGTATAGTGGCAAAAAGTGGAAGAAGGAAGCCAGAAAAGTTTATTTTTCAACAACAGTTGAAAATCCTTCATTTGAACCGCAACCAGCCCAAGTTGAATCAGTCATAAAAAACACTATAAATCCAAGTGGCCGAAGAAATTGGAAGGCAGAAGCTAGACAAAAGATTTTCAGGGTATGTTATGAGTATGATTAGATTGCAGTTGGCTCAAATGTTTTTTGTTCGATGTAGTAGAAAATTAATATGAATATTAACTTCTACAAATACCCTTAAAAAAGTCACTTTTTAAAATGATGATTTTGTTTTCATTCATAGGCTTCGTTTGGGACAGCTACGTATCGCTATTTTTTCCTGCTTTTAATATGTTTTTATACTAGAAAAATCTTTATAAAGCAGTAAAAAAGTCGTCCCAAACGGAGCTGAGTGAAGATAATAGATCTTTTTTATATACATGTTATTATTTGGAAGATAACAGTATTTCACTAATCCAAAGTTGTAAGTTTTGATAGTAGTTACACAGAATATATCAGTTTAGCCAACAGGTATAATTGTAAAACAATTTGTGTAATATTGGATTGAGGGTTGTTCTCTATCTATCAAATTCAAAGAGCTCGTTGATATTGCATGGAATCCTTATTAGTTTGGTCAGTTTGGAATATATCATAGTTTGAGATGGCATGTTAGTTGGAAAATAAATATTAATTTGCATTATTTTGATCATGTTAGTCTTCTCCATTGTATCATTATTAAAGACAGATAGAGGCTGAGTTAAAAAGACTTGGATAAAAAATATTAAAAATGATTTTTTATTAGCTTTAAATGAGAATTTGACTCCTAATTATACATTAGGCCAGTCAAAATTGGGTTTCGGGTCGAACCCGAATATGGCCTGATGTTTTTTAACCCGTTCAGTTTTTGCAAACGGGTTGGTTTTTGGGGCTCGAACTCAACTCGCTTCTTTTATGTTTTACTAAAATATTTTTTATTTAATTCGATTTATTTAAATTTAAATCGAATTAATGTAAGATTTACTTCAATTAATTTAAAATAAATCAAATTTAATTCAGTTTAGGCAGTATGATTTATTATTTTTTGAAAATAGTTTTTACTTATTTCAAAATAATCTTCTAAAGTCCTCCTAAATCAATTAAAAATGGGTCAAACCATGTTGATTTCAGGTTTTCGGGTCAACCCGAACCCTACCCCTTCGAAATCCCTAACCCTAGCTTGACCCGGTTTGGGTTCGGGTTGACTCGAAAACCGAAATTTTTAAGTCAAGTTTGAGTCGACATTTTGAGCCGTGTCAAATATTGACACCCCTATAATACATAATAGAGAAAAAGATTCATGTAGGTGATCCCATGTAATGTAATAAAGATTTAATGTTGTTGTAATTGTAGTTGATTCATCTGCAAGATGTTTATGGTTGGTTGTTATATTTGTTATTTCATGATAAGTGAGTTTGTGCAATTTAAAATACAAATCTTTGATTTAAACTGGACTCTAAATCAAAATTATTTAATAAAAGCCAACTCAATCTAAAAAGATTTAAGTTTGAGTTGACCCGAATTCAATTTTGAGTCATTTTTAAATTCTTTTACTTACATTTGAGCGATTGAGAGAGCAAATTAGAAATCTATTTGGTGATTGAGATGGAGTTAAAAAACATCTGGAAATTGAGTTGACTCAAATTTAGATGGTTTTTAACAGCTTATAGTTAAATTTAGATGGTTTTTAACAGCTTATTTAAAATGGCAGTTGATTCCTTCTTCCTTTCTCCAAATGGAAAGAGTCATTCAATTCTCGGACTCCCGTCCACCAAATTTTGAAATAGATGTCAAAAACCTTTTACATTGAGTAAATAAATCTTAATCGCAAAGAATAACCCTTCTCCCGAATGAATTAATGGGGATTACAATAATTTTTTTCCATAATTAATTGATTATAATGGACTCTCCCTAGTCTCCCTACACGTGCATTAGTTCCAGAGAAGTTTATAAAAACCTCGAAGGAGAAAGACCGTCGCACCAAATCCTGCAAAGATTTTCCAATAAGAAAAGTAATGTTGAATCAAATCATGGAGCTCTTCTCATTTTCAGTGATCACTTCATTTGCCGCATTTTGTATCTGCAACCTCATTATTGTTCTTCTTTCGTTGATTAGCCTAATTTCGGCAAGGTACTACGATGAGTTTAAGGAGGAGCAGATGGCTGTGGCTCCAGAAGAAGTTGAGGTTAACACTGGCAATGTTAATGTAGACGATAATGTAGAGCAAGAAGAAGAAGAAGAAGATGATAATGATGATGAAGAAGAAGAAGAAGAAGATAATGAAGAAGAAGAAGAAGAAGAAGAAGAAGATGATGATGATAATGATGAAGAAGAAGAAGAAGATTATGATGATGATAGCGAGGATGGGGAGTTGGTGAAGGTGGATGAGTACATAGAAAGCATGCATCGATTCTGGGAGGCAGAGAGGAGTATGGAGAGAAGTCAGCTTCGGACCAATTGAGATGTATATATATATAGTGGGAATTGAGCTTGCATAATGGCTCACAAATTCCTAGTGGCTAAATGGGAAGATCCTAAATGTGCGTTGCTATGTTTTTGTAACAAGAAGATGTAGAATGTTCTGTACAGCTCATTGACAGCTCAACATTATAAACTAATCATGTGATTAGTTATAATGGAAAGCTATAAACATGTACTGTGTACTATACTGAAGTGCATTGAACACAAGAAACACATTTCATATTTTATGTTCTGCTTTGTTTCTCTCACAAACTTCTCATGGTATCAGAGCATTGAAATTTCTTTTTCTCCCGATTTATAACTTCAAGATCTTTTCAAGATCTTCTGCTTCTTCCGAGATCTTCATCGTCTCTTTATTTCAAAGTCATGAATCCGTCGAATGATTCTTCTACAGCTCAGTCTGCAAATGCAAATACTGCAGTCGCCGGAACATTTCTTGAAAGTACGGTTATTCCATCACAGCTTAAATTTTTTATGTTTAATATCAAAAATATTATCTCGAATCCTCTTTCTGCCGAGAATCCTCCGACATGGAAGTCTCAGGTGATAAAACTGTTCCGTGCGAACGGTTTTGAAGGGTTTTTAGATGGTTCTTGTGTTTGTCCTGATAAACACAGCACGAATGCCGCTGGGATCACAACACAGAATCCTGACTACAACACTTGGGTTTTAATTGATCAGAATCTGGCAGCATCATTGTATTCTGTTATTTCTCCGAATCTTTTGCCTTATGTTTTGAATCTTGATCATTGTACTGATATATGGCAAACCCTTGGTCGACGACACGTTCAAGAATTATGCAGATTAAGAATGAACTACAACATTGTTCTATGAAAGAACGGTTAATGGCTCAGTATCTATTGGAGATCAATGCCAAGATTGATGCACTCGCAGCAGCTGGTGTCTCGCTTGATTTTGAAGAGATTATTCATCACACTCTAAATGGTTTGCCTAATTCATATCAGGCGTTTAAAACAGCCATAAGAACCAATCTTCAACCGCAGGCGTTGGACGACTTGTACACTTTATTGTGTAGTGAGGAACTGAATTTGTTTCATGAAGTGACAAAAGATTTGCAATCTATGAAAATCTCTGGAAATGATACTGCGTTAGCTGCATCCAGGGGTCGAGGTCGCGGTAGATCAAGTCGTGGCCGATCTTCAAATGGTAATAGGTCTGCAAATGCATCCCGTGGTGGAAGAGCTCCGAGAACAAATGCTATATGCCAAATCTGTGGTAAACAAGGGCATACTGCAGTCCGTTGTTGGTATAGACATGATCCGCAGTATTTTTCTGATCCGCCGAGTTCTGCTTTGTTCTCTCCAACAAATACTACAACGACGTCTCCGGAATGGTACTTAGACCGTGGTGCTTCTTCACACTTAACCACTAATTCTAGTTTTATTCAGACACCCAAATCATATCATGGAAACAATCAAGTCGTGCTGGGCAATGGGCAACAACTTTCGATTCAACATACTGGCAATGGGCTTCTTCCTACTCCTACAGGTAGCTTACAATTATCCAAATTAAATCATGTTCCCAATCTTTCTTTCAACTTGTTATCTGTGTATCGTCTTACTTCTGATAACAATTGTGACATTTCTTTTTCATCCAATGGTTATGTCATAAA
Source organism: Dendrobium nobile (assembly GCA_022539455.1). Lineage (NCBI taxonomy): Eukaryota > Viridiplantae > Streptophyta > Magnoliopsida > Asparagales > Orchidaceae > Dendrobium > Dendrobium nobile. The sequence goes on from CM039730.1 coordinate 46,987,807, forward strand.
GGATCTGATAACCCAGAAGCCTCTTCTTCAGGGTTAGTGTATTAACGGATTGTATCCTCTATGCGGTCGACCAAGAATGTTGTCTTCTTCCAATAATCTTGCTCTCATTTCTGTTCAGAGTGTTCCAGACCTATGGCATCGTCGTTTGGGACATCCGTCTCATGCTACATTAGCTTATCTTGGTAATCAAAATCTAGGAATATCATGTTCTGTTAACACTTCTTGTAGTGCTTGTCGTATGGCCAAGAGTCATCGACTTCCTTTTGTTCGATCTCAAACACAGTGTACACAAAGATTTCATCTTATACATTCCGATGTTTGGGGACCATCTCCTACGTCTTCTAATTGTGGTTTTCGGTATTATGTTTCGTTTATAGATGATTGTACCAAGTTTACTTGGGTATATCCTCTTTTACGGAAATCTGATACTTTTTCTAAATTCTTTGAGTTCAAGAAAATGGTAGAATGTCAATTTAATGCTCACATTCAAATTCTAAGGACAGATGGAGGAGGTGAGTTTGTTAATGCTCATTTTAATTCTTATCTTAAGCATTGTGGCATAATACATCAGTTTACATGTCCTTATACTCCTGCTCAAAATGGTATTGCTGAGCGAAAGCATCGTCATTTAGTTGAAACACTTCGGTCTCTTCTTGTTGAAGCATCTCTTCCTAAATTTCTATGGGTAGAAGCTTTATATACTTCTGCATATCTATTAAATCGTCTTCCTTCTATTAATACCAAAAACATTTCTCCTTATGAATTGTTATATGGTCAAACTCCAAAGTATGATCATTTGAAAGTCTTTGGGTGCCTTTGTTATCCATGGCTTCATCCATATAATTCTAGTAAATTTTCTCCTTTATCAAAATCATGTGTTTTTATTGGTTATGCTACCTCACAAAAAGGTTATTGGTGTTTTGATCCTACTTCAAACAACGTGTATACATCTCGTCATGTTGTTTTTGATGAGTCTGTCTATCCTTTCGCTCAACAGACAAGTTCATCTAAAATTCTGGTTGTCTCTAAAAACATACAGCCTTTGCTGCTTGTACCGGCTTCAAGTTTACCACATAATACTATTTCATCACAATTCTTGATGCTGTCTCATGAATCTTAGTCTAAATCCATATCTGTTACAAATAGTTCTACAAATCCTGTTGCTTATTCTCAATCGGTCTCTTCTTCTTCATCCTCTGAGTTGCCAATTGTTTCGGAAAAGCTTAATGCTCATCCCATGCAGACAAGGTTGCGAAGTGGAATTGTTAAGCCAAAACAGATTTTTAATCTGTCTCATACAATTCAATCTGTTGATCCTACAAATTATCAGCAAGCTTCTAAGTTACCTCATTGGCGTATGGCTATGTCTACTGAATTTCAAGCCCTTCAATCAAAGGGTACTTGGGAGCTAGTTCCACCGGATTCTAGTCAAAATGTATTGGGTTGTCGATGGATTTATCGTACGAAGTTGAACTCAGACGGGACAATAGCTAGATACAAGGCTAGGCTTGTGGCTCAAGGATATAAACAAGAATATGGTCTTGATTATTATGATACCTTTAGTCCTATTGCGAAGATGCTAACGGTTCGTGTTTTTATTTTAGTTGCACTATATTATAATTGGCAAATTGTTCAACTTGATATTTCCAATGCTTTTCTTCATGGTCCTCTTTCGGAGACTGTTTTCATGCAACAACCATCTGGGTTTGCTGATCCAAATCATCCACATTATGTTTGTCGCTTAAAGAAAGCAATTTATGGACTTAAACAGTCTCCGCATCAATGGTATGCTACGTTGTCTCAGCATTTGCATAAATTTGGCTTCAAAATAAGTGCAGCTGATCCTTCTTTAATGGTTTATCATTCCGGTTCAGTTTCTTTGTATATACTCATCTATGTAGATGATATTTTGTTAACCGGAAATAATCAAACCACTATAAATGAGCTTCTTCTAAGCTTACAGAATCAATTCTCAATGAAAAATCTGGGAAACTTGTCTCAGTTTTTGGGAATTCAAGTGACTTCAACACGGTATGGAATGCATTTGAGTCAAACATTATACGCTAAGCAGATATTGGAAAAAGCTGGTTTGTCCAGTTCGAAGCCTGTGGCTACTCCAAGTATCTATAAGCCGTCAGATACAATGGCTACAGAAGCTGAATTTGAAAATCCTCAGCTTTATAGACAACTTGCTGGTTCGTTACAATATTTGACACTAACTCGACCGGATATCACATTTGCAGTACAAAAAGTGTGTCAATACATGCATAAGCCACTTATATCTCATTTTCATAGTCTTAAGAGATTATTGAGGTATATTCAAGGAACGCTTGATCAAGGTTTGTCGTTATACAAAGATGAGCTGAAATTACATAGTTATACCGATTCGGATTGGGTGGGAGATTCCAAAGACATGAAATCAGTTACAGGTTATTGTAATTTTTTTGGGAAAATCACTTATCTCATGGCAAGCAAAGAAGCAATCAACTGTTGCAAGATCGTCTACAGAAGCAGAATATAGAGCATTGGCAACGGCAGCTTCAGAAGTTATATGGCTGAGACGGTTACTGATTGATTTTCGGATTCCTTCATCACAACCTACTTCCTTATTTTGTGACAATACTTCTGCAATTGCTTTAGCAAATAATCCTATTTTTCATCTTCGTACAAAGCATATTGAGGTAGATTGTCATTTTATTAGAGAGTGTATTCAATCTCAACAGATAATTGTACATCATATAAGTACTAAGGATCAGATAGCGGATATTTTTACAAATGCATTACCTATCTCTCGGTTTAGAGATCTTGCTGTCAAACTAATTACTAGCAATCTAGTAAATGTTTGAGGGGGGCTATAACAAGAAGATGTAGAATATTCTGTACAGCTCATTGACAGCTCAGCATTATAAACTAATCATGTGATTAGTTATAATGAAAAGCTATAAATATGTACTGTGTACTATACTGAAGTGCATTGAATACAAGAAACACATTTCATATTTTCTGTTCTGTTCTGTTTCTCTCATAAACTTCTCAGTTTTTACCCTCTTTCATTTCAGAGAACTTATTTGACAGTTCTTTTAATTGATAGCAGCGATTATGCCTGTGAGAGAGAGAGAGAGAGAGAGAGAGAGAGAGAGAGAGAGAGGATTGGCAGAAGAGTTGGATATGCTAGTTGAATTCCCAACCGGAAAACAAACACCAGCTTAAAGCTTCAAAATGGATATATAATCATCAATGATCTTTCCTACTACAATACTTGCATATTTATGAACTAATAAGAGCATTCTAGAAGCTAGTAGTAATAAATTAAGGTAAGCTATTCCTAAGGAAAACATTAGCTACGATGTTTCACGTCATACTCTCCTTGCGTTATAAGAGCTTGACTCATGCCTCCGTCGAGGTTTGTCAGCGATAGGTGTAAAAATCATAACTAGATCCCTGGATCAAAAATTCTGCGTCTTCGATACACGCCCACAAACTTATTCATTAGCTGCATGAATACCTTTGACCTCTTACAATTTTGTATACCTCCCTTGGTAGATACACGGGCTTCTTGTTGTTTTGTATATGTTTGACCATCAACGAAAAACAACTTGTTTGCAGGCTCAGATATTAATCTAAGGAAAATAACTTTGATCTCATTGCCACCCTCTCCACTTAGAATGCTTGAACAGCAGCACCAAATGCAACTGCTTTATCTAATCTATCATTCTTGCACAAGACATCAATCATCGAAGAAAATGCATAAGCAATTAATTTGCTCTCTCCGTTCTCCTCTGCCCCATTCAAGACAAAAGCAATCTATATATATTGCCTTCTGCAGATTAAATTGATTGTATCATTACGAGGTTTGTTTACAGCCTCTGCATTATATTTGGTAGAGAGGCTTTTAAGTTGAGAAACATTTCAAAAGAATTTTCTTTACGTGACACTTTAATTATTATTCGTTTTTTGCTTGATTGATAGCCGAATATGTTTAATTTTAGAGTTTCTAGTAAAATTTTAATTTCCATTTAAAAAATACCTCGATATTTAATTAATTAATATTTGATATTTGAAAGATTCATAAATTAGTGGTGCAGAGAACCTTAATTATTCTAAATTACTTAGAAAAATCTAACTGCATCTTCCTGTGTGTGTTTAACATAGAAGTTGACTGCTCTATTATGGCCTCTACTATCAGGGGCTTACATTAGGGCTGTTAAAATTGAGTCACAGATTGAGTTTGGGTCTAACACAGAACTGATTTGACACAAGTTGATCCGACCCAAATCTAACCCGTTTTGAAGTCCGGGTCAATCCGAGCCAACCCATCATCGTCTTAGGAGGGAGAGGCAGAAGCGTTGGCTTCAGGCGGCCTCTCCGTTTTATTGAATCCCTCACTGCAGAATTTCTTGAAAAGCCAACACGATGGGAAAACCAATTTGCTCCATTTCGTGGTTGAGGAGGTTGTCCGGTCGGAAGGCAAGCATTGCTCCGCCATGAATCAGAGCCAGAGCATCCGGCGATCGGCGGAGCAAGAATATTATCGGCAGGATAGGGAGGAGAGGGAGAAGGAGTACATTGTGTTGGGATTGCCGCGCTGGAGGTGCGATTGGCGGAGATCCAGAAGCTTGTAATTGGGAGCTGAGAGGAGGAGGAGAGAGAGTTTGTGATGGAAATGATTGAGTTCGTTGAAGCTGCCGCTAGAGATAGAAAAAGTGAAGGAAGAGCACAAGATGGTGATGGAAAAAGTGAGGACGACGATGGAGTATTATCAGCCGGAGCTTCCAAGTACAAAGCCACGCAACCGAGGGATTTCTAGGCAATGGTTGATTAGGCTTGCATTGATATTACCAAGAATCTTCAGAAGAAGCGGCCGACAGCGAAACCGGAAGAGGAAGGAGTGACAAATCCGGCGGCGAAAATGATTGAGGCCTCGTCGGTGAGGTAGGAGAGGATAATTACCAGGTTTCCGTATTTGTCAACTTTTTTTATCTGTAATATTTTTTACTTTATTACATGAATTTGTCAACTTAATTCATGTGGGATAGGTCTGTATCGTCTTCTGATCTGGATTCATGTCGGATATGGCCTTTTCCTTCCGGGTCAGTCCAGGTCAGTTTCGGATTAACGGGTTGATATAGATCTATTTTATTTTATTTTCAAACTGGTTGAATCCTGAAACTCAAATATGACCTGTTTACAAAACGGGTTGATCCTCACTCATTATCACCTCCAGCATGACACTTTTATCTTATCATTTGTTTCATCTTTGCATCATATTACATATCTATTTATGAAATATTGAAATACCATCTGCTTTTCATATTTTGCTTTTTAGTGAGGAAACTCTCGAAGCTTCTCATATCTGCATCTACATCTGCATCTGCATCTGCATCTGCATCACAAATTTGTAGGAGAATGTTAAAGAAATCGAAATTATTCTTTGCCACATAAATATTAGAAATATCAGAATTATTTATTGCCATATAATTAGTAGAATGTGTCAAATATTTATAGAATGAATCTATAATCATTATTACTGAATTATATTCTTATTACTAAGAATATTTTTATTTATTGCATTTTTCTTTATTAATCCCTTCTATTACCTATAAATACAGACTATTGTGTCAACGTATTAATTAATTAAATAAAAGTATTATAATTCTAACTTTTCTATTGAAGTTATATAATCTTCAATGCTAACGACCAAAAAATGAAAAGGCTATTAAACTTAGCATTTGATTTACACAGCTCGTAGACGATCTGTTGACTGGGAGCTTAGGTTATTAACTAGGAAGATTTGAATTTGAGGCTTGTGTAGGTGATGTGTGTGTGAGTCCTACAATAAGTTTATTTCTCTCCTATGCAGACGAGACTGCGGATGTGACACTTTCACTCTCGATGCTAAACAACCCAAATGAGTAGAGGAACTCGTTGGGCTCCTCGGATCGGCATTGTGGGTCATGGCCCTATTTACTCATCGTTATTAGCGGCATTATTTGTATGATTATGTAGATTCTATAGTTTTGAGCCTGATTTGATTTTCTATGGTTTCCCTTCTTTAATGGAAGATTTTCAAGGAGTATTAAACCCTTTGGGTGTGAAGATGGCTATCTTCTAATAAGCGCTATAGAAATTCCTTTGGCGATCGACGGAGGGCGAAAATCAGTGATGCTCATATCGAAATGTTCCAAAGATTCCAAAGGCTTAGGCTTTCTACTTCGCTGCTTCTTAAAAAGGACACAATATCATCTGGCTAAGAACCAACATAAGTGTCGTTTCTTAAAAAAAATTTTTGAGGAAAGGATGGCTGAAGCAATCGACACCATATTTTATATTTATGGGGTGATTGATCAAAAAAATCCAAATGCGCATTTCATTAGCTTAAGGATGATCCTCATCTTCTATTCCATTTTGCAGATTTAAAGGAGCTTTTGCATGATATATTTCCCAAATGAATTCTCCATTTGCACAACAAAATGATCAATCAACCCAATAAACATAAAATATGGTGTCGATTGCCCCAACCATCCTTCTCTCAATTTTTTTTTAATTTTAAGAAACGGCAATCATGTTGGTCCTTAGCCATGTGATATATCGGTCTCCTTATGAAGCGAGCCTTTGGAACCTTTGAAATATCTCAATATGAGAATTACTGCTCTTTGTCCTCCTCCTATCTCCAAGGAAATTTCTGTAACACGTATTAGTAGATAGTCCCTTCCCCTGCATGATAAAACCATCTTCACAACCAAAGGGTTTGATACTCCTTGAAAATCTTCTAAGAAACCCATTATATATGTTGTTATGATATCCATTCACAGAGCCCTTAGAGTTGAGAAAGCTAAAAGTTGAATCGAGAAATTGAGACGAACATCATTAACCCTTACACCGAAGATAGGATTCAGTAAGCAAAGTGACACCAGCAACTTGTGGGATTCTCGTCTTTTATTGAGGTGGATAAGATGAAGCTCGCCGATCACCGATCCAACAATTGGAATAAACCATCGGTAGTGTTTATCGCCATCTAATGACATCGGTAGTGCATCATGTCATCTAATGGCAGAAAATCTTTCTCAACGAGGAGTTTGGAGGAGTCTCATGGAATTGGAATTGGAATTATTTTTAAGAGGTCGTTTACTTTAATTGTTTGGTTGCATTTTTTTTTAGGAGCTCAGATCAGAGATCAATAAATTTAACATAAATTTTGGTGCTAATGTTGAAAGTCAGAGTTGATGTTGATAACGTGCATTAATTTTATAAGTGATGTCAGACATTCATGTTATTAGTCAGGATACATGATGAAGTTAGCAGGACTCAATATACTGAAGAGATAATGGTCAAAAAATCTTAGTTAAGCAATTGTGATAATCTAAGGATCGTAGAAGAGAAATGATGATTAGAGAACCATAGTCAAATGATGGTGGTCGGAGGATAATAATCAGACGATGGTGGCCAAAAAGATTGTAGTCATGCGATACTAGTAAGAAGATGATATTTAAGTGATTGTGGTTTGGACACCATAGTTAGATTACTGTGGTCAGAGGATCATAGTCGGGTAATTGTACCACATTTGTCAAATGATTGTGATCAGGAGGCCAAACTCAATTTTTTGTGATTGGAGGATGGTCTTCTGAAGATGATGATTAAACAATGGTTTAGCAATAGTGCTCAAGCGGAACATTGAAATTCTTTAAGCCTATGATCTTTGTAAACTGTCAAGCCAAGGTCGAAGCCCCCAAATTCTCTTTTCATATAGAAACTACAAATCTATTTAAAGATCTCTGAGAATAACATGCCTTGTAAATATAGTCAAAATTCAGAACACTTCATCGAACGGTCCCTATAAGCCCCTCAATCATAGGTCATTATTTTAGCATTTAAGTGTCTTAATGTTATCATAATTAGATGATTTTTGGCTCGCTGGAATTTTCTCGTTGAGACGCTTGATTTAACTATAAACATGTGAGGTTTGTAGATCGTTTGGTCTTTCAAATAAAGTCCTAAATTTTCTATTACGCTTATAGTGCTTGATCGGTGCTCATTCGGACTCAGATTGAATCACTTTTAGTGTTTATTGGTTCATCTCGTCGAGATGTTCAATTTGATTATAAGTTTATTGAAATCAGAATTAGAATAGTCCAAAACTTTAATTCTAATTTTTTTTAAAAAATACATCCTGATTTGTACCCAATTTTTGATGATGTGCCAATAAATAATAATAGAAGCTAAAATCATAGTAGAATTTAAAAACAACTTATAGATTGCCTAATTTCATAAAATAAACTTATTGATTACATAATTTTAAATTCATAATAGAAGTCAAAATAAATTTAAAATAAAATTAATTTTCTATTATTTTTTAGCAGGCATATCATTTTTGTCGCATTCCCTTCTCCTTGCAAAGGAAGTTATGATTGCAAGTCATGTGCTCCCAATCAATCTTGGTCTGCTGGCGGATTTGTAGGTAGACAAATCTTATGCTCTACGTCGCATCTCCGCACAGTATTTGTGATATATTATATTCTTCACAAATAAATGCTATTGAGTCTTCCCCTTTACACTTTAAGCTATAGAAGACTATATAAACCCCTGAAGGCAGAGACTAACGCAATTAAATTCTTCAGTCCCTCAAAAGAGAAAAAATGTTGTATCGAACTATGGAGCTTTCCTCACCATTTGTGAACGAGCCTTTTGGTGCTTTTTGTCTCTGCAATTTTATTGTCGTTCTTCTTCTACTGCTCAGCTTTGGTCGCGGAACAGCTGCTGCGAGAATCTACGATGAATCGAAAGAGACGGCTTACAATGAAAATGATGAAGAGGCTGAAAAACCAGAGAAGCCTGAGAAGGAAACCATGGCTCGAGGTGAAATGGAGGTCAACACCAACATTAAGAAAGAAGGCAATGTAGAGGAAGACGAAGGCGAGGATGCTGAGGAGTTGATGAGAAGAGCGGATGAGTTTATACAAAGAATGGTTAAAACATGGAAGGTCGAGAAGCAGATCCAAAGATCCCAACTTGTGATTAATTCATCATAACTATATGAGACGAGTCCTGTAATTAAGGAATTTTGAGAACTCTGTTGAAAATAAAGAGGATGATGATCTTTTCTGACGTTTTTCCCATATCTAGGTACCAAAACTGTTCAGATACTATCTGATGAAGTGAATTCCTGAATTGAAAATTTATTATTATTTTCTTTATATTTCAATTGTTATGTATTTTTTATGCACTTTGATTCAAAATTGTATCTCTGTTCCATGAGATCATTGTCCAATCCGAAGGTTATGATTAACAAGGTCAGGGGCGAAATCAGCTTTAATTTTCAGGGGATGACAAACTTGTAAGTAACTATGATGTTACCTCGAATTTAACTCGACCATTCACTACAAGAAATAGGTCAATAGAGACCCCTATTTGTTCATATTCTTGATCGTCGTACGCTTCACAAATACATCGGGGATCCAAGGAGGAAGCGCCCCTTAGAGGAGTTTGACCTGACCGGTCAGGTCACGAGTTCAAAGGGTAGCGCCTGAAGAACCATAATATTTTAAAACTTTTAGAGGGTGGGGGGCAATTGTATAAAAATCCTTCTAATAAAGACTAAAAAATAGATGGAGAGGGACCAATTACGTGAAAAATAATATAACGAAGAACTTTTTTTTTTAATTTTTCAGAGGGAGCAATTCCCTAAAGGGGGTTCCGCCCCCGTACAAGGCTAATGCATAGATAACCATCGTATTTCAGCCAACAGTTATTGCTAGGCAGCCTTCTCATCGATGCTCCAAGGATTGCTGATTAACTTTAAGCCATGGTGGTAGTGAGTTTGTTTGGGTTTTTTGGATTGTGACATCAGAGAGCAGGATCACGTCCAATTAGCTGCTTCCAGTTCCAGCTTTGATTGATCATCAGCTGTCACCTGAGCAGTTTTGATCGTGCAGAAAAAAAAAGACATAATATTAAGTTGCAACCTTGAAACAATTTAGGCTTAGTTTGGGACTTCTTTTTTACTATTTTTTAAAGCAAATTTTTAGTACAAATTTAGAGAATAATTTAGAAAAATATTTTTGAAAATAGTACAAAAACAACGGTATTCAGAACGTAGTTAAGAAAAGTAGTTTTATCAAACAAATAATTTTTTTTTTCTACTTTACCTTGTCGGACGAAAAAAGTAGTAAAAACGGATAAACAAACCAGCTCTAAATGAGGAGACCCACCAGAATGCATCATGTCAGCGGTACCGAGCCAGGTACCGAGCCACGGTACCAAGCTGTATCGAGTCGGGTACCGAGCAGAAGATGATGTGACACATTCTGGTTGATCTCCGGACTGCGTTCAGCATCCGCATAGAATAATTTCACCTAAATGAGACATATCTAATGATGTTAGAGTTGTCTTGATTGGATTATAAATGAACTCAGCTAATTTTAAAATTATAGTAGAAGGTAAAATCAACTCAAAATAAAAATAATTTTCAATTATTTTTAACAGACTGATCATTTTTGTCATATTTCCTTTCCCTTGCATAGTAAGTCATGAATAAGTCAACTCCAAATCACTCTTATTCTAAAATTAAACAAATCTTAAGATCTACGTCTTATCATTTTCTCATTAATTAAGTAATTGTATTTGCCATAGATTTTTTTGTTAATTAATATATACGATTGAGTCTTCCCCTTTACACTTTTAAGCTATAGAAGACTATATAAACCCCTGAAGGCAGAGACTAACGCAATTAAATTCTTTCAGTCCCTCAAAAGAGAAAAAATGTTGTATCGAACTATGGAGCTTTCCTCACCATTTGTGAACGAGCCTTTTGGTGCTTTTTGTCTCTGCAATTTTATTGTCGCTCTTCTTCTACTGCTCAGCTTTGGTCGCGGAACAGCTGCTGCGAGAATCTACGATGAATCGAAAGAGACGGCTTACAATGAAAATGTTGAAGAGGCTGAAAAACCAGAGAAGCCTGAGAAGGAAACCACGGCTCGAGGTGAAATGGAGGTCAACACCAACATTAAGAAAGAAGGCAATGTAGAGGAAGACGAAGGCGAGGATGCTGAGGAATTGATGAGAAGAGCGGATGAGTTTATACAAAGAATGGTTAAAACATGGAAGGTCGAGAAGCAGATCCAAAGATCCCAACTTGTGATTAATTCATCATAACTATATGAGAAGAGTCCTGTAATTAAGGAATTTTGAGAACTCTGTTGAAAATAAAGAGGATGATGATCTTCTCTGATGGTACAATTGATGTTTTTCCCATATCTAGGTACCAAAACTTTTCAGATACTATCTGATGAAATTTATAATGAAAATCTGATGAAGTGAATTCCTGAATTGAAAACTGCTGCTTTGCCTAAACGCCTTGGGGGCTTGGGTATTCCATCCTTTGAATCGCTCTATCACGTTGTCTCTTGCTCCTTTATACAATCTCAAGTCCTTAATTAGTACTTATCTGAGGGCTAAATTTTTTTCCTCTTGGAAGCAGCCTCCTCTAGTCCTCTGTCAGCTTCCAAAGCTTGGAAATTCATTTGCTCGAAGGCTCAAAATCAAAAACTTCATTTCCTTATATGTTACTCCCATCCGTAATTTCTCAATGAATTGGGATCCCTGGTGTAATGGCAAAGCTTTATCTGAGTTTGGTTCTCCAATCAGGCTACTTCATTAGGAGGTGAACAGTTACATTATTAGCAATCAATGGGCCCTTCCTGGCATAAGCACCATTCTTTGAGATTTTCCTCCTATGTGTGGATGGCCATTATGGAAAAGTTAAAATGTGTTGATCTCCTTATCAAGAGATCCATTAATATCCACCCCGCTTGCCCCTTTTGTATGACAGCTTCTGAAACTCATAAACACCTATTTTTTGAATATGACTACACTTTATGGTGATTTCTACTCTTCTGCCGCCTCTGAATTGCTTTTACTTGAGGCCAAACATCCTGCAGATTTTTGATTTTCTGGATAATCTGCATCATTTAAGCTTTCTGTATAAGAATTTATGTTACCTTACCGTTTGGTGCACCATTTACTTCTTATGGAGCGAAATGAACAATCGCAGGTTCTCGATCATTTTACTATTAAACATGCTATTCAGCGCAAGACTATGCGTTGGAAGAGCATTGACCAGCTTTTAGATCGCTTCGACATTCTTCGTTAGCTCCTTAGCGGCTTTATTCAATGTTTTAGACTCTTCGAAATTTTGTTACTTGGTTGTGATGATTGTAGCCAACTTGACGCCAATTTTCTGATGGCCCCTTGGACAGCCGTCGTTTTTTGTTCCGATTAATGGTTTTTTTTTTCCGGAACATTTAGTTCATTAAAGGTAAACTCATACACACAACGCATACACATAGACTCGAATCCTAGACCTCTTAGTTGGAAGCCTAAACTCTCAACCAATAGGACAAGAAGAGCTGTGTAATTAATGGTTTTTTGCTGGCTGCCTCGGTTATTGCTTTCAGTTGTGGCCCCCGTGCTAATCGTCTTCCTTACCTGCCCGGCCCTGTGTCAACCTGTGCTTTTCTATTCCGCTTCTTTTGTGCTGCTAGACATTTCTACCTAGCCTTCTCATTGATGCCCCAAGGATTGCTGATTAACTTTAAGCCATGAAGGTAGTGAGTTTGTTTGGGTTTGTTGGATTTTGACATCAGAGAGCAGGATCAGGTCCAATTAGCTACTTCCAGTTCCAGCTTTGATTGATCATCAGCTGTCACCTGAGCAGTTTTGTTTGTGCAGAAAAAAAAAATTATATTAAGTTGCAACCTTGAAACAATTTAGAGAATCCCAAATAACTCTGTAGCTCATTTTGATTTGTTGGTTAACAATTTTGACTATCAATCAAGAAGTTTTGAATTCAAAATTTATATATGTGAATTTGCTTTAATTGACTCAAAGGTTCAAAATAAAAATATCAAATAACTAATAAAAAACTTCTTTAAAAATCATGTGAAGTTATTTTTTTGTAAATTTATAATTGATATGAGTGTTTAAGGCTTCGTTTGGTCATTTGGTATCTTTCCTAAAATGTAATTTTAAAATTATTGTTTGAGAGAACGGAGTTTTCTAACGGAAAAGTTAATATCCGAAAGCTTTTTAAAACAATAAAAAAATAACATTATTCAAAATGTGGTTAAGAAAAGTAATTTTATCAAACAAATAAATTTTTTCTGCTTTACCATTGCCTGATGAAAAAAGTAGTAAAAATGGACAACAAACGAGCCCTAAATCAGGAGACCAATCAGAATGCGCTATGTCAGCGGTATTGAGCAGGGTACCGAGCAGGAGGTGTTGTGGCGCATTTTAGTTGGCCTACGAACGTCGTTCGGCATCCGCACAGAATAATTTCACCTAAATGTCATAAATGAGACATCTAATGATGTTAAAATTGTCTTGATTGGAGTATAAATGAACTCAGCTAATTTTAAAATTACAGTAGAAGGTAAAATCAACTCAAAATAAAAAATAATTTTCAATTATTTCTAACAGGCTTATCATTTTTGTCATAATTCCTTTTCCTTGCATAGAAAGTCATGAATAAGTCAACTCCCAATCACTCGTAGACTACTTGCGTAAATACAAGACAAAACCATCTTATTCTAAAATTAAACAAATCTTAAGATCTACGTCTTATCATCTTCTCGTTAATTAAGTAATTGTGTTTGCCATAGATTTTTTTGTTAATTACTTATATACGATTGAGTCTTCCCCCACACGCTTTTAAGCATCAGAAGACTATATAAAACCCGAAAGACAGAGGCCAATGAAATTAATTTCTTCAAAGCTTCTCAAAAGACAAAAATGTTGTATAAAGCTGTGGAGCTTTCCTCACCATTTGTGAAAGAGTCTTTTGGTGCCTTTTGTCTCTGCAATTTCATTGTTGCTCTTCTTCTACTGCTTAGCTTTGGCCGCGGAACGGCTGCTGTGAGAATCTACGATGAACCGAAAGAGGCAGCCTGTAAGGAATTAGATGAAGAGCCTGAGAAACCTGAGAAGCCTGTGAAGGCAACTATGGCTCGAGATGAAATGGAGGTCAATACCACCATTAAGAAAGACGACAATGGAGAGGAAGACGATGAGGAGCTGATGAGAAGGGCGGAGGAGTTCATTAAAAAAATGGTTGGAGTATGGAAGGTGGAGAAGCAGATCCAAAGATCTCAATTTCTGACAAATTCAACTAATAGAATGTCTCACAAATTCCTTGTAGAGTGAGAATTCAACTTTTTGATGATCTGGGTTGTTATTTAATATCAATGTTAATAGATTAGATGTATGTGTTGAGTTTTGTAATTAACGAATTGTGAGAGCTTTTACAACTTTCCTTTAGGCTCTCATGAAATAAAGAGGATATGCTCTTTATTAGGGTATATTTGATGTTTTCAGGGCAAAATCTCAATATGAAGATCATGTCTCAGCTTTGCTCTTTATATGCTTTACATCGTATTGGTTGGGCATAAACATACATTGCTTCATATGGAACAACCCAAATTCTCGACTATCGATGTATAACCCACTTTGATCTAATGGCATCACAATTTCGTCCCTTTGGTGTAGTTTTTTAAGAGGTCGCTCCTCCCAAGATGATGATCACGCTTAACATTGGAGTTTCTCGAAATTTCAATCATTACACCAAAAGACGTCTCGTTGTCTAAGAGTTTAATTTTTTCTTGCTTAAGAGGTCTCAAATAAAATCACATTCTATTCATAGAAACTTATTTTCAGCTGTGGATAGTAATGATTATTGCACATTACGCTTGTAGAGTGTAAGTATATTTTATAAAATAATTAAACATGCCACATACCAAAATATTTATGTAACATACAATTTTTATTTTTGTATGATGATTTTAATTGGTTTGATTTTGTTTTCACTTTTATATAACCCTAATTGATTAAGTAAAAATAAAAGATTTGTAGTGTAATATTAATTATAGCCTATAATCGATTGACTGAATTATGCTGAAGGATATAATGACAAGTCTTCATTGATTTATTAAAAGTCATATGTGAATTGATTTAAGATTTATGAATAATGATGATAAAATAAATATTGATGACCAACTAATTAGCAGTTAGAGTTAAATTAAAAACTGATGACCAACTAGTTGACAGTTGGGGTTGAAAATGTTGAAACACCACATTAAAGCTGGATGCCTTGTCATGTTTTTTATAATCACATCCATGATTACAGTTAAATGATAACACATGAATTGATTGATGGATAGAACCTGCATTGATATTAGTATAATATGGCATTACATACGATGAGGATATTGATAAATATTGATAGATGTATTGATATAACACACTGATATGTATATTAATACAATATATTGATATATCATACTAACATGACAAATTAATAGAGTTATACATGGCCTAATAATTCATAGAAGCATGTGATAGAACCATTAGCACAAATATGACTGACTGACAATTGATGTTTGTTTCACTGTACAACACATGTTACTGATAGATAGTTTTTTTACTGGTTTTCTTTTAGATTGATAAACTTCTTTTGATTATTAATTAATCTAGTTTTACTGATCATATTAGTTTTGCTATTAATTGATATTGATTTCATATATTGATTATTATTCATATTAATAGTTTATTGATTGATATTGACTAGAACTAGAGCAGACACATTGATTATTTTGTCTTGCATTGAATAAAGTGATAAGTTTTGATTATTTGCAAGGCCATATGCTCATTATGTCATTTTTATATGATTTTAGGAAAGGGTAATGAGCCTACATAGTAAGGATAATCAGTGGGTAATAGTTTAGATTTTTATTTCTTGTTATTTGATTTTTCTATTATTTGGTAGTTTGTTGTTAGCCATTGTATATATTTTTTAAACTTGTTAAATATGTAAATATTCAAAGAACAGTAATATAATTACTTTTATAATAAATTCTGTGAGCTCTAGATGATATTTAAAAGATAAAAAGATGTATACTTCTTCTGATTTAGATTCCAGGGCTTCACGTAGGTAGAGTGGAAAGTCGCAGTGCTCGAAACCCTAGTGCTATCAAGGAGCGTTGCGGTACTTCAGACCCTAGTGTTGTGGAGTTGTCACGTAGACTGGAGATAAACAGTTGAGCATCGCGACGCTCTAAACCTGGCTCCGTGACAGTGGAAGGCGGGTTGTGCAGTTTTCTTTTTTGTTTTTCATAAAGGGTTGCATCTCTTGGTATTTTTTGTTTGTTTTTCTTTGTTTGTTCATGTAAGAGATCAATGCAACGGCGAAGGTAGACAATGAGAGCATGAGAGAGAAGAAAGCTCGCTACTATTTCTCCTAAATTTTCATAGTGAATTTCATTGCGTGATATGACTATGTGGTTTTGGATTTCCACGTTAAATCCTGTTGTTCATTTTTTTTCCACTGCATTCTTTACTTGTTTGCATTTGCTGCATGATTTTACTTCCCAACAAATGATATAATGTTAAAATCCTCTAAATTTTTTTTTTTGAAATAAAAAAAAGATTCATAATAAATTCGAAATCAAAATCAATTCATTTCAAGACCACTCGCACAAAATAAATTAATTTTTAGTCCTCTATAAATCCTTTTTAATTAAATTTTAAATAATAATATACTACCACACGTTTAATATTATTTAATATAAATTTCATTTAAAAAATTTAAGACAACTCAAACAATAATCGAACCAAACACGTCAAATACGAAATAGATTGAAAATAATTTTAAACTAATAAAATCAACAAAAACAATTATTTTTAACAGGCTTTTCATTTTCGCCATACTCCCTTCTTCCACGGGAAGGCATGAACAAGTCTACTCCCATTCCCTTGTGGACTACTTGCAAAAATACAGTCCAAAAACCAATTATTCTAAAAATAAACAAATCTTAAACTCTACGCTACTTCTTCTTCTCCTTTAAGTATTTGAATAGATCCTTCTTCTTAATTAATTATTCCTGCTCGAGTCTTCCCCCACACACTTTTAAGCTATAGAAGAATGCATAAAAGCCACAAAGACAGAGGCCAATGCAAGTAATTTCTTTCAAAGCCCCCCTCAAAAGTGAAAAAAAAAATGTTACATCATACAGTGGAACCTTCCTCGCCATTTGTGAGTGAATCTTTTTGTGCCTTCTGTCTCTGCAATTTCATTGTTGCTCTTCTTCTACTGCTCAGCCATGGCCGCAGAACGGCAGTTGTTGGAGTCTACGATGAACTGAACGAGGAAGTCTGCAATGAAGATGATGAAGAGCCTGAGAAACTTGAGAAGCCGAAGAAGGCAACCATAGCTGGAGGTGAAATGGAGGTCTTTACCGAAGACGTTAAGAAAAACGACAATGTAGAGGAAGACGAGGAGGATGACGACGAGTTGATGAGAAAGGCGGAGGAATTCATACAAAGGATGGTTAAAACATGGAAGGTCGAGAAGCAGATCCAGAGACCAGAGATCCCATCTTCTAAGTAATTAATTGATCATAAGTTTTGTTTATTATTTTTCCCAGAATGTCTCACAAATTCTTAGTGAAGTGGGATATTCAACTTTTTGTGTTGATAAGAGTAGCAGAATTGCTTGAAGAACCGGGTTGTTTATTACGAATGCCGATTAATGTATGAGGAGAGTCTTGTAATTGAGAAATTTTGAGAACTCTGTTTCAAGTTCTATTGAAAATAAAGAGGATAATGATATTTATGTGAGTATATTTGATGTTTTGACCATTTATGTGTATCAGAACTTTTCACATTTGACTCACTGAATTGTATAAAATTGGAAATCTCTCTTTTATGTTATATTTGAATTGTTGTGCTTTTCTTACTGTATTTTGATTCAAAATTGTATTTCTTTTGCATTAAATTCCATTTTAATCAGGTGGTGACATATATCTGATGTCCAAAAGCAAAAGCATGCCCACCCCGAAAAAAAAATATCATTAGAGAGGGCTTTTTTAGAATTTTGTCTCCCCCTCAAAGAACTTTTTTGTCCTAAATTTACTAATCGCGTGCCAGTTTTGCCCATCCCGCCTCACGTCGTCGTAAAATTGCAGTTGAAGGCCTGAAGCTCTCTCGTTCCGTGGTTCGCAACTCGCAAGATCAGGTCTCCTTCACAATCTCAAGAGATCGTCGACCTTCACCTTCGCAAATCGCAAGAGTTTGTCCACACTAAAAAATTGTTTGAATCCGCCCCTGTGGACTACAAGATCATTGCCTGATCCTAAGGAGTAAGGATTAAGATAACAAGGCAAATGATTTGGCCATCAATGGTTTGATCAATCAATGACTGGTTTGTACTTTGAGAAGGATATGATGGGACTCTTATGGATCATTTGATTGCCCATCAACACAAGAGATTGTGCCACATCGTTCATCCCTTTGTTGGATTTTGGTGCAATAATATTTCATTAAATCCGTTGGTTTATACAATTGCATAGCAACTAAAGAAACAACTCAAAAACTATAGGATTTTCTTGTGCAAGACAATTACATGAATAACCACCTTATGATTATCAAATGATTTCTGTAACTTGTCCCGACCTCTGACACTTAGGTTCTATTTGGGACATCTTTCTTACTGCTTCTTAAATTAAGTTTTTAGTACAAAAATTTTAATCTTTGTACTAAAAATTTGCTCTAAGAAGCAGTAAGAAAGTATACCCAAACAAAACCTTAATGTACAAGATGGTCTCCTCATCAATGCTCTTGGGATTGGTGATTCAATTTAAGGCATGGAGGTGGCGAGTTAATATGGTTTTTATTAAAGCTTCGTGTCTTTAAACAGTGATGGTGGAGCTCACCTGTGTTGGGAGTGAGGAGAATAGTAGTGGATTGGGAACGGATATGCGGCCTAATAATAGAGAAAGCTCGTCAAAATCGTAAGTTTGAGTGATGATGTACTTGAAGATTATGTGTGTGACCATTCAAACATTTAAGAAAACATAGCAAAGCTCAAGAAATATTTTTGTTCAATAATTTATTAAGTTCTAGGCCAACATGATTCTCGTAGGCACCAAATGTGATGATTGTTCATAGCTACAATGGGGAGTTGGCAGTTCTCACTCCAGTGGTTGCCATTAGGTTATGGATGACTTTATAGCCTTAATGAGACTATTGATGTGACAAGGGAGGCTCGCCTTTCAATGATGCGGCTCGTCAAATCTTTCTGGCGAATGTGAGGAGGTAAGTCCTTAATGTTATGTTAACATAGTTTTGGTTTGATCAAGACTTATACTGCAAGTAAATTTGAGCAATTTGAATAGAGTTTTGGTACATCTTAGTTGATTAGAAATACGGGAACATTATGGGTCAAAAAATTTCACGAGGAGTTGGGTTAGTTAGCTTAGATGGGCTTTGGTTCGGGTAATTAAATCATCATCCAATTTTATTTTCAGATTGAGCCTGGTAGTTCCTTTAATTTTTCAATTGGATACATCTGCGAGCACTTAACGATTTTATTTATTCCCGTGCAATTGAAGTCAATCCTAATTGTTTGGTCAGTTAAATTAGAGTTGACTCACATAATTGAGAAGAATTTAAACCCATTGGATTTTCATAATTATTTTGGCCCAATGATAATAAAAAATGCATACAATCATCCTAATCTTAAATTCTACATATAAATGGAACATAAAGTTAGGAAGGGTTTACATTTATCTTAAATCCAAATATATAAGATTCTATTCTGTAAATGTGAACATTACATAATCCTAAAAAATTAATGAATCCTACATTAATCTTGACCATTCATCGATGATCATAATTGTCGTTTAATTGCCATTGCTTAATAAACATTACATGATCATCATCATCCAATCGTCGCCACCAAATCATTGTTCATTGACCATCGTCGTTCAATCCATGTTGCTTGCTTGCCAAAGCATCTTCACCTTTCTCTAGTTGATGTTGAAGTCACTTGCCAGCATTCACCTATTGTCAACTAACATCTATGATTATTGTCGCTCTAATGCCTTTGTCGATCATAGAACAACACAACCACCTATCACCCTATGCTTTAAACTATGCCTAACCTTATGATTTTTCCTTTCTAAGTATGCCATAAAAATGATTATATCTTATAAGCACCTTTTATTTACTTGTGTGAAAAGTTGTGCACTGCTAAGACATAATGTATACTCTACCACCTTAAAATTTCATACATGCAATAATATCAAACACAAGCAAAATAAAATAAAATTAAAACATAAAAGAAAGTAATCCCAAATAGCACCGAAGATTTTAGCTCATTTGATTAAAGAAGACTTGCTCTATTAGTCATCTAGGATAAGGTAAGTAACACTCAAACTTCAAGAAATTAAAATTGAGCCCTCTTGGTGAACTTCAAGTCAAATTGGGACCACATGTGTGTGATTGGCGTCAATCTTGATCACCTTGTTGGATTTGCTAAGATTAAACTGATTTAAGTTTTAGGGATTAGGTACTTTAATAACTTAGGATTATTAACCATGTAAGCAAACCAATCTACATGAGTCAATACAAAGTTATCTTAAGACTTTCTTATGCTCATTAAAAGGAGGTCACCCAAGTCGTGTCCATCACATTAAGTCAAGCCGAGTTCTAGATTACTTAACTATGATCTTTAGTCTTTAGGCTAATGTTACTTAACCAATTTACCTCATGACTGATAAAATAGTAGTATAAATTAGTTTAAAGTCATACTTAAAAACTCAACATTTATGTTTGATTATCAAAACCTTAGGGGTAGGTTAATTTAACCATATCGACTGTATTTGTGTTGAGGTTGACTGATTTGGAAATTAGGATGCTTTGCGCCTTAGTGATAAAGAGAAGTTTGAATAAGTCACTCTAGGTTTATGTTGAACTAGCTATTGCCTAGAGTTTTCTAATAAGAGATACCTTGGAATCTATTGTGCTAGAAAAATAGGCCACATTTGTTATATAGAACCTGATGGCTCAATTAATTAGTGCCTAACAAATTCAAGTATAGTAATGTAAAAGAGATATCTTGAGAAACCTGACTTGAGATCCATCGAATTGGGGGGATAAGCCAAGCTTATCTAGATGCACAAAGAGCCACATATTCAATATTGGGCTTTTATGTCTGCATATGCAATTATAAGTAATTTGAATAATTTCACTACATGCAATTGCAGGAATTGGGGGATATTAAAGCACTTACAATTAGAACCCTTCAGACCAAGTTAACAACCAAACATACATCTTAAGCAGTACTCTATTTATAAGATTTTTACTACTTTTATTAGTTGAACGTTAAAGCTACTGGTAGCAATATTTTTTAGAGAGTGACTTTTTAATATTTTTTTGTCTGAAGTTATTAGTATATGAATTTTAATGTATATAAATTATTTTAGATTTAATCCTTATTGTATTATACAAATAAGTTTCTCCTATATAACTGAAAATAAGAACTTGAAATCATTTTTTTTTTTCATTTTTTCTTCTATTTTCAAATGGTATCATAGCAAGGATTTCTTCCACATCCATCCCTTGTGCCAAAAGCCACATATGAATCCATTATGACCACTCCAACAAAAGCCATCAAATATTCGGGGTCCAAAACTAATTTTCACTCAATGCAAATCACCAATGTGCTAATACTTTAGTATATTAATCCCAATTCATAGAGATATATAAATTTATGACAGAGGAAATATCAAATACCTGACAAAGGAGTAAAAACTCCAACAAGAGAAGACTTGGCATAACCTAAGAAAAGTCATAGTCATGACATGGTTATTAAACTCCATGGAAGAATGCATCAACTATATATATGTATCCCATAATCAAAGAACTCTAGAATAATGTTACTTGAATGTATACTAATTTAGGAAATCAATCTCAAATATATAAGTTAATCATTAAACCTTGTCAAATTCATCATGGAGAAAAAATGTAACATTGCACTTCATTCTCTTAAAGGACTATGGCAAGACTTAGATCAATTCAATTACTATGAAAGGAGGTCAACCAAGAATTGCTATCACAACAAAAAGATAGGTGGAAGATCATCACATCTATAAATTCAGTGTAGGCCTAAAAATCAAATTTGATGAAGGAGAAGAATATTTGGACTCCAAACTCTACCACTAATCATTAACATATTTGCTAAAAGTAAGAAGATAAGTAAGTTATATAAATGTTATGCTTATACTCATGGAGTAAGTTATACTTATACTCATGGATAACTCTACTTTAATTACGTCAAATACTTTTGCAATAGCCTTTTTAAACCATACCAAAATGAAAAACCTTAAGTGTAGTGTAACCATCTAAATAGACCATGCAATATGCAGGAAAATAATTAGAAGATTCATGGAAAACCTAGAAGGTGAAAGAACAAGACAAATGACTGGCCTAATCCTACACCCTCCTATGCTAATGAAGCATCAACAACTACATTCAACAAAAAGTAAATTAATCATTTTCTAAAAACACTTAAATCAAATTCTTTATCCATTACTCCTAATTGTTCTCTTGCACTAACAAGGAATTTAAACCCAATGCTAGTCATGTAACCAAACTTCTATCGGATGAATAATTGAAATGCATAAAAAAAATTTCATATCATAAACACATGTTCCTTAATTTGTTTGAAGTTTTGAGTTGCTTATATTTAAAATGTGAAAATTTTCATTTATCTAAAAACATCATAACACTTATCTTACAAAACCCTACCATGCATCTAATTCTTCTTATTAAATTCATAGTTATGAATGGGATCCCTCCAAAATCACTATCATGACTAGAAAAAATTGTTTTGTAACCTTTAAATGATCATACTAGGCTTTGTTTGGTTTATTTGATGAAAGAAATATGTGAAGTAAGAAAATGTTTAACAAGATTCTATAATATGTAAGAAATTACAATATTTTAATAAATATCTAAGTGATTTATAGAATGAGAATGCTATATTACAAGAATCCACCTATCATAAGACACCTCAACAAAATAGTATAGCTGAAAAAGAAAATAAATATTTACTAAAAGCTTCTCGAGCTACTATATTTTATGTATATATCTCAAAATATATTTAGGTCAATGTAATATTAATAGTATCTTATTTAATTCAGAGAATGTCAACCCGAGTCCTTAGCTGCAACATATTACACCCTTAAACTATTTTAAAAATATATTTCGTAATTGTAGAATGAATTATGATCTACTTCTTAAAACTTTTGGTCGCACTTCTTTTATTTACATACAAAGCCAATTTTGATCCAAACTTGATCATAGTGCCAAAAAATGAATTTTCATAAGATATGCCCCCAAACAAAAGAGGTTACAAACGTTATAATCATCAAACAAAAAAAATACAAATAGTATGGATATCTATTTCCTTAAATATCAACTATTCTTTATTAAAAATTCCCTCCTTCCTTCAGCAGGAGAACAATAGCAAGGAAGGAAATTTTTTAGAAACCAATCCAAATCTCTTACAAAAATATGGTCTCTTATCTCCTACAGTTTACTATTTGTATTCAAAAAATGAAAATTGAAGGACATCCTAATCAAATTTATACAAACATTCATGAATTATAAGTAGAAGGAGAAAAACTACAAGCTAAACAACTTATTCATAAACAAATATCTATAGGTTTATCTGATGGATTTAGAGAAGAAACTAACTGAAGATAAAGTTCCCAGGTTAAATAAATCCTTATGTGACCTGAAGCATATCCCAAGGGCATGATTTGAGTGATTTTAAAAGGTGATAAAAAACTGTAGATACAATTAGAGTTAAGCAACAATTCTGTGTGTAATAAATAGAAGGGGGGAAAATAATATTGTTTGTCTATGGTGTTGATACAATATTAAAAGTTGATGGTGTTAATGAGTTACAAAATACAAAGAAATTACTTTCTATAAACTTTGAAACAAAATATGATGGAACATTAAAATACATCCTTAGAATGCAATTTTCTTGATCCATTGAAGGCATCTTTGTCACCCAATATAGATACAAATCTTGACTTCGGCTTCGTTCGGGACGGTTTTTTTGCTGCTTCTTAAAGCAGCTTTCTAGTTCTATAATTAAAATTTTTGTATTATAAAGATGTTTTAAGAAGCAACAAGAAAGCTGTCCCAAACAAAACCTTAGTGAAACCGAATTGTTAAAATAGAAAGCTATTGAAACACGAACTGATCGAACAAAGAACTACAACATGTTGATTAGGGGTGTCAATTTCGGGTCACGGGTCGGGTTCGGGTCGGACCCGGAACTGACCCGCGTTCAAACGGGTTGACCCTAACCCGACCCGGTTAGGCAAACGGGTCAAAAATCCGAACCCGAATCCGACCCGGCGGGTTGTCGGGTTGACTCGACACGGAACGGATTGCGCGAGCGGAGCGGCAGCAGCGCGGGGCGATCGCGCGAGCGCTGCAGCGCGGGGCGACCGCGCGAGCGCGGGCGGAGCGCCGGAGCGACCGCGCGACCGCGGCAGCGCCGGCGGAGCGCCGGCAGCGCGGGGCGACCGCGCGTGCGCGGCAGCACAGGCGAAGCGCGGCATCGCCGCATCGCGGGAGCGCGGGCGTAGCGCGGGCTGGCTCGGACTCGGGCTAGCTCGGACTGCACGTTTCGGGTCAAACGGGTTGACCCGGCAACCCGTCGGGTCAACCCGAACCCGACCCGTTTTTCAAACGGGTCGATTTCTGGAACCCGAACCCGACCCGAATGCAAAACGGGTCGGGTCCAACCCGGATTTTTCGGGTCGGGTTCGAGTCGGGTTTTCGTGTCGTGTCAAATATTGACACCCCTAATGTTGATATTAAGGAACTAGGAAATGAGATCATTTTCAAAGACATGTTTTAAGGCTATCAATATATGTCACACTCATCCTAAAATTACATTTGTTATAAGCAAAGCTAGTAAATTCATGCATTCATCAAGACCTAAACGTTTTGAAGCTGCTTATAAAATCTTAAGTTATGTAAATGAGACTCTGGGTTAGTAACTGTTATCTAGAATATTTGGTTGACACGCATACTTTTGCCAATCATTTGGGTGATAATTCGGGATTTGATATTAGGAACCATGTGGACTGGCTACATGGGTCTTCTGATTTTGAATTTAAATCCGATTTTTCGGATTGCGGCTTGGCGTCTCCAGACTTTTGCTGTGGTTCGGATCCTGGAAACGAGTTTACTTTGGTTCGAGATAGACCTGTTTGCTCGGTTGCTTCTTGTGGCCGTTTTCGTGGGAGGGTCCGGAGAAGAAGATAAATCTCTTGTTTACTGTATTATTTTCCCTCTTTTGCTTTGGGTTGGATTTCTGGTTTTTTTGGCCGGGTTTTTTTGGGGCTATGATGTAGCTGAGGCTCGTGTCCTCGTCGTCGAGATGGTGGCAACCTCTGGTGTTGTTCTTAGAATTTGGTTGGATTGTGGGCGATGTCTTCACCTTATTGGATGGTCCGTACGAGACTTCAAGGATGCTGGGAGCCTCGGCCGATTACTGAGCCCACTGTTGGTTATATTCTGTCTTTTTTCATTTTATTTTTGGGTCCTTTGCTGTTGTAACCATATCTTCTTATTTTAATATATGTGTTTTGTTATAAAAAAAAAAAAAACTGTTATCTAGAATATATGGACATGTACAAGTAGAAGTTTATACATATAAATATTAATTAGACTGAAAGCAGCAGTAGGGCTTGAAAGATTGCTTTGATAACATTAGTCATTTTATTTGAAATATCTCAAGAATATGAAAGTAATATAAATTAACTTATTGATTTTCGTGATTCGAACATCATTTAATTTCAATTTGACCACTTAGTAAAATTCCCCAATTTACATTAATAGTGTTTATCCAACCTTATGATCGCTAGTTCATCTCAATCAATCTAATGCAACGTGAAATAAAACATTAACATGTCGATCGACCAATACTTAAGCATAAAATCCATAAATTCAGGCAAGGATTCAACTAATTTCAACCAAATTTGAAGAAAAAACAAAACAAACAATTCAGAATATTTGGGCCATAAATTCCTCATTTTATTAAAAAATATACATAAATTATCAATAATCCATAATGACCCATTTCCATGTAATTTTATAGAAGAGATAAACGAATCTTGATAGATGACATAAATCACCTTTCAAAGGAAATGTTATTACGTCCAGACAAAAAATCGGAAATCTGGACAAATACCGAGCAATATCGAGTGCTCGATACTAAACACCCAAGTAACATGGAGCTTTGTTATTGGTCTCTGGACGTATTCGATGTCCGGACACAATAATTACTCCAAAGACTAGCATGTACTCAAACAGCCAAAATCTTCGTGAAATAGTCAATGTATGGGTGCCTCTATTTATTTTGCCTATGTGATAGATTGGACCTTGTGGAAAGCTATTTTGGGCCATTAGGACCGATATTTGGGACGGGCTCTTGCTGCTAAGGCAACGTTTTACAGCTGAAATATTTGGATCTCTTTAAGCCCAGCATTAACTAGACCCTTCTTAGCTTAATTTTAAAAGAGCCCAAGCTCGGCCCAAATAACTATTGTCATAAAACATGTATTTCCGAGTAGCTATGCCTTTGTGTAGGCCTGTAAAAAAAGCTGAGCGTTCGACCAATTATTTGAGATTCGGTTCGATAAAAACTCATCTGTAATCATTTAATTAAGTAATCAAATAGGCTTGAATATTTTTTTAAATATTCGATGCTTTAATAAATAAGTTTAAACAACTATGTGTTGACACGTTTATGTTCATAAACAACACCGTCTGAGTATCGTAAACATACTCGATATGAGATCGGAAGCTCGTTATGAGCTCAATAAAATGCTCGTTAAAAGATCGATTCTTGTTTGATATAAAAGTTTAATAAATCTAATATACATATTTTATGTTTATTATAATTTAAAATTATGATAATTATTGTTTAATAAATTATTGCATTAATTAAATATTATAATATATATTAATAAAAATACATCATGAATATCTATTAATTGATATTATATTATTATTTAAAATTTAATTAAAATTATTTTTATTTTATGATATTATGTAATTGTATATTTATTTTATACCTTAACTTTAATTTCTCACCTTTTAGGTCGAATAACTTAGGGTCTCACCTCATAGGAAGTTTCAAGTTCTTTTTCTTAATAATCCTTTTTTATGCCTATTGTACTTTTTATTATAATTACAATAATCCTTTGACAATCAGATTACAATAATTCACTTCCGAATTGAAATTTAGTTACAAACAAGAATTTGAGATTCGATGATGTTGGGTATTCGGGATGAATCCCAGACTCAATTGGAGATTGGGCAGAATTCCGGCGTCATTTGGAGATTGGGTGGAATTCTGGTGTCACTTGGAGATCGGATAGAATTCCGGCGTCACTTGAAGATCGGACATAATTCTGACGTCACTTGTAGATAAGACAGAAATCCGATGTCACTTGAAGGTCGGGCAGAACTCCGGCGTCACTTGAAGGTCGGACGGAACTCCGGCGTCACTTGAAAGTCGGGCGGAACTCCGGCGTCACTTAAAAGTCGAGCGAAACTCTGGCGGTGGTCGAGGAGGAGTTTCTTCCCTCCATCTCTTCTTCTCTTCCTTCTTCTTCTTCTCTTCTTCTCTTCTTCTTCCTATGGGCCCCTCATAAGAGAAATGATGGGCTATTTATAGTTTTGCTGGGAATGGCATGACATGTAAATAGGAGGATGATCAAGGACAAATGGGGAGTGATTTTGATGGACGGTTGATATTGAATCCTTTGATCGTGGACCGTTTGTCAAACATTTGAAGGTCTTAATGATATCAGAATTCGGTGATCTTGGGCTCGTTAATTAGATTTGTCTCATCGAGTCGCTCGATTCGAATATAAGCATGTCATGTTTGGAAACCGTTTAGTAATCCAAATCGTGGTTTGAACCTTTCAATAGCGCTTCAGGTCTTCGATTCGGACCCATTCGTACTCGGATTGAGTTCAATTTGGTGTCATTGGGTTTGTATTTTTGAGACACTCAGTTCGACTGTAAGTTGGCTGAAATCGGAGTTCAGATGGTCCCAGATTTAATTTTTGAAGCTTCCAACCTGATGTTGCCTCAAGATTCGTGCCTAATCAAGATAAATTTTTGATGATATATCAATCATCAATTTTGTTTAAATTATAACTTGTTTGTTTGTAAATGAGGTCTTTTGATAGTTCGCACTTCTATTTTCCTATAGCTTTCTCACTATTTTTAACAAATTTTCGTTGTAGGATGATATTTTGACCATCGCTTGTTCGCTACGTTCAAAAAAATTTGTATTGAAAAGTTGATTTCTGCAGCAACTTTAAAAAGTTATTTCTCAACACTAGCTTTACAAAAAATAAAAAAGCCGTCACCCATATGCTTAGTCAACATAAGTTTAGCCCTCACCCATTTGCTTAGCTCTTGAGCGCAAATAAATATGATCTAAACTAATTTTAGTTCCTTTTGATCTAAACTCCCTACAAATCTTTTTTTTTTTTGGGTGTCAAAACTACTGGTTATAATCGTAAATGAATGGAGTTAGGTTGAGGATTATCATGTTCATATTTGTTTGTTTATTTTCTTATTCGAACCAAGCTTAAATGTCTTGAGTTTTAAAATATTGTTCATATTTGTTTATTTTTCTTATGGTGTCCAAGCCATAATTTATCTTTAATTAAGCATAATTAATCATATGCTTGTAAATGATTTGAATAAATAACCTTATTACATGCATTAATTAAATTTATGGATTTAAATTAAAATTGACATAATACATTCGGTATTGTCAGTTATTTAGTGAAATTTAAATATTAATAAGAAATTATTTAAATTTATATATCTAATTATTTATTTGATATTTTAATCATAAAAATCTCTAATTATATATATAATATATTAAAATATATTTGATATAGGAAATTACCACAAGAACATTTAGTCCAATTAAATTAATTTACATACATATCACATATGCATAACTCGAATTCAATACTTCTCGATTTGTAGTCATATATCACAGAGAGATTTTTCCCAAATCACCTGTGCGGCCCTGGCACGCTTTCCTTGTGCTAAGTTAGTCTTAAACTCACACAATGCTTGGCCTTAGCACGCTTTCCTTGTGCTAAGTTAGTCTTAAATTCACACAATGCTTGGCTAGAGAGCAATGAATGCTTCGGGGAGAGGAAGTGAATAGGGAAAGCTTCACTAGTACACAGGGGCGGAACCAGCCTTTCATCTTAGGGGGGGCAAAATTTTCTTTGTATAATAGACTAATATAAATAAAAAAGATGATATAATTCAAAGTGAAATCATGTATTCCATTATGATAGGAAAATTGAAAATCATTACAATTTTATCAATCTATTTTGCATTTTTTGATAATATTGGATAACATCTTCATTGGGAATCAAATCAAATACATCTTTTTCAATGTAAGGCACAAGACAATCGTTGAGCCAATCATCACCCATCCTACTACGCAATCGATGTTTGATAATTTTCATGGCTGAAAATGCTCTCTCCACCGTAGCAGTTGCAACTGGTTATTATGTTTCAATCAAAATAACCTCCATATCTATTATAAGTAAAAGTAAAATGAAAGGTTGTTGACCTGAAAACCACACCTTGCCCATACAGTTATGCAAACGACGTTTCAATTGTTTCTTAACAAAAGGTGCATTAAGTTGGAATTAGGTATGTTACCAACCATAAGCAATACAACCTAAACTTGCCAAATGTAATAATTTCTTGTATCAACTTCCTCTAGATTAATCTAATGTTTTTTTAAATTCATCTACCGTAAAAATTAAATATAATTAGTTTTGAATTTGTTAGCCATTAATCTTAACATTCAAAGAAAGAAGATCAACGCATAAAAACTTCTACATATTGCAAAAATGAAAGAAGATCAATGCATAACAAACAATGCTATTTCTATTAAAAAAAAGTTAGGCTATCTCATATTCTCATTCCAAAAATGAAAGAAGATCAACTCATATTAGATGTTTTTTCTCTTTTCTTTCCTTCTTATTGTTCATTTCGGTATGAAAATAGATATAGCAATTAGCAAAAAAATTTAAAAGCCACCATGAATCCATGAAAATGTGAAATACCACAAAACACACATCATTTGGGTATGAAAATCCATCAAAATAACAAAAAATCAAACAAAAAATAACAAACAGAACAATCAAAACTAACCTAGATCTCACTGAAGGGAAGTCGGAAGCCCTTGCGATTTGCGAATCTGCGATTCACGAAGCCGGTCAAGCCACGAAGCCACGAAGGAAGAGTATCCTGCCGACAAGGAATGAACGAAGCATGCGATTCACGAAGCCAAACGCGAAAAACCGAGCGGAGAGAAGCCCTGGCAGGCGACGGGCGTGACCGCGTGACTGAGCGGGGTTTTTTGTTCGTGGAATCGGCGGGTTAGGGCAAGGGGGGGCAAAATAGCAAATTTATGGGGTCAAGTTACTAAATTACCCCCTCTAATAAAATTTTTTTTTTTTTAAGGGGGGGCAATTGCCCCCCCTAAGGCATGAACAGTTCCGCCCCTGCTAGTACAAGAGAATTTTACAAGAGGTGTTGGAGGGATTCTGAGAGATTTAGGAGATGTTGGGAGTTGTTTACAAATGAAGGAGGAGGATCCTATTTATAGCCCATCCTCTCATGCCTAAGAACAATCTAGAATTCCTTCCAAAATTCATGAGTATGGAGTTCTCTAGAATACTCTACATTATTTCATATTATTATATAACTTCATGATATTCTAGAGAGTTTTAAAGTGTCGTAGATTATTCTCCAAATATCCACATTTTAAAATCTTCTAAGAAACTCTAAGCCTTCACCAACACCTTTCAGAATATTTTGAAATCTTCCAGAACCTTCTAGAATCTTTCATAGCCTTCCAATGTCAAGTGAGCCATTTAGGAACAATCATGGAGGACTTCTTGGCCTCCACTCGGCATGTAACACCCAAGGAGCTGGCCAAACCTCTTGATCAAACATTTGAGTGTGACATATAGCTCCCAACTTATAGATCAAAGTGAGAACTGTAAAGTTAATATGTTAATTATTATACAAAACATGCAAAATTGTCACACAATATTAGTAAGATTTCATTTGAAGGTAATTTTATTACGCCTATAATCATTAGAATGTTTAGCACTTCAAATTAATTTGACAAAGCCAGCACATAAACCTGAAATTTACACGCAGAAGTTGAGGAAAAAAGGTTAAAAGAAATGGAGAAAATAACAAAATAATTCATTTTCTTTAAGACTGACTTTTAAATATTGTCACATGTCAAAAAATAGACTAATAAAATTTAAATAAAGGTCCTATATGGAGCAGTTTTTTCACCGCTTCATTTTTTTAGAAGGCAATCATAAATTTATTTTGCAAATATTTTTTATTATTTTTTCATTATTTTTTAAAATTTTCATGAAGAACTCAAATTTTTTTTCTAATAACAGCCTCTCAATCAACTTTATAAAAAATTAAAGTCATATCAAATAAATCTAAGTAAAAATAATCTTACTAGTTTGAAAAGATAATCAATAATAGTTTAATAATAAATTTGTTCCATTCAAGAAGTTTTCAAATGATTATGAAACTATTACAATTTTGAATAAGAATGTTTAAGTTTCCTCCAAATGACATGGCCTTCATTTCATGCAATTGTGGCATTACTTTTGTAAATTAATGCCGGCAAAATTGAGATATTGTAAAAATTGAGATATTAAAATGTAAAAATTTAAAGACAAGAGGGTGCAAAATAACAAATATATAAAAATATAAAGTTAGATTGTCTGAAATCTTACTGCCAAAGAAGCTTTCTTCAAGAAAACAGCAGAATTAGTCATGGAGTTCAACAAGCAATGCGATGAATTAACAGCTATTGACGTGCTTTTAGTTGTCCATATCTGTAATTTTTTATATTTATGAAATTACGTATGATGTAGGTAAAGTACTGTCATCAAATTTTCCCAAACATTTTCCTGTAAATAAGAATTTGAATCTCGATCGCAAATCCTGTTTTCTTGTAAACACTAATAAGTATAAAATTGTCCAATTCTTAGTTTTTTTTACTAATCTCTATTAGTTGTATAATATTATATTCTTTTCTTTTATGTCTTAATTTTTTTTTGTAATATTATTAGAGTTATGGTTGTTTATAAAAAGGACAAAACCAATTGTATTTCTTAGTTTTTTTTTTCTAAATTGAAGAATGAGAAATTATGTTTCACTCTAATTCTTTTTATTTGGTTTTATGGTTTTTGAAAGAAGCTAATTGGTATTAGGGCCACTTCTAATGTTGGACAAGTTAAGCACTAACTAATCACTAATTAATTCATCACTATTAGCTTTGACTAATCACCAAATTTATGACTTAGTATACATTTCATCTTAATCTATACAACATAATAGTGTTTACCACTATCATTTGGATGTCACTTACAACAACTATAACATGATAACATTTTGTTTGAAGAGTACAACACGACTACCAGGATGATCAAGCGGTGGTCCAACTATGGTGTTTGGGTGGAGCTCTGTTATTCATTAAGTCGTTGAGCTGTCTTCAATCTCAAACCAAGATCCAAGGTCATCTTCATGTAGAGAGATAGTATAAGCCAATTTATTAATATTTTAGAGTAGTATAATGCATAGTTTTAGGCAAAATCCAGAATAATATATCAAATTATTCCAGTTATTTCCCTCAATTGTAGACTAATATTTAATATTTAAGTGTCTTAATGGTGTCATAATTAGATGATCATGAACTCTTTTTTGATTCATCTCATATCGATACTCGATTTAACTATAAGCATGTGAGATTTGGACATCATTTGATCTTTTAGTTAAAACCTTGAAGCTTAGAAGTATACTTTAAGTGCTTGATATGGGCTCATATGGAATAGGATTGGATCACTTTTGTTGTCATTGAGTTCGTCTCATCTAAGCATTTAGTTTAAATATAATTTTTAAAAATCAAATTTCAGATAGTCATGTCTTCAATTTTAAAAATTTCTAATTTAAATATTCATCGTGATTAATGCATTATCGAGTCATTTTTTACAACTATCACACATCTTCTAATTTTGTAAGATATGAGCATTATGACAAATTTATGGAAAATATTATGCCATTATTCTTCATATAAACTATATTAAGATTATTTAAAAAAAAGTATTAAATTTAATCTTGAGATTAATATAAGAATTTTTAAAAGTCATTTTGATATTTCTACCCGAATATTCTGATAAAATCTTTACCGAATTTGCTCTTCCATCACATAAATTTTGTTGCAATCACATAAAACCAATTAGTAGAAAAATACAAGACCAGTGGGAATATATATCCATCACATCGTGAAAATGACAATTATTTATGCCAAAAAGCTGTATTGTTCCGTAAAGAATATTTCCAATCCAATAGTTCTGGATCGTCATTTGCGCTTTAATTTCCATAACGTATTTAATTGATAAAGCGAGGATATGGCAATTTCGAGAAAGAATTATGCGACTAGTGGAAAGTTCCAGCCAGACCGCAAGATATTCTCTCCAAGAAGCAATGAATCAGCACAAGGGCACACGAAAAGAATCTCACCTTCTTATCAGTTGTCTTTGGGGAAAAAAATATACGTCAGGAGATCTTTTAACATTTTCGGTAAGAAAACCAAAAACAAATTAGTATGATTAAATAAATTTTGCTTACAATGCTAAATATTAATGTACAACGAGATCAGGCCTTTATCAAGAAATATCTTAGCATTTACTTAATGTATTAGAGGATTCACGTCATAATTATTCAATAAATTTTATAGTGAGGACTTAGGACCCGGCTAAAACAGTGCTAAATATTAAAATAATAATTATGTTGTAGTACAAAATACCAATCAAATTCATTATTTATTATATATGTGAGAAAATTTATTGTCTTATATTTTTTTAATGAAATGTTTTTTAATTGTACTCATTTGATCCCTTAGATTTTTCAATTTTCAAATATGAAATTAAAGTTGATATATCATTTAAAAAACTCATGATCAGGCACGAATCACAAGGCAAATTTTGATTGGAAACTTCCAAAATTAATTTGGGACCATCCGAATTCCAATTTTAGCAAACTAATAATCTAACTGAACGTCTTGAAAAGACGAACCCAAACACCAAATTCGATCCAATTCGAGTCCAAATGGGTTCAAATCAAGGACCTGAAGCATATTTAAAGGCTAAAATCATAAATTGGACAATCAAATAATATTCAAATACGACATGCTTATAGTCGAATCGAGCTGCTCGACGAGAAGAATTTGACGAGCCTAAGATCGACATATTCTGGCATCATTAAGGCACTCAAATGCTTAATGAATTGTATATGATTAAGATAATCAATATCAGTCGTCTATTCTAACCACTCCAACGTGTCCATCACCTGTCGATTACGGTCCTTTCGACCACTATCTTTCCCCTTTTTCATGAGTTTTCACATAAAAATTATGATGTCTCATATGAATGCTACACCCTTATCTTTCATCTATTTATGAGCTAGATCTTCGTACGAAACTAAGACGCTAAAATTTATATTTCTCTACCATTGTGAATATTTCAAGACGCAATAAACCTCATAAATAATCTTCATATCTCAACTAAAATCAATTGTATGGTATTGATCAATCTTAAGTTCCTACAAAATTATTCCAAGTGAATCATAGCATTTCATGGCAAGGAATAAGAATCATCTCAACATGACTAAAGAAGAAATCTTCCACCTCATATGATTCTTATCTGAATCAGATACACTGAAAAGCTAAAATAAAAGCGCACCAAAAGGGCCATCTCATCTCATCGTCACAAGCTTTCCTTAACAATGGCCATCACATGAAAACCTGCACGGTGCCCATCACCGGCAATATTATACAACGAGCAAAACAAATATTCCCCCACTTGGATTCCAGCTGAAGTGCTACAAGACTTGGCATGCAATCCATTCTGCATAGCAAAGGCATCTCTGATTGAGTCTTACTTTGATTCTGTTTATGTTAAATTTTATTCTATTTTAAAATATTTTATTTTAAAGTTCGTCTTATGAATGATCTCATGAGCCTATAAACTATATAACAACGACTTTATTTTAATTTTATATGAGAGTATGATGACCTTATTTTGTGCAAATATAATATAAATATAATTATATGTTTCAAAAATGTCTAAAGTTTATTGGCCATGATCTATGGATGACGAGCTGGATAGGGATAAAAAGTCTCGACTAACGTAGAAAAGAACTAATTAACGAGTGGACAAGAAAATCTTGCATATTTAAGGTTTTAATATATGCATTTATAAAGTATCTTAAGTTAACATAAGATCTGTTTGGGATAGTTTTCTCATTACTTTATTTTTCGAATGGCAAAAAAAAAAAAATCATCTATGATGAAATGTTGCTTTGTATAACCAAAATGGTTAGGTTATTTATTGCATAACAACTTCACAATCAATATTATAAAATTTTTGCAACCGTCTAAAACATATTCATAGTTTTAATATGTAGCTCATCTTGATCTGTTGATTGGGAGCTTTGACTATCAACAAAGAGGTCTGGATTTCGAGCCTTGTGTATGTGATGTGTGCGTGAATTTATCTTTTTTTTTTATAAAACCCACATAGTGGCTTAAGCGTTACATAAACGTTAAAAATACGGTCATTAAGGAACCAAAAACTCTTTAAAAATACAATATTTGAAGTAAAACTTATGAGCCAATAATTCTACCTATTATAATAGAATGGAAAATATTAAAAAAAATACCAATAAAGATCCAAAGAAGACCAATCAAGCTCAAAGAAGAAGCAGAAGCCTCACAACAACCAGAGAAGCCACAACAACCATATAATAGAGACATGCACATACCGAAAGACAGAAACAAACAGAAGCAAGAGAAGCCAAAAACCTACCAAGCAACAGATCCAACACAAGCAAAGAGTTAAAACAATGTTTGCTCTGCTAGGGTTACGACGCTTCCGCCGCTTCTTCGGCTCTTTCGTCTTGTGAGCTCGCCTGTTTGTCTATGGCGTCTTCACGGCTTCGCGATCCTGGTTTCCTAAGCGGGACTTCGGCTCCTATTTCTTTTAAAGATGCGGTTTCTGGTATTTCGTCCTCTGCTTTCCCTGAACTGAGTTTTTCTTCTCATCATGGCTTGCCGGCGTTGTTAATTTCTGAGGAAGAGGTTAGGTCGCTTGCTAAGCCTTTTGAATTCTCGTTGGTTGGTCGTTTTCCGGGTCGGAGACCCTCTGTCGATGCCATTCGAAAATTTTGTTTTAGTTTAAAGTTGATTGGGGAATTTTCAGTCACTGTGCTTAACAACAGGAACGTTTTGATAAAACTGGTGAATGATTTTGATTATTGCAAAATTTTTTCCCATAGATCTTATTTTGTTCAAAATTGCTATATGAAAGTGGTGAAATGGACGCCCCATTTGGATGTTGATATGGATTCTCCGATTGTGCCGATTTGGGTTTCTTTCGCCCTTCTTAGGTCCCATTTATTTTCTCCTAGGATACTTTTCGGTTTAGGTTCCCTCTTCGGTCGGCCTCTCAAATCGTATTTGGCTACGGCTTCTAGTTCGCGTCCGTCCATGGCTCGCATACTGGTTGAGATGGATGTTACCAAAAAACATGCGGATAAGGTCTGGGTTGGATCTGTGGATTCGGGGTATGTTCAATCTGTTATTTTCGATGATATCCCTAGTTTTTGTATACATTGTAGTTCTTTAGGTCATTCTAAGGAGTCTTGCCCTGTTTTACATCCAAATCTTAAAACTTCAAAACCTGTGATTGCTCATTGTGAAGTGTCTGTGTCGACTGTGCCTGTAGATGCAGGTGTTTTGAATGATAATGTTATGCTTGAGTCGAATGAGAATGGGTCGGATGTGCCTGTTGTTGCTCCTGGTAGGGAGGTGGTGCTTAATCCCCCGGTTGATGTAATTTTGGATAACATTAGGGATGGTAATGTTATGCTTGAAACTGTTGCGGCTAATATTTCGCTGTCCCCAAATGCTTTGCCTTTTTTTTCCTTCGTGTGCTGAAATTGGTCAATCGGCTGTGATTGAGGGTATTCTGATTGAAATTCAGATGCCGGATGTTTGCGAGAGGTTGGTTTATGATCCTGTTATTGATGCGTCGTTACCTGCCGTGGGTGGTGGGTCGCTTCAGAATGTGTCACCTGCTGCTGCTGATCGGATCCAGTTAAATGTTAAGGATTTTGTCCCTTTAGTGCGGGAACAGGTTGCTAATACGGAGGTACAGGGCATGTTGGTTAATTCTCATAATTTGGTTAATGTGCCTGTGAATTTAATGGAATCCCATAATGTGTTGGGTAGTAAGTCCGGAACGGCTGTTAGGTCTCATTGTGACTGGTTGAATAATTCTTCTGAGGATGTTTCTGATTCTGACTCATATTCAGATCCTGAATATGAGTCTAAGATGGTTCCAGATAAACCTTTGAGGGTAGCTCATCATGGAAAATTTTAGAATCGAGGTGGAAAAAGAAGATAATTTGTTTTCATTATTCTTGTTTATTGCGGTTTTTCGGTGGGTTGTTGCGGGGCTATGATGTGGCTGGAGCTCGCATCCTCGTCGACTTCCTTGTGGCAACCGTTGGTGCTTCCCACTCTTCTGGATGGTCCTCGCGCGGTCTCTAGGATGCTGGTAGTTCTGGCTTTTTGCTGAGCCCTTTTTTGGGTTGTTTTATCCTCCTTTTTTGTGTTATTGGTTTTTCGTTTATGAATTTTTGATGGCTGAGCTGTTGTGTTCTTTCTGGGTGCTTTTTTGGGCCATCTTGGTGGTTTCTTTGTGGTTTTGTATTAGTTGGAATCAAAAGCTCATAGGTTTTCTCTTTAATTGCTGTATTTTTAGAGAGCTTTTGACTTCATAAGAATTTGTAACCCCTCCTTTTATTTTAATAGAAACTTTTGTTTAAAAAAAACAAAATCAAAAACACAAGCAAAGAGTCTCCACAGGAGTACTCACAAAAACAAATAATCCACAAAAAGGAATAACCAACAAAACCGAGGACACAATACAGCCCAGCCACCAACACGCCTCATACAACCAAATAAAGCCCCACTACCAAAAGACACCAATCATAAGAATTTATCTTAATCGGCCTAAATGTCTCAAAAAAAAAATAAAAAATCTAGGTCCTGACTTTTAGGTCAAGCCGGTTGGTCTGGTGGCTTGGACTTTATGTTGGTCAAATAAAGGAAAAGTAATACAGTCATCAAGATAGATCTACAGCTAAGAAGATATAAAGATTTTGTGATTAGAAATTGAAAGTAATATTGGACCTACGCTTTTAGCTAAAGATATTAGACCGTTGAATATTCATGACCTGCTCGGAGAAGTTTTTTGGCTATGTTATTTTTCAAATCGTCGCTAAAAGCTTGTTCCAGTAATATTTTCCAACATTTTTTAAAAATTTTCTTCATCATCTCAAATATATATATTAGCACACAATATTTTTTAAGATATAAAATATAAATATAGGTGACATTATTTATCTTTATGAAGAAAAATTGGTGAGCTTTTCAAGGATTTTTAATTGGATGATGCAAATTTAATAATTAAATAACAAATTATACTAAATTAGTGGACATTAGATTCTTTTTGGGAAAGTTCGGAAGAGAAAAATCATGAGGTCTATATAACTTAGATGAAATGATACATTATGCTCTTTTCCACAATAGGAGAAGATGTGATTTCAAATTATATAGCATAAATTTATATTTCTATGAATATGAAAGAAAATGCTAGAGATGCGACACCTAAAGCATCCTAGTCTAGCAATAAGGTGGCCAGGTAATGACAGTCAGGGATAACGATCTAGTGATGACAATCAGATGATGGAGAATGGATGATACTGAATGGATTATAATTGTTGGGTGATGGTGTCGATGGCAGCAATCGTATGAGGCAATGAAGCGCATAGGTAGTCACATTGATCGTATGTACTGTTGAACATCGGTTAGAGCTCTGAAGCTCTTCAGATCTTTAAGCTCTCTCAAAACTTTAAATTTAGGTCACTATCATGTAGCGAATTGGGGTTATTTATTGTATTTTAAGGGTGACATTTTATTAAAATTTGTCAATTTTTTATAGAATTCAATCAGACAGCTCATATTGAATCTTTTGAATATGGACAAGTAATTTAGCATTTAAGTGTCGATGCCTCAAAATCTAGAAATCTTCAAACTGTTAAATTTTATTTTTAGAGCTACTTGATTTAAGTATAAGTGTAAATTTACGAAATTATTCGATCCTTCGATATGAAGTTTTCAATTTTTCCTTCATTACATGATTTTTGCTCATATGAATTATGATCGAATCACTTTTATTGTCGTTGGGGCTCATCTAACATCAAGATGCTTAATTTGACAATAGATTTGTTAAAACTAAAGTATGAGAGATTCTAAATTTAATTTCAAAAGTTTTTGAAATAAATATTACATCAAGTTCCACTGATCAAATGAAATTTCTAGTGAGTATCAAAGCTTAATCAGCTTCATTCTTTAATTGATCGATCTAAACAAAGTGGTGTGGTGCTCCATCCTACTTTTATGTAAATTATTTTTGGAAAGTATAGTAATATTTGTTGAATGTTAGAATTTTTTTTAATGTAGAAAGGGAATTTATTACCTTAAATTACATGAAATTCTCACACAAAAATAAATAGTTTTGCTATTTAACTTAAAGATTACAATGATTTGTCCTTCTTTGCTGTCAGATGTGGTAGGATTACAAGACTTCAATCATTGGATGGTCTCCTTTAATAGTGGCAGAGAAAGTTGAAAATCGTTTTTTGTTGATGGGTCGATGTTGCTTGATAACAAATTTATGGTCTGTTTGTGATGACTTTTTTGTTGCTTCCTAAAGCTGATTTGCAGTACAAACTACAAATTTGCTTCAAGAAACAGTAAGAAAGTCATCCCAAACAAAACCTTTAGCACAAACCATGGTGACATCGAGCATCAATCGACAATGATGGCGAGAACTAGAGCAAAAAAATGAGTGCAAACTAGCTTTAGTGTTTGTCGATGGGCTTCACTATATCGCAATGTTTATAAATGGCAAGCCTCAAAGGTCATAGGATAATGGTTGTAGGTATAGATCGTTGGCAAGCGGCAACATATGTGTAAAAATGGAAGAACAATGAAGATTATCAAAGGATGGACGATATTGGTCGTCAGAAGACAAATGTTGATTGTTGTTGGAATCTATCAATGGTGGGCAACGACAGTTGTCTATATTTGTTATCCCCATCGATCAATCAATGGCAACAACGGTCAACGATGGTAGTGGATGCCTATATTTGTTATCCCCATCGATCAATCAATGATAACAACGATCGACGATGGTAGAGGATGCTGATGAAAATCCAAGTGCTACAAGGTTTCTAATGCAATTGTTACAATCACATAGAGTTGCAATGATAAATGGCAACTACGAGCTCACACCCATGTAACTTTTGAAATACGGATTGAGGAAGAGAAGAAGAAACAAAATATAAGTGATTTTGTTTATTCATTGATCATTTCCCCAAATGGGGTATTTAAAAGCTTTCAAAACTCATTTTACAAACTATTAAGTACTCAAGGTAACAAATATAAACCGTGCTTCGCTATGCATCTATGCAAGGGGAAAGAGTGTGGCAAAAATATATCTCGCTTCCAACTATGATATTTATGGTGCTTCATCGAATCATACCTCTTATAATACACACTTTAGAATTATTTCAATTGAATCATGCCTTGTAGTTTTTCCATACTTCAGATTTCTACCTAAGATATTATATAACTTAAACGATAAACACTCCCTCTCTCTGGCCAGAATATTCTGGCTAGCATCCAAAATAAATTTGTATTGACATATGTCCAGATGTTACAATGACAATTATCAACATTATCAATTCAAAGTAACGAACGCACTAATTATTAAATATACCTAAATATGTGGAAAGATCTGAACATCTAATAATGCTTAGAGCTATTGGTGATGGAAGTAAAACACCAAAATAAAACAAATAAGGAAATATAAAATCAGCAGAAAGCTAAAGGACGCAATGATTTAACGTGGAAAAACTTATAAATTGGAAAAAAAAATCACTGAGTCACGTCACACCAACAAATTCATTATGAAAATGGGGAGAAATAAGTATAGATTTCTCTTTTCTCTTACTTTCTCATTGCTTCTCTTCTCTCTTATATGCACAGTTCTTACACACAAAACACAAGACAATGTCAAGTTAACATCATCAAGGGATGCAACCATGCAAACATAGCGTCGAAGTGCTCGGATACATAGCTCTGACTCCGAGCCATTGTATGAAAAACAATGGGGTGCAAAGCATCCAAGCCCAAGCTCAAATTATTGTTCATTGTTTCCATCTGCAAGCGTTACCCGACTACATAATGTTGTTTATTGCAGGCACAGAGGTGCAGTTCGATGAAGTTTTATCTTTGCCTCATAAAGATGCCATCACTCGTTATTACTATACTGAAATCTTAAGAAGGTAATCACTCGCATTCATATGAATTTCTTTCAGAACTGAACAGAACTGAATAACTTAAAGCTGAAATATTCCAAGACAAAACCATTTCAAAAAGATGTCGGCATTCAATGCAACGGCTTTCCTCCATGAAATCTCTTCCAGAAGATGGGAGAGCAATGTAGTTGCTCGAACTTGATAGATACCTTAAATGAAGATAGCCGTTTCCTTCATGTAATTACTCGCAATGTAGTTGCTTCTTAATAAGCAATAAGAAAGCCGTCACAAACGAAGCCTTAGGCTATATTTGATACGGCTTTTTTACTGTTTCTTAAAACATCTTTTTAGTACAAAAAA
Source organism: Dendrobium nobile (assembly GCA_022539455.1). Taxonomy (NCBI): domain Eukaryota; kingdom Viridiplantae; phylum Streptophyta; class Magnoliopsida; order Asparagales; family Orchidaceae; genus Dendrobium; species Dendrobium nobile. The sequence continues at coordinate 47,029,636 of CM039730.1, forward strand.
TAAAAAGTTGTTTTAAGAAGCAAAAATAAAATAAACTATATATCTTGCTTTTAACCCAAACAAATTAATTGAATAAATTAAACAATTTTCGACACCCCCCCCACCACACACCAAAAAAAATGTTTGCCCTCATATGACTCATCTCGCGTTGTTTGCTCATCAATTCGAAGTTCCGAATATTTGCTCTTGGTGAATAAATGATACAAATTTATTCTTATAAATTTGAAAGCATTATTTTTGTTCAATTTTTTAAAAATTTTATTTTATTATTGCTATTTGATGTTGTTCTTATTATTATTATTATTTTATTATTATTATTATTATTATTATTGTTGTTGTTGTTGTTGTTTTTATCGTTTAATTAATTAAAATTTTATCCAACCATCTCTTCACATTTTATTTTCTTATCTTTGGAAAATAAATAAATAAAATGTAACATCTCTTCAGAAAAAAAAAAAACAATTTCTACATTTAAAAAAAATTAATCTAAAATTTGACTTTGTGTTAAGAACACAAGATTGAAAAAACAATTTTTATATTGCCTTTGCACCCACTAAGAGACTTCAAGGTAATAAGAAATGTGCTTTTATAATATAAATAATCTATCAGTATTCATATTGATGATTTATTACAATAATACCAAGTGGACCTGAATTTACTAAAATATCCTAATGTCCTAGAAAGCATCCGTCCAACTGTCCAAGCTTAATTAATTTTTATTATTTATATTGAAAAAGATTCTAAGCTAAAAAAATTACTTTAATAAACGTTTTAAATTGATATTAATATTTTTTAATCAATTAGTTAATTGTTTTCATATTTTGTCATATCAGGTCTTCATCATATATTTTTTAAAATTATGAGAAAAAAAATATAAGTTTGAATAATCTAATTAAATTTTAATTATGATAAATTTTATATCAATTAAATCTATTTTCAAATAAATATAATATAATTTCTGATTTGTCATAAATCACAATTATTTAAAAATAAATCTCAGAAAATAAAATACATTAATTTGATTAAATTTATCTTAAAATAAATAATTTCTTTGAATTACAAAAATTATGAGGTCACCAGACAATTGGCATGAATAGAACATTATTTTAATTAAAAACGTGGCATTACTTAATTTGCAAGAGGAGAAAAAAAATAATAATAGAAAGCAATGATTTTGACATGTCTCCTGATGCCAATTATTTCTAAATTAAAATAAACCAATAATATTGGCCTCTTCTATCCCAACATAAAAATCGAAAGGAAGCTGTGACAAATGGATCCAAATATGAAAAAAATTAATCCTTTTTTATGATGAAGCCCCTCAAAAAAAAATATTTATCTTAATAGATGTCAAGCTAATCTAGAAAAGCATTAATTCTTCTAGTGTTGCCAGTTGCCTGAGCATAATCCTTTATTACAAATTAAATCTCATAATTATATTATTCACCTATTTAAATATTTATTTATCTGTAAGGAATATGCTAATTTGCTAAGGTTCACGTAGAGAGCTGCTGGTGAGAAGAGTACGAAAGGTTGCTGTGGAGCATTAGAAAGAAGCCGAAGAAAGGTATCAATCTTCAGTGGCCTAATAATCTTTTTTTGACCAATCTGCTGTCTTCTTTATTTAGAACAATAATAGAGACAAGTAAGCTCTTGAATAATTCAAAAACGGCTGATGATTTGGAAGGCCTTTTGTTTTTAATTAATCAATTTTTATAGAAGACAAAAAACATGCTTAAACTTTTAAGATGGATTAATTTTAAGGCAACAAGGCATGAAAATTGTATTATTTATGCTTAATTAGCTTAAATAATTATACTAACGTGAATTGACCAAATTTTCATTTTCAATTGATTATTTTGAAAACTGTTTTTCTCATAGGCTTCAAATTGTTCAATAGTGTGAAAATCCTCTAATGCTTCGTTTTGGATGATTTTGCTACTGCTTCTTAAAGCAGCTTTTTAGTACAATTTTTACACTAAAAAGCTAATTTAACAAATAGTAAAAAAAAGTTAACCCAATGAACTTTAATGCTTTGTTTGAGATGACTTTTTTACTGCTTCTTGAAGCAGCTTTCTAGTATAAAAATTTTAATTTTTATACTAAAAAGCTGCTTCAAAAAGCATTAAAAAGTCATCCCAAGCGAAGCCTAAGTTAAGCAAGAGAATGCTTATGATTTTCAAGAGGTGCATTTTCAACTCATATGACTATATCCACAACATCCCTCATAGTTGCTAAAAATGAGTTGCAATGATCAAACAATATTATCATTTTGATTTGATGAGATTGCCTATAGGTTAATTATAGCCTCATCAAACTCGAACTCTAGCTCGTTTAGTAAATGAGCTCGAGCTTGACTCGTGAGCTCGCTAAGCTCAACTCGCAAGCCCCTAAATTGGTAGAGCTCGAGCCGGGCCAGCTCGGCTCATTTACACCCCTAATTTTACTCGACGCCCCTGGGATATTCTATGGTCAAGAAATGTCTCAAAATATGTCAAAAGTTATTTCTTTATAACCTACCAAGTCAAATACTAGTCTATCTAAGTCAACATAGTCAAATATGTATTAACTGAATGTCCTTCTCATATAGGTTTTGATCATTCTAACCATGGCCTAGGTTCCTAAAAGTGTGTGATATGCATTCAATATAGCAGCAAAAAGGAAATAATATTAACATTACCTACTAACATGTTAACAATTCACTATTAACCCTCAATGGGTCTCCATAAAGTGACCAAACACATGACATTTATTTAAAAGGGTGCAATCAATATTCTTAAAAATAAAATAATTAAGTTTTGAATTTGAAGATTTTCCACTAGAAAACAGTTTTTGGAAATGAAGCCCTAGTTCTCTAGCTCTTTGCTTTGCTTAAAGATTGGCTACCATGATCTTCTACTTTCCTGCTCTGTTGTTCTATCTTATAAGCATTATAAATTGTAGCTGATATGAGCTATGTATCAAAAATTATGATGGGGTCCTATCGTCTAGAAATTAACCGCATCATTTTAAGTTAAGTGTGCAAAGATGAGGATGCTCAGGTGGATGAGTGGAAGATAAGCTTAGAGAGAGTCGCCTTAGATTGTTTGATCACATAAAAGGGGCGGCCTTCAAATGACCTAGTTAGGAAAGTAGATATATTATATTTGACTTATGTTAAGAAAGATAGAGATAGACCTAAAAAGATTTTGTTAGAAAATATTAGAAATCACATTTCTTTATTAGATTTAAATGAGAATTTATTAGGACATAATAAAAAATGTAGATTCTCAACAATCTTCACCTTCAACAAATTAAATCTCGACTGAATCAATTCCAATTCTAGTTATATCCCAACACCCGATGATTACACGTCATAAATATGGTCTTCTTAAACCACGCCAAATCTTCACACTCATTCATAACTCTCCCTATGATATGACCAGTTATATCACAGCTGTTAAATCACCGCATGGGCGCAAAGCCATGTGTGCTGAATTTTAAGCCTTACAGACTCAAAGAATATGGAGGGTTTAGTCAACGGCCTGATCGCAATATACTCGGATGTAAATGGTTGTTCAAAACTAAGAATCATTATGATGGTTCAATAGCTCACCATAAAACTCGTCTAGTGGCCCATGGCTACCAACAAGAGTATGGGATCGACTTTACTGAGACATTTAGTCCCCAAGATGCAAACTATTCGAGTATTTATTCATTTAGCTCAAATGAATCAATGGCCAATTTTTCAATTTGATGTTTCCAATGCCTTTTTACATGGCACTTATCGGATCTTGTATTCATGGAGCAACCACCTATCTTCATTGATCCAAAATTTTCCAACTATTACAAGGCCAGATTTATCCTATGCAGTCAATCGGGTATGTCAGCATATGCATTCCCCATTGAATCAACACTTCTCTATGATCAAAAAGATCCTTCGGTATGTAAAGGGAACCATAAAGTTGTATACAGTTGCCCGATCATCCAACAAAGTAGAATATTGAGCTCTTACTACTATTGCTACTTAACTGATTTGGTTTCGCCGATTGCTGCAAGACTTTAACGTCCAAGTCATCCAACCAACTCCTTTCTAATGTGATAACATATCTGCAATTGCATTAACTCATGATTCGGTCTTTCATGCTCATACCAAACATATTGAAATTAATCATCACTTCATACGTGAATGCATCAAGTCATAATTCATCATATTTCTTCAAATGATCAAACTGCATATATCCTTGCAAAAGCTCTTCCCAATAGAAAGTTTACAGTATTCAAAGACAAATGCAAGACCGTTGGATGAAAATAATTACTTCACCTTATACCATTCACTGCTCATTATATAGGTATGTATTTCATCTACAACATAATATATATAATACAGATCATCTTCTTCGAAACCTCACTGCAACTAGCTTTTAATATAGAAAAGCTGTATTATACTTTTTTTAGTTGAAAGTATTTCTTTAGTTTGATTTTTTTTTAAATGCCTCTTTTATTTGACACCTAATTGGCATTTAGGGTCTGTATAGGAAGATGATTGTAAAGCAATTATCGAGAAAATAGTTTTTTCTAAAGCTGTTGTTGAAAACTGCTTCCTAGCACAAAAAATTATTGAAAACAATGAAAAATAGCAGTCAAATAAAAATTGTGATTGCAATCTGAAAAATGAAAGAAGTAAGAAAACTATTCTAAATGAAACATTAAGAAATATGTAATTTATAAACCTCTACACGTTTAATACATAAACCAATGCTTTGAAATTCTAAAAAATATTTCTAAATTTAATTCATATATTTTATCTTTATCATTTATCATTATTAAAACAAAAAGCATAATAAAGTAGTTATTAAAATATATGAATCGTACATTTATTGTTTATTTTACCTTTTCGTATTTGGGTTTTCTCACATATGCTTATTTCTTCAATGGATGGTCCTAGCCTACCAACCAGCTGGTGATGATTTTTAGTCCGACAGTTCAGATTTTTTATATTTTCCAACTTATTTTTGCTTTTTGTGGGTTAATGTGGCTTTCCTTCAGCTTTGTAATTTTTTTTTTATTGTGTTTCCCTTTTGATTGTATGTCCCATTTTTTTTTGGAATAAAATTTGTTTTGATTTAAAAAAAAAGGTAGCTGGTAACATTTAACCTAATGGCTATGTTGTCGGTTGCCCAAATTAATGAATATTATTTGAACATCTACTCATGTACTATATTGATGAACTAATAACTCTTTAGTTCATTTATTTATTTTTCAATTTTAATCTTCGATCATCATTTTTATGTTAAATTTATTACATTTTAGTAATAAAAGAATAGTTTAATTTCATTTTTTATTTTCCTACGAATCACCGCCAATGCCTCAGAAGTAACAGTGGATATCACATCTTCAATTAATTTGGATGATTTTCTCTTATCATTATTCTAATGAGGAACAGATGGAGTAAGTTTGGATGCATTGGTTACTCTACTCCATCAATTTCCCGAGAATTGGTAGCCTTCACAATAAATCCAAAGGAAAAAAACTTGGTTTGGTAGAAGAGAATGTGTTCTCCTCCATTTCCTAGAGAGGTATTTATTGGAAAGTGGAGGGAGATATGAAAAGTCAATTTTAAAATTTTTATGAATTTTTTTAAAATTTTATTGGAATTTTAAAGGACTAAAATTAATTAAAATATAGTAATAAATTAGAGAGGCGGCATTATGCACCTCAGGTTCAGTCATTCGTCCCCCTAAATTGGGGCTATTATTCTGTGCGGACACCGGACGGTTCGTCTGTCAACAGAAAATTAAATGGCCGTTCAACCCGCCTAATGAATGCCAAAGGCCAAACTTTAAAAAAATAAAAACAAAGCGGAGCATTGTACGCACCACCATTCGTTCAAAAAGCACGCATGTGTCCCGCTAGGGCCACAAGTGGCCAGCCAGACAACAGGTTAGGTCGCCATGTCCAGTCCGAGCCCAATTTTTGGATCTATACAACCCAATTTGCGTGTTTTTGTGTCCCCAAAACTATTTTTGACGTTCTGTATTCAATTTTGACTCTTTCGGAGTAAAATAAAACTTATACATTCAATTTCAATCAAATTCAAACGTTTTGGAGCATACTTTTTTAATATTTGTGGCTCCGATCAACACGCCAACCCCAGGATAGTCTAAATTTATAATCAAGCATATTTTACTTGGTTCACGGCCCCAAGGGGAGGTCAACCTGAAGCACGTTTGGAAGGTTCAAATTATAAATTTTCACCTTTGGAAGGTTCAAATTATAAATTTGATGACCAAAGGATATCCAAATTAACATGCTTATAGTCAAATCGAGCGACTCATTTGGGCACTAAACGTCACCCGACCAAGATTTCTTTATTCTGATCTCATTTGGGCACTCAATTACTTGATAAATTCTCCATGATCACTTTTAATGTCTCTATACTAGTCTCATCAAAATTTTATTTTTTATTAAAAGTATTGAAATCGGAATTTTGAATGATCCTCAATTTAATTTATAAAGTTTTTATAAACATAGTATTATAATTCATAATTAATTGATAGATTTTCTAATGACCTATTATTAGTAATTCAAAAAATATATGGATGGGACTATTTTTAGACATTTGTTGTTATATTTAAATATCATGAAATACCTCTTAATATAAGAAAATTAGTAGACAATTGATATATGATATATCAGTAAAAGTTTTCCGGATCAGGCACAAATCTCGATGCAAAATTGAGTTGAAAGTTTCCAAAATTAAATTTGGGACTATCCGAATTCCGATTTTAGCAAACTTACAGTCAAACTGAACATCTCAAAAATATGAACCCAACGAAACAAAATTCAACTCAATCCGAGCCCAAATGAGTCCAAATCAAAGACCCAAAGCGCATTCTGAAGGTTGAAACCATAATTTGAATTACCAAACGGATTCCAAATGTGACATGCTTATAGTCGAATCGAGCGCTCGACGAGACAAATCCAATGAGCCCAATATCACTGAATTTTGATATCATTAAGGCATTCAAATGATCATTAAGCAGTCCATGATCAAGGGGATCAATATCGGCCCTCCATTCAAATCACTCCCATTTTGACATTGATCATATACATATTTATAAGTCATGTCACTATCAAAAAACTATAAATAGCCCTCACTCTTTTCATGAAAGAGGGGGATATATAAGAAGGAAAGGAATGGAGGAGTTTGGGAGCTCTTTTGCCACTAACCACCGTTGGAGTTCTTCCCGGCCAGCATCGAACTTCCGCCCATCTGCCGACCATCGTCGGACTTCTTCCCGTCCGCCGGCCACCGCCAGAGTTCGTCTCTGCCACCGTCGGACTTCCGCTAGTCTGCCGACCACCGCTAAACTTTTGTTAGTCTGCCTACCACCGCCGAACTTCTGCCAGCCCGCCGAACACCCATAGACTTCCGCCAGTCTGCAGATCTCTGCCGACCACCGTCGAGCTTCTACCGGTCCGCTGACCACCTCTGAAATTCTTCTCGACCATCAACAGATTTCTGCCAATCCGCCGACCACCGCTGGAGTTCTTCCCGATCATCGCTAGACTTCCACCCATCCACCAACTACGGTCCTCCCAACCTCCGTCACCCACCGACGATAGTCATCCCGACCTCCGGTGCCCGCCGACTACAGTCCTTTTGACCATCGTTACCCGCCGACTTTGGTTCTCCCGACCTCCGTCGCCCGTCGACTACGATCCTTTCAACCCCCGTCATCTAACAACAGTCCTTTCGACCACCATCATCCAATTACGGTCCTTTCAACCTACATCGCTCGCCGACTATGATCTTGCCGCCCAAATAAATATATCAACATTGATTCTTCCAATTCCTACAATATAATGCACTATATATGATGTATATTTGCTAATTCAAGCCATGACCTTCCTCATAAGGAAGGGTTTCTTTTATAATCAATTGCAAGTATTAGTGGATTCATTCAGATTGAGACAGGCCCCGTGTTTTTCCCTCATTTCAGGGTTTTCACGTAAAAACTCTGGTGTCTCTTATGAATGCTACGCTATCCCTTTCATCTGTTTTGATGTTGGATCTTCGTACAATGTTAAGACGTTAAACTTTACATTTCTTTACCACCGCAAATATTTCAGGACACAACAACAATAACATTCAATTATTAGACATTCATAATTTTTTATTATTCTTAATTAATTTCAAATAATTTAGGTAAATTATTTAATATTTCATTTAAATTTATCTAAAGATTTTATTTTATTAATACGTAATATATAATGCATTAAAATGTTAAAATTTATTATAAAAATAAATTTATTCTAATGTAAAATATATTATAATATTCTTATACAAATTTTTGTCATAATCTAATGCTCGACTTCACATCGCCACGCCCGACATGGATCTGGTCTCTGCCCATTTGCCATGGCCCACGGCAAAATGGCGGGTTGCTTTCCCGCCATAACACTTTTGTTCGTCTTTCATCCCTTCAAAAAAATTTTTTTTTTCAAAAATAAAGCGCTCAGCGAAAGTGCAAATAAAAAAGCACCCCGCATGCTATCGTGCACTGCTCCGGCTGTCTCGCACGTGCTGAGGTCATGTGACAACGTGTCGGATCACTTTAATAGAAACAATCTGAGTTTAACCGCTTAAGTTACTTCTTTAAGGTGAATATAATATACTTTTAATTTATTTAAATATTTATTGTACTAATTTCAAAAATAATTATAATAAAAAATAAAAAATTCAGCTTCATCAGAATTTAATTATTATGTCCTTATTTTTTCATTCATATTTTAATATCAAGAATTAATAATTTTATGATCCTTTTCCATCTCAAATTCACTAAAATTTATTCAATCCAATTAATAGTCTCAATTTAGTTATAGAATGCCTCTATCTAATTGTAATTAGAGCAAGTCATTATTAATTAACTTTGAAAAGAATTTATAATAGGATATCTTCATAAAAAATAATAAAGACGGAATTTAAAAGTGTTTAGATTTACTTTTAAAATTAGTGTGATATTAATTATTTAAACAGTTAATTTTATTGGTCCGTATATACTGAAGAGCACTAACCATTATCAAAATTTATTATTTATTAAATATTTTTATAGAGTATGGACGGACTTTATTTGTTGTGCACTTGAATTCTAGATGGTTCTCTAGATTTTTAAAACATTCTTATATATATCGTTCATGCTAATTATGTTTTGAATTTATTATTGGCATTACAGGTTCTGTAAGCTTTTGTGTGTCTGTTCATTTACTTTTTTAACTTAAACATAGAGATATGAAACTTCGGTGCATTTTATTTCAAATTAATTGGATGTTTCATGCAATTATGGTTAGGATTATGTTTTGATATGAACATTTTTGGTGTATGTTTTTGTTAGTAATATCATTGAATAGTTAAACACCATTTTAATTCAATTTCTAATAATAAATGCTTTAAAAGTTTATCATATTATTCAAATATTTTTACTTAAGACTATTGTGACATTGAAAGATGTATGTTATTCTCGGATTATTATTCATCATCATATTATTTCTATATTGCTCATACATTCATGATCATTTTTGTTGTTGACGTCTTGATGATTTTATTAATTTTTTAGGGTATTACTTTGAAGTGAATATTAACATGTAAATGAAATGATGTCAATATTGACACCTTGTTTGTCATTTTTCTTTAAGCTATCTTTACACACCCTAAAATCAAAAGCATGTTCCCTCAAAATATTCAAAAATCTAGAAGTATTCATAGAGTTTCATGAAGTTGTGTTATGTTGTATAGCTTAAGTGTGATAGAATCTTCTTAAGTTACTCATCAGTCTCACTATTTGAGCACTCCACATATTCTTAAGTGTCACTTGCCAACAAGATAATACTCAATCAATCTAATTAATGTCTATTATGCTCGTAGTATCTTAGTTATCCCTAATGTCTCATAAGAGTTCTAGAGGACTAACATAACAATTATTTATATATTAGTGCTCACAAGCCTACAAAAATACTCATTAGGCTGAAGTAGTGCCCACCTTAACCTAATGTCAAAGTTTTGTTACCATGTCATGACACGCTAAAATCCAGTCTAGTCTTGTTAACCCAATCAATGACTTAAGTTTTTCAAATAGGGAATGGATCCTAAAGTTACATTAATTATGTTCAATCATTAATTAGATAAAAAGGGCATAGCTTGTCTCTTGATTTGAGCTAATAAAGTCGATGTTATAGCCAAATGAACATTTAAGACAAAGCCTCCTAGTGGACTTGATTTGTTCAAGTCAAACATTAGTCAAATCCACCCTAATCCAAAGCCTAAGACCAAATTGAAATTATCACTTTATAAAGTTATATGATTGCCCAGGGTCATTCGCATTTGAATTAATTGATCAAATAAGCTTATACTTCAGCCAATTAAACATATATTTTGGATTTGATCAAATTAATAGAATTAAACTTTAACCCTTCAAAACCAAGTGTTGATTTACCATCCTTAGAACTATAAATCCTCTAAATTGGCATTTAACTAAAGCTAAACCTAATGTTTTATGTTAATTTGGTCATACCTTAAGTTGGAAAATAATAGACTCTCCCTCTTAGGCAATAAGAGTCCCAATAATTGCTTTCTAATTAGCATAGAGCTATTCTAGAATATTAAAACAACTTTTAGATGTTAAATCCTAGTAAAATAAATTACATAAAGATGTTTCTAGATCAAATCCATCTTAACTCCTAACCTCATTAATATTAGATGATTCTCTTTTGCACTTAAAGGTATAAAAAATGGGCTTAACTCTAAAGGTCCTAAATCACTCTTATCCCATTGATACTCTCATATCCATTAGGAACACCTATATCAAGCTAATAAATTAAGTTCCCTCTCCCCTATAAGTATTTTAAGTCTTTCACAAATAGATATTACTTAAATTCAAACTTAACTCAAAGCCAAATTTTATTTAAATCTCATGTCAATCTTTATTTAAGCCTATTGGAAGTATTTAAACTTTATCATAATGATACTTTATTCACCATCTATCCTACCCCTAATAATAGAAGTAGGGAGGAGAGACAGTACATCTTTTACCAAAAAGAGCTCTTCAAATCACACATACATGGATGCCACAAATAGTGTTAAAAGATGATTTTATATTATCTAATATAGATTAATTGGATTAGTAACTAAAATACAGTCTGATTTGATGCTATATAAATATTTATTTTCTAAAATAGAAATGGTGCATGATATGGCTTGATGTGAGTCATCAAATCAACTAGAAAATGACTCAAACATTCCCCCATCATTTTTTAAATATAACACATAGTGGTGGACCCTACATGCAACGACTCAAACACTTTTAGTGCGTTATTAATGATTAGCAATTGTAATGCACAAATTGTTAGTAACTGGTTTAGAAAATGATGACTCATATATGTAAACCTCAAAGCAGAATGAGACAAAAGCCCTTTTAAATTGATTTTAAATGATTTTTATATATTTGAAGCTATGAAATCTTGTATCTTTCTGATTAGTATATATGAATTCATAAAACAATCTAATCGCTTGCACCTATTTTAATAATTTCATAAAAAAAAAAAAAAATTTCGAATGAGGAAAGAATGAATTTAATTTTTCCCTTAATCTTGGTTAGGACATATGGATACATTATGGCTTGTTTCATTACCTTCAATAAATATGATATTAATTTTTTTAGTTTTTATTCATATTTTCCTAAGAACATATGATTAATAATAACTTGTGAATAAATTACTAAATTGATTAAATCATTTGGAGAAGATTCCACTAATTTTCTTAAATATAAGTGAATATTTCCACATTTAAATGATATTATCTATTTTTTATTTTAATGCAAACTAAATTTAAATTGTAGATAAATCATTAGAATATGAAAACATTCCAATTAAATCATATTAAAATTTTCATATTTAATAGCTAAAAGTCTCTCATTATTTCAAATTATGAATATAAATAGATAAAGGAGCTATGATCTTTTAATCTCTCCTCTAATCCAAATCCTAAAAATTTTCACTTTATCATCTTCAAACATTATTTCATAGAAAATTTACAATCAATGATGATAATCATAATAGTTTATGACATTAAATGATTTAGAAGTAAACTTTTCTTAACTAAATTGAAGTATATATTCAAGAAAGGATCATAAATAATAAAGTAATTATGTTGTTAAATAATTTTAATTGGGTGAACTTTTATTAGGAAAAAAATAGGATTAATTGGGTAATTTGCGCTATTGCATCAGAGGGAAGAAAGGAGAATAAAAATTATTTTATTCTTGGGCGTGAGAACTGAGGTCTTTGTTCTCTCTCAGCTCTTGCATTTTCCCAAGTTCTGGATTTTATGATAAACAAATAAGTATTTATTTATGGAGCAAATTCCTAAGAAATAAAACAAAATCTTCAAATTATTTTGTCTTATTTTATAAAAAATAGTGAATGTTGAACTTATGAAACTCATAAATTGTCTTATGTTGTAACAAAAGGGTGGACTCATTTACTTAGGCTTGTGAGAATATTCAGATCCTTTTTAATTATTTTGATAATTATTTCAATTTATATATATAATTGGGGAGATTTTTAGCTGAATTTATTATTTTTTTCATTTTGATCACAATTTTACACATCATTCACATAAAAGAGCAACCTTCGGATGAAGCGGCTAGGAAAATAGAGGTATTAGATTTGACTTATGTTAAGAAAGGTAGAGGTAGATATAAAGACTTGATTAAAAAATATAAGAAATTATCTTTCTTTATTAGATTTAAACAAAAATTTGACTTTTAACTGAACACAATTGAGAAAAAATATCGATGTAGCCAACCTCACGTAGCGGGACAAAGGCTTGATGTTGTTGTTATTGCTGAACAATTTTATCGGCCGTTCATCTAGCCACTCCTCCAAATGCCCTTGATCTCCTACCTATTTATGGGCTATGTCACTCTATGAATCTATAAATAGACCCCTCATCCCCCTTGAAAAATGGGTTCCAAGCAAGAGAGAAAGAGAGAGATCGGAGATTGCTCTTGCCTCCTCGCTTCTCCTCGACCACCGCCTAAGTTCCGCAGGACCACCGCCTAACGTCATTGCTCCGCCGGACCACCACTTGAGACCCTGAGCTCCACCAGGCCACCACGTGAAGCCTGTACTTCCACCGGACTACCACTTGAGGCCCTATGCTCCAAGCCTCCTCGTGATGCCCGGACTTTTGTCGGACCACCACCTGAGGCCCGAACTTCTGTCGGACCACCACATGACGCCCGAACTTCTACCAGACCACCACCTAATGCCCAGACTTCCGCCGAACCACCACCTGACACCCGGAGTTCTGCCGGACCACCACCCTGAGGCCTGATCTTCTATCGGACCACCACCTGACGCTCGAAATTCTGCCGGACCACCACCTTGAGGCCCGAATTTCTGCCGGGCCACCACCTGATGCCCGGAGTTCTGCCGAACCACCACGCGAGGCCCTGAGTTATGTTGGACCACCACGTGAGGCCCTGAGCTCCACGAGGCCACCATCTGATGCCTGAACACCTTCCGGCCACCAATTGATGACAGAATTCTCCTGGAGTACTGCCCTTCTACCACAGTCTTTTCGGCCCCCTGTCTCATGCTAGCTATGGTATTTCCAATCAAACAAACACATCTATGTTGATTATTGTAGCTCCCACCATGTAATGCGCACTATATAATGTATATTTGTGACATCAAGCCAATGCCTTCTCCTAAGGAATGACCTTATTTGTAATCGACTGCAAATACTAGTGGATTCATTCAAATTGGGCCAACCCAGTGGTTTTTTCCCCTTTCCAGGGGTTTCCACGTAAAAAAACTCTGTTGGATTTTCGTACAATGCTAAGACGCTAAACTTTATATTTCTCTACCGCCACGAATATTCCAGGATGCAACACACACACACACACATATATATATATAATTCAACTTTTTAAAAATTAATAAAAAAAATCTATAGAAATCATATCATGCAATAAAATGTGAAGGTGATCCTAATTTTAAGTGGAATATTATGAGGATTATTTGGCATAATTTTTTGAAACTTTATATTTTATGAAGAGCATTATTTAGGATGGATTCATTGATCCCAAAAGTCATCAACATCCTCATGCCTCTTTCTTTGAAATGAAATTTATAATTTGATTTTATTAAAATAAGATAAATTATAAAATAATATATCTTAATTAATCAGACACATTTATATATATTTCACTCTCATAACAATTAATTTATAAAGTGAAAAAATATATGTTCCTAAAAAAGAAAGGTGAAAAGGTATTGATACAATTCCATTTTATTTCTCACCGTTGATCTACTCTACATATTGAGCCAAAAGGATTTTTTTTTGAATAATTTCACGTATTTCAGCTCAAAATTTGGATTAATTATTATGTGTGAAAGTCGAATATCGTCCGGAGACTAATTAAAATACGTCACGTTACCATTTGCTCGGTACCGCTCGGTGCCGTAACTCGATACTACTAACTTGATATATTTTGATTGATCTTCTGATGAAGTTCTCATCCAATGTCCGCATAGATGTTTTTTTTTTCCTCTGTACCTTTAATTCAGGCGCAAACAGAACCCTTTCTGCGGCGCCGGCCGCCGGTTGGCAATTGGCCCGCTTAGAAGGCACAGCGCTGACGAGGTGGATGTGTCGGCCCTCATGTCCGGTTGCGTCTCTGAGGTGGGACCACTTCACCGGCCGGCAAGGCGCTCGCTTGGGTTATAAGTTAGGGTCCCGCTCCACTAGCCACGTGGCGCAACGGAGAGGGTGGGAATGAATGGTCGAGATCGCATTGCCAGAAAGCGAAGATGTCTAGTAGGTCGACACGTGGACGGAAGGGTTGTTGACTGTGGCTATGCGGGAATAGCTGGCGAATAGGGTTGTCGCTGCTGCACCCCGACGCCATGTGAACGTCCGATCTGCGCGGTCACGTTGTGGATGGACTTTAAATACCTGAAAAGAATCCTCTCAGAACCCTACCAACCTGCTTTGGGCTTTCTCTCCTGGGCTACAGCGAGAGCGAGAGAGAAAAACTGAAAGAGAGAGAGAGAGAGTTTTGAAACAGAGGAGGGATGGAATGGCCGAAGTCTCTCGACGAGTACGAGAAGCTTGTTATTCGGATGAACAATCCAAGGTTGGCACTGAGCGCGATTTCTTTTATCTTCTCGTGATCTTTTAGTTGGTTGAATTTGTGCAAATAGCAGATCGTGGGTTTTTTTTTTGCTCCCATAGTTTCTGCTATTTCTTCGTCTTCTCTGTTTTCCATTTGTTGATTTGCTGGTTATGAGAGAAATTTCTTCTTGAATTTGGTAATTTTTCTTTTGCGTTTTAAATATGGAAGTTTTGATCTCCTTACGGATGGGTTCCTTTTGGTTTTTCATTTGAATTTGTCGCAGGGTGGTTATTGACAATGTAGATTGCGCCACTGCAACTCTGGTGAAGGTATCGACTATCGGCTATTGAATTTTTCGAATTTTCCACTATCTAGAAGAGGTTTGATGGAATCTGACTTTTGGTGTTTTTAATTCAGGTTGATAGCGCGAGGAAGGATGGGATTTTTCTCGAAGCTGTGCAGGTGCTCACTGACCTTGACCTCTCGATCCGAAAGGCCTACATATCCTCTGATGGCCGGTGGTTCATGGACGTCTTCCACGTCACCGACCGTCATGGCCAGAAGCTCACCGATGAAAGCGTCATCTCCTACATCGAACGATCCATCAGTTCAGCCGGCGACGAAACCGACCCAGAATCTTGCGGACTGGAGGCCCTCACAAACCTAGAGCTCGTCGGCACCGACCGCCCGGGGCTCCTCTCTGAGGTCATTGCCGTCCTCACCGACCTTCGCTGTAGCGTGGTCGAAGCGAAGCTCTGGACTCACAAGGGCAGAATCGCAGCGCTCATCTCCATCAAGGATGAGGACTCCGGCACGCCGGTTGAAGACTCCGACAAGATCCGACGCATCGAGGCTCGCCTACGCAACGTTGTTCGCGGGGCTACCACCGCTTTGTCTTCGTCCTCCACCGAGGCTGCCGGAGGAACCCGTGCCGACCGCCGTTTGCATCAGATGATGTTCGCCGACCGCGACTATGAGCTCCGCGGCAGCGGTCAGCCCTCTGTCTCCGTACAAAACTGGGCAGAGCGGGGTTATTCGATAGTCAACGTGCAGTGTTCCGACCGTCCAAAACTTCTGTTCGACGTCGTTTGCACTCTCACCGACATGAAGTACGTCGTCTTCCACGGAACCATCGACACAATCGGAGATAGAGCCTATCAAGTAATTGCTCTGTTCCTTTACACAATCCCCAATTTCTGAAATCAATTGCAAATTTGATTCTCATTCGTCTCCAAATACGCTCAGGAATTCTACATTCGGCATTCTGACGGAAGCCCGATTAGCTCCGAAGCCGAGCGGCAGAGAGTGATCCAATGCTTGCAAGCAGCCATAGACCGCAGAGCATCCGAGGTTTGTTGCTTCCCTTTTCCGCCACGACTGATTCCTTTCAGATATAGTTTTTTATTTTTAATTTATTTATTTTTTATTCTTTCTATGATTAGGGTTTAAGATTGGAGCTTTGCGTGGCGGATCCAGGTCGAAGGTTGCTTGCTGAGGCCACTAGGACTTTTAGGGAGAATGGGCTATCGGTGACAAGGGCAGAGATGTCGACAAAGGGGGAGATTCCCGTGAACGTCTTCTACGTTACGGATGCCGGCGGCCACCCAGCCGACCGAAAAACGATCGAGGATGTCATCAAACGTATCGGTGCTGGCAGCCTCAAGGCCTGCGAGGATCGGCCGCTGTGGACCGGACAAAAGCGGCCTGGTTCGGACCGTGACGAACCTTCCGGTCTTCTATATCTGGGCAATTTGGTGAAGCGGAATCTATACAACCTGGGACTCATCAGGTCCTGCTCATAGAGAATTATTCGGTTTTCATGCTTCAGTTTGTTGTCTTTGTACATAGAAGGGAAAATATTATTTGGTTGCTGTTAGAATGTGCTTCCTGATGTCCTAAAAATATATAATCTGATAGAGAGAGAAAAGAAGAAAGAAAGTGATGGAGGTAGATTTGCTAGAGTGAAAGTTGAGCAGTATTAGGTATTCAATGGTGTATACATATAGATTTGAATTGTGTTTTAGTAGTGAATCATTGATTGATAGTTGTTGATCATTCAAGTATTGCTTGTTAAGTTGGCAATGAACTTGTACTGAGCATGGAAGGAGTTGTTTAAAATAAAGCGGGTTTTATAAAGACTTTCCACCGACTTCAGACCTACCGCTCAACTGAAATGAAGACTTATTAGTGCGGCAGTTGGATGGGTTTGTTTTCCCACGGCGTGGCTAGTTATGAGATAGGCGGGTGGGTAAGCCGCTGTGGACATGCCTGCATCAGCCCCGTTGGAATGGCCAGTTATAATAGGTCCGTATTAGAAGTAAGGCCATTCGGCCATCATTACTCCAACAAGTATAAGGGATATGTGGGTCACGCCAATAGAGCCCCCCTTTGCAGGTTTGTCCATCAATAACCTAAAAGCCTGAGTGGGGTGAAATTAAATGAGGGCAAAATTTTAGAGATGAGCATGATGAATAATGGAAATAGGAGCAAATTTTTAAATGGGCGATGTATGTATGTATATATCATAAAAAATTATCTTGATCGGGCATGATCTCGGAGCAAAATCAAGTTGGAAACTTTGAAAAATAACCGGAAAACATCTGAACGTTGATTTCAGCGAACTAACGGTCGAACTGAAGGCCTCGAAAATACAAACCTAAAGACACTAAATTCAACCCAATCTGAGCTCAAATAGGTCCAAATCAAGGACCCGAAGCGCATTTGGAAGGTTCAACCCATAATTTGGATTACCAAAAGGTTTCCAAATGTGACAGCTTATAACCGAATCGAGCGACTCGACGAGAGAAATCCAATGAGCCCAATATCACCAAATTTTGATATCATTAAGACATTGAAATGTCCAGTAAATAGTCCATGATCAAAAGGAATCAACATTGGCTAACCGTCCATTTAAACCACTCTCAATTTATCCTTGAACTTCCTCCTATTTAATGGCCATGTCACTATCAGAAAACTATAAATTGACCCCTCATTTTTCATGAGAGTGTACTCAAGCAAGAAGAGAAGAGAAGGAAGCAAGGAAGTTCTACCTGATCGCCATCTTCCGCCAAATTTATGCCCGACCGTCAATTGAAGCCGGATTTTCGCCCGATCGCCAAACATCACCTTATTTTCGATCTCCGTTTGTAATTGGATTTCAACCTGGCAATTGCTTTTGTAATCTAATCGTCCTTAATTTTAGAGAAAATTCAGACACTTCTAATCTAATTAAAAACTAGTAGATCCATTTCAACTGAGCGTGACTCTGTTGTTTCTCTTTTCTAGGGTTTCCACGAAAAATTTCTGGTGTTACATTTTTCTTCTGTTTATGTGCTGGATATTCGTATAACGGTAGACGAAATTTTTTTAACTCTATCGCCACAAATATTCCACCACGCAACATATATCATATGACAAATACTTATATTTATTTATGAAAATATTTGATAATATAGGTTAAAAATGATGATACCAATAACACATTTTTATTTTATAATATCAATATATGCCACGCATATAACACCAATGTCATCTAGATTATAAAATTAATATATGAATAATTGTGTCTCTGAATTATGTGAAATAGCAATATTAGAATAGAAAATTTATATAAGTCAATGATTAATAAAATAATTTTAATTTTGAAAGAGAAATAAACTATGTATTTATCAAAAAAAATTTGTACACTATATTCTATATCTTCTTAGAAGATATAAATTTATCATCATATGAATTAATTTGTAAGAATTTGTATTTAATAAATTTGTGTAATTACTTTCATGAATTCTCTACCTTTGTATATTATACATATTCATAAATTATAAAATAATATTTATGAAATCGACCTTATTATTTTTTCCTTTTTGGGCAATGATTTCACGTTGAAGGCTGCAACTGGGAAGTTGGGGCCGGTGCTGATTTGCGTGTTAACGACCAAAAACTAGAAAAAAAAAAGATTTGGATTTTTCTTATGATTCTTCAATTTTATTGCACATAGGATTGTTATTTCCATCGCCCATCACTGTTACCGCTTAAACCTCTTGAGTTAGCTCTAAATGTTCTACTTCCACGTTATATAGTTTGAAAATTTCTTTCTAAAAGTTCTCCTCTTTTTCTTACTAACTTTACGCTTGAAATAGTTGAAAACTAATTCAAATACGACCGAATTAATCAATAATGCTGATTTTTATTCATGGAAAAATGAAGGTCTACTGCATGACGTATTGAATGACGCCTTAGTTTTTATAAAAAAGTTTTATTTTGTATTTAATCCATCTCATTTCGAAGCTTACCAAACAAAGCAAAACTGATAAATATTCTGAATATTCTATCAAAAAGTTGATAATAATTTTGCCTGCATTAAACTTATATTTTAAATTAAAATAAATAAATAAATAAAACATTTTTTATGTCGGGCAAGAGAAAAAATCATTTTATCTGTTGAAATTATTCGAAGTAGTCCCATGGAAATGGGTAATAGAAACTAAGGGTTTTGATTGTTATATTTCAAGTGAACTTAAACCATTTGATCACTGTCACTTGACTATTCTAATTTTATTAAAATATGATTAAAAATAATTATTTTAAAATTCACCTTAAAAATAACTATTCAAACTTATTGTCTAAACATGCATCTCAATGACAAAAAAATTATTGATCCCAAAATCGCCCTGTTTTAACATCATGGTGATAATAAAATGTCCTAAAATAATTATTTGGTTAAGGGGATCAATAAGAATTGTCTGATGATTGTTTTGATTTCTAATTAAAATATTAGAATTTTGATTCCATAAAGTTATAAGTAAACTCTGCTTCCATATATTTTAAAAAGGAAATGATGAGGTTACAATAATTATTCAAGAGAATAATGCTAAAAACATTATATGCATGTGCCAAATGTCCATCATTGCAACCAAACTTGATAAGGATGCTGAATCCCACTGTTGTCAGTGACAATGCATATCATTGGCACCAGCAAGAATGCCAAGTTGCAAACAAGTGGACGCATGTCTCTACTAATGTCATTGCTCTCCTTCTTGGCTATTAGTAAGGATACCAAGTCATAAACATGATTACTCGATTGTATTTTCAATGCATCAAGACTCCAAGTTCCATCATAAATCTCATCTTCAACAAATTATGCATGTTTGCTGCATTGTATCATTATGTTCTCACATCTTGGAAAAATACATCATTTGTAGGCTATGGCACACACTTGTGAAATCAATTTAATCGGGTCATACATCTCTCTCTCTCTCTCTCTCTCTCTCTCTCTCTCTCTCTCTCTCTCTCTCTCTCTCTCTCTCTCTCTCTCTCTTGTTTGCACATAAAAATATATTGAACATATAAGCTACTCTCAACCTATTTATTATAGGCTTATATGATCTGTGTATAATGTTAAGACGATAAGTTCTCTCTCTAAGCATAGGCAGAGGGAAGGGGGGTAAGGGGATGCACGTGCCACCCCCCCCCCCCCCCCCCCCCCCCCCCCCCACCCACCCAAAAAAAAAAAAAGAAAGGAATCAAGAGATAAAATCAAGTAGGAAATTTCAAAAATTAAATCGGAGACCATATGAACTCTGATTTAAGCAAACTTACAATCGAACTGAACGTCTAAAAATACGAACCCATCATCACCAAATTCGACTCAATCCGAACCCAAATGACTCCAAATCAAAGACTCAAAGCATATTTGGAAGGTTTAAACCATAATTTGGATTACCAAATGGTTTCCAAACATGACATGCTTATAATCGAATTGAGCGGCTAGATGAGACAAATCCAACGGGCCCAAGATCGCCGAATTCTGATATGTCTTAGACATTTAAATGTCCAATAAATGATCCACGACCAAGAGATTTAAGATCGGGCGTCCATTCAAATCACTCTCAATTTAATTTCCTATTCATTTACATTTTTTTTCTTGATTGATATTAACTTTATCCTGGATTGATTTGATCTTCAAGATATTTTATGATTTGTTTTTGTGCCCCCCTCCCCCTAAATTAATTTTTAAAAAATAAACTAATTCACCATCAAAGTTTTATCATATTTAAAACTGATTATTTTGATCCTAAATCTGAATGTAAAAAGTTCAAGGAAAATAAAATAAAAAAATTAGGCCCTCCTAAATACATTTTCTGGCTCTCCCACTGTCTCCACAGTCGCACATATTTCAACATGCAACAATTAACATGATGATTGGAAAATAAAACTTTGATAAAAAAAGTATGAACGAGATGTATTTACTGCACATTATTTCATGATATAATTACGTTACAATTCTATTTTTTAAATACACAGCAAAAAAATGTATTGGTAAACCTTCAAGTCTTTATTCATAGCAAATATTTTTATGTAAAAACAGAATATAAGATAGCATTTAAAAAAAAAAACTCATTACCGAATGCATTTGATAAGCTCTGAGAATCTTATATAACATAATTATCATTAGCTGTTTAAACGAGTATTAGTTAAGTTAATTAATAATACTTCTAGAAGTTATTATTAACGGCTATTAAATTTATGATCGAGCACTCATAATTTAAAATTCTAATTTACGTGTTGTTTTCACTAATTAATGAGCTTGCATAATTAATTAATTAAGTTCCCCCAAAAAAAATTAATTAATTAAAGTCGCGGAATCTGGGCATTGGTCCCTTAACAATTTATTTATTTATTTATTATGCCTTTCAAAATAAATAAATAACATTGAGGCATTGAGCGCACATGCTCAGTGTTGGCTTTTTTCAAGCCGCAGAATCAGGGTATTGGTCCTCTTGCAGGTCAGATTCTATGGTTCGGATAATTTTCTAGTAGGAAAAATGGTTTATGCGGGAAAGCAGACTTCAAAGCGACGGTTACAGAAATCAGAATCCGCTCTGCGTGCCGTGATGCTCGCCGAGGCATCCGATCGCTCACGTGATCACATACCGTCTTCTCTAAGGATTATATATTTGTTAAAAACAATGAGGATATTGTTTTTTTTTTTTTACAATATCCTCATTGTTTTTAACATCTTTATATTTCATTTCAATTTTTTAATAAATATTATTTCAAGACAAGTTAAACTAATTTGTTTATCTTTGATTAATCAATTTTTTTATAAACCTATTGCGGGCTAGAATATACGTGGCGATGAGTTATAATCCTACGTCTTAGCTTTGCATGGATATCCATATCACACAAAGAGAACACAAGATTTTTACTTGGAAAACTCTAAAAAGGAGAAAAACCACGGGGCCCGACTCAGTTGAAAATGATTCCACTAGAATTCGAGTATATTACATTGGGTTGACTCTCCCTCGAGGGCGATCATATTATAAATGTTAATTGTATGATTGAAAGCAGGGGTAGATGAAAGGTCGATGTCACTTGGGGGTCCGGCAGAACTTCGGGGACACTTGGTGGTATGACGGAAGTCTGGCATCACTTGGAAGTTCGGGTGTTCGTCGATGTTTCGGCGGAACTCCGGCGTTAGGCGGTGGTACAACGGAAGTTCGAGGAATTCCGGGCGTCAGGTGATGGTCTGGAGGAAGTGGCTCGGATTGAGTAGAATTTGGTATCGTTGGGTTCGTATTCTCCAGACATTCAGTTTGACTGTAAGTTCGTTGAAATCGGAGTTTGGATGATCCCAAATTTAGTTGTGGAAGTTTCCAACTTGATTTTCCCTTGAGATTCGTACCCGATCAAGAAATTTTTTTGAGGATGTATCAAAAGTCAAGATCCATATTTAATCATGAGTGGATAAGGATATTCATAGTAGAGAGAGTTTTTTGCTGAAATTATATATTCATTAATAAACCGTCTACTGAAATAATGAAGTTCGCAGATTTTTTTTTTTTTTTTCAGCTCTTATTCTAAGCCTTTGCCTTCTAATATTTAAAGGTGTATCAGTATAAATCTATAAATGCTTATAATTCTCAATTTTATATATGGTCATTCATATTTTCTTATTCAATTATTATCTCTTCAAATTCTCCTTTATCTTTAGTCACCCTTTCTTAACTTTCACCTGAATCTATTCTTGCCTTCATCTACCAGAAGCAATACCGCTTTCTACAATGTCCAACATACAAACATATAAATGAGTAGGGATACAACGCTCATAAGAGACACCAGTATTTTTACGTGAAAACCCTTAAAAGGGGGAAAAACAATGTGGCCCAATTTGAATGAATCCATTAGTGTTTACAGCTGATTACTAATGAGGCCCTTGGGGGGAAGCTAGGCTATGGCTTGATGTAGCCAATATTCATCATACAGAGGGCATTACCTGGTGGAAGTTGGAAGAATCAGTATTGATATATTCGTTTGATTGTTAGGATCATAATTGGCGAGTGGTGTAGGTTAGAAGGACTGTAGTAGGAAGAGGTGATTGGTAGGACCATCAAGACAATAATTTTGTAAGAAAATGAAAACGTGAAATAAATACTTGTACTATAAAATCCTAACCACAAAGCACAAAATAAGCAAAAGCATTAAATTAAAATTGAATGCCGGCAATTTTAACAATTGGCTTAAGAGGTTAAAAAACTCCAGCCTCAAGAGGTTAGAGAACTTTAATTTGATTCACAGTTTATTAAATATCTACTTTTTAAAGAATTATTCTTTTGTCGTGGTGATTGATAAATTCTCCTTGCCAATGGCTCATTGACTAGATTCAAATTGTCTTTCTAAGTTCCTTCTAATGTTGACTCAATCACATTATTATTCTCTAAAACCAATATGCTATAAGCACCCAAAGTTAATTGCAAGCTCAAATCATATTTCTATTAAATTCAATCCAATGGAACCAGTGTGATATAAATGATCACTGAAATAATTATTTTCATTAATAATATTATAATTCAGGCATTCTAGTAAATATATACATTTAAATTTTTACTATATGCGGGCTAGAATATACGCAACGATAGAGTTAAAATACTGCGTTTTAGTATTATACAAATATCCAGCTCACACACAAAGAATACAAGATATTTTTACGTGAAAAACCATGACAAAGGGAAAAGCCACGGGGCCTAGCCCAGTCTGAAATGATTCCACTAGTGTTTGGATATATTACAATGAACCGACTCGAGCCTAAGGTCAATCAGATTACAAGTGTCAACAGTTTGGTTAAAATCTAGTGACAAACGTGGATGAAAGTACAGCATCACTTGGTGGACTCACAGAAGTCCGGTGCTACTTGAAAATTCATGTGTTAGTTGGTAGTCTTGCGTTGGTTTGACAGAACTTCAGCGTTGGGCGGTGGTCCAGCGAAAGTCCAACGTCAGATGGTGGTCCGGTTGAACTCCGGGTGTCAAGTGATGGTCTGGAAGAACTTCGGGCTTACTACGAGCTTCAAGTGGTGGTCCAGTAGAACTTTGGGCGTCATGTGGTGGTCTGGTGAAGTCTGGGCCTTGGTGGTGGTCCGGTGGGACTTAAGGCATCAGGTGGTGGTCCAGCGGAACTTAGGGCCTTAAGTGGTGGTCCGGCAGAGCTTAGGAACTCAAGTGATAGTACGGTGGAGTTGAGGGCCTCAAGTGGTGGTCCGACGGAGGTGAGGGCCTCAAGTGGTGGTTCATCATAGGTGAGGGCCTCAAGTGGTGGTTCAGTGGAGGTGAGAGCCTCAAATGGTAGTCCAACGAAGGTGAGGGCCTCAATTGGTGGTCCGACGGAGCAACGACATCAGGCGGTGGTCCGGTGGAACTCAGACGGTTGTCAACGAGGATTAAGGAGGCAAGAGCGATCTCCGATCACTATTCTGAGTCCTTTTGGCTTGGATTCCCCTTTCAAGAGGGAGGAGGGGTCTATTTATAGATTTCCTAGAGTGGCATGTCCTAAAAATATGTGGGAGATTAAGGGCATATGGGGAGTGGCTTGGATGGACAGCCGATGTTGAATCCCTTGATAGTGTACTATTTGATAGACATTTGAATGTCTTAGTGATGTCGAAATTTAGTGATCTTGGGCTCGTTGGATTCGTCTCGTCGAGCCGCTCTATTCACTATAAGCACATCATGTTTAGAAACTGTTTGGTAATCCAAATTGTGGTTCGAATCCTCCAATAATGCTTCAGGCCCTTGATTGGACCCATTTAGGCTTAGATTGAGTCGAATTTGGTGCCGTTGGGGTCGTATTTCAGAATCGTTCAAATCAACTATTAATTTGCTGAAATCGGAGTTCATATGGTCCCAATTTTAATTTAAGAAATTTCCAGCTTGATTTTTCCTCGAGATTCATCGAAAAATCCTAAAAAGGGAAAAAAACTACGAGAACCTTGCCAGTTGAAAAGATTCCACTAATATTTGAATAGATTACAGAATTTGACCCGTCATTCAACTCAATGACCATGAGAGTATAATGAATTGGAAAATTAACCAAACTTAAAATGCTCTTAATGTAGA
This sequence comes from Dendrobium nobile, assembly GCA_022539455.1. NCBI lineage: Eukaryota > Viridiplantae > Streptophyta > Magnoliopsida > Asparagales > Orchidaceae > Dendrobium > Dendrobium nobile. Next base: position 47,055,188 of record CM039730.1, read on the forward strand.
TTGAATAAAAGGGAATGTTTCACAAATGTATGACGATGGTTGGAGACCCAATTGCAATCAACAAATGGACGGATGCCATAAGACAATTGACAAACAAGAAGAGACCAATGGCGACAAACAAACGGTGGAAGTCCGACGACGGTTAGTGGTCGGGAAGAGATCCGGTGGCGACCAATGAACGGGAGGAAGTCCAGCAACAATTAGTGATTGAGAAGAGATCCGATAGTTATCGACGACAAGAGAGCTCTCAAGTTTTCTCCTTTCTTCATCCTCCCTCATATGAAGAATGAGAGGTTTATTATAATTTTTTGAGAGTGACATATCTAGTAAATATGGAGAAGATCAAGGACATATTTGGAGTGTTTCATCGGATGGCTCAAGATGATCCCCTTGATCATGGAGTATTTATGAAGCATTTAAATGTCTTGAATATGTCAAAATTGAGTAATTTAAGGCTTGTTGGATTCATCCCGTGAAGCTGCTCGATTCGACTATAGACATATCATATTTTAATATCATTTAGTCATCCAATTAATGGTATGAAGATTTTAAATAGGCTTTGGTCATTTGATTTTGGCTCATTTGGACTCGAATTGAACCGAATTTGGTGTTGTTAGGTTCATCTCCTTAAGATATTTAATTTGACTATAAACTTGCTAAAATCACAGCTCGAACAACCCTGATTTTAAAATTTGAAACTTCCATCTCTTATTCGCATCGAGATTTATGCCCAACTAAGACAATATTTGATTATATATATATTGTATTGATTAATTCCATCTTCTCCTTATAAGAGGAACCCTACATCCATTTGGCCAAAATCCCCAACAACTTTCTATTATTGTCTCCACCATGTACGTGAGAATTCCTTTTCAAGTTTTGGCCTTTTTTTTTAACCTTACATCATAACTTATTCTTTAACTTTCTGGAACGATAATAAATAGTTAAAAAAAAAAAAAAAAAGCAAGTTGACTTTTTAGAATAGACAAAAACCAATTGCATTTTCTTTTAACGGGAATAAAAATCTAATATTCTCTGCTCATATATTTGTTCTAACTATGTGCAAAAACTTGTTCAAAGTAGAGACATAAAATCCTCTCTATTGGCATTATTATTTAATTTGCACACAATGACATCGTATTTGTATTCATAGTTAAAAATTTTCAAGAATTATTATCACATTAGATATGCATATATGTCACCACATTATGTTTATGCCTAGGGCTGCAAGCGAACCGAGCCGAGCCGAGTATGCGAGTGTTCATGTTTGAGTTCGTTTATCATAGCTTGTTCAAGTTCGGTTCATGTTTGATTTGAGCTTTATTGTTTGTGTTCATGTTTGGTTCATTTAATTTAAGGGTGTTCATGTTTGGTTCATGTTCGGTTCATGTTTGGTTCGTTTAACGCTTATCGAGCTTTAAGCAAACAAGACTTAACGAGCTATGTTCATGAACATATTTAACAAACAATCTATTGAACAAACAAACATTAAATTTGTTCATGAACATCTTAAACAAACAATCTAACAACATAGACAAATGTGAAATGTCTTTTGTTCAGAAAATTAAATTTATAATGAAAGCAGTTATCTATTTAAAATAAAAATATGATTAATCTATATGAAGATATTCTTAAATGAAGCTTACCTTTTGCATTTCTCTCCATTCGAGCTTTTATCGAGCTTTTTATCAAACTTAATGTCGAGCTTGTTCACGAACTTCAAATGATGTTGTTCGTGAACATAAATGAACTGAACACATTAGTGTTCAAGCTTGTTTATTTTGAGGATCGAGTATTTAAAATGTTTGTTTAGTTAGTTAAACGATCACAAATGAGCTTTAATCGAACCGAGCATCGAGTAGCTCGTCGAATGCTTGGTTCGCTTGCAGCCCAATTTATGCCATCATACTCTATATAGTAGCAATATAGCCTTTCATCTTGGAGAGATTATTAAGTGCATAATTCAAACTCAAATAACTGATCGGTTATGTAATTGTGAACAGTAAAAGCACAATAAATACATATTAATGAAAAGGAACTGTGCTTTTACTGTTCAGAATCACACAATCGAACGGTTCTCCGGATCCGGACTCCGCACGTTATAATCTATCTCCATCTTGAAGGCCACCAATATAAGAGGCGCTATTAATAAAAAGAATTTAATATTCATAAATCACATTTATAGCTCTCTATGTGGACAATCAATCAACTGTTAAGTGCATAATTATATAGGCATTTATAGAGTATTCTTAATTGAACTATAAAATTAGAGTACACAATTACATATTAATGCTTGCTTCACATAATTGAAATATATAAATAAGTATATAATTATATATTTATTCACATGTAGAATTATATACGTAATTTATATATTTTTTTCATAAGTTAATATTTATTTGTATATAATTATATATTTATGCAGCTCATAAATTAAAATTCATTTGTTGCAATAAAAATATTTTTTAAATTTTAAAATAAGTGTAGTATTTATTACAGTTTATCACGCGGTGCGTACGAGAAAAAAGATTCGGATCCGGGAATAATAAATTGCGCATTCAATGAAATATTTAATAGAAGAATTATCGAACAGCCAGCCAAAAAGATCACAAGGATCCAGTGACGCCTCCACACTAATTGGAGAATGATCACATAAATGAGTGCCAATTAATGAAAAATAAATAAATAACGCTAATAATAAAAGAACCTTTGGAATCCAAGAAGATTTTATTTTTCCTTACATAATGAACCCAGGAAGAGAAAATGCAAATTGCCCTAATAAATAAATTTAAACTAGTTATTAAGCATTAATGCTACTTAATTAGGTCAAAATAAAATGCCGGCCGATTTGATGCACAGCTGGCTTTCAACTCAGATCGGTTCACAGTTGAACCGATCAGACTGACCAGCCCAATCCGATATATATATATATATATAGGAAAGCAAATGAACCCTAAAATACGTTTGAGCTCTGCTATAAATCCTTGCTATTTTAGGTATTTTTTTCATAATTTGAAGCTTTTATTTCATTCAATTGATTGTACCCATTAAATGATATATAAAAAGTTTTTTTTGTATCTTGCAAAAGATATTATTGCAAGGCAAATTACTCGTCTTGCATATGATGAAAAAAATAATAATTAGAAAAAAAATATGAATTCATTATTGCAGGAAAAAAGCTTAAAATTCCTTTTTTTTTTGGAACATTTAGGCCATTTAAGACAAACTCACACACACAAGTCACAATGCATACACAAAGTCTCGAACCCTAGACCTCTTAGTTGACAGCCTAAGCTCTCAACCAACAGGCCAAGATGAGTTGTGTATTAAAATTCCCTAAAAATTTTCTTTGATAGAACAATTAAAACCCTACAAAAAAATATCTGATCTTCTAATTTTAGTGTGTTAAGTGAGTTCAACTAAGGCTTCGTTTGGTATGGCATTCTTACTAGAAAACCCCTTTAAGAAGCAGGAAGAAAGTGCAGATGACTACAGAAACTATTCTGAAGCCTAAGATTTTTACGTGTACTTGTGGCTGACAGAAAGCTGTCCCAAATGAAGCCTAAGATTTCATTTGGGATGACTCCTTAATATTTCCTAAAATAAATTTTTAGTACAAAAATAAAAATTTTGTACTAAAAAACTACTTTAAAATATAAAAAGAAAACAGTCCAAACAAAACATAAAAATAATGATGAATCGCCTTATAAGACTTGCATATATGCACCAAATTTCCCTAGCTATCACGTCTTGTTATATATTTCATGCAACCTAAGATATCTTAAACTTAATATGAGGGCTTTGAGATTAATCATACACTTTTTTTGGTTAGTATATATATTCTAGTACAATTTTTAAAAGAAGAAAATTTAGACTATATTTGACAATGTTGTGTTATGTTAAATTGTGTTGTACTTCACTGTTATTATGCTTTGATGGATTAATGCTAAGGAACAAAGTTATTTGTTGAAATTCTTATCTGAAGTATTATAATAGTATGCAGCCTATTTTAATTTGTTGATTAGGAGCTTAAGCTTCTAATTAAGAGATTTTGAATTTAAGATGTTGCACATGTGGTTTGTATGAGTTTGAAATTAAATTCAATGAAAGTCCCAAACAAAAGTATTATGGTTGATACATCGTCAAAAAATTATCTTGATCGGGCACGAATCTCGAGGAAAAAATTAAGTTAGAAACTTCCGAAATTAAAATTATGAGCATATGAACTCTGATTTCAGCAAACTTACAGTCAAACTGAGCGTCTTGAGAATACGAACCCAACGATACAAAATCCAACCTAATCCGAGCCCAAATGGATCCAATTCAAGGGTTAAAAGCGCTGTTGAAAGATTCGAACAACAATTTGGATTATTAAACAGTTTCCAAACATAACATGCTTATAATCGAATCGAACGGCTCGACGAGAAGAATTTAGCGAGCCCAAGATCACTGAATTCCGACATCACTAAGACATTCAATTGTCCATCAAACGATTCATGTCCAAGGGATTCAACACCGGTCGTCCATCTTACCACTCCCCATTCACCCTTGTTCTCTCACCTATTTACGGGCCATGCCACTTCAGAAATCTATAAATAGACTTCTCATTTCTCTTGAAAGAGGATCCAAGCAAGAAGAGAAGGAAGAAGCTCCTCCTCGACCACCGTCGGAGTTTCGCCGAACCACCACCTGAGGCCCTCGCCTTCGCCGGACCACCACTTGAGGCCCTCACCTTCGCCGGACCACCACTTGAGGCCCTCACCTTCGCCGGACCGCCACTTGAGGCCCTCACCTTCGCCGGACCGCCACCTGAGGCCCTCATCTTCGCCGGTCCACCACTTGAGGCCATCGCCTTCATCCGACCACCACCTGAGGCCCTCGCCTTCGTCGGACCACCACTTTAGGCCCTCGCCTTCGCCAGACCACCACCTGAGGCCCTCACCTTTTCCGGACCATCACCTGAGGCCCTCGCCTTTGCCGGACCAACATGTGAGGCCCTCGCCTTCGCCGGACCACCACCTGAGGCCCTCGCCTTCGCCGGACCACCACCTGAGGCCATTGTCTTCGCCGAACCACCACCTGAGGCCATCACCTTCGCCGGACCACCACATGAGGCACTCGCATTCGTCGGACCACCACCTGAGACCCTCACCTTCGCCGAACCACTACCTGAGGTCCTTGCCTTTGTTGGACTACCACCTAAGGCGGGGAGTTCTGCCATACCATCACCTGAAGCTCGAAGCTCCATCGGACCATCACCTGACACCTGGACTTTTGTCGTACAGTTATTACTTGTAATATGATCGCCCTTGGAGGCGAGTTAGCCCATTGTAACCAACTCAAGTTCTATTGGAATCATTTTTCAATCGGGCAATGCCCCGTGGTTTTTCCATTTTTTTAGGGCTTTCCACATAAAAATCTTATGTTCACTGTGTGCAAGCTGGATATCCCTGCAACGCTAAGATGTAGTATTCTAACTCTATCATCGCGTATATTCTAGCTCGCAACCGTGATAGTTTAGTTTTTTTTTTAATTATTTGTCACTAATTCTTGTGACTAAATGAGCTAAGAAAAGTATTATTTTAATTTTAATATAATATGATAAATTAATCATAAATAATATCTTTGTTTACAAAATAAAATTTCTTTTTTGTGTTCAAAATAAGGAATTTAGACTTCTTTGGGACAACTTTTAGCTATTTCTTGTTTTGCTACTTTCAAGAAATAATTTTATTAAATGGCTGAATGAAGTCTTATGTTTTGTTTGGGATAAATTTTTTATTTAAGAATTTTTTACATCTAAAAGATACTTTAAAAAATATTAAGAAATTTGCCTCAAATAAAATCTTAATTAATAAGATTTTGTTTGGGGTGACTTTCTCAATGCTTCTTAAACTTTTTAATATACAAATTTCTTGATAAAAAGTTGTTTCAGAAAGTATAAAGAAAGCTGATATTTTTGTACTTAAAAGTTGCTTAAAAAGCAAAAAAAAAAAAAAAACAGTCACAAACCTCTAAAGTTTCATTGGAATACCTTTTTTACTATATTTTAAAGTAATTTTTTAGTAAAAAAAATTCTAAACTCAAAATTTTGCAGGTTCTCCCTTCCGCTGGAGCTGGAATATGTTTTGGCTGCTGGGGACTTTCCTTTGGCTGGTGCTCGTGTTTTTTTCGGGATGTGGACTGCTCTTTCTACTGTTGCTGTTACTGCCACGTTTTGGTGCATCTGTTGAGTTTTGATTGTATTTGGGTGGTATAGTTGGGGTTTCTTTTATTTTTTTCCACATAAGTTTTTGTTTTTTTCTGCTTATGTAGGGAAGTTTTTACTTGTAATTTTTACTCTCTTGTAACGTTTCTTCTTTATTGAAATATATGGGCTTAGGCCCCAAATTTCTTCAAAAAAAAAAAAAATTTTTTTGCACTAAAAAGTTATTTTTAGAAATCAGTCTAAAACCTCTCCTAGACCGAGACTTTAAATTATATTGGAGTGAGTGCTTTTTGAGTCTTTTGACTACTTTATATAAAGCGAAAAATTAAAAAAAATAGTTTAAAGCAGCGATTTCATCAAAGGTTTGAGCCTCATCAACGTTTACTAAAACATCCTTTCATAAACGCTGCAGCACAAAAAAAAAATCAGGAATTTCATTACAAACATTTGAAAATTATTTTCTTCGATTAAAAAAAAAGAAGAAAAAGAATTTGGCGCAAGGCTGTGTTGCTATGTAATTTTGGGCAGAACTCAGCTTCCCTCCTGTTGTGGGCTAGAATATACGCGGAGTTAGAGTTAGAAAGTTTTCGTCTCAGTGTTGTACATGATATCCAACAAACAAACAAAAGATGAAAGAACGTCATGATTTTTATGTAGAAAATCCTGGAAAGAGAAAAATCACGGGGCTACACCCAGTTGAAAGAATTCCATTAGTGTTTGCTTGAGGTACAAAAGGCTGACTCGTCCTTATAATTTAGGACGATCATATTACAATAATCCACTTTCGGATTGAAATTCAGTTACAAACAAGAATTTGAGATTCAACGATGTTGGGTATTCGAGCTGAATCCCAGAGTCACTTGAAGATCAGACAGAATTCCAGCGTCACTTGGAGATCGAACAAAGTTTCGGCGTCACTTGAAAGTTGGGCGGAACTCCGGCGTCACTTAAAAGTTGGGCAAAACTCCAGCGTCATTTGAAAGTAGGGCGGAACTTCGACGGTGGTCGATGAGGAGTTTCTTTCCTCCTTCCCTTCTTGTCTTCTCTCCTTCTTCTTTTTCTTACTTGGGTCCTCTCTTAAAAGAAATGAGGGGCTATTTATAATTTTTTGACGATGGCATGACCTGTAAATAGGAGGAGGATCAAGGGCAAATAGGGAGCGGTTTGGATGGACAACGGATATTGAATCCATTGATTGTGGATCATTCGTCAGACATTTGAAAGTCTTAATGATATCAGAATTCGGCGATCTTGGGCTCGTTGGATTCTTCTTGTCGAGCCGCTCGATTCAACTATAAACATGTCATGTTTGGAAACTGTTTGGTAATCCAAATTGTGGTTTGAACCTTCCAACAATGCTTCGGGTTTTCAATTCAAACACATTTGGGCTCAGATCGAGTTGAATTTGATGTCGTTGGGTTTGTATTTCCGAGATGCTCAGTTAGACTATAAGTTTGCTGGAATCGGAGTTCAGATGATCCCATATTTAATTTTTGAAGCTTTCGGTTTGATTTTGCCTCGAGGTTCGTGCCCTATCAAGATAATTTTTTGATGATATATTACCTCCATTCTTTTTCTCACCATCTTCTTTAGCTCAAAATCAACTATAGAGCTTTTTAAATCTCTACTATTGTGATGCGCTATAATTCTACATTTTTGGTGCTGTAAGCCATTGTTCTGTATTGTATGAAATACAATAAATAATCATGATAAGCCTCAGACTCCACATAGGTCATTAGATCATATTCCTATAAAAATTTTAGTGTACTACCTTCACTTTTTCTTTCTTTATTTATTTATCTCCCCTAATCTCCTCGTCACACATTACCTTCGGGAAGATTATATATATTATCATTTCATGAACATGATGTATGCACGCGCGGCGCGCCGATGTCATCTTTTGTCAATAAATTTTAGCTCATTCGTCTTCCATAATTTACCAAATATGTCAATCATATTTCATCTCTGTTGATTCATAAAAAACATAAAATACGTCCGTTTGTCTCTTTCAAACATAAGTTATGATGATTAAACATTAATAAGTTTACATATTTCATGCCTTCAATACTACTAGTATTTGGTCTACTTTTAGATTATAATTGCTCTGCAAAATATCATATCATTGTCAAGTTGCTTTTGTCTTTGTATAGTTCATAGGTAGATGGACTAAAGTAAGAAAATTATTACGTGCAGATGTTGAACTAGCCCGAACACCAATCAAGAGTCATCATATCACTCAATGCACAGTGCATTGCGTGATGTGACTGTTAGAACACCTGTACACGTCAGCATCTCTAGAACATTGTTGCAACAAACAGACTGACGTGTCATCACCGTTATTAGCATTCTTCTTGATAATCAATTGTACTTATCATACTATATATGTATAAATACTCTTCCAAGTAACAAGTTATGAATGAAATACAAATCTATTTCTCTTCATCATCTTCTTTCTTTCTTGCAACCATGAAAATCTCCACGCCTTTAGCAAGGCTAGAGCTCTTTTATGGTATCAGAGCCCACTGCTCAACAACATCATCCCTTTCCAATGGCCGACCAAGACTCAGCGGCATCTCCTCCAATTTAAACATTGATTTAGGCTTCGTTTGGGACGGCTTTTTTATTGCTTTCTAAAACGAAGTTTTAGTATAAAAATAAAAAAATTTGTACTAAAACTCCGTTTTGAAAAGCAGTAAAAAAGCCGTCCCAAACGAAGCCTTAATTGTGCTAGTATTTCATTTTTATATATTTTCAAGTCTTAAATTGATAATTAATCCATTGATTAAAACTTGCTTTGTGGTTTTGCCTCCAACAATCACAATTTTTTGTTACTCCACTTAAAAATAATAATAATAAAAGAAGAAAAAGATTAAAAAACTTTTCTAACTCGCCAAATTCTAAGCCAATAAATGCTTAATTAAGCGCCCAAATGTTCAAACTGTAAGGCCTTCCAACATAGGTTTTCTATTGTGATTTTGAGCAAGGATGGAATCTAATTGTATGCTCTCAAATCAAAGTTTTTTATGTAATTAAAAATATGCTCTCAAATCTCCAATTAACAAAAGAAAAAATATATGCTCTTAGTAATTAAACCTTCATTGTCTAATTTTAAATAATCAAATAATGCAAAGTAACTTCATCGAAACGGCATCTTGATTTGAGATCCCACAATGCAATATTATGTGAGGTCATACGATTTATTTTCTTCTCTTTTTCTCCAAGCAACGCTTGTGACTTAAAGGAGGCTTTTCCTTCGTTAGAAGCAACAAAAAATATTTTTTTTTCTTTTTCATAGAGCATGAAAAAGAATTAGAATAATATTTTATTTGTTACTTTTTTTTTTCATTTTACAGCCCAACATGTAAATAATTAATGTGATTGACCACAGAAAAATGCAAAATATTGGGATATGATGCATTCACTTTCACATTAATTATATGTTCATCTGAGCTAATAATTTGAGTACCTCTTAACTAAAAAAATTTATTCATGCTTCATTTGGGAAGACTTTTTTACTACTTCTTAAAGCATTTTTTAAATACAAAAATTAAAATTTTTGTACTAAAAAATTACTTTAAGAATCAATAAAAGAACTGTCCCTGACCAAGCGTTGTAGTAAACTTTGGTACAATGGCGGAACCACCTCTTGCTTAGGGAGGGCAATTGCCCCCCCTAAAAAAAATTTTTTTTTGTAAGAGTAAAAAAAAAAAAATTATAGGAGTGTAAAAAAAATTTTTTGCCCCCCCCCTAAAAAATTCTTTTTGCCCCCCCCCCCCCCCCCCTAAAAACCTCTTTTGTCCTAACTTGCCCTAAAATATCTATATATTTCTTCACATTTATTTTTAATATTCTCTTTCATGTTTTCGTGACAGTTTAATTACACATTTTTTTCATTATTTTTCTTGCTTAAATTTTTTTTAAGAATTTTTTGTAATATATAGATATATAATTGTTGCGTCCAAGAGTATTCGCGGCGGTAGAGAAATATCATATTTAATGTCTTAGCATTGTACGAAAATCTGGCACGCAATCAGATAAGGAGAGAGGGTCTAGCATTTATGAGACACCAAGATTTTTACGTGGAAAACCCCTAAAAAGGGGGAAAAACCACGGGGCCTGGCCCAGTTTGAATGAATCCACTAGTATTTGTAGTCGATTACAAATGAGGCCCTTCCTTAGGAGAAGGCCTTGGATTGATGTAGCAAATGTACATCATATAGATTTTATTACATGGTAGGAGTTACATATACAGGTTTGTTTGGCCTGAAGGACCGTAGTCAGCAGGAGACCGTAGTCGGCAGGAGACCGGTGTCAGAAAGACCGTTGTCTGTTGATGGAGGTCGGAAGGACCATAGTAGGCGACGAAGGCCTGAAGGACCGTAGGCAGTAGGAGGCTGGGGTCTGAAAGACCGTTGTTTGGTGATGTAGGTCGAACAGACCGTAGTAGGTGATGAAGGCCTGAAGGATCGTAGGCGTAGGAGACTGGGGTCTGAAAGACCGTTGTCTGTTGATGGAGGTTGGACGGACCGTAGTAGGCGACGAAGGCCTGAAAGACCATAGTCGACAGAAGACCGGGGTCTGAAAGACCGTTGTTTGGTTATGGAGGTCGGACGAGCCTGAATGTCGGGCCTTCAGTAGAACGTCGGGCCTTGAGATGGTGGTGCGGCGAAATTCCGGCGGTGGTCCGGCGAGGCTACGACGGTGGTCTAGCGAGGCTCCGGCGGTGGTTCGGCGGTGGCTCGGCGAGTCTCCGGCGGTGGTCCGGCGAGGTTCCTGCGGTGGTCGAGGAGGAGCTTCCTCCTTCTCCTCTTCCTTCTCTTCTTGCTTCGGCCCCCCTCTTATGAGAAATGAGGGCTCTATTTATAGATTTTCTGGAGTGGCATGGCCCGTAAATAGGCGTGAGATCAGGGGCGAATAGGGAGTGGTTGAATGGACGGTCGATATTAAATCCTACGATCGTGCACCGTTCGTTGGTCATTTGAATGCCTTAGTGATGTCGGAATTTAGTGATCTTTGGCTCGTTGGATTCGTCTCGTCGAGCCCTTCGATTCGAGTATAAGCTCGTCAAAATCGGAGTCCGTTTGGTAACTCAAATAGTGGTTTGAACCTTCCAACAGCGCTTCGGATCCATGATTTGGACCCATTTGGGCTCGGATTGGGTCGAACTTGGTATCGTTGGGTTCGTATTTCTGAGACGCTCAGTTTGACTGTAAGCTCGCTGAAATCGGAGTTCATGTGATCCCGGATTAAATTTTTGAAGTTTCCGGCTAGCTTTTGCCTCGAGATTCGTGCCCGATCAAGCTAATTTTGTGATGCCGTATCAATAATATTATTTTTTTAATATATAATTATTTTTGTGTTGTATTTGCCCCCCTCAAAATTGAAGCTGGTTCCGCCCCTGCTTTGGTAGATAAATTTGGATTTCTCTTTAAAAATTTTTGGGCTGATCAACTATATATCCATGTTTAAACTCTCCCTTCATGCCCTCCATTGTTACAATGGCTAATGGAATCTCCCTCAAGAATTATCATTCTTCTAGGATTTCTACTTTCCCATCACTGATATTAGAATCTTGTTGGAGAATGGCAAAAGTCTTTGTATGGAGACAGAAAATCTAAATAAGACTGAAGAAATTTTTTTTTCTTCTCTTCCAAAAGTCTAACGGCATTATTACATTTGGTTTAAGAAGTATTCCATGAAAAGCTTGTGTGGACAATTTCAAAATGACCCACAATCTCCATGTATGGTTCCCTTGGTTATCTTCGACCTGCATTCTTTGTTCTTTTGGTTTAGGAATGCAATGGCCTCTTATTCTTTAAAAGCTCATACTCTCTATGGCTTATGGAAAATATACTCCTATTTGACAACTTCTTTCTCTTGGAAATTGGGGCAAAATTGGTAGGATTAAATGGAGACGAAAAATAATTTCATCGACTCCGAAATACGTGTTAAATCATCGAGAAAGTTATTGGAAGCGTACATGAATCCATTGAAATGCATAATTGACGCTTTCGGCCTTCAACGTTTGAAGCGACGTTCTCCAAAAGAGCGAGAGACCCCTTATTTTCACTCAAGGTGAGAAATGAGAGAAATGAGAACTTCACTGTTTAAATTGGATAATGTATTTATTTTATTTTAACCCATCACTAAAATAAAATAACTACTTAGCCTCCACACAATATTTAATAAAGTGTCCTCTTTTTATTTTATATATATAATTATACACTTCTCAATTATATTTTATTCACTCTCAAAAAAGAGTTTGATTATGTTAGAAAATTTTTATATATGGGCTCATTAAATATATACATATAAATAAGATATTATACATTAAAAATAAGCCAATTAAAATTCTTTATCTACATAATAATTAAATTATTATTTGACTGATATGGTATCTCAATTAAATTTATATAATCAAACGCTACCCGTGCGAATCCGCGCCCTTGCGACCGCATTTGCCAACCCGCCGCCCGCGCCTGCCGAGGCCGCTCGTGCCTGAGGCTGCCCGCTCGTGCCCATGCACCTGCCCGAGTGCGCACCTGCTCGAGCCCGAGTGAGCTCGCACGCACCCGCTTGTGCCTGCCCGCGAGCACTCGCCTGCAGCCGTTAGAGCCCGCCCGCGCAGCTGCTCGTGCCCATGCATTCCATGTCGAGTCAGGTCAACCCGGCAACTCGACGGGTCCGGTCTGAGTCCGTATTTCCGACCCGTTTACATACCCGGGTCGGGTTAGGGTTGACCCGTTTGAACACGGGTCAGTTACAGGTTCGACCCGAACCTGACCCATGACCCAAAATTGACACCCCTATGTGAGGGTGATCATCTATTGCACTTGGAAAGAAATGAATAATAAAATTCACAACTCTGCCTTTCTTGACCAGGGCTCTCTTTAAACCTTAACAAATGAAGGAAAAAAAAAAAAGTGGGATGCCATATGCATGCTTTCAGGAGCTAGAAGGGTTATTAATATGTATATATTATTTCACCCTACTTTTATTTATTCTGAAGCTATCTTATTTACCTTCAATCACTGCGCCTTACAATGCATTAGCACTAAATACCTCATTCTATGATCTTTCCCTGCAATATATGTAGCTTCACATCTTTTGCAGAGGATTATTTCATTGCACTTCACCTGATTTTGCCGAATTTTGATGCGGTCTCTCATTTTTGAGAGTCTAGGCTAGGATGTTAACAGGATGCATTGGCAATTTAAACTCAACCGCACCTTTCGCTTGTGCTCGGCCATGCTAGATGCATTCCTCCCCTTGCTTTTAAGAGGCAGTTGGACCAAGCTTTTGCAATATTCCTTCCTCAACTCTTATGGAATCTGATTATGTTGGTCAATCGGACTGTGCTATTGTCTTGGACCACAAGTCAATTTCTCATGCTTATCATGTTTGGAGAGTTTATCATATGCTTGGATTTGGGTGCTTTCCACACAGGTTTTTCGGTACAATGGCTCGATGATATGTACCCGAGTGCTCCAACGCTGTAGAGATTGATGGGAGAAATGACAGTGAGCGGAGCGCCACATCACTTTAAATTCGACGCCGTAGCGCTGCGCGTTTGAGCGCCACAACATTATGATGACAGAGGCCTGCCGCAATGCTCCGAATTGGCACCAAAAATCTGTTAGGGGGACTGAGCAATTTTCTTTCTCGTTTTTCTAAAGTGTGGCGTCTAGTGGTGTCAATATTTGACACGACATGAAAATCCGACCCGAAAATTTCGGGTTGGACCCGACCCATTTGAAAAACAGGTCAGGTTCGAATTCCCGAATTCTATCCACTTGAAAAACGGGTCGGGTTCAGGTTCTCGGATTTGATCCGTTTGAAAAATGGATCGGTTTCGGTTTGACCCGACGGGTTGTTGGGTCAACCCAAAAACCCGTTTATAATGAGCTGCCCACGTTGCGCACGCACCTGCCAGCGCCACCGCCGAAGCTGCTCGAGCCTGCCAGCTGTCGCCTGAGCGCCCGAGGCTGCCCGCTCGTGCCCGCCCTACCGCGCCTGCCCGCTTGCATCCACACGCCCGTCTGCGCGCACGCGTTCGCGCTCCTTCCTGCCCACTCATGTTCGCGCGCCCGCGTGCCAGCAGCTTGCTCACGTCCGATCGGGTCGGGTCAGGTCTAGAAGCGGAATCGTGTCGGCTCGGGTCAACTCGATAACCCGAAGGGTCGGGTTCGAGTTTCCAACCTGTTTACATATCCGAGTCGGAATAGGATCGACCCGTATGAACCCGGGTCACTTCCAAGTTTTACCCGAACCTAACCCAAAACCCGGTTTTGACACACCTAATGGTGTTTCTTGACGTTATTTATTTGATTTTCTCTTGTGTTTTGTGTGAGAGCAGTGTAAAAGAAGAGAAGCAGGGAGAGAGCAAGAGAAGAGAGATTTGTACTTATTTTTCCCCATTTTCATAGTGTATTTCTTGGTTTAGTGTGGCTCCGTAATTTTTTCTCACTTTTGAGTTTTCCACATTAAATCTTTTATGTCATTTACTTTTCGTTGCTTTTAATTTCTTATTTGTTTCTTCGTGGTGTTTACTTTCATCCTTAACATTAACTAGGTGCACCATTTTTTTGTGGGGACTTAATAAGTTGTCTTTGTCAGAAAATACAATTACCTTACGGAAATGTATTTTTCAATCCGCTTATATATTTGCTCTATACTTTCCTTCCTCAGACTTTGGTGTTTTTCATATGCATGTTTTAGGATACAAGTGTTTTAAAAAATAAAAATATAGAATAGAGTAACTATTATACATTATTATTACTTTGAATTATTTGATTGGTTATAAAATTAAAAAATATATATTTTTTATTGATTGCAAAGTAAGCATTGAAAAGATAAATTTTCATATTGATCATTCATAGTCGTTATGTGGAGTAATTATTGTGTCCGGACACCGAACGTGTTCAGAGATCAATAACAAAGCGCAACGTCACTTGGATACTCGGTACACTCAGTATGCTCGGTATTCTGTCCGGACATAATAACTTTTTCGTTAATTTGAGTGTGAGGAGGGAGGTCTAGTCGAAGACGGAGGAAGTGACAAAACCAAAGTAGATTGGAAGTTGCAGGAAAAAGAAGATGTTATGCCTAAGAGTTTAGGAGAAATTATTCGATGCGGAGTTTGGACGGGAATCATCTGGATTGTGAGTGTGCATGCTATGTATAAATAGTATGTATAAAAAGTTAATACACAGTATGCAAAATTGCACACAGTGTATACACTTATAGATCTGAATGGTTCTTTCCGGCCTGACTTCACATAATAATCTCTCGAACCTTAGGGAGAGGAAAGGCGAGGTAGTTGAGAAGCTAGAATCATAGCAATATGGAATAAAAAAGGATGGCGAAATTGAAGCTGAACCCAGAGGAAGGGGTAAATAGAGGTAGGAGCAGAGCTAGAGCCAAAGGGAGGGAAAATTATTACGTCCTGTGTCCGGATTCGTCCGGACACCAATCCAGACTTGCCACGTCACCAAAATACACTGAGACCCAATGTATTTGAGTGACATGATGAGTCTGAATTGAGTGTCTGGACGTCCGGTGTGTCCGTAATAATTCGCCCAAAGGGAGAGGAACTACTAAAAGGCCGACAATTGAGATGATGTTGAAAGCGACATGAAAATTTCCTTGGTCACCGATGCAGTGACAGAGGATCTTTCTTTCGCATGCAATAATGCGTTAGAATTTGTCTGATTTTGATTAATTTAAAATTCATAAAAAATGAGACTCCTTTAGGAGTATTCTAATTATGTACTTATAAAAATATTTTATTTATTTTATTTTATAACCTATGCATGAAAAAAAAATTACACCTTCAATATACAAAATAACAAAACCCCCAAGTTAGCATATAGTTATTGGATAAATAAATATAATTATGATAAGACATCTACATTGATCTTGTTATTACATGTAAACATCTGGTTATTATTAAAGCTGAAATAATAATTCAATGTAGTGCATTAATAATAATCAAATGTTTAGGGCAAGAACCAAATTTAGACTTTGTTTGAGAAGGATTTTTTATTACTTCATAAAACAATTTTTTAATAAAAAATTAAAATTTTTATGCTAAAAACTTGCTTTAAGAAGCTGAAATAAATTCGTCCCAAACGAAGCCTTAAAGAAGAAAGAAATGTCAAGATATCTCAAATGAGAAGACGAGCCCTCACATGCATATAAATATGCAGATTTCATCTCCAATTGAACGTTAAACGAGCACTTGCAGTCGCCGCGAGCTCTAACCAATTGTTAGATCAACATCATTTTATGCGAGTTGAAGAGTCTCTTCACCAACACCAATTTTTTCGCAATATTATAAAATAGAGTTTGATTAGAAATAAATTACTGCATTTTACAGTAATTTTGAAATATAAAAAGAAATTTTCGGATGGAGATGATCTTTAACATGACAAAATTTATTCGATAAAATTTGAAAGAATGCGATTAAAAATTGAACAAATTAGATAACTGATTGAAAGATAAAAAATAAAGTTCCAAACTGATTGAAAGATAAATAAAGTTTAAAAAAAACCTGAGATTTTTATTTTTCTTTTTTTCAAAATTAGTGAGGGATTCCACCCGGCTTTCTTTTCTCAAGAGAACTGGATGATTTCTTCTTCAGCTTCCTCCGCCAAAGCCATTGCTTGTTCTATGATTTGCAAATATTTGGTTATTAATTTTTTTACTCTATTTCCCTCAGGCTTCATTTCTCCGTCGCTACTGCCGCCGCTGCGCTATTACGGTGTCACCTCGAATCTACTGTACTGCGCACAAGGTGTTCGATCTGCTGCCAGCGAGGAACAAAAGGGGCCATTCTAAAACTTCGGATAGAATCATATTACTATGAAAGTAGGATATATCTGAAGTCCGAAGTTAAGATGATTTATTGAGCATATTTTACACATAGATGACCGACGTTTCTAAAATGATCGATGCCCTGATGAACCCCTCTTCTTTAAAACCGCGTCCATTGCTATTGTTGTACTATTTTGATTTACTCAGTCTACATGTTATTACATTGAATTGTCAATGGATGCAGGCCTATACTTCTATTGAACACTCTCTGTCTCTGCTTTTAATGTATTTGTTGTTTTATATTTTTAGTTGGTTACTTGTCAGAGTTGCTACAACAGAAGGCCTTGAACTTTCAATGGCGAGGTTTTGATTATTAAGGGAAACTTATAAACCATTCTTTGCAAAGCTGTATTTTCATTATTATTATTCTAATTAGGATCAAATTAGAATAGATATGTTAGGATCTTGAATGAGGAAGAGGATTCTTGGATGAGGAAGAGGCGGGGAAAAGAAGAGAATATGAACTAAATCTTATTTGTTGGTTGTGGGCTTTGAAAATTCGTGCTCCGACCTCCTCTCACTTTCGGGCGAGTTTTAACAAATTAGGTTCCGAGATAAATTTCTAGAAGTATTGGGTTTGTAGATAAGACACTACCCATATATTTCACTCTTATTTTGCGAGTACTTTAGATCTAAATTCTTGTTTCTTATAGGTGCAAGCCCCTATAGTCAATTACCCCTCTCGATAGCAAGAAAGTACTTTCAATTAAGGCTCGTCGTCAAATGAATATATTGTATCCATAAATACGTGATATCCGACGTATAGTCAAGAATATTTTGTTTTGGGGTTTTGCTTTTTATTATTAGATCATCAACATACATTTTTGCATTCCGCCCCACCCTTCTTGATCTTGAAATACATAATCCATCATTCTATAATAAATTGTAATTGTTTTTCAAAATCAAATGGCATTACATTATGACATTATGTCTTCATCTGCGATGAAAATTGCCTTCTCATAATCTACAAGATGCATTTTAATTTGACGATATCTAGAAAAAACATAAAGAAAGATTATTACTAGATTGCTAACTGCGGAGTCGACTAAACAATTAATACACCAGAGTGGATAGTTATCCTTCGGATAGGGTGAGTTCAAATTAGCGAAGTTATTGCACATCCATTATTTATCATTCGACTTCTACAACAATATGAAATTGAAAATCTACTTCAGATATTAAATTTTCTAGATGACTTTGGCCTCAACAAGTTTTTAAACTTCACTGTGAATTAGCTTGGCCATCATTATTGTAATAGGCTTGATCTTTTGGTTGATTAGTCTCACCTCTTATCAACATTGAGCCTGTGATAGGCGACATTGATATCAACATTTGGCATCTCATCAGTTGACCAGATGAATGCATCAACATTCTCCCTAAGAGTTGCAATTAACTCAGTTTTCTTTTCCCATCAAACTATGTGCTTATTCAAAGATCGTACCTTTGATTCTCCTTGGAGATAGGTGCTTTCTAAACAACTTTAACAATTTCTAATCTGGATCCTCTGTAAACATTTAGTTGAAGAATCTCCCCTTGCACATTTCTTGCTGTCTTAAGTAACATGCCATGGATTGCAATAAGTCGCCTCTTATTATCTCTATATAAGCTCCTACAAAGGATTTTTATAGTCACATGATATGCATAGACGACTGCCCTATGAGTGTTAAGTAGTGGTCAACCAAAGATGGTGTTGTATGCAATTAGTGGGTTGAATATTATGAAGCCAGCCATTGTGGTGAATTTTCTTTCACCTTTCCCTAGTGATAAGCAATGCAATCACTCATGTTTCTCTTTGTTCCTCAGAAAAGCGAAGCTCAAAAGTAGTAATAGGTGAGAAGTGCCAAAATTCATCTTCTCATAGGCACTCTTGAATATGATATTCAATGAAATCCCAATCTCCATTAGATGCTTCTAATATGATAATTTTCCATAAGGACCGTAATGACTACATCATCATTGTATGGGTTCCCATTTGTTAGCCAATGAGGCCCGGTGAGTATGATAGGTGACACTTTAACGGTAGATGTTGGGAAGTAAAGCACACAATGAAACAAACAAGAACATAAAAATAGCAAAAATGAACATCACAATTTAATATGGAAAACTCGAAACCATGAAAAGATCACAGTCACACCACACCAAAAAAATCACTATTGAAAATCGGGAGAAATTGTACAATTCTCTTTCTCTCTCACTCTCACCTTTTTTCACTTCACTTCTTTCTCTGGTATACACTGAAAATAGACAATGACATGCTTTTCAATGCACCTAAAGAAGCAACGCTTCAAGTGAAATGAAAATGAGAGAATAAAAACTGCTCAATTTTACTCACAACGTTGTGGTGTTGAGGTTTAGAGTGTCGCAGCGCTTAACTCTCTGTCTTTGAGTCTACTGGGCAGCGCTGTAACCTACAGGGTCGTGACATCGAGGTTTGGAGCGTAACAACATTCTGCTCTCTATCTTTAGCCCAATCCTAGAGCACTGCAACACTTGTGCTGAAAAAAAAAAATTCCCAAGGTCCCAAAACCCTAAGCAGGGGGAGTGTTGCTCCCTTACAAGCCCCCGACAAGCTCGATTGACATAATCGAGGTCAGAGTCAACAGTACAACCCGATTCCACATGTAGGTGACACTTTAGCAATATATGCTCTAGAGGTATGTAGAGTTCACCTATTCAAAGTGAAATCATTTAAGGCTAGCCAGACAAGATACCACTTCTCCTGCTCCTTTATGCATAGCTAGAACCACTCCATCAATATGAATCCCAATTTTTTCTTATGTCAAGACTGATTCATTCTGAGCTTCTTCCATTGGTGTCTTCTATGGACTCCTACTTGCATCATAAATAGCATTTTTTTAGCTTATCAACCATTATTAGGTCCACCATTGTGAAATCTCAAATTTTTCTTATAAGAATTTTTGACCCAGAATAGTCAATATTTATTTCTAGAGTCATAATAAGTCCAAATCGCAAACCGTCTTCACCAGAACATTTATAATGTCGTGTTTTAGCTTCCCTAATTTTTTTTTCATAATTTTTTGTCGCTGTCAAAATTTCTCAAGAAATTGACACCTATCGATATAAGTGGGGTTTTTGGAACCGTTAGGTGTCCGTTTTGCAAACCAATTTCACTAGAGTGTTTATATATATATATATATATATATATATATATATTGTAATTTTTGTTGATTTAGTGATTTATTTGATTTGTATTTAACTCCTTTTAAATATTCAGTAAAATATTTGATAAAAGAATATTTAAAAATTTAGATTGGTTTGTATGGCTTGCTGAGCTGTTGTCGCTCACTGTAGTTTTACTTCTGATTTTCAGAATCTGGGAAGAGGAAAGAGATTGTGGATTAGCAGTTCAGGATCAGATCTGAGATCATAGGTATTTTGTTATTTTGATTTTTATACAGTCATGGCTAGTTAAATTTTCACTTCTATAGCTCTTGCATGTAGCCATGTACTGTAGTGTAATATTTATTTTGATGAAATGAAAGAAACTTGGTGGATGAGTTTATTTTTAGTATTTTGATGTTTTAGTAGCTTTGTAGTCTGTAATTTATTTTAATGAATTTTGGCAGAAAAATATGAAATAATTCCAAAATTAGATCTTGAGATTTGCCTGTCACAGCTCAACACAATAGGATCTGTCCTAGTCGGGTTGGGTTGTGACAATCATAGTCCTTAGATGTCGGCACTCCTCAATATCATGCTAGTGATCTCGGTGGCACACAATATTTTGATTGATCATGAAGGTGCTCTGAGCCCTCTAAGCTTCATTAGCACTAGTCTTTTGAAGTATTCTTTAGCTTTAAAAAGCTTGAAACATTTAGTAGTTGGCAAATTTGTAGTAGTGACCTCTCCTTGTGGTGAACAGGTCATTGCTCTTTATTCAGCACTCGCCCCTCAATAGAATGAGTTCATTAGGAGTGTGCATTTCTCCTCCGATCTCTGTAGAATCTATTTTCACTCCCTTGATCATTGGGCCAACTCTCTGGTCCCTAGAAAATTACCAAATTTTTTCTCCTAAGTGGCGCCTCTTCCTCCTCAATGCTGCTTAACTATACTTTTTCCTCCTCACTGCTGCTAAACTAGTCCCAGTATTATACTCTTCGGCATTTACATGATTGTTGACAAATTTCAATACTTTAGCTAAAGTTCTCAACTGTTGCAAGCCGAGTGCATATCGAAAAGTTCATTGTCATAGATCTTGTGTCAACGTAGCTCAAGCCACAACTGGCTCTAAATCCATTACGTCAAGCATCTTCTTTAAAACCAAGTGATGAAACTCCTCATGACTCACCCAAATCTTTCCTCACTGACAACATAACTAGCAAATTCTTTAGAGGCCTTTGTGCATTGGCAAAACTGGGTGATAAACATCTTTTGATTTCGACAAATTAAAAGTTATCACTTCAAGTGGAAGATGCAAGAACCATGGAAGAGGCAATTCTTTGAATGTAGTAAAGAATAACATGCACTTCAATGGGTCCCCAATATCAACCAATGAGACAGCGAGATCCGTCCCCATCATAATTGTATTATGTTGGAAAAATCAATGCAAGCAATAGTAATGGAAGAAGCAAAAATATAAGTTGGTTATGAAGAATTTGAAGTATGCATGCCTCTGGTGAAAGGGATGTTTAAAAAAATTTTAATTCTGTTTTAAAATTTATGAGTTCTTTTTTCTTGGCTAGTACATGCTGCTGTAGGCTTTAGCGCCGCTAACCAAATAAAGATTTCTTATGGTCTACCAAATAAGTAATGCATTAGAAACCTCCTGACCCTTAGGTCCATTTCTCAGTGTATTTTAGTTTAATACAGTTCAACCAAGATTGTTCTTGACCTGGATGCTCATATCCGTGGTCGTCATTGATTCAATCTGCTCTTGAAAAGGAGTTACTTTATTATTACTGTTGTTGATGGTCATCTTCTTCTTCACCTTAATGAGCATTATTCATCAGCTGAGTTCAGATATCCAAAGGGATTTACTTTGAACCTTGAACGGTAGAATGTCTGTTATATCTCTGCGATTTTATTGAGTACTCCTTTATGAGCCTTGAGAATGACGAGTCTTCCCTTTCAAGTAGCTTTGCCGGTGTATCATATTCCAAAACTCTTCCTGTTTGACCAGGAATGTAATTCACAATTAAATTCTTGGTTTGGAAATTTAATCTTTTTTTAAAGTGCATAAGCTCTTACCATCACTAAGAACCAAAATGAGATCACTATCAATGACAGTGTGAATTCTATGAGCTATGGTAACTACAGTGCATTCATTGAATTCTTGGCGAATGGTCTCTTGTAAGATTCCGTCTGTAGCAGAGTCCACAGAAGCTGTTGCTTCATCAAGAACAAGAATACTGCTCCTCTTGAGCAAGGCTCTTCCCAGGCAAAACAACTGTCTCTGCCCAACACTCCAATTCTCTCCATTTTCAATAACTGCAATAATATACATGTCAATAACCATACAATGATGAAATCCTGTTTATTGTTGAAGCAATGTGGACCATTTGCTCTACTTTGTTTATAACTGTATGCTTTACCTGTTGAATCTATCTTCTTGTCGTTGCTGCGTATCACTTCACCAAGCTGACACTTGTCCAATACCTGCAAAATCATCATAGCAGTTTTGGGTTAGTAGCAATCTGCAATTGGTAATTGTCAAACCAAAAGTTATGAATATATACTATTTCCAAACTTCTTCTAACAAATTAAGGCTTGGTTTGTGACGTCTTTCTTACTGCTTCTTAAAGCAGCTTTCTAGTAAAAAAAAATAAAATTTTTATACCAAAAAACTGCTTTAAGAAGCTGTAAGAAAGCAGTCCCAAACGAAGCCTAAGAATGTGATGTTTTGTTTGAACGTCGAGCTGTTACAATGCCAACTTGCCTCCCATATTTTTTGATCCGAGTACTGCCTCAATGGGTCAAAGTTTCCTCTTACTGTCCCCTCAAACAATGTTGGATCCTGAGGAATGATGCTCAACCTTGACCGCAAATCATGAAGACCTATCTTGCAGATGTCCACACCATCAATTAAGATGAAGCCTTCTCTGGGTTCAACAATGCGGAAAAGTGCCTGGATTAGAGTTGATTTCCCACTTCCTGTTCTTCCTACCACACCAACCTTCTTCCGACCTGGTATTGTACATGTGATATCTTTTAAGACTGATGGCAAGTGCTCCGCATATCTAACCTGTAGAAAAAGAGCAAATATACAAAAGAAACATGTCTGTTAATGTAAAAGTCTAGAAGTAGAGGTTTAAGTTGTGATGTTAACTGGATATATTCAATGATTTAGACGTGTATTCTATTTTAGCTGCTTCATAGTTACTAACCATGCCCATTTCCCCTTGACACATTGAAGTTGAAAATGTAATGCTCAGTCTATTGGGAATGGACTGAATTTAGTGAATGCGTTTAAATTATAGACTCACACAAATCTTGAAACGCAAAAGATAATGTTCATTGAATAAATAATTTTAGATGAGAAATTAAGCTCAGAAATGGACCTAGACAAATGCACTTCACAGATGAAATATGACTATGTATAACTGTATTATAATGCTTCACCATTTCCTCCTGTTTTACCACAAGATAGAAGAACTTCCACACGTTGAACATCATTCAATTGTCTCTTCAAGAATTATAAAATATTGAAGGTTGTTGATCTAAATGTTATTAAGACATGTGAGCATTGATTTAGTTCTATATTGAATAGTTTAAAAATATCTTGATGTAAAAATTCATAAAGATTGGCCCACTCTCATTGGCTTAAGCTCTTAAGATTTGACTATTAGAGCGGGCCTTAACTTTGATTCCCCTTTGAGCGCACTTCCTAACTCTATGAACTAGGTTCATTTGCTTGCTAGCTACCATTCTACGTGTCATGTTTCAAATTCTCCATCAGAAATTTGGCAAAACCTAATGAAGAAAACTCAAATGTTGACAAGTGCTTTGCCAATTCTTCAACTAATCTCCAGGAAGTATAGTTTTACTTCTTAGATATATATTTTTATTATATAAATTTCTTGCATTAAAAATGGTAATTGTAATTTTAGTGCAATGTTGACATGCACATGAATGCCAAAAAAAATCTTGCTCAGATCCCTTGTACTTGTCCAAGGTCGTGTTCTGTACGAACGCCGCATGTCGACGATGAGTCTCCCATGTCAAGCCGCACGAACTCCGCACGCAGTTCGTCCTCTTCGTGCGACCCGCCTCAATTGCCTTCCTCTGCTCGCGATTAATACAACAAGAACAAAGGAATCATTCATTCTTCTTCTCCTTCCCTGTTCCGTCTATTTTCTGAGGCTCAACCTTCGAACTACCTCTAAGGCTCGAACTCCGACCCTCTAAGATCTGACGCCAACCCCTGTCTCGATTCCGCAGTCTCTGTCTGACCTAGCCATCCAAGCTCCGATCCTAACTTCACTATGCCGACACACACGACTTGACCTCGACCAAAATCCTGAATCCCTATCTCCCTGTGCTAGATCCACAACCCCATCAAATAATCGGCCTCACCTCTAGCTTCGATCCCCATAGTCAGCCTTATTTGAATACCCGAACCCCTCAACTTGTCGCAAGCTGATCGACACCGTAAGCCCGATCCCTCTTCTAGCACTAAACTCAAGCTCCTCACACTTCCAACCCGTTGCCTACTATCTGACTTCAAACCCTATCTCTATGCTCGATTCCTCTAAGCAGCCGCAAGACCCCCCCCCCCCCTCTCATGTATTAAATTTCGCATTTCTATGCATGCGTGTATCTGCTATATGCGAAGGGTTTCATTCCAGTATGTCATCTAACATTGCAATTATAATTCAAAATGACATGGTTTTGTAAGATGCAAAGGAATTCATTCCAGCATGTCATTCGACATTGCAATTATATTCTAAAATGACCTTTTGCATGAATTCGTAGGATGCAGAGGGTTTCATTCAAGTAATATCATGTAATATTTTATATACATTCAAAAATACCAAACATTACAACTACATCATTTGCAAATACAAAATGCAAAATACATAAGCCGATATACATGACACTTGATGATGCATCGCATACACCCACTGCATACGTATAACAATCGTATAATGCAAAATGCATGTAATAGCCTATACCCGCATGGGCCCTGACGAGCGTGTCGTAGGTACACACGTAACATCTGAGGATGCTGCGCGGGTTAAGAAATGAATTTAGATTCAAACCCGATCCTCTACCGACAAGTATGAAGAATCAACAAGGTTTTATCGACAAAAGTGAAATTGTCCATAAAATTCTTAATGATAGCCGAGTTGACAAAAAATTTCAATCGGAGGGGATCACAAATACTTAAAAATGTCTCCCAAATTCTCCAATGCCCATAAAAATACAAAATCCCAAAACATCAAAATTTAAAATATTTAAAATTAAAATAAATCATCAAATACTTAAAGCAAAATATCTATCCACCCTCCGCAATAGTTTGTCGGGATAGACAAATTAAAAATTACTTCAGCTCACAAAGAGCTAATGTCTGGTCAAAAATATCACTAGGGTTCATTTTCAATCCGTCTTTTGCCAGTAAGGACGTGGCACGTGTCCTCTAACCAATAGTTTTACCAGCAAATGACACTACATGTAAACGGTTGACACCATTATATTACATTCATGGGCAAAGCCCACATGTTTCCCAACGGTGTTAATTAATTAAGTAATGAATCAATAGGATATAATTGATAGTGTACAAAGCCCTCTATTAGCTATGGTGGATTCAAATATGCCCCTTAGACAAATATCCAACCCAGGTCTAGAAAATACCCTTGGACGAAGCAACCCATGGCTGCTGACAAAGACTCTTCTGTCAAGTTGGGTCGACTGCCTTCTTTGGCAAAGTAGACCAATGACTATGATGGCCTAAGATGATGAAACTATAGGATCTTGATCTGGCTCATCATCATTCCCCCGACCATCTGCTTTAAGTATGAGGTGTTGAATCTCTAATTTTAGATATTAAATTTCAATATCAAAGCCCTGCTACTACTATACGCCAGATACTACGTATCCATTTAACGACTAGCCTTAATCAAAAGTTTTCTCTCATTATCGGGAGGGTTAATTAACTATAGTGGCTTGCGCCTATAGGAAACCAAAACTCATATCATAAAGTCCTTGCAAAATGAGGGCGAAATATCTGGGTAGTATCTTATTTAAAACTCAATCTGCCTTCTAAAAATTTGTCCTGGAATTTAAACATTAAAACTCTCTTCGTAGACCCGAAAATGAAAAGAAAGAAGCAATAGGGGTTTGCGGAGAGGGCGGGGTGGGAATTTTTGGAGCCCATATGCAACCTTGTTAAATCCCAGCTGATGGTTTCCTCTGCTAATCCTAGTCGATGATTTCCACGGGGATCCATGTGAGGCTTGCATGAATCACGCCAATTCCTTTCCATTGTTAGGTGGATGATTTAGGAAGGATTGTATTAGGATAATATTGTTTGATTTTGTAACTTATTTTGTTTCTTTATTTGATATCCTGTATAAATATATAAAAGGGGATGAATTTGTGCAATAAAGCTATGATTTTTCAATCTCAAGTCTCTCAAATCAACATGGTATCAAAGCCACGGTTGCCTTTATTGTTGTCACTGTTGCCAAACCTTTGTAAAAGAAGATATGAAGGAAGCAGAGAGGGGGGACCTTCATAGCTGTATAAATTGATCGTCGAACCATCAGCTTCAACCCTCCTTGCGTACGGTCCTTTCTAGTGGCGAAGCAAAGATTGAATGGGACAAACGAGATCTCCCGAGCACGAACTTCCTGCCTATGGTTAGAAAGGGCTGAGTCCAACAAACCTTCTCTATGTGCGAATCGAATGTCTACATCACCGGAAGAGCCAATCTAGAAAGGAGGTCGAAAGCATGGAATTTCTCGAGCATAAGAATCGAGCGGAACAACACTATTGAAGGACGAGCGGCTCTCACGTCGTCGCTGGAGCAAAATCGGACTCAAGACAGCTAGTAGCTCTTGTTCATGCATCTGGAAGAAGAGGCCCAGCGGTACTGTAAGGGTCCCTTCTTATTCATGTGTCTGGAGTTGGGCTGTGAGCACATGTTGTGTGAAGGAGTCGACCTAAGCAAGACTTAGGCTT
The DNA here is from genome assembly GCA_022539455.1 of Dendrobium nobile. Lineage (NCBI taxonomy): Eukaryota > Viridiplantae > Streptophyta > Magnoliopsida > Asparagales > Orchidaceae > Dendrobium > Dendrobium nobile. The sequence goes on from CM039730.1 coordinate 47,082,411, forward strand.
CCTACATACACAACTGAGCTGAACGGAGTCGTGCTTGTGACCTGGAGCGGGGTTGACCGAACCAAATAGGATCTACTAAATTCCTATTTAATCAAACAAGCATTGGCCTTCATTGGGATGAAGCGGACTCCATGATTATATCATGATTGTAAAATTCCATGACTACAGAAATTAGTGATACATTTATGTTCCTTTCAACTGCAAAAGACATATGGGATGCCGCCAGACAAACCTTTTCAAAAGCTTGGGATGCTACCCAAATCTTCAAAACTAAAATCAAGATGGGAAGCACAAAACAAGGAAGCAAGATTGTGACAGAATATGCCACCCTTCTTCAAAACCTATGGCAAGAACTTGATCACTAAAGATGCATAGAGACAAGATGTTCAGAAGATGCTACTATCCTAAAAAAATTTATTGAGAAAGATAGAATATATGATTTTCTTCTAGGACTTAATACAAAGTTTGATAAGTTGAGAGTCCAGATCCTCAACAGAGAGGAGACAACATCATTAAATGAGGCAATTTCTCTTATTCACACTAAAGAAAGCCGATGAGTAATCTAGAAATTATTGGAAAAGTTTGCTAAAGGTTCAACAATGGTAACGACCAGAGAAGCACCATGGAAGGAAAAATGTAAAGATTCCTCGAAATTTAAAGACAGAATCTCTTTGGTGCAGTTATTGCAAGAAATTAAGACATAAAAGAGGCATGTTTGAAGATCCATGAATAGCGCCCAATAAAGAATGAAACCAAAGAAGTGGACAAAATTACACATCACAAACCAACACTACAACAAGTCATCCAATCACAGCTTCAGAGAGCTCAATAAAGAAAACATTGATAAGCTAAAATAACTCCTGATATTTCTTGAAAAATCTCCTACATCTTCTTGTCTTGCACTTTCAGATACATTTCTTATATCCATTGGATTAAGTGCCTCTAGAAATCATTGGAAAAGTTTATGGATCATTGACTCGGGAGCTAGCGATCACATGACACAATACACTAACCACTTTATCAATCATACTCCTTGCCCAAGTGATAAGAAAATCATCACTGCTAATGGCTCTCTTACTACAATTGCAGAACAAGGAGACATACCCTTATCTCTCTCCATCACTCTAAAAAATGTGCTCCACATATCTGATTTATCCACAAACCTAATCTCCATACAAAAAATTACTAGTGACCATAATTGTTAAGTACTATTTAACCATACTTGTTATCTATTTCAGGGCTAGGGATCGACGAAGAAGATTGGACATGCTAAAGAGAGCTAGATTGTACTACCTGGAAGAGCTGAATAAATCTAAAAGAATTAAAAATAGCTACTCTATATTATCACTAGTTGATAAAAAATCTACTATTTGGGCTCATCGTTTTAGATTAGAACATCCATCTTTTGATGTCAGAAAACATGCATCTAAATTTTTTTTATAAATTAGAAAATGAATATTTTCTTTGTGAAATTTGTGAGTTAGCCAAACATAAAAGAGTTTTCTTCCCAAATAAAAATAAGAGATGTGATATTCCCTTCTATCTTATTCATAGTGATATCTGGGGACCCTAAAAAATCCTTTACATCTCTGGCTCGTTGATTTGTATCCTTCATTGATGATTGTACTTGTGTCTCTTGGATTTATCTTCTAAAAAATAAATATGATGTTAGCACCATTCTTACCATTTTTCACACCATGATGTAGAACCAATTCGGGATAAAGAAATTTTGTTCACAATGCCAAAGAATACTTTAACCAAACTCTTTCCTCATACTTTCAAAACGAATGTATCATTCATGAGTCTTCCCGCGTTCTCACCCCATAACAAATTTTTTTTCGTTGCAGAAAGGAAAAATGGTCACCTCCTAGCCTCCATCCATGCATTCCCATTCCACCACAATATACCCAAATTCTACTTGGGGGAAAGCCCCCCTAACTACCACATACCTCATAAACTGACTGCCTTCAAGAGCCTTGGAACTAAAAATACCAATGGATATGTTATCATCCTTTTACCTCGAGTTTCGAACCCATAATAACTTTACATCCAGAATCTTTTGGTGCACTGCCTATGTTAACACATACAACCAGAATAGAGAAAAATTAGATCCAAAAGCACTCAAATGCATATTTTTTGGATATTCATCCACCCCTAAAGGTTACAAGTGTTATCATCCCCCCATAAAGAAAAACCTTGTATCTGTTGATGTTACTTTTGATGAACAAAATTCCTATTTCACCAAACATCATCTTCCTCAACATCATCTTCAGGGAGAGATTGAAATTGAGGAAGATGATGAAAATAAGCTTGCCCTTCTTGACCTTCCACCTCCACCTGAAATCAAAGGTAAGGAAACTGAGGACTAAGATGTTATTAGGTTTGGGAATGTGTATTCCAAATGTATAAGTCCAAACTATGCTCCAAAGCAGATCCAAGAATCTGAACCATCTCCTGAAATCGATGTAAAAACAAGTTCAGCGTAAAAACCTCCCTTGTACCGCATAACCAACTCTATATCCTTCAATAACTTCTCATTTTCATACAAAAACTTTCTGGTTACGTTAAATGATATTCATATTCCTAATAATAGTTCTGAGATCTTATCTAATGAAAATTGGAAAAATGCCATAAAAGATGAAATGCAGGCCTTGAAAAAAAAAACAATACTCGGGAGATCATCGACTTACTAGTGGGGAAAAACCAGCAGTTGCAAATGGTTGTTCTCTGTAATACAAAACTGCTGGTACACTAAAAAGATATAAGGCAAGTTGGTGGCAATAGGGTACACTCAGACATACGACATCGATTACGAGGAAACCTTTGCACCTGTGGGCAAGATGAGCACTGTTAGGATATTACTCTCACTAGTAGCTAATTATAACTGGCATTTGAAGCAGCTGAATGTAAAAATGCATTACTACACAGGGACTTAGAGGAAGAGATATTTATGGAGTTCCACTAGGATTTAAAAAAAATCTGGGGGTGACAAGATATCTTGGTTAAAAATGGCTCTATATGGGCTAAAATAGTCACCTAGAGCTTGGTTTAGAAGATTCTCAAAATTTATACTTCTTAATAGTTATCAACAGAGTTAAGGAGACCCTACATTATTCTTCAAACACTCAGACTCCGAGGAAGGCACAATATTATTAGTTTATGTGAATGATATTATCTTGACTGGGAATGATGAAAAGGAGAAAGTTATTCCATGGAAATGTCTTATCAAAAAAATTTGATATCAAAGAACTTGGCAGACAAAAATATTTTTTTGAAATTGAAGTAGTCCACTCCAGCAAAAGCTACATTGAGACAACAACTCAGCAATCAACATAGCTCACAATCCAGTTCAATATGACATGATCAAGCACATAGAAGTAGACAGACATTTTATAAAAGAAAAATTAAACAGTGGTCTTATATGTATCTGCCACGTCTCATCAAAAGATTAGCTTGCAAACATCCTTTCTAAGGGAGTGGAGATGATGGGGACATTAGAGCATGAAAAGAATATCTGAGGCGTGGTCGTCGATCAACGGACAAGATCGAGTCGATGTGTTTTGAGTTATTTCATGTATTTGTTTTATTATGTTATTTGTTATTTATGTTGTAATTATTTTTTCCGATTTACCCATTGCTTAAGGGAAGTCGTATGTAAGCCCTAAGGGCAAGGTCGTCTTTTATCTTTGTTTTTTTTTGTTTTTGTACGAGGCTATTTATAGCCCTCATATTCTTCTTCTAAAGTTAATGATTGAATGATAAAAAAAAATTATGCTATTGCTTGAGTTCTTGATAGATCTTGAGAGTGCTTGGAGAGAGAGCGAGATCTCTACGAGAGGGAATTTGGATCTCCCAACAACCTTGGAGACGATCGGTTCGTGGTTTTCTTTGTTATCTATTTTCCTTTTTCCTCATCTCCTACCTAACCGTCCACCTAACCCCACCTCACTCCAAGCCGCCGGCCACCTTCATCCCCACCATCCTTCCACTGAAAACTCCCCAAGTCACCTCCACCTAGCCGTCGGTTTCCTTACCCAAACCCCAAGGAAGCCGCCGGCCCCTAGCCCCTTACCCTCTCTTGGATTTATTTCCTATTCTAGATTGTCATAATTTTTTATATATTTAATTTGAATTCAAATTCACTCAATTTGAAATTTAAAATCTTTTCTAAAATTATAAATTTTATTTTAAGAAAGTTTCCTAAATTAAACTCCATTTGAATTTCAAGTTAATTGGAATTCCTTTACCACTTTTCTTATTTAAGTCAACTTATTTTTGGAAAGGATTTGAATTTGAAATAAATCAATTTTAGATTTCAAATCTTTCCTTTTTCTCTTAATCCTATTTTAGGAAAAGTTCTTATTTAATTCAATCAATCAAATCATGATGGATTGATTAATTAAAGCCTTAAATCCAAACTTCAAATCTTTTCTTTTCTCTTAATCCTATTTTGGGAAAGGTTCTTATTTAATTCAATCAATCAAATCATAATGGATTGATTAATTAAAGCCTTAACTCCAAAAACATTGCATCTAGACACTTGGCCCCTCTCTCTCTCTTGGCCGAAATTCCCAAGGGCCCACCCACTTAATTCCCTTCCCAAAATTAAACCTCTTTCTTTGGAATTAAATCCAAATTCAGTCTAGCCTTACCTACCCCCTCTCTTCCCCCTTTAGGCTATTCAAATTCTTGCCAAATCAAAGGACTTTGATTTAGGAAGATATTTCAGCCTTCCCACCTAATTTTCCCACTCCAAACTCTAAACCTAATCATGAAATTCTAAACCTAATTCTTCTCCAAGTTTATTCAATTAGCCGGCCACCTCCCATCCTTCCCTCCACTTGATTTCTTGAGAGAAACTTCTTTCTCTCAAGGGGATTCTTCAAGGCGAGCCTAGGATCATTGCTTTCAACACTTCAACGCATGAGAGAAATTTCATTCTCTCCAATTGAACCTTCAAAGGGAGCTACAATGAACATCTTCAACCTCTCAACTACTTGTTTACGGGTTTTGATAAGGGTGAACTTTTTTCCTTTTTAAATTGTCTTTCTAATCCCCTAATCTTGTAGGTGATGACGATTTACAAAGAGCCGAGCCTCACCTTTGCCTAAGCTAGTAAACGTAGGTTTTGTTTCGCCGTTGCCCAAAACTTAGTAAACGTAGGATTGAGTGCATCTCATTTGTTTCTAATCTTATTGTTAGATTAGGGATTTTCGTTGAAAGCTATCATGTTTGCATGTCGTTGATTTTCTTTATCATTTTGATGATTCAAAACTCTTATTGTACAACTTAGCCTAAACAGAAGTGACCGCTCTTATGCTTTATTTTATCGTTTTATGTGCTAATAGTTCTAATCATTATTATTCTAATCGATAAGTCGTGCAAGTTCTTATCAAGTTATTTCACGCATTGTAGTCCTACATCAGGAGAACTTCGCCTTTCTAGGATTGGTTATCAAGCTGAGAATGACAAATCTATATTTTCCAGCTTGAGGGGAAGTGTTAAATCCCGGTCGATGGTTTCCATTGCTAATCCCAAAAGATGATTTCCAAGGGGATCCGTGGTAGGCTTGCATGAATCACCAATTTCTTTCCATTGTTAGGTGGCTGATTTAGAAAGGATTGTATTAGGATAATAATGCTTGATTTTGTAATTTATTTTGTTTCTTTATTTGATATCATGTATAGATCTATAAATAGGGATTAATTTGTGCAATAAAGCTATAGTTGTTCCCTCTCAAATCTCTGAATTCGACATTACCTGCAAGTTTATAAATCTTATATTTCCAGTTTCTGGCCAATTTTGTCGTGGTTGGTTTTCTTCTATCAACAAAGGAGCTTCACTGGGGATCCGTGAGTATTGCAGAATTCTTTCTACTGAGATCATTTTATTTTCAGCATTACAAATGTTCCAGATGATAGATGCCAGCTGGGAATTGAGACTAAGACCATAAGTGACTGCCAATCCTGCAATACCTGCAGAGGATGAAACAAATGCCAAATGTCAGATATCATGACTTACAAAAAAATAAAAAATAAATAAATAAAAGTGTTTTTTTATGATCATTATTCTTACTTGGATTGATAAATCCTTCAGGAAGGCTTACAAGCAAAATTAGAGAGAACGCAAATACAAAATTGGAAAGCATATTCAATCTGAATGAAAGCCATTCCATTGAAGATACATTGTGGAACCATGGCCTTGAGTGATTGTCAATAAGAATGAGGTTTGCATTTGTAAAGCGGTCTTCTTGTCCAAATGCCCTGATAGTTGCAGCTCCCGCAAGAGATTCTGCAAAATGATGAAGGATTGGAGCCCTTTGGATTCCTGACAGTCGAGCAAGTTCTCTTGCTGTTGGTATGTAATATCGCTGCAGTAAGAAAATGTTAGTTGTAGATCAAAGATTCTAAGTGTTAAATGTTAATTCCATCGAATTCCTTGTGAGCACGTAAATCATGAAACTATAGAGAATTCAGGCTGAGTATAACTAATAAAGATATTGCTTTAATATCTCTGCATTATCAAATCATTCAAATAGTTTCAAAATAAAAAGGACTTATCCAGTACGCTGAGCTTTCTCTAACTCATATAGGTACTTCTGCTAAATGTGCAAATATTGGGAGAGGTCTTTGCAGTGGCGAAGTCATTGCCAATGTCTCATGGAGGTCTCAAGTTTTAATGACAAAGCAGTCTGAATATAAAATATAAAGGGAAAAAGTATGGGTGCATTGATTATGCTGCCCTTATTATGTAGGCCATAGTTTTAGGCTTCGTTTAAGACAGCTTTCTTATTGCTTCTTAAAGCAACTTTTTAGTACAAAAAATTAAAATTTTTATATTGAAAAGCTGCTTTAAGAAGCAGTAAGAAAGTCGTCCCAAACGAAGCCTTAAATTATAAAAATAGCTTGTGTTGTGGTAGGGGTAAAGATTTGGCACATCAACACTTCTCTTGATCATGCAATTGCCAGGAGCCTTCTCTTGATAATGCAATAGTCAGTAGCCTTATGCATTGCTCCACCTTTGTTTTATTTGACAAAATGGAAAGATTAAGGATGGACATCAGAATTAGGAAATCCTTTTTTTCAAGATTATTATTGATGAAGTTACCCGCATCATTTTGTTTACATTGCTTACAATTGCAGCTACTTTATGCGCAGTGAAGAAGAAGACAGGTACACCCTTCAGTGTAAGTTGCTACTTATTACCTGACACCGGAAGCATATGCCTGTCACTGGGATGAATAGAACAAAAACTGGCCATGCAACTTGTGACATAACTGCTATGGTCCCAAGGATCTGTATTACTGAAAAGGCACACCATCCTAATCTTCCTGCTATCTCCAAGTCTAGCACACTTTGGTCTGTTGAGGCCTATTTTGAAGTCATGCAGGTTATAATCATTTTAAACTACTCATTCAATAGTTCAATGTCATTTTGAATGGAATGTGTAATCAGACAAGTATTTAAATACTAACCCTGTTTAAGATTCGTCCTGTTGGTGTTGAATCGAAAAAGGACATTGGTGCACGAAGCAGAGAGTGAAGCATGCCTTTGAAAAGTTTTTGTGATGTCAAAAGACCAACTATTGCTACTAACATTGCCCGTACCAGCACACAAATTGCGCTTCCAAGTGACATAATTATATATACTGTGAAAAGTAAACTAGTTCCTATTTTTTCCGGCTCATCTGTTGTTGGAGGGGAAGCCCATGCCATCCAGTAGTTACTTGCCACTTGTAGTATCTGGAAGAGGGATTGTGCTGTGATTACGACTGGAATTAAAGCCCCACGTCTCACAGCAGTCAGGTATGACCAATAAACCTCTTTACCAATACTTCCTTTCTCTCTTTCCTCATCTTGTGTCAATCTTCCTCGTTCAGCAACATCTTGAGAAATATCCTGAGCAGACTCTTGCTTTTCAATACTTTGCAGCTGAGTGTCTTCAGAATTTTCTAAATCACATTCACCAGTTGTTGAGTTTCTTTCTGTACTACCATCTTCAGTTTGAAAACTTCTGCTTGAGTTTTCTGCATTGAAGATTGACTGAAGAGCTTGGTTATGAGCCCCTACCAAAACCTCAAATCCTGTCTTTTGGCCCAAAAGCTCATCAAAACTTCCAGCCTGTGCTGTCCTTCCATTGTGCATCACCTATTGATTGATATTATATGTTTCATTAGCTTTAGTCTTAGTTGCTCTACAGTTGGAAGTTAAAACCACTACTTGAGACATAGCTTAAATTGGTAATACAGTTGTTCACCATGTAATAGTTTAGTAGTCCATTTGTATTAAACTTAATTGGCTGGAAATGAAATACATGAAAAACAAACACCTGTTAACTAAATGCAGGAAAATTGGGCTGCATTTACTTCTCAGCTGATTGTGAAGATGTTGCAAATCAAATACAAGAAAATTACTTCACATGCAAACACTTAACATCAAGTTTTCACTAAATCAAACCTTCATGTTAGGCCAAGTTTCTAATCTGAAAATTTTCTACTCAGCATTTATTTCTCACTAACCAGGATAAGGTCTGCTGTTGGAAGAAACTCCACTTGGTGGGTAACATAGAAAATAGTCTTGTCTTTTAGAATCCCCATAAGGCATTCCTGCATCACGATCATTAAAAACAAAAATAAAACTCTTAGCTAGAGAAAAAAACTCTCATTCTTGAAAAATTATGATGTTAGCCCTCTTTGTTCATCTGAGGAATGTTTACATTCTTTGAGCTGACCAGTGATTCACAAGAAACGAACCTTAAATAGTTGGTTTCCTGTGTGAGCATCCACAGCACTGAAAGGATCATCAAGAAGGTATATGTCAGCATCCTGATAAACTGCTCTTGCAATTTGTATTCGCTGCTTCTGACCACCACTCATATTGATTCCTCGTTCTCCAATCTCTGTTAGATCTCCACTGGCGAAGAGCTCAAAATCCTTTGTTAAAGCACAGGCCTTGATAGTTGTTTCATACTTATCATGGTCATATGGATTTCCAAATAGAATATTTTCCCTTATATTGCCAGTTAATATCCAGGGGGACTGAGGAACATATGCTTTGCTGCCACTTATTTTTACTCTCCCTCCCAGTTTTGGTATCTCTCCAAGAATGGATGATATTAGACTAGACTTCCCTGAACCAACTGACCCACATATAGCTACTTTCATCCCTCTTCTTACTCTCAACTGTATATTTTGAAGCGTTGGAGATTCAGATCCCAAGTTCCAGCTGAACATCCCTTCTTCTATTTCAACGTCAAGCTCTGTTTCATTTTTTGGAATGACTTCTACTGCATCAGATTTTATTTCATCTTCCTTTAGGTAGGAAGCTATCCTGTCAGCAGAAACTTTTGCCTGGGCTAATGCTGAAAGCACATCAGGAAGGTTAAAAATGGGATCTTGTAGCATTCGGAATGTTGCCAATGCAGACAAAACTCTCCCCGCTGTTAGAGGGATTCCCATCATTATGCATGCCCCGAAAGTGATTCCTGAGATGAATGTTGGTGCACCCCAGAAGATAAAAGCAGAAGTTGCTTGAAGTCTAAGAGATTTCCACAGCCAGTCACATTCAATTTTACGCAAGTTTTCTAGTTTGAGAAGGTACTGCGTGTCCCATGCTTGAAGCTTGAGAATCTTCATGTTCCTGAGAACCTCTGCGGTTGATTTCATTCTATCATCTTTGGCTTCCATAATTTTGGACTGAAATGTCTTCTGCCTTTGTGTAAGTGGAATATTCACTGCCATTATAAGGAATGTAGCTGCTAATCCAGCGAAGGCCCCAAGGCCCAGATTTTTATGAAGCACATTAATTGCTAGCAAGATCTGAATGGGAAGCATCCATATAACGTTTGCATACCACATAATATCTGTGATTCTTTGGATGTCAACACTCATATAGTTGATAATCTCCCCACTAGTATGACTCTGTCGAGATTGATTTGATAGATGAATTCCTTTTTGATAAATGTGAGAAATCAAAGCTGCCCTCAGACGCAGACCAAGCTGTCGAGCTCCAAAAATCCATTGTCTTTGAGTCACAGTCTCCACAAACTTGGCACTAAGAAATGCCAGTGCAAGAATGTATCCATTCTGTAGTCTGTGATTCCGCTTCCCTCCTAAGAAACTTACAAAATCATTTATCAATGAAGGTCCAACATAGGAAGCAGCAGCGCTTACGATTGCAAAACATGCATTGATTACAGCCTTCTTTCGGATTAATAAGAACATCGCCCTGTAAACAGATGAGTTCGTCCATCCATACTTCTCTTTCACTTCTTCGAGACATTTATCAAAAGAATGTGATAGGAACTCCGCAGAGTCTTTTACATCAATATCAGGCACTTCATGCTGTTCCAGTGGTTTCCTGATTCCAATGGAAAATAATGGGTTGAGCCAGGAGAAAGTAACAAGTTCAGAAAGACTTGCTCTCCCATATGGGCATTCTCTTTTCGTTTCAGTTTGCTTTTCCACCGAACCATTCAGCAGCGGTTCTGTTACACTACTTGAGGTTAAGCTGATCCCTGTTTGCCCCCTGATTGTCATTGCTGTTAGGCTCATGCAGAAAACAAGAGCTATCATATTTAAAATTTCTTCTGCTCCGATGTTCAGCTTGCGTGAAAGGATAAACTGGAGTTTGAAAACTAAGCTGGTTGCGGACTGGAGGAAGATGCTTGCGCACAATAATCTAATTGTCCATGGGATTTTGATGGTAGCTTTTATCCGAAAACTGAAAATGGCTACTAGCATAACGATGCATGATAGCGCCTTCATTATTTCAGACAAAACTAATACTGAGAGTTCACATTGAACTTCAGACCCTTTTGATGAGAACAATAGGAGCTCCAGAATTTGACAAACCAGAATCAATGAGCAACACCATTTGCTGGTTTGATATGATTTTCCCACTCTTATGCTTCCAGGAATAGCTTTTCCTACTAAGCTTTTTGGTTCTTCCTCCAGGTTTTTTGATTTTCTTGCGTTATGTTTAAGAATTATTTTAAATATGAACTGAGCTGAAAAAACAACGAGGAACAAGAGATCAAGGAGTATAAAAATGCCGTTCCAAAAGCATGGGGAACTCGTCTGCAACCATTCTTTCCAGTGTGAAATTAGTTGGAATCCTGTAGAGCATGAAAAACACCTCTTTATATAGACTTTAAGAAGACTTACTTATTAACAAAAACATGCATACATAAGTTTGGAACCAAAGCCACAGTTTAAAGTGCAAGTTACTACTGAATTCATATATTAAGCTTACTGCAATCAGTAAGGAATATTTGGATATTTCCTTTCATCACAACTAATTTATGAGGGCTAAGCTGTTTTGTATCTTCGTGCTGCACTAATGGCCATGCTCAATGTAAATCAAGCATGTTTTCATTTGCTTTAAAGGACCTGTAGCAATTTCTGATGGGTAGCAGGTCTAGATATTGGGTTGCAATTAAATTTATTAAAAAAACTATTGACCAGCTTAACCTCTTTTGGATTTTTCATGATCGCAAGCCGTTGCACGCCTTGCAGGAGTTTCCTACATGCAGCGAATTCAAGCAATGCTTGCCATTGTATTCAGTATTGCTTTGAGTGTCATAAGGTGCATCATTTTTAGTTATGTGTAGGTTACCGATAATCTATTTTTTGCAGGAATGAATTTATACAACTATAAAGATTAATTTATATTTTATAGTCAAACTCTGACCTTTGCTAGTTCTTTGTGGAATCTGATTGTTTTGATCTATCAAGTTGTAAAGTTAACTTGATTCTCTTTCTTTGGTACAGCACGAAGATATTGTGGACCTACTGAGTCAATTTTTATTTATGTTTTTCATACTTTTTTTCCGTGTTGTGGGTTGTAACTGTATGGGGGGTCATGCTCTAGTGTATGAGAGAGTGTGAAGGCTGAGAGAGAGATAGTAGTAGTAGAGTTAAAGATTTCTACAATTTCACCCTATTTTTTATAGTGGATTTCTTGGCGTGATGTGCCTCTATGAATTTTCTATTTTTGAGTTTTCCATGAAAATTCTGGTGCTCTTTTTCCGTTGTTTTTTATCTTGTTTGTTTCGATTTGTTTGCCCCCAAAAAACTCAAACTTGCTTCTCTCTCAATATAATTTATTGTTTCCTGAAGACACTTTTACTCATTTAAAAATTATCACCACAGCCTCCAGTTACATTTTCTTTTAGATATTACTGCAAAGTACAAACGATTCACATCAGTGTTAATCTTGTTGTGTCATTCAGACTAGTTTTACTTACCCAGATCCCTGAAATCCATCAGTGGCTCAATTTTCTTTAAAATTGTATTTATGCTTTCATTTTGTCAACTGGACCGGTCTATCATGCAAGTTATCTGTCCAGCTACTTTTGTTTCTGCCTTTTGTATTTATTCTCGTTTTTGTATCTATCTTGCTTATATTTTAATTGAAATTGCATCTATAAGGTCCATTGAATCAGTGTAACTTATACAGCTATGGCTAACCACATAAAAAATAAAACATTACCGGCTTTTCTTACGATATTCTTATTCTATTTATAGGTTTTTAAGACATTTTAACCAAATTGTCCAGTTGTTTAATGGATTGTCTTATGCATACATTGCTCTGTAATTTTTGTCTTTTGGATATAAAAGTTCATTATTGATCTGTATTTTTTAGTCTCCATTGCTGAGTACAATCTATATAGGAAAAATATTAAAACTATTACATAAATTACGTTTTTTCTTTTATTTATTTTATTTCTTTTTCTTTTTTGGTTTCTGCTTTTCCTTGTTATTTTCATGAATATTCATATTTTCTGATAGGTTTTTTTTTTTAGTACTGCTCTTTTGACGTTTGAAGATTGAAACTTAACTTCTTTTTTTTTGTGGGGGGGGGACATTTAGGCCGATTAAGACAGACTCATACACATAACGCATACACAAGTCTAGAACTCATGACCTCTTAGTTGGTAGCTTAAGCTCCCAATAAACATACCAAGACGAGCTGTGTAAAGCAACGGCTTAATTGAATGATTTCTAAGTTCATTAATGCACTTAATAGAATTTCAAAAGCCAAGTTTTGAACCTGAAACCTAGACTATCTTGATTCGTAAAGTTGAACACTCAGATAATGGAGGTAAAGTGTAAATCGTTATAACATGCTTCTTCTGTGCTTATGTGCTTCATTTGCTCTTTCATGGATCATGCCTTAAAAATTTCTCTATGGAGGAAAATAAAGCTCAATAGAAGAACTTTGTCTAACTACTTGATAAAGTAAAAGGTCACAGAATAACTTGACTTTGTCGCATCAAGTTCCTTTGGATCGAGGGAAGCAGCTTGAGGATATTAAACGGCCAGGAAAGTTGAAACAATATTGTCCTATAGTTTACATCACTTTCTTCTTCTTAACTGAACAGAGTTTTCTTTAGGCCAGAAATTTCCTTAATTTGGAATCCTTCCAGAAAACTAGACTCAAAACCGAATTTACTGCTGGTGCTTCATCTGTTTCTACAACTGCAAAATCACTATATATGGGAAGGTTATACAATACTGACAACGAAGAAAAGCATTTCCTCATGATTCTTAGCTTAAAATATTAAGAATATATGTAGTTACTTGGTTAGTGCAAATAAACAAAAGCAAAAATGAATCTTTTTTCTATTGAATTACTCTTAGACTTCTCTATTAAACTTGTATAATATAAGTGAAATGGAAAGCTTACTTGCTAAATCGAACATTTTTAACTGGCTAGTGTGCAAAACAGCACTAACAACCGTTCCCTTTGTTCTCTTTGTTTCCTTTTTTGTTAACCTCTTCAGCGCATAGAGATCAAATGGAGAAAAGCTCTAGTTCTCTCGCTCTCTCTTCAGTGCAATGCTTCTCCAGAAGAAAGATGAGAGAGACAGAGAGAGAGAGAGAGAGAGAGAGAGAGAGAGAAGGGGCGTTGGAGAAAGCAGAGAACCGGAGTAGGAGGAAGGTCTTATAATGTCGTGTGAGAAGAAAGGGGGCCCATCACGCGGAATAGATTAATGCATGGCGTTCCGTGTTCGTGGCTGAGGCTTTGGCGTTTAGAAGAGAAACAAATTATTCGCCTTATTATGGTATGATATTAATATATTTGATATTTATAAGAATTTGATAATATTGATTACTATAAATATCTTCCTTATGCAGGATATTATCATTGATTCTACTTTCTTTCTTTTTTCTATTATTTAGCATTTATGTAGTAATGTTTGCACTGGTATTTGAATTATTAAGCTAAAAATTTTATATTTCTATCATGGTTATTAAGAGTTATCTCCTTAAAAATTTTTCTTTTTTACTCTTCATAAAAATTTTGCATGTTGGATACAGGATGTGATGAAGAAAATGATTCATATAGCCGAACCGATATAATGAGATAAAGGCTTGATATTGTTGTTGCATGAAGATATCGCGAAGGATCTAACATCCCGCAGAGATCTCGTGAAAAGATAATATGTAGATTAAGTCATCCAGGATTTTTTGCTCCATGATTATCTTGACAACATGTCCTTGTGATCCGCTTGCTTGCAATCATGCTCGCCACTTATCAGCTTGTCGCTCGTGATCCACCAGCCGCGCCTTGTTGGTCTTGTTGTGATTCACCTTGCCGTGCCGAGCTTGCGATGCTATTCTCTCGTTAATATGAATCCTCCGCTTTGCTAAGTTTTTCACCTTCTTCTCCCGTCTTGAGGATTAGGCGAAGATCCTATATCTTGTGATGATTATGTCACATTTGGTCTTGACAATGGTTTGGCCCAATGTCAATCTCTAAGTTCTTCTATGTTTTATGGAGAATATATCATTTTAGTGTTGATTGGCTTGGATAAGCAAATTTGAAAAGCTATTTAACAGCTCTTTGCTTAGTATCCTTGCAGGAATATTCTCTGAATATGAATGCATAGATCTCTAGAAAAAATTACTTAATTGACTATTGTTTGGGAGACTATTGCATATATTTTAGAGGAGGGAATGTCCTGTCTCAATGACTTGCCCTCGAATATATTCCTCGAATTATTTTATTTATTTATTTATTATTTATTTATTATTTTTATGCTTAGCTCTTGCAGGGAATCCATCGAATAATAGAACATTAAAATAGTGATTAGTAAACTCTTTTGTCTTTGAGCTTGCATGATATAATTGTAGCGGAAAACTCAAAATAATGCTAAGATAGTTACTTAGGTTTCTTTAATGATATTTTTTTTACTGTTTTGTAAAATTACTGTAGATAAAATAAAATTTTAAAGTTATTGTAAAAAACAGCTTTCTGGTGTAAAATTAAAAAAAAAATAGCGGTAGAAATTATAATTACGGTCTAAAAAGCAAAGAAGTAAGAAAATTGTTCCAAACGAAGTTTTGTTTGAGGCAGCTTTCTTAATGCTTTTAAAAGCAACTTTTTAGTATAAAATTTCTTAGTTTCAGAAATATTTGTACTTAAAAATTATTTTATAAGCAATAAAAGCCGTCTCGAATAAAGCCAAACCTTTGACATGCATCAAATATAGTGAGTTGACGAATAATTATTACGTCCGGTGACCGGACGTAGCTCTACGTGCGGTCACCACTGAGTTACTCAGTATTTGCTCGGTATTGCTAGGTATTGCTTGACAATAACGAGAAATACCGCTCTATGAAGAGCAATACCGAGTAATACAGAGCAATACCGAGTAATACCGAGTTTTTCTAAAAAAAACTCGGTATTGCTCGGTATTTGTCTTCAATAATGGTATTTCTCGTTATTGCCGAGAAAAATCAACAAATACGTGATTTTGTGCATGCTATGTCGCGCGATCTCAGTGCCGGCCGAACGTAGCTCTACTTCCGTTTACCGGACCAAATAAAAGTTCGTGAGTTGACACCATGATAAGATTTTGTTCTTTTCCAATTTTAATATAAGATGAATTAGATTTCAAATTTGTTGGAAAAGTAAACAAGTTGATATTCATTGAATCAGGTTAAAAGCAACGTCTTGGTGGTGACCACAATGTTTGAATTGTAGTGGAGCTCATTTAGTTTGGTGGAGAGCAACAAGGCGTTCGATGAAATGCTCCGCTGGCGTGGAAAGTAGGTGACGGAAAGCAACCTTTTCATGATATAGGAAACGGAATATATTTGTTGTTTTATCACATAATATGATTCATTGAGTTGTGAGAATTAGGCAGTTCATTTTGATATGTTGGTTGAGAGTTATGACTATCAATTAAGAGGTTTTAAAGAAAAGGCGGAGTTGTGTACTGCAGTTGCTCCTCTTAACAAATTTAAAACTTTTAGTATAGTAAAGGTTATTTGCAATCTGCCCCCTACCCCCCTAATTTTATTTTTTTTACCCGAGCCAATCTAATGTTTCACTCAATTTGCCCTTCTAAAAACTGAAAAGCCTCCTGGCCTACTGCTATTTTTATTCTATTGTGTTGAATTTTTTTAACACTAACAAACAAGTCTGTGAAAAGCTATATATATATATATATATATATATATATATATATATATATATATATACTTGCCTCCCTCAGAACTAAGAATGATTTCGCCTCTAAGATTTTGAACTCAAGCCTCATATTAGGAGTGTCAATATTTGACATAACACGAAAATTTGACTCAAAACCAACTCGAAAATTTTGGGTTTGACTCGAGCCGATTTCAAAACGGGTCGGGTTTGGGTTCCAGAATTCGACCTGTTTGAAAAACGGGTTGGGTTCGGGTTGACCCGATGGGTTGCCGAATCAACCCGCGAATCCGTTTAAAATCAACTGCCTGCGCTGCCCCGCCTGCCCGTAAACCTGCCCTGACTGCCCGTGCCCTACCCACCCAGCTGCACTCCGACATCGCCTGCCAGCCCCCCACCCACGTCTGCCAGCGCTCGCGCACGAGGCTGCCCGCGTTCATGCATGCGCGCGCCTGCACACCTGCTTGCAACTGCCCTCACGATCCCGAGCTCGCCCGCGTGCACCTGTGTTCACCCGCGCGCACATGACGCACCCGCCCGTGTCCACGCTTTTCGCCATCCAGTGTTGGGTTGGTTCAACCTAACAACCCGACGGGTCGGGTCCGGGTTCGCATTTCCGACCCGTTTACATACTCGGGTCGGGTTAGGGTTGACCCGTTTGAATCCAGGTCAGTTCCAGATTCGACCCAAACTTGACCGGTGACCCGAAATTGAGGCCCCTATCTCATATGTTATGTATGTATAAATTTTACTTAATTGACCTAAATATCAAAAAAAAAAATTTGAAATTTTTGTTGGAATTCTTTTTTATAATAATATTTTGAATGTTTATTTATTTATTTATTTGATTATTAGATTATTGGACAGATTCCCATGTAGATGTGCCTCTAGCCCGTTACATTTTGATTGGGAGCATAAACTTTAGGCTCCCTGTCAATAAGACAAAAATAGGCTGCATGAACAATAGTTTTCTCTTTCAGTTTTAAAAAATAATAATAAAATTAACTGCATGAGCATAAAGGGCGATTTATTTGAAACGAAATCGAGTGCCTAATCTGAATACCGACTAACCTGCATTACATTACATTGATTGGTGTGTGAATTACTGAATTTGGCGTACCGTAGTCGGCCAATTTAAATTGGTAAAATTTTATTAGAATATTCTAAAAAACAGTGATAAGAAATTTTAATATCATTAATCTAATTTTCAAATCAACATAATGCATAAATAAATTAAAAAACTATGTATACTCGTATGCATCTTTATAGATATTTTGTAGGTAGCAGATAGGTCATTATAACGGATCCTGTCCTTTTAGGGGACAAACTTACGAAACTCATGGGAGGACCAACCGTTGTTGCTTGTTTAGGCCTTCTCAGGAGCTCTCCCTACGCATGCCAGATTGAGGATTCATCTTCGGAGTTAACTGCACAGCACTCGTCCTATATCTGAAACACTTCTTAATCACTCACTCTCCCACTTGGCAACCAATCTTACCAAACTCACTTATATGAAGGCACTTATTCTTGGGTTTCTCAATTCAACTCGCACCACCATCCAAGCCATAGCTCTTCCTTCTTGTATCTCATGTCACGACCCGACCCGAGACGAGACGGATCCCGCCCGCGCCGGATCGCGACGGAGAAAATAGCTAACCAGGATCTGGCTTTGGATTAGGTTACTGAACTGATCTTCCAAATTCTTAACTCAACAGAAGCACACAGAACAACAGAGCTACTAAAAACATCAAATGCAGCGGAACAAAACATCTATCTAAATCCTCAGAAAACAAAACCAAACTTATCAGACAGAAATCAGATCAGAAGTCGGAACAGAATCGGAAATCACAACTTACGGACAGACATCAGATCGCATCAGAGTCGTACAGATCGTATCAGAACAGAACAAATCAACAGAGTCAGAAACAGAAATCAGAATCGTACGGATCATATCATATCATAATCACAATTTCGTACAGAACAGAACAGATACAGAAAGTAGTACAGATACATATAGCTAAATGCCCTGACACTGACGGAATCTCTACGGATTCCGGCCCCTTATGCCTCCCTTCCCAGACACTGACTGAATCTCATAGGATCCAGGCCCCTTATGTCTCCCTTTGTGCTCACGGCACCAAAACAGATGTGCTTATAGCACCAAAACAGAATTCATCGGATCCGGAACAGAACAGATATCAGATTTCAGATTGAGCTCATTTCAGATTTCCCGTTTCACTAACTGAATCTCATAGGATCCAGGCCCCTTATAACTCCCTTTTTATAGCTTATACACATAGCATTTCAATTCAGAATAAATACGGACAATTCAGAAATTACCCAAAAATCGGGCAGCACAACGGCAGTATACGGAATTTACACAAAAATTCCTGCAAAGAAAATTTACCGAATTCGCACAGAATACAGATATCAACATTTCAGAACCTTTATTCTACTGCACAGATAAATTCCAATTTCACAGAAAAATCCGGTCGACTAAAAACACAGTCGAATCAAAAATACCCGGACGAAAATCTTCAGAAAATAACCAAAATGTGCACACTCGGCACGTCAACAATATACAGAAAGTTACGCGGTAAAAACTGAACCGTTCAAAAGATACGGACAAAAATCATTAACGAAAACGAAATCCGGACAGAATATACCGCCAAACACGACGGAACTGAAAATTGAGAAAGGCGGAATGTGCCTTACCTCGAGCACAGCAATTTCCTCAACAGTCACTTCGATCGAAAACGGCTCCGCGTCGTCCGAAAATCCACTTTTGCACAAAAGTCCACGACTTTCTCTCTCCTCAGATATTTATTTTTATTTTTCTGATTTTTCTCTCTCTTCAAAACGACTGAAATCAGCTTTATAATACACAGATCGGCCCGGCCGATCGCAGCATCGTCCCGGGACGATCCGACCAAAAGGATCGGCCTGGTCTCCCTTCAGGGCTATTGCATGGACGATATTTTCTACAGTGCCGATCGGCCTGGCCGATGTCTCCAATCGGCCTGGACGATGCATGCAGAAAATCACCTGGAGCAAAACTGGGCAAAATCTGGAGCTAAATTCCACTGATCGTCCCAGGACGATCCCAGATCGTCCTGGACGATACTGGAGCAGATCTTGATATTACAATCTCCCCAACTCAGAAAAATGTCGTCCTCGACATTATCCAGTCCAAACTCAGTCAAAACAAGTACGGGTACGACCGTCTCATATCAGACTCCTTCTCCCAAGTTGCTTCCCGTGCAGTCCGGTGCTTCCACTGGACTTTAACCATCGGAATCTCTTTATTTCTTAACTTTCGGACGTCGTACGCCAAAATAAGCTCTGGCTCTTCCTTGTACGCCAGATTCTCCTGAATCTCCACCTCATCAGTTGACAACTTCTTCCCAGAGTCTGAAACCCACTTCCTCAGAGTGGATACATGAAACACATTATGCACATCCGGCATAGATTCAGAAAGCAATAACTTGTAAGCAGCTTTTCCAATTCTTTCCGAAATCTCAAATGGTCCAACATACCTTGGACTAAGCTTGCTTACCTGACCAAATCTGCTCACACCTTTCATCGGGCTGACTTTGACATACACAAAGTCACCGACCTGAAATTCAACAAATCTGTGCTTCTGATTGTAATACTTCTGCTGACGATCTTGAGCGGCTTTCAATCTTTCTCTTATCAAATTGATCTTTTGAGCAGTTTCATCAGCAAAAGTGGCCCCCAAAGCCTGTCTATCTCCGACCTCCGTCAGAGTCAAAGGAGTACGACACTTCCTGCCATACAAAGCCTCGTACGGTGCCATACCGATACTGGACTGAAAACTGTTGTTATAGGCAAACTCAATCAACGGAATATGATCCTCCCAACTTCCGCTAAAGTCCAGAACACAAAGCCTCAACAGATCTTCCAGTACCTGAATCGTCCTCTCAGACTGTCCGTCGGTCTGAGGATGAAAGGCTGTACTGAAATGCAGTTTCGTACCCAAGCCTTGCTGAATGCCTTTCCAAAGTCTGGAAGTAAAACGTCCATCTCGATCAGATACGATCACACGAGGCACACCGTGCAATCTGACTATTTCCTTCACATAAATCTGTGCCAAGCGATCAACTGAATCCGTCTGTCTGATCGGAAGAAAATGGGCTGACTTCGTCAATCGATCTACAACCACCCAAATGGCATCATGTCCTTGTCTAGATCGAGGAAAACCCATCGCAAAATCCATCGTTACCTCCTCCCATTTCCACTCAGGGATAGGCAACGACTGCAACAGCCCACCTGGTCGCTGATGCTCTGCCTTCACCAACTGACAGGCTTCGCATCTCGACACAAACTCTGCCACATCTTTCTTCATCCCAGGCCACCAAAACAAAAGCTTCATATCAGCGTACATCTTACCACTGCCTGGATGAACAGTGTAGCCAGAATGATGAGATTCACACAGAATCTCCCGCCTCAAATCTCCAGACACAGGTACCCACAACCTGTTCTTACAGAAAATAACACCAGAATCAGAAATTCGAAGTTCAGGAGTCTTACCAGATCCAATCTGAGCTATCAACTTCGAATAATCAAAATCTGACTTCTGGGCTTCTTGAATCCGTGCTTTCAAAGAAGACTGAATACTCATCTGAGCCAACTCCAAATCACTGGAGGAAATCACCTCCAACTGCAATCTCTCCAAATCACGAATCAGAAAGTCATCACAGGTAAGCTGAATACCTGAGAATCCAGAAGACTTCCTGCTCAGAGCGTCCGCTACCACATTCGCCTTCCCAGGCTGATACTGAATAGTCAAATCGTAGTCCTTGATCAACTCGAGCCACCTCCTCTGTCTCAGATTCAGATCCTTCTGAGTAAAAATATACTTCAGGCTCTTATGATCAGTAAAGATCTCACATCTGACGCCATACAGGTAATGACGCCAAATCTTCAAAGCAAAAACAACTGCAGCTAACTCCAGATCATGCGTCGGGTAATTCTTCTCATGTGGTTTCAACTGTCTCGAAGCATAAGCAATTACCTGACCATGCTGCATCAGAACACAACCCAATCCTTTCAGTGAAGCATCACTGAACACCTGGAAACCCTCCGTACCTGACGGAAGTGCCAACACTGGAGCTGAAGTCAAACACTCCTTCAATCTCTGAAAACTAGCTTCACACTCCGGTGTCCAAACAAAAGGTACTGACTTCTGAGTCAGTCTCGTCAGAGGAGTCGAAATCTGTGAAAATCCTTTCACAAACTTCCTATAATACCCGGCCATACCCAAGAAACTACGTACCTCAAATACCGTAGTCGGCCTTGGCCAATCAGCAACAGCCTGAATCTTCTGGGGATCTACAGAAATGCCTTCTCCGCTAACCACGTGCCCCAGAAAAGAAATGCTCTTCAGCCAGAATTCACACTTAGAGAACTTGGCATACAGCTGATGCCTCCTCAAAGTCTCCAACACAATCCTCAAATGTCTGGCATGCTCATCCTCAGATGCAGAATATACCAGAATATCGTCAATGAAGACGATCACAAACTGATCCAAATACTCCCTGAATACTCGGTTCATCAGATCCATGAAAATCGCAGGCGCATTGGTTACCCCAAAAGGCATAACCAAAAACTCGTAGTGCCCGTACCGAGTACTGAAAGCAGTCTTCACCACATCAGTTTCCTTCACCTTCACCTGATAGTATCCGGATCTCAAATCAATCTTCGAAAATACCGAAGATCCGGAAAGTTGATCAAACAAGTCGTCTATCCGAGGCAAAGGATACTTATTCTTGATCGTGACCTTGTTCAAATCTCTGTAATCAATACACATACGGAGTGTACCGTCCTTCTTCTTCACAAACAGAACAGGTGCTCCCCAGGGCGAAACACTAGGACGTACAAAACCTCTGTCAACCAACTCCTGAAGCTGAACTTTCAACTCAGAAAGTTCTTTCGGTGCCATCCTGTACGGAGCTTTCGATATCGGAGCTGTACCCGGAAAAACATCGATAGAGAACTCCACATCTCTATCCGGAGGTAAACCAACCAACTCCTCAGGAAAAACATCAGCAAACTCCCGTACCACAGGGATCTCAGAAACAGAACCAACCTCCAGGTTCAGATCCCGCACCGAAGCCAAAAATACCGGACATCCTTTCTTCCACATCCTGCTCACCTCCAACGCAGAAACCAGACTGGAGAGAACACCTCGTAATCCCTGAAATACAACTCTCTCTCCAGCCACAAGCAAACTCACTTGCTTCTTCAGACAGTCAATCTGGGCTTCATACTGACTCAGCCAATCCATGCCCAGAATCACATCATACGACGAAATCGGCAATCGAATCAAACTCGATTTCCACTTCTTGCCAGAAATCTCGATCTCACACAAACAAAACTGTCGAGCAATCAATGGATTCCCAGCCGGTAAAATCACAGACAAAGAAACCGGTAAAACCATCGAATCCAAATGTAAAATCTCAAAACAATGCTCGGACAGAAAAGAATGACTCGCTCCAGAGTCAAACAAAACACGACAGGGCTGATCAGAAATGTAAACCGTACCTGTCACAACATCCGGAGCATCACGAGCCTCCTGCTGACTCAGACTGTAAACTCGTGGCTGAACTGGAACAGGAGCTGAAGCAACAGAACTACTCTGCTCCCTCTGAACAAGTCTCAGAAAACTCTCCTGCATCTGCTGTCGTGCAGAAGGGGGAACAAACCAGTCTCGAAATACTTCAGTGAACTCCTCCCAAGTGATCAAAGAGTTCAGTCTGCCTTGAAATCTGGCTGCTTGCTGGCCATCCCACCAGTGCTCAGCCTCTCCGTCCAACAGAAAAACAGCTAACGGAACTTTCCTGTCTGCAGGACACTGCATCCCGTTAAAAGTCTTCTCCAATCTCCTCAGCCACTCCTCGGCTGCTCTGGGCTCAACAGCGCCCTCAAACCTCGGAGGCTTCAACCTCAAAAATAACTGCAGGTGTCGATCAATGTCCTCAGATCTAACAGTCGAAGCTCTGCTCTGAGTCTCGCTCATCATCTGAGCAACAAGTGAAGCAAACTGTGAAAGCGTATCAGCACCGACCACTGGGGCTGTACTCCCCACTGGTGCTGCCTGATCGTCACTCTGACCGTCTGTCATGTCTGGGTCTGGCTGATCCATACAGAAAAATCCAGAAAATCCGGAAAACTATCACAAAACAACACATCAAAAATAACTGCAGGTGTCGATCAATGTCCTCAGATCTAACAGTCGAAGCTCTGCTCTGAGTCTCGCTCATCATCTGAGCAACAAGTGAAGCAAACTGTGAAAGCGTATCAGCACCGACCACTGGGGCTGTACTCCCCACTGGTGCTGCCTGATCGTCACTCTGACCGTCTGTCATGTCTGGGTCTGGCTGATCCATACAGAAAAATCCAGAAAATCCGAAAAACTATCACAAAACAACACAAAATAACACAATAAAAAGCCAAACGACCCAAAACTACCTCCCAGACAGACTCACTGATCACTTCCTAGAGCTCTGTTTTACAATCCAACCTGTTTCCAAAACCAGTGCTCTGATACCACAAAAGCTTGTCACGACCCGACCCGAGACGAGACGGATCCCGCCCGCGCCGGATCGCGACGGCGAAAATAGCTAACCAGGATCTGGCTTTGGATTAGGTTACTGAACTGATCTTCCAAATTCTTAACTCAACAGAAGCACACAGAACAACAGAGCTACTAAAAACATCAAATGCAGCGGAACAAAACATCTATCTAAATCCTCAGAAAACAAAACCAAACTTATCAGACAGAAATCAGATCAGAAGTCGGAACAGAATCGGAAATCACAACTTACGGACAGACATCAGATCGCATCAGAGTCGTACAGATCGTATCAGAACAGAACAAATCAACAGAGTCAGAAACAGAAATCAGAATCGTACGGATCATATCATATCATAATCACAATTTCGTACAGAACAGAACAGATACAGAAAGTAGTACAGATACATATAGCTAAATGCCCTGACACTGACGGAATCTCTACGGATTCCGGCCCCTTATGCCTCCCTTCCCAGACACTGACTGAATCTCATAGGATCCAGGCCCCTTATGTCTCCCTTTGTGCTCACGGCACCAAAACAGATGTGCTTATAGCACCAAAACAGAATTCATCGGATCCGGAACAGAACAGATATCAGATTTCAGATTGAGCTCATTTCAGATTTCCCGTTTCACTAACTGAATCTCATAGGATCCAGGCCCCTTATAACTCCCTTTTTATAGCTTATACACATAGCATTTCAATTCAGAATAAATACGGACAATTCAGAAATTACCCAAAAATCGGGCAGCACAACGGCAGTATACGGAATTTACACAAAAATTCCTGCAAAGAAAATTTACCGAATTCGCACAGAATACAGATATCAACATTTCAGAACCTTTATTCTACTGCACAGATAAATTCCAATTTCACAGAAAAATCCGGTCGACTAAAAACACAGTCGAATCAAAAATACCCGGACGAAAATCTTCAGAAAATAACCAAAATGTGCACACTCGGCACGTCAACAATATACAGAAAGTTACGCGGTAAAAACTGAACCGTTCAAAAGATACGGACAAAAATCATTAACGAAAACGAAATCCGGACAGAATATACCGCCAAACACGACGGAACTGAAAATTGAGAAAGGCGGAATGTGCCTTACCTCGAGCACAGCAATTTCCTCAACAGTCACTTCGATCGAAAACGGCTCCGCGTCGTCCGAAAATCCACTTTTGCACAAAAGTCCACGACTTTCTCTCTCCTCAGATATTTATTTTTATTTTTCTGATTTTTCTCTCTCTTCAAAACGACTGAAATCAGCTTTATAATACACAGATCGGCCCGGCCGATCGCAGCATCGTCCCGGGACGATCCGACCAAAAGGATCGGCCTGGTCTCCCTTCAGGGCTATTGCATGGACGATATTTTCTACAGTGCCGATCGGCCTGGCCGATGTCTCCAATCGGCCTGGACGATGCATGCAGAAAATCACCTGGAGCAAAACTGGGCAAAATCTGGAGCTAAATTCCACTGATCGTCCCAGGACGATCCCAGATCGTCCTGGACGATACTGGAGCAGATCTTGATATTACAATCTCCCCAACTCAGAAAAATGTCGTCCTCGACATTATCCAGTCCAAACTCAGTCAAAACAAGTACGGGTACGACCGTCTCATATCAGACTCCTTCTCCCAAGTTGCTTCCCGTGCAGTCCGGTGCTTCCACTGGACTTTAACCATCGGAATCTCTTTATTTCTTAACTTTCGGACGTCGTACGCCAAAATAAGCTCTGGCTCTTCCTTGTACGCCAGATTCTCCTGAATCTCCACCTCATCAGTTGACAACTTCTTCCCAGAGTCTGAAACCCACTTCCTCAGAGTGGATACATGAAACACATTATGCACATCCGGCATAGATTCAGAAAGCAATAACTTGTAAGCAGCTTTTCCAATTCTTTCCGAAATCTCAAATGGTCCAACATACCTTGGACTAAGCTTGCTTACCTGACCAAATCTGCTCACACCTTTCATCGGGCTGACTTTGACATACACAAAGTCACCGACCTGAAATTCAACAAATCTGTGCTTCTGATTGTAATACTTCTGCTGACGATCTTGAGCGGCTTTCAATCTTTCTCTTATCAAATTGATCTTTTGAGCAGTTTCATCAGCAAAAGTGGCCCCCAAAGCCTGTCTATCTCCGACCTCCGTCAGAGTCAAAGGAGTACGACACTTCCTGCCATACAAAGCCTCGTACGGTGCCATACCGATACTGGACTGAAAACTGTTGTTATAGGCAAACTCAATCAGCGGAATATGATCCTCCCAACTTCCGCTAAAGTCCAGAACACAAAGCCTCAACAGATCTTCCAGTACCTGAATCGTTCTCTCAGACTGTCCGTCGGTCTGAGGATGAAAGGCTGTACTGAAATGCAGTTTCGTACCCAAGCCTTGCTGAATGCCTTTCCAAAGTCTGGAAGTAAAACGTCCATCTCGATCAGATACGATCACACGAGGCACACCGTGCAATCTGACTATTTCCTTCACATAAATCTGTGCCAAGCGATCAACTGAATCCGTCTGTCTGATCGGAAGAAAATGGGCTGACTTCGTCAATCGATCTACAACCACCCAAATGGCATCATGTCCTTGTCTAGATCGAGGAAAACCCATCGCAAAATCCATCGTTACCTCCTCCCATTTCCACTCAGGGATAGGCAACGACTGCAACAGCCCACCTGGTCGCTGATGCTCTGCCTTCACCAACTGACAGGCTTCGCATCTCGACACAAACTCTGCCACATCTTTCTTCATCCCAGGCCACCAAAACAAAAGCTTCATATCAGCGTACATCTTACCACTGCCTGGATGAACAGTGTAGCCAGAATGATGAGATTCACACAGAATCTCCCGCCTCAAATCTCCAGACACAGGTACCCACAACCTGTTCTTACAGAAAATAACACCAGAATCAGAAATTCGAAGTTCAGGAGTCTTACCAGATCCAATCTGAGCTATCAACTTCGAATAATCAAAATCTGACTTCTGGGCTTCTTGAATCCGTGCTTTCAAAGAAGACTGAATACTCATCTGAGCCAACTCCAAATCACTGGAGGAAATCACCTCCAACTGCAATCTCTCCAAATCACGAATCAGAAAGTCATCACAGGTAAGCTGAATACCTGAGAATCCAGAAGACTTCCTGCTCAGAGCGTCCGCTACCACATTCGCCTTCCCAGGCTGATACTGAATAGTCAAATCGTAGTCCTTGATCAACTCGAGCCACCTCCTCTGTCTCAGATTCAGATCCTTCTGAGTAAAAATATACTTCAGGCTCTTATGATCAGTAAAGATCTCACATCTGACGCCATACAGGTAATGACGCCAAATCTTCAAAGCAAAAACAACTGCAGCTAACTCCAGATCATGCGTCGGGTAATTCTTCTCATGTGGTTTCAACTGTCTCGAAGCATAAGCAATTACCTGACCATACTGCATCAGAACACAACCCAATCCTTTCAGTGAAGCATCACTGAACACCTGGAAACCCTCCGTACCTGACGGAAGTGCCAACACTGGAGCTGAAGTCAAACACTCCTTCAATCTCTGAAAACTAGCTTCACACTCCGGTGTCCAAACAAAAGGTACTGACTTCTGAGTCAGTCTCGTCAGAGGAGTCGAAATCTGTGAAAATCCTTTCACAAACTTCCTATAATACCCGGCCATACCCAAGAAACTACGTACCTCAAATACCGTAGTCGGCCTTGGCCAATCAGCAACAGCCTGAATCTTCTGGGGATCTACAGAAATGCCTTCTCCGCTAACCACGTGCCCCAGAAAAGAAATGCTCTTCAGCCAGAATTCACACTTAGAGAACTTGGCATACAGCTGATGCCTCCTCAAAGTCTCCAACACAATCCTCAAATGTCTGGCATGCTCATCCTCAGATGCAGAATATACCAGAATATCGTCAATGAAGACGATCACAAACTGATCCAAATACTCCCTGAATACTCGGTTCATCAGATCCATGAAAATCGCAGGCGCATTGGTTACCCCAAAAGGCATAACCAAAAACTCGTAGTGCCCGTACCGAGTACTGAAAGCAGTCTTCACCACATCAGTTTCCTTCACCTTCACCTGATAGTATCCGGATCTCAAATCAATCTTCGAAAATACCGAAGATCCGGAAAGTTGATCAAACAAGTCGTCTATCCGAGGCAAAGGATACTTATTCTTGATCGTGACCTTGTTCAAATCTCTGTAATCAATACACATACGGAGTGTACCGTCCTTCTTCTTCACAAACAGAACAGGTGCTCCCCAGGGCGAAACACTAGGACGTACAAAACCTCTGTCAACCAACTCCTGAAGCTGAACTTTCAACTCAGAAAGTTCTTTCGGTGCCATCCTGTACGGAGCTTTCGATATCGGAGCTGTACCCGGAAAAACATCGATAGAGAACTCCACATCTCTATCCGGAGGTAAACCAACCAACTCCTCAGGAAAAACATCAGCAAACTCCCGTACCACAGGGATCTCAGAAACAGAACCAACCTCCAGGTTCAGATCCCGCACCGAAGCCAAAAATACCGGACATCCTTTCTTCCACATCCTGCTCACCTCCAACGCAGAAACCAGACTGGAGAGAACACCTCGTAATCCCTGAAATACAACTCTCTCTCCAGCCACAAGCAAACTCACTTGCTTCTTCAGACAGTCAATCTGGGCTTCATACTGACTCAGCCAATCCATGCCCAGAATCACATCATACGACGAAATCGGCAATCGAATCAAACTCGATTTCCACTTCTTGCCAGAAATCTCGATCTCACACAAACAAAACTGTCGAGCAATCAATGGATTCCCAGCCGGTAAAATCACAGACAAAGAAACCGGTAAAACCATCGAATCCAAATGTAAAATCTCAAAACAATGCTCGGACAGAAAAGAATGACTCGCTCCAGAGTCAAACAAAACACGACAGGGCTGATCAGAAATGTAAACCGTACCTGTCACAACATCCGGAGCATCACGAGCCTCCTGCTGACTCAGACTGTAAACTCGTGGCTGAACTGGAACAGGAGCTGAAGCAACAGAACTACTCTGCTCCCTCTGAACAAGTCTCAGAAAACTCTCCTGCATCTGCTGTCGTGCAGAAGGGGGAACAAACCAGTCTCGAAATACTTCAGTGAACTCCTCCCAAGTGATCAAAGAGTTCAGTCTGCCTTGAAATCTGGCTGCTTGCTGGCCATCCCACCAGTGCTCAGCCTCTCCGTCCAACAGAAAAACAGCTAACGGAACTTTCCTATCTGCAGGACACTGCATCCCGTCAAAAGTCTTCTCCAATCTCCTCAGCCACTCCTCGGCTGCTCTGGGCTCAACAGCGCCCTCAAACCTCGGAGGCTTCAACCTCAAAAATAACTGCAGGTGTCGATCAATGTCCTCAGATCTAACAGTCGAAGCTCTGCTCTGAGTCTCGCTCATCATCTGAGCAACAAGTGAAGCAAACTGTGAAAGCGTATCAGCACCGACCACTGGGGCTGTACTCCCCACTGGTGCTGCCTGATCGTCACTCTGACCGTCTGTCATGTCTGGGTCTGGCTGATCCATACAGAAAAATCCAGAAAATCCGGAAAACTATCACAAAACAACACATCAAAAATAACTGCAGGTGTCGATCAATGTCCTCAGATCTAATAGTCGAAGCTCTGCTCTGAGTCTCGCTCATCATCTGAGCAACAAGTGAAGCAAACTGTGAAAGCGTATCAGCACCGACCACTGGGGCTGTACTCCCCACTGGTGCTGCCTGATCGTCACTCTGACCGTCTGTCATGTCTGGGTCTGGCTGATCCATACAGAAAAATCCAGAAAATCCGGAAAACTATCACAAAACAACACAAAATAACACAATAAAAAGCCAAACGACCCAAAACTACCTCCCAGACAGACTCACTGATCACTTCCTAGAGCTCTGTTTTACAATCCAACCTGTTTCTAAAACCAGTGCTCTGATACCACAAAAGCTTGTCACGACCCGACCCGAGACGAGACGGATCCCGCCCGCGCCGGATCGCGACGGCGAAAATAGCTAACCAGGATCTGGCTTTGGATTAGGTTACTGAACTGATCTTCCAAATTCTTAACTCAACAGAAGCACACAGAACAACAGAGCTACTAAAAACATCAAATGCAGCGGAACAAAACATCTATCTAAATCCTCAGAAAACAAAACCAAACTTATCAGACAGAAATCAGATCAGAAGTCGGAACAGAATCGGAAATCACAACTTACGGACAGACATCAGATCGCATCAGAGTCGTACAGATCGTATCAGAACAGAACAAATCAACAGAGTCAGAAACAGAAATCAGAATCGTACGGATCATATCATATCATAATCACAATTTCGTACAGAACAGAACAGATACAGAAAGTAGTACAGATACATATAGCTAAATGCCCTGACACTGACGGAATCTCTACGGATTCCGGCCCCTTATGCCTCCCTTCCCAGACACTGACTGAATCTCATAGGATCCAGGCCCCTTATGTCTCCCTTTGTGCTCACGGCACCAAAACAGATGTGCTTATAGCACCAAAACAGAATTCATCGGATCCGGAACAGAACAGATATCAGATTTCAGATTGAGCTCATTTCAGATTTCCCGTTTCACTAACTGAATCTCATAGGATCCAGGCCCCTTATAACTCCCTTTTTATAGCTTATACACATAGCATTTCAATTCAGAATAAATACGGACAATTCAGAAATTACCCAAAAATCGGGCAGCACAACGGCAGTATACGGAATTTACACAAAAATTCCTGCAAAGAAAATTTACCGAATTCGCACAGAATACAGATATCAACATTTCAGAACCTTTATTCTACTGCACAGATAAATTCCAATTTCACAGAAAAATCCGGTCGACTAAAAACACAGTCGAATCAAAAATACCCGGACGAAAATCTTCAGAAAATAACCAAAATGTGCACACTCGGCACGTCAACAATATACAGAAAGTTACGCGGTAAAAACTGAACCGTTCAAAAGATACGGACAAAAATCATTAACGAAAACGAAATCCGGACAGAATATACCGCCAAACACGACGGAACTGAAAATTGAGAAAGGCGGAATGTGCCTTACCTCGAGCACAGCAATTTCCTCAACAGTCACTTCGATCGAAAACGGCTCCGCGTCGTCCGAAAATCCACTTTTGCACAAAAGTCCACGACTTTCTCTCTCCTCAGATATTTATTTTTATTTTTCTGATTTTTCTCTCTCTTCAAAACGACTGAAATCAGCTTTATAATACACAGATCGGCCCGGCCGATCGCAGCATCGTCCCGGGACGATCCGACCAAAAGGATCGGCCTGGTCTCCCTTCAGGGCTATTGCATGGACGATATTTTCTACAGTGCCGATCGGCCTGGCCGATGTCTCCAATCGGCCTGGACGATGCATGCAGAAAATCACCTGGAGCAAAACTGGGCAAAATCTGGAGCTAAATTCCACTGATCGTCCCAGGACGATCCCAGATCGTCCTGGACGATACTGGAGCAGATCTTGATATTACATCTCACTTGTCTCTCTCTTCGCAGGCAGTCCCAGAGCTTCCATACAGATTGCCGGCCACGTCAACCAACCTGCCAGTTGTTGGTCCCCCTTTCATCTCAGCACTCACCCTTGCCCACTCAACATTACTGGACTCGTCCAAAAGTAACTCATCAAAGCCTTTTGACCTCTCCATCCTTCAACCAATTAGGAGCTGACACAGGTCTTGAATAATATATTTAATCAGTATATTGTTATGCCAGCACACAGGGCTCAAAAACAGGATTTGGCATCAGAATGTAGATGTGACAACCAGAGGGTATGTCCTGCCGCTCAATATTATATTCATCCTTAAGTGGTCTGAGACTCCGAGTCCTAACAAAATCCCTATATTAATTTAAATATTGATCTTGGTTCGTTAAAGTTCGTCATGGGTGACGTTGAAATTGCCAAAGAAAAAAAAAATTGTGGTCCTAATTCTGTTGTGTTGCATTCATGAAATAAATTCGT
Source organism: Dendrobium nobile (assembly GCA_022539455.1). Taxonomy (NCBI): domain Eukaryota; kingdom Viridiplantae; phylum Streptophyta; class Magnoliopsida; order Asparagales; family Orchidaceae; genus Dendrobium; species Dendrobium nobile. The sequence goes on from CM039730.1 coordinate 47,114,464, forward strand.
ATTTATTTGCTAAATATATTAGTTGATATTAAATCATTATTGTGAGTTCATTTTATTTGAAAATTAAATACAATATAATATATATAATTATTCGAGCTATAATATATGTAATTTCTTATATGCGAATAATTTCATGTGCAGTCCAAATTTTGAAGTTAATTATAAGATGTTTATTTAAATTATATATTAATATTAAATTTCCTGGCTGAAAATTTGCATATTGCTACCATGGAAGCTACAAGCAGAGAGGACAAAAGGCAAGGAGCACATGCTGCAAAGAAAGAAAGAGAGCTGAAACTGGAGGAAGTTAGGAACCAATCACTAGTGTTTTTCTTTTTCTAAAAAATTTCCACCAAATTACTAGTCAAAGTCAAGCTTTTTTCCATTTTCCTTTCTCTTTCACATTATTTGAATATAATTTGTTTAATCATTCTACTTCATCATTGGAGAAATTATTCTGTACATGTGCGGTCACCAAGTCGTTTGGGAGTACATCAGAGTGCGTCACGTTATCCGGTACACAGCAATACACATCACCGATATATAGAAAAAAATAACATGGTGTGCTCTGATTTGCATCCGGACGTCGCCCGGTGACCGCACAGAACAATTTTTCTCATCATTGATGGGAGTAAAGCCAAAAAGTCTTATTTAGATAAAACTGCAGGTGCCGGTTCCTTTCAGCCATTCACTCATGTTCTTATCAGAATCTGAAGGCTTCAATAATTGGATGTAAAGTTGTTCATCATGGTGGACTCAAAGTTAATTGTAAAAAATAGAGTTGAAAGAAGGAGAAAGAGATGTGGACCTATCTCTTTTGATAAGAGAAGATTGAGACAAAAATAAAATAAAAATTCAGAGAAAATTATTTTATGAAGACTTCTAATGAAATGTCATGTGACTTCTTCAGATGATTTTTTTAGCAGATTTTATATCTCTATCAGTGATTTATTAGGCTTCGTTTGTGATAATTTTTTATTATTTTTTAAATCAAAATTTTAGTACTAAAACTCTATTTTAAAAAGCAATAAAAAAATAATCATAAATGAAATCTTATTTGCAAGAAAAACATCAATATCAATATCATCCAATTGCATAAAAATAATAAATGTATGGAACGCGAATAGATTAAACTTGGTGTGATTATCTAATGTAGTATACTAGTTATACCTGTAGATGAATGCTAGCCATGGGAACTTCAAGTGAGCTTTGAATATAGGAGAGTTTGTTTTGATAGATTTTATTGGTCAAATAACCACGATTAATGAGAGATTAAGGAATTCCCTCGTGTGATTTTAATCATCTGAGATGTAGTTCAACGACACGAGTCTTAAGAAATTTTAAACTTATGTTTTATTTGAGACGGTTTTTTTACCACTTTATACAACATCTTTTTTATACGAAAATTTCATGAAGAGCAGCAAAAAAATAGTGGCAAAAAACTATCTCAAACGAAGCATTAGACTAAATATGAGCTATAGATAGTTCAAGCAGGCTCTCGATCAAGGTCGTCTTGAACCCATTTAAAACCATCAAAATAATATGATAAAGCTGACAAATGGGGAAAGGAATACACCAATGAATTCATGTTACTCTCAAAAAACAGTTTGAAGTGTTGTGTAAACAATTATAGCAGGAACAAAATCAATAACACAACACAAACAATCACAAAGAACATGGTGATTTACGTAGTTTGGCGAAGAAGCCTACGTCCACGGGGAGGGGATAATAATTTCACTATATTGGAGAACAATATGGATTAAATACTCTCAAGCTCTCTCTTGTACTCACATACAATAATAGGCTGTAGGGCTTAATTTTTAGATTTAAGATAGAATAATTTAGGAAAACGCTTCATGAACTAATCCCCAATCAAATCCAAATAAACTCCCATTTAAATCAAATAATTAAAAACTAATTAATTCCCTAATCAATGATCCATTTAAAGATTTACAAATAAAGCTTTATTATGACTTGAAAATAAATCTAAATCAATAATCTCCACCTCATCTTTCACTTCAAAAAGTGGAATATGACAAATCAGGCTCTAATATTAGAACGATTACATGGTTGCCTATGTAACCCCCTCCCAAGTGATCAAGTCGAACATAGTTCTTCAAACAAGTGGGCAATTAGTCATGAGTCATGCACCAATATCGTGGTGACAACATCTCCAAGAATGTATCAATTATATCTTCTAAATATCTCAGGATACTCTTCCCAGCTTGCAAATGACTCTTTCATGTATCATGTATGAACCTCCTCACAATGCCTATTACTTGTGCAATGTTTGGATCAAGCTGCTCTGAAATCATACCAAACTGTGCTACAAGTGCCAATTAACCATGGGATTCTTAATCATTGGGGAGAACGCCTCATCATAAGCAATCTCTTCCCATTGTGTAGATCCTTGGTCACCAACCTAGCCTTGTACTGCATATCAGCTCCATGAGATCCTTCCTTCTTTGCATGCATCCATTTGCACCCAATAACCCTCTTCCATAAATCATAATCAAGATTGTCCACCTCTTCCTTATAGTAATTAAGAACTTCAGCCTCCGTGGTTGAAAGTACAAATGCAATGTGATCCCTCAATCAAGCTAGTTTTAAGATGTTTTGATGCTTAGCCCTATTCCTTGCAATAGATTCACGAGCAGGAATCTCCTCAACTTCATCTTCTACCTCTCGATCTGCAGTTGAATCAGGTACCTAGGGAGAAATGATATGCCTTTGTGGAGCAAATGGAGTTGCATCAAACTCCAACTTCTGCAGCACATCTATGATCTCAATAGAACTCTCCACCTATTTAGAGTCTCGAAGTTTCAACATGTTAGCCTCATCAAAAGTAGCATCCCTACTGATGACAATTCTCTTCTCTACTTGACTATAGAATTTGAAGTCATTGACTCCACGTATAAAGCCAATAAAGATTATCTTCTTTTCCCTTTGTTCCAGTTAATCATTCTAAACATGGTAATAAGTTGGACACCAAAATACTCGCAAGTGCTAATAATCTATAGCAAGATGTCCTGACCATATCTCCTTTGGGGTCTTCTTTTCAATAGTTGCAGAAAGCAAACAGTTCACCAAGTGACATGCAGTGTATTTCCTCTTATTAATATACTTTATCCAACCTAGTATTTGTTAACATACACCTAACTTTCTCCACCAAAGTTTGGTAGATCATTTTTTCCATCATGTTATGCCGCAGTGTCTCCTTAATAGTGAATTGATGTTCTATCCTAGATCTCTGACACTCCTGCAAGAATGCATCAGAAGTGTAGTCGCCCCGTTGTCTAATTTAATGCATATGATACTTTTGTCAGTCTGAGTCTCAATTAAGTTCTTCCAACTTCTAAAAATCTCTAATACCTCGCTCTTGCGCCTTATGATGTACACCCAAACATATATCGAGCAATCATCAACAAAAAAGATAAAATGTCATCGCCTGCCGAATGATGTTGTCTACATCAGGCCCTAAACATCTGTATGAACATACTCCAAGATACCATTTATATTATGGATGACTTTACCAAATGATACACATGTATTCTTGCCAAACACACAATGTTCACAATAATTAAGCTTGCAAGTACTTGCTCCTTTAATCATTCATTCACCAAAGCCATAAGAGAAGCCTCTCCAGCATGAGCTAGCCGCATATGCCATAATTCATTGACATTAGAAAAATCATCAACAACAGTAGTCATTTCAATTATTGTTCTTTCCTGAAGATAGTAAAGGTTGTGGTGACAAACTCCTTTCAAATAAATCAGTGATCCATGATATATCTTCATAACTCTTGCCTCAATGACTACCTTGTAGCTCTTGGTCTCTAAAGCCCCAACATAAAACACATTCTACATTATATATGTAATCTTCCTCATATCAGTCAGCTCTCTCACAGTACCCTAATACATTCTAATGAAGATGCTCCCTACAACAATTATATGATAGCTTGATCATTTCCCATGTTCACAACACCATTATCAAGATCCTTCTATGTATAGAACTACTCCATGATGAGACATATATGATAGGTAACACCATTATCTAAAATACAACATAAACTATCTAAATACAAACTCTGAGAGATCACAGATAGTGTTACATTTGAATCTTCGTTACACTCTTCCCGCTGTGATTAGCCTCAATGGAAACCCTCTTTCCCTTCTCCTTTAGCTGTGAAGCCCCAAGATCTAACTTGGAAAGAATGTCAATCAATCTAACAACAATTTACCAGAGTTATCTATAAACCTTCAGTAAGCAATCTATCACACATCTATAAAATTTAAACATCAATATACAAGTCAATTCACATCTCAAAACATCATATACAATACTCAGGAACTAAACTATCAATACAAGTAGAGAAATCTATCCTGTCCTGAGTACAAAAGAATCATCTATCGATCAAAAGACAAAAAAAAAACCTGAAGATCTGGATCAATTCCTATCTCCTGCTCCCGAGCCCTGACCTGAAAATATCAACCACATATAATGAGCTTTACAAAGCCCAGCAGGTCACCTAATACCTATAACTGAAATCAAAGCACGGCTATGCTATCAATATGCATGTCAGTCAATCACAGTCAATCAATCTATATCAGTCAATGATCAATGAGTCTATGCAGTGGAAATCAAATCAGTAATCGATGCAATCCGAAAATCAATAGTCAATAAAACCAGTCAATGCAGCGGCAGGCAAATCAATCATTTCAATTTAATCAATAAATCAATATCCGTCAATCAAATCAATACAATCAATTCAATACGATCTAATTAATGAAATCAATCGAGGAAAGCAATACGATAAATTTCAATCCATTCTGACAAGAAATCTATACAACAGTCAATACGGTGCAGAACAGTAGGCAGTAGTACGATGTCCATGTTCATGCTCAATACAGTATCTATATCTATTAATATCTATAACAATGCTCAGTAGTATCTATGTTCAGTAGTCAATCGATGAAATCAGTGAAATCGTACGATACAGTAAACCCGATCAAATCCGTAAAATCCGTAAATCAATACATTAAACATGCAATCAATACGATAATACTGAACAATGTATAATCAATGGTCATGTTGCTGTTGTAGAATTCATATTGCTGTTGTAGATATCAATACATTGGTTCTATGAAAAGAGTCGTCACTCTATTGCCCGTCGGCCGCCCGTCGGCATATAATCTCCTTATGACTCCCATCGTTATATCCATGATCCATGATCTATGATTTAAAGGAAAGCCCGTCGGCCCACCATCCTGTACAGGTATCATCTCCAACCAATGTTCAACCAGGTTATACGTGTTTCAGTATCAATAAGCAATCAATAATCAATATTAGAGCAATCATATCAATAATCATAGGCATATCGATTCAATCTATCAATTTCAGTCAAATCAGGAATCATACAAAAATCGGGCAGAGTAACAGTAGTCTATCGAATTTAAACAAAAATCCTGCAAAAAGACAAATTCTGAATTTCTCCAAATTACAACAGAATAACCACGGCATCAATACAAGACTATTATTCTATAGAAACCAAGTCAGAAAACATCCTGATAATTTTCTATTCGATAAAAACCGCGTAGAACCAATTCCGACCGGAAGAAAATTCGTAGAATACAGTCAAATCGTGTAGAATAATCATATCTATAACACTCTAAAAGTTGTGCGGTGAAAGTTGTGTCAATCTCAAATCGGGTCAATTATTCGACTACAAAAATATAAATCCGGACATATCTCGATAAAAATACAACATCTTTGAAAACAGAAACAGGATTCGGAGTCCTTACCGCGAGATAAACAAATCTTCTAACTGCGTCGTCGGACGAAAAGCGCTCCACGGGCTCCAAAACCAAGCTTCCTCTTCTCTTTCCTTCTCTTTCTCTCTCTTGCCTTTCCTCTCTCCAAAATGAATCCAAAATATCTCAAATCCGATATTTATTAACACTGATCGTCCTGGACGATCCAAATTTCGTCCTGGTACGATGGGTTCTCTGGACAAATTTCGTACAGACGAAATCCAAATTCGTCCCGGGCGACTTGCTCTCTGGATAGATTTCGTACAGACGGATCGTCCCGACTGCTCCAGGTTCGTACAGACGAAAATGGCAGATTTCTTCACAAATTTCTTCAGTTCGTCCAGTACTAAACCCAGTTCGTACAGACGAACTGCACAAAAAAAAATCAGCTTTTTGAAGGGTTTTACATTAGCTTTGAGCAATATTTCTTCCAATGACCAATCTCCACGCATAAAACACACTGCTTCTTCCCAAGATTATGCCACGAGACCTACCATGTTTGTTATCGCCCTTTTTCTTCTTCTCAAATCTTCGATCCTTGTTGGAGTGTGAGAGCATTAGCGGAATCCATCTTTGCATACACCTTGTCGCGACATGATTCAGTAATACATTGATCACCTCACCACAGTTCAAGACCTATTTCTCATGAATGAGCATCATCATAAAGTTTATGTACTCATATGGGAGCGAATTCAGTAGAAAGAGCTCCTTATCTTCATCTCCAACTTCCTTATCCAGATTCAAAAGATCTGCTAACAGCTTTATGAAATCATTCAAATGCTAATCAATTGCAGTCCCATGTATCATCTGAAACTTTTAGAGCTGACGCTTCATATGAAGTTGATTTTCTATGATCTTAATTAGGAACTTATTCTCTAAAGTCTTCCACAGCTTCACAACAAAAAGTTTCCATCATCAGCCCAAACTTGATCTCTTGAGACAAGCAATTTCTTATCAAGCCACAAGCACTCTGATTTATTTTTAGTCAACCTTTCTATGACGTCTCTTTTGGACATTCATCACTGTCCAAAACATCCTCTAGATTCAAAGAGCACAGCCTATCCATCACTTCACATTGCCACATGTCAAAGTCGTTTCTTTTGCTGTCAAATTTTATCACATCAATTTTAACAGGATAGGTAACCACCTGATGGATCGATGCATTCTCTACAATCCAGGTGGATGTATCCATGGCTCCACTGGATTGCATAAGCTCCACTAAATTGCAATCTCCATATGATGTTAGAATTGCACCAATTTGTCCCTCAATATGCTTCCATCAATGATCCAAAATATAAATTAAACAATTGTAAAATCAAACAATAGTCTTGATTGTTTCTCCTCCCAAGGCTAATTTGGAGTAAAAACTGCTCAATCTCGTGCTCAAGTCCAAATTCAGCCTTTGTGCGACCCGCAAGCCATTTGATTTGCAAAAAATCACACATAGCTGAAACTTGTTCTCGAGCGAAACTCCTCTATGTGTGGCACCATACCCGATCGAGCCTCCCTGATCTTGTGTCTTGTGATATGTCTATGACCCAAGTAGTTGCACCTTCAGGTGTGCACTAAACGTTACTCATGTGCAGTACCAATTAATCCAAAACCTTCACGTGCCTCCACGTTGCCGTGAGATCGAGCATGTGCTCCTTTGCTCAATTGCATGACATGTTCCACTTCTCCAGTCTTGGTACATGCCTGTAATGCTTGTGCAACCTAGTCGAGTGCCCTACTGTCGAGCCAAATTGTGCCTGGGTCGCCCATATCAGTCTAGACTCCTCGCACAGAACTCACATTGCCTGATTTGCTCTGACTAGACCACTAGAAACCGCGCATTAGGCAAGCACGCTTTCATTTGGCCTCCATCCAAATGTGATCCTGGCCTTGCATTATGCTCGAAAACTCGTGCTTCAAATGCCGCACACCTGCCTCCTTTACATGAGCACCTCCTGCTTGCAAGTCGAGCACGCCTTCCTTCGCCTGGATGAAACCGCAAGATCATAGGACGAAATATCCTACTCTTCACGCCGTTACCGAAAATCGCTTAAATCCGGCTATGATATCACTAGTTGTGAAAACAACTGGAATAAATTCAATAACGAACACAAACAATCACAAAGAATATGTCGATTTACGTGGTTCAGAGAAAATGCTTACGTCCACGAGGAGGGGATGATGATTTCACTAAATTGAAGAAACAAATAAAAATTACAATTGCTCTCAAGCTCTTTCTTGTGCTCGCATACAACAACAACCCCCAAGGCTTAATTTATAGATTTGAGATAGAAAAATTTAGTAAAAAAGCCTCCTAAACTAATTCCCAATCAACTCCAAATTAAATCTCCAATTAAATCAACTAACTAGAAAATAATTAATTCCCTAATCAATGATTCATTTAAAAATTTATAAATAAATCTTTGAAAATAAATCCAAATCAACATGAAGGTATCCAGATTAATTAGCACATTCCTTTTTGGTGAAACTTTGGTAGATAATGCCATGAAAAAGACTAACATGGAAAATAAATATGGTGGAAACTCTATCGTGTAATGAAGAGAATCAAGCATGCATAAAAAGAAAGATTCAAATCATGAGTGGCTTCTCTTTTAATCTTTTTGCAATGGTGGATAGTGAGCCAAAGCAGAAAAGCAAGAAAAGCGACTACTCTTCATCCCGCATGCTCAGCAGCAGAAATGGCGGACAGCATGCAATGGAAGTGGAGAGGAGTTTTGTTTCCTTTGAAAGTTTTTTTTTCTTCTTCTAATTATCTAAGTGCTTATTAGCTAGGGATCATTTTTAGTTTATTGATTCTGTTTTTATTTTTAAATTATTTTTTAAATATTTTTATTTATTGTATTTTTACCTATTTTATTTTTAGTTTAAAATATTCAAACTAATTTTCATATGCTTGGAATGTTTTTAAAAATAACTATTAAACCCATCACGATTAGCATAAAATACAAATGAAAATTTAATCAGGTAGAATTTTTATCAAGATGGGCATATATAACTTTGAATTTATACTAAAATTAGTGATACATCTAATATTTGCAACTATATGAGGGCACTTAAATTTATTCGGACAAAAATTTTATCAGAATATACTGGCATGATTTTATTTATTTTTTCTTTTTTCTTTTCTGAGGAACGGGGTATCCTCCCGCTGTCATTCTCGAAAGGACGCTTGGTTGCATGACTAATCCTCGGCTGGCCTAGAACACCCCAGAAACCTCCTGACCCGCACTTGATTGGGCCCCACTTAAGAGGCGTTGCCGCTCGAGAAGAATCAAGCACGAGTTGGATACCGTACTCGTCCACCAACCAAGCTAAACGGTGAGATTTTTTCCCCTTAATATTTGATCCAATTTAAGATCAAAAGGGCATCAGTCACTTGCGTATTTGGCAAGAAGTACAATCCAAGGATTAGCTAAGCTTAGTAAAGTAAAACCAATCAATGAAACAAAACTGTTGTTAGCTTCACGGCTGATTTACCAATCAGGCCTGCAACTATTGTATATAATATTATATAAATGTATTTCTGAATACTAGTAAATTGTTAAGTGTGCAGTCTATATGTAATTAATTATTTAGGATAAGTTTTGATTTTGATTTTCATGATTGGGGCCTATCAAATTTGAAAATCATTCATATTTTATATTTTAAGATTATTGGTTATCAATTCAATATCTATTCATAATTAATTCTTAATACTATCATTCACATTTAATCCTTTGCATCTACCACCTTATGATGTAATGATTGAAAATGTAAGAGTAAATAGTTAGTTTTATGTGTCCACAATAAGAAGCAATAATAAAAATATAAGAGAGTATGAGAGATGGAGAGAAGAGGGGGTGTCATACAAAAATGTAGAACTAATATAAATGATGTTTTTGTTCATATAAATATTTTAAAAGACACTTATGGGCCTGCTATGGTTTTGTTTGGGACAGATTTCTTATTGCTTTCTAAGCAAGTTTCTAATACAAAATTTTTTAGTTCAAAAAAATTTTGTATTAAAAAAGTTGCTTTAGGAAGCATTAAAACATTGGCTTCGTTTGGGATGACTTTTGTTTTGCTTCTTAAAATAGAATTTTAATACAAAAATTTTATTTTTTAGCTAAAACTCTGTTTTAAAAAATAATAAAAAAGTCGTCCCAAATGAAGACTTATGCTTCATTTGGGACGGTTTTCTTTCTGCCTCTTGAAGCAGCTTTCAAGTACAAAAATTAAAATTTTGTACTAAAAAAGTTGATTCAAGAAACAGAAAGAAGACCGTCCCAAACGAAACCTTAATCATTTACTCATACCAACTTATCATGCCACTATAAAATATACGAAAATCAACTACAACAAGAAGTCATGAAGATAGGAGAGAGAGAAAGAATGAGAAAATGAGCGTAAAAAAAAAAAAAAGTTTACTTAAAGGGGATTTCTTCGAGACATTAAAAAAAGGAGTAAGAGTTTTTATTTATGATTCTAGTATGAGAAGAAGCTCTCAATCATATCATTTAATAGTTTTTATTTAGATTCCACAATGGAGAAGAGAGGGGAAGAGTAAGTGCACAAGAACTATTATTTCATTTTTCCCATCTAGCCCTCATATTAGTAGGAATTACATTTAAGGTGTTACCCTTCCCAACAAAGTACATAATAAATCATCATTTATCCCCTTCCAAACTTCTAACATATGAAAAATATATCAAAGAAAATCCTTTTAACCAAATACTACTATATATATATATATTATGAAGTCAATAGCTCACTTAAACTCGTTCTTTATTCTATTTATTCTAAGATCAGGCTTTCAATCGTGGGCTTGTAGGCCAGAATCGGGCCTTAGCCTATTTTAAAATGAAGCCCATAGTAAGTTTATGATGAAATTACTGCTATTATATTATTGAACAACACTAATCTCAGTCTAAAAATCCTAAGGGGCTGTTTGGTATCGGATTTACAGCGGGATTTAAGTCGGATTTACACTAAATTCAGCCAAACAGTTTTTGTGCGCGCGTTAAATCCCGGATTTACGGATTTACAGCTTAAATCCGGGATTTAATAAATCCGAGGGGTAGCCGGATTTAGTAAATCCGAGCGGGATTTATCTGAAGAAGCGCGCGAAATGGAGAAAGTTACCTTCACAGCCAGCGAGCTCCTGTTCTTGCTTCCGATCAAAATGCCGTAAATTCCGATCCGGGTTGAAGTCGTCGCAGGAGCGAAGTCGAACAGCCACGAAGAAGCCGAAGAAGCGACGCCTGCAATCTCTACACCTCCTGCGAAAGCAACTGAGCCGAACAGCAACGACGAAAAGAGAAGATGAAAGGCAAACCCTAGACGCCTCTAAGTTATTATTGATTAACTTAATTAATATAATTTAAATTATTAATACTTAAGTAAATTAATTAAATAGTTAATTGTATAATTAGTACATAAATTAATTATCTAATTTAACTTAATTATATAATTAGTAATTAAATATTAATATAATTAGATTAATTAATGTAACTTAATATATCTATTATTAAACATATAATTAATTGTATAAATAATAATTAATGAGTAATTTGTACTTAACATATTATTAAATTTATAACACATTATATTTTTTATTTTTAATTACAAATTTATTTTGAAGTTATAATTATCTTCTTCACATTTAAATGTCTAACTGCTATAAATCTTGAAATATGTTACCAAACAGTTTCTCCGGATTTAACAGGATTTAATATTTGACGTACCAAACAGTTTTCAGGATTTAACACATTTCGGATTTACTAAATTCGGATTTACAGAATTTACTAAATCCCACTAAAGTTAAATCCCACTTGTTGCCAAACAGCCCCTAAGCCATACTCACGGTAATCCAGTAGGATATCTATGCTAAATTATTTTCGGAACGCGACCTCCTAAATCTCTGGCCTAAACCCTAGCACCAAATTCCGCGCGGCAAGAGAAGATACCGCAGCTAGAAGATAGCTAGAAGGGGAACTAATCAATGGGGATTCCTGCATTCTACCGTTGGCTAATGGGCAAGTACCCGCTTTCAGTCGTTGATGTCCTCCAAGAAGACACTAAGTCTGTGGATGGCGTTTCGGTGCCGATCGATTCCAGCAGGCCAAACCCTAACGGTGTTGAGTTTGACAATTTCTACCTTGACATGAACGGAATCATCCACCCTTGTTTCCACCCAGAGGACCAGGTTTGGCGTGCTACTTTCGTAATGAGTTTATTAAACAAACATTTAACCATTTTATTCGGCTTCATTTCGCTACGTAATTTTGTCGCCAGCCTTCCCCTGAAACGTATGACGAGGTATTTAAGTCGGTTTTCAAATACATCGATCACCTCTTCTCTATAGTTCGACCGAGGAAGCTTCTTTTTATGTCAATCGGTTAGTAGGGAGCCATTAAACTTTTTTACTTGTAAAGCAGTTCTTTTGACATACAGGCTGAGCTCTATTTTATCTTATATTTGTGCCAGACGGAGTTGCACCCAGAGCAAAGATGAACCAGCAAAGAGCAAGGCGATTTAGAGCTGCCAAAGAATCTGCTGATGCAGTGGGTTTGATTGAAATGCCTTTTGTTGGTCTGCATCTTATTCATTTGATAACATGTGTGCATTGTTTTAGGCAGTAGAATTAGAGAAGCTACAGTCTGGCTCAAAGTTAGAAACTGAATCTAAGGAAAGAAGCAAGCTGGATTCAAATGTTATAACTCCTGGAACTGAATTCATGGCGGCTTTATCTTCCGCGCTGAAGTACTACATTCACATGAGATTGAATAGTGATCCAGGATGGAAGGGCGTCAAGGTAAGTTTCAGTTTCATTTTCTTTGTCTGCATTATGTTATTATAGTAGTAACTCACATATGCTCCTAGGTCATTCTTTCTGACGCCAATGTGCTTGGGGAAGGAGAGCATAAGGTAGCATCATTTATTCGTTTACAGAGAAATCTTCCTGGTTTTGACCCCAATACACGGCATTGCTTGTATGGGTTGGTAAATGCTATTCCTCTTTGTTTTCTTTTTCTCAATGATTTGATGGTTTTCTTAAGAAATAAGTGAGTTATACATGTTTGTTGCAGGATGCTGACCTGATCATGCTGGCACTGGCTACACATGAAATACACTTTTCAATACTTAGAGAGGTTAGCATCTGAGTAGCGTCTACAAACCCATTTGATTTGTTGTCTCAGTTTTTCCTGCTAAATGCACCTTTGATCATATGGTTGTGTGATATAGGATGTTCGCATGGCTCAAAAGAATGGTAGAGCCATAAATTTTGCTAAGAATGCCAAGGCAAACAGTAACAAAGAAAATAAATCCAAAACAGAAATTTCCAATGGCATTACAAAAAAGAGGTTTCAGGTTTGTTCTTTTACTGCATGCTACCTTGGCTTCTTATAAGGTGTTTTCTTGTTGACTTAAAGTCTCAAGTTTAATGAAAAATGGTCCTATTCTATGATTATCTTCATCAATATGGTGTATTCCTCAAATGTATATTAAATTGGATTTCTCATGGATTTCTTATATATTCCTCAAATTTATCATTGTTGTGATCGTAACCTACCTAGTGACCGTTGTTGTCAAGTGAAAAGCTTTTCTAACCAACCACTATATGTAAACTGCATCTTCCCAGATTTTTTTTTTTTGCAAAATAATAGTTTTTTGGTTATTCCTCCCTCCATTGCTATGAATAAAAGTATTTTCTTAATAGATTTAACTTTCCATGCATCAATAACATCGTTTTCTTGTTCAAATTTGAATTCAAATATCGCAAAAGAAACAACACTTTGTACCCTGCTTTCAGGCATTATGTATACTCTTATCTCTTCTTTTTTCCATTTGTTTTTTTCAGTAAAATGTGCTGTATATTGCATGCTGTGCATGCATTCAGTCAAACTTAGGATATTATAACATCTCAACATTTATTTGATTCCTTTCTATCATTAAAATGAAAGTTAACATTCAGTAATAATTTTGTTATGCCCTCTTTATTGTTAAACCCTCTCTTAATTTTTATTTCATGGTGTGGTAAACTTGTGGATAGTGGATATTATTTGCCAAGTAGGAATACTAATTTGCTACCTTGTTCAATGACAAAGAAGAATATCATTTTGATAAAAATTGCTTTTATGCTGATTGCTGATATGATTTAATTTTCAAGAGTGATTTTTCTTCAAAATAATTTTGATGTGATCATTATTAGGCGTTTGGTTGCTATTAACTAGAGGTAAGATTGTATGATTAAATTGGAGATGGACATTATGAGTATTGGTGATTAGATGATATCATAATGGCTTAAAGGTTGATTCTAGATTTTCACAATTTGGTCTGTGTGGATCTAAATATTGGGCATTAAAAAAATCATTGATATCTAAGTTTAGCGTGATAAAAAAGAGAATTTAAATATGATGTGTGACAACATTAGGAAGAAAATCAATGAATGATCATATTAGAGGAACAGTTGATGTGAAATATATTGAAGATAATTTAATTGAAAATTAGCTTAGTTGGTTTGTACATGCAGAATGCACGCACACACCTATATATATATATATATATATATATATATATTCTTTTTACTCACTTTCAAAAGGTAGTGGGTTGTGTTATGGGGGGTGGGGGTGGTGTTTCCATTTTATTATAAAAGGGACAATTGATGGTTCGAAGGTGGCTTTGTAGAATCTCTCTCTTATCCTATTTGTTCTTTCTCTTTCTTTATATGTTTACCTACCTGTTTGTCTATCAATTAATTTATCTATCAACCTTAGTAAACTGCTAGGCCTTGCTTTAGAAATGAATGATCTGAACTAATTAATCAAATCTCTAGCCTGACTTATTTCTTTGAATCAGGGTTTATTTGTGGTAGAAATGCAGATCCTGAACTGTTTAATCAAATCACTAGCCTGGCTTGTTTCTTTGAATCAGGGTTTATTTGTGGTAGCCTTTCCACAACTTTTTTTCCAGAATCTTTTACTGTTTTTTATCTTTTTTTTGCTAAAACTTTGTTCTGGCTTTTGAAAACTTTTATGATAATAAGCAGTTTTCTTACGATGGGATCTGCTAGGGGTGGTAAGAAATCTGTTATCAAATTTTTTATATAGGAATAGTTTATAGTTCCAAAAACAACTTAAAAAATTATACTTTGCTCACAACAGATCTAAAATTATTTTTATAGGTAGTCGCAACTCCCCAAAATGAAATCTTAGTCTTGAGGCAATGATATTTACTTCCTTAAACCAGGGATAATACTCCATTATATTTCTTCATTTAACTTCATTTAACTCCTAAAAAATGTCATAGGACTATTGTGTCCTAGAATAAAAAAAGAAAAAAAAAATCCTAAAAAATGCTGTTCAGCATATAATGGATGTTCATTTGGTTCCTTTCTGCTTTATAAATATATAAATTCAAATAGTATTGCTAAGTACAAAGAAATGCTATTATTTTCAGCTTGATAGCCACTAAAACCCTCACAATATAGTTGTCTGATGCTAGCTGTAGCCTTGCTTTGATGTAGTGCGTAAATTCATTTAGGGATCAGTAATCGAGAGCAATATCACTAAAGAAAAATCATGATTAGGGGAAATCCATTTTTACGTCCATAAACCTTACCTTTTTCTTACTATTTATCGGGGTAGTTAAGAAATCCAGGAAAATTATATCAAGTAAACCCTTCATGAATAATAGGGATTATTCTGTTGTTCAGATTATTTTGTTTGTTTGATAGTGCAGATGGATCAAGTTATTGAAATCTCACTTAGAAATCCAATGTCAGAAATGATTACCTATGCATAATCTTTATGCTCAGAAATCATCTTATCGTACCTCATATTTCCTTATGATACATCTTTACTTGTTTTCGCGAATTGCTTTTTGGCCGGATACAGCTTAAATCATTTTCATCGCAGTTTCTCAAAATTTGGGTTCTTAGGGAGTATCTATCACATGACCTAAAGATACCAGATCCAGTGGTGAAGATAGATTTGGAACGGTTGATTGATGACTTCGTATTCATTTGTTTGTTTGTTGGAAATGATTTTCTTCCTCATATTCCCTCACTGGAAATTAATGAGGTAATTTTTACATCTTATTCTTCTTTCTTTTCTCATATTTTATTATGCATAATAATTCTGCAGTTCTTCAGTGCATTTGCAGGATAGGAGGAAGCTCGTTTATATAATGTTTTTCATATACTGTATAAATGATACTCTGTAATTACATGTGCACTGTTCCACATCTTTGCATTCTCAAAGTCATTTAAACCACATGTTTGTTTTTTCTTACATAAACTTTTAATGTAGGGTGCAATTGATCTGCTAATGGCAGTCTATTGTAAGGAGTTCAATACATTGGGCGGTTACTTGACTGATTCCATTAAGGTTTGTTGTTAGAAAGTTTTTGCATTCTTTATGTTTTGAGCAATCCCTCTTTTCGTTTATGATTTTTGGTTGACAATTTATAGATGTCAGATAGTTAATTCTATCTCTTGGACCACTTTTTCATTTATTTAACTTCTTTTTTGGCATATAATAATCATGACGTGTATTTACTCTTTGGTACATGATGTGTTAGAGTGCAAGTTTTCAAATGTAAGTAAATGATGGGATGCATGATATACAAACATTCAATATTTAGAACTTGCAGGTTAGAAACTACCAATTAAAACAGTTGCTCATCCACTTTTAACACAATAGAGAAATCCACAAAACTATCGACATGATAATTTAATATTGCTTAGAATGAGGAAACTTCATGAAATTTTAGAAAAACAAAATTATACTTTGATCAAGAAATACACTGCAATAAAAAAATCAAATTGTAAAAAATATGAGTAAAATTAAGAATGCTCACAGAACCAAGCACAAGTTATGATGACGATAAATTAACATGGTAAGAGTTCAGTTGACCTCAATTGATTGAGGCTAATGATGATGGTGATGCTTATCTTAATATATTTGATTGTTCTGCCAGAATTGGCCATTAATGTTTGTCACTTTTTCTGTTTTGTAAATGAAGACACCATGAATTGCAAGCTTCTGTTCATTTTTTAACAATTTTTTTATAATTATGACCTTATATTCATAAAACCTTGAACTATCTTTTATTACTACACTTCTTTTCGTGATTTCCATATTCGCATATGTGACAACGCTTGCTTCAAGATCTGCAGGTGGATTTGGCACGTGTGGATCACTTCTTACAAATAGTTGGATCCTATGAAGAAGCTATCTTCAAAAAGCGTTATCAGGTCCCTAGCTCATGATACTTGCAGCTTTCACATTTTCTGATTTGTATAAATAGACATATAGCATTTTGCCACTTTCCAGTATAGATGATTTGTTTACTTAAATTGGTAAGACTGCGTGAATTTTGCATAATTGATTATTGGCATTGTTTCTCTTCATTCTTGTAGTATTTGTTTTTTAGTTTTTAACATATGCTGTTTCAAGACAGCTTTAATGTAGTATAAATGCGTGATTTGTAGATTTCTTCTTAAAGTGTTAGTTCACTAATTTTGATGTTGCAGAAATGGCCTAAATTTATGCTCGCTAAATGGCTTTTGACAACATCAATGTTTATAAGTGGTTACAGTTAGGTGACAAGACGAAATGTGATTAATATTTCATGGTTTATGTCCAGCATGCAGATCAAAATCCAATTAGGTTCTGAGACTAGTTTTGCATTTTTGATTGTACTAATAGAATAATATTAAAATGGTACAGTTGAGTGCCTCTCAAAGAGTAATGTTTTTCAACTTGAATCATTTCTTAGCAAACAGTCATAATCAACCTTGAAAATAAATGAATCTTTCTTTTGCAAAGTGGCTAAGTTCATGAGCAGCTACGATACAATCCAAAGTATTTTTCCCTTCAATGAAAGCACAATGAGAATGATTAACAAAACTAAGAAGGAAGTTCTTATGTCTGTTAACTAAAGCTTTGGTAAAATTTTTGAAGGTCCCATTAAGAAGACAAATAGGTTTAAAATATTCATAGTTCTTACAGACAGTTTTTTAGAATTAAGGCAAATTAAAGCATAGCTCAAGCATGAAAGAAATGCCTTACCCAAAAATATCTTCAGATGTACTCATCAGATCAAAATGAGTAGATTCCCGCTTGTTGAAAATTCCACATAAGTCTAAGCAATTTAGAAGCTTTGAAAGAGAAAGAAACATCCTTTAATCTCTTTTAAAGAAATTGGGTGACTCCAAATCTGTTAAGTAATGATCATTAGAAGGGTAAAACTTATGAAAATCAACGAGCATTTGGTTGGAGCATTATGTTTGAATAGGTTATTGAAGTAGTCAGTAAAAACTGATAACAATTCTTTTGGATTAGTAATAAAGCCCCCATCTCTTTGAATTTGTTGTGAAATTTCTTTTATTTCTTCCGACTTTCCGCCTATGGTGCTGATAAATTTCTTCCTGCAATTTGTTGTAAAGCCACTTTCTTCCTTTTATTCAGCTTTGACTTAAATTTGATTAAGTTTAGCTATTATGTTGGTCTTTCTTCTTGCTTGATAATTTTTTGGTGCCTCATCCAAGTCTTAAGACACCTCTTATGCTGTGTAAGTTTCTCAAATAACCTTTTTACTATATCATCTGGAGATATGACAATAGTCAATTGGAGTGAGATTTATATTAAAATAAACCTGAAAATTATTAAAAAAATAGCTTAGTGGTTGCTTTTTATCCTCCATTAGGGAAAATAGCATATGATAGGAGGCAAGGAAGAAACAATCTAATTTAGCTAAGATCTCATCAATTAGATTATTAGATAAATTGAAGGATCTTTTCAGTAGGCAAGGAAGAAACAATCTAATTTAGCTAAGATCTCATCAATTAGATTATTAGATAAATTGAAGGATCTTTTCAGTTGAATTGAACATTAGCGTATGTTTGAAACGTTCAAATTTTACATCAACCTTATTTGCAATGTCCTAACTTTCTGTTTCTAGTATAGTGAAGAAATTATATCCTCCAACGAACTTATGATGTAATAGTAGAATTCAGTAGATGTGGACACGTGTTCAAACTATTTTGGCACTATTTCTTTCATACTATTTCGTAATAAAATTATTTAGAGCCCCCATTGAAATAAAATGGGCCTAATTAGCAGAAGCATTGTAAATGTTGCGATTGATAAAATGGTAAATTATGAAGGAAAATTAGTGGGATATGTTTAGAGGCTGTTTGGTTTGAAGTAAAATGGATGTGAAGTATTCCAAAAATAGGGATTTTAAAAATATTGGTGTTTGGTTTGAAATAAAAAAATCCAGAGTAACTTTTAAAAGTATTTGAAATTCACCCTCTAGTTCAATTTGGTGTATTTGGAAATTTGTAGATTTGGCCAAGTTTTAAATATAATATTAATTGTCTGTCATTGGCTCATTGCTAGCGCCGGGTGTGGTATCCACCTTACACAACTGCCATTTGCCACCACTATTGTTTGGGCTTTATACTGCATTCATTTTATTTTAAAGCCAAACAAAAAAATTAATTACCTGCATTTATTTTACACTCATCCAAATAACTACAAAACATTTCAAATACATTTCTTTTAGCTAACCAAACGACCCCTTAATTATTTTTGCAATGTGTTTCAAGTGGAAAAAAATCAATATAGGCTAGCTTTATTAAATGTACAGTTAAAAGTATCCACCATTTGGTGAATATATAAATAGATTGCATAATCAGTTTTAGATTTGTAAAAAAATATATTCTAATGCGTTTTAAACATTTTGTAACCTTTACATGTCTTATAAACTATACATTGCTCGTATTTATGCTATTTTGATATCACTATTTGCTTTATTAAAGATCTTAGATGAGAGTTTAGTAATGCAATAAAAAGAATTTACCAAAAAAGACTATCTGAGACTTTATTTAAACTTTTGTGTATTGCGACATGTTATGAGTGCTCTATTAGGGTTGGTGCAGCCGCATT
Organism: Dendrobium nobile; assembly: GCA_022539455.1. Classification (NCBI taxonomy): domain Eukaryota; kingdom Viridiplantae; phylum Streptophyta; class Magnoliopsida; order Asparagales; family Orchidaceae; genus Dendrobium; species Dendrobium nobile. The sequence goes on from CM039730.1 coordinate 47,134,220, forward strand.
GATTCCTAAGGAAAGCTCAATAACCTCTTATTTGGAGCATATGAAAAGTAAACTAATGCAAGATAAATGTATAATTGAAGTTGATTCAATTGAAGAAATGATAATTTATGAATATTCTTTTGAGGACTTATTATATATAATATATAATTTGCAGTTATAATCCGAATCTACATTCAATGTCTTGGAATCTGAATCTATATTTACAATAGATCATGCTCATGAATTCGAATCTCTACTTCATTAATAGTTCAAAGTTTGATTATGAAATTTGACATGAGATTATTCCTCAACTTGAATTTTTAATGGAAATTAAACCTATGTTTGAATGTTAAACTGAATCAATTGTATCTGATATTGTTGATCAAATGCAACAATCTGAAAATGCAGCTTTGAATGTTCTTTGCTTATAGGACTCATATGATGGATGATGAGATTGATGTTGACTTTATTTTAAGTTCTTTGTTTTTTAATATACTAATTCATAAATAGAATCTTATGGGGAAATTTAAGTTAAAACAAAATTTTTCAGGAAATCATTAATATCACACCTTAAAACAAATCTAAAACTTAAAATTTCATATATATTGTCAATTCTAAAGGTGTATAATGCAATTACAATTTACAACTTATATGCAAATCATTTCAATTAGTTTTCCTTAAAGATGTTACCCGTTTATATATACATGTCATACTTGTATGGTTTGTTTGCTTACAAGAATTTATTTCTAAGAATTTCTTTGCATGGATATTATTCCTTTTATATTTTCTTATTTGTCTTATTTAATTTGCATAATCATTTGTACAACATATGCATGACTTATACGTTGATATTCAAATAAAATTGGCTTCAGTTTATGAAAATTACAAGTTTTATGCTGATGTGAATATGAGATATGTTGAATTTAAACTTCGGTGATGTGATCATGCTTTGTCTCAATCTAGATTTTTTAAGAAGTTGAATTTAAGGAAGGAAGGGGACATTTAAAGTTATGTAAGACTTACGCCGGCAAATTGAAAATTCTAGGAAAATTTGATATAAACTCAATTTTGAATTTGTTTTATTAGACCTTATTTCTTGAGCCTACCGCTAATTTCTTGGATTACACTCTCTTGCTGCCTCTTTCTTGTTAGTGCATATCCAATTCTTTACGAGATACTTCTAGGCAACTTAATTTTGAAGCTATTTTAAATGATGAGATTATGTCCATTAGTGATGTTATATTTTAAAGCTATATTATTTACTAGTGAGATAGACAGACCTAGTTGTGATGATTCATGGATTATTCTATAGTTATTGGCTTGATGAGTATCAAATGATAAATTTTTCAGAACCAAATTTGTCCAAGCTAAATAGAATTGATGAAAATATTCATGTTTATTTTTATGAGATTAAGGCTTTGTTTGGGATGACTTTCTTACTGCTTCTTAAAACAGTTTTTTAGTACAAAAATAAAAAATTTTCTAATAGAAAGCTGATTTAAGAAATAGTAAGAAATCCGTCCCAAACGAAGCCTAATTCTAATATACTTTAGTTTATATTAATTTCCTCAAAAGGTTTTGTTGGTTGTTCAATTCGTTTGATTCGATTGTTTTTTGGATTGAGGCTATGTTTTTGGATTAAATTAATACGAAAGAGTTGTGGCGTGTTTTATGGCTTGAGATTTGCGGATTAGTTTATATGCTGTTATAGGGAAAGAATGTAGAAAAGCCTTATTGTTTAAGGATGAAAGAGAGTGTGAGAGAAGTCAAAATGTTAATTTGGAACCTAGTGATTTGTGGTCGATGAAGTTGGAAATTAATAGGAGCACAAATAATGGGTGCAGAACTTAGCTGAGATGCCACTTAATATGATCTCAAAGGATCCTTGATAAATGGCCACTTTGTGATGTAGTGTTAATAACTTCTATGGCATCATTTTTTTCAGTACCTTACTTAAAAAAGAGAATGTTTCTTGTCTAGTTGGCATTTCCATGCGCAAGATTATTGTAATCTCCATGGCATCCTCAGCCATCTAGAAAAGGGTTCTTCCAAGTATGGGTCCAGCAGTGTCACATGTAGACTGCTATACCTAATTTCCCCAACTAAATAAGATTTTATATCTTCCAATATCGCATATTTTTTTGAATAAATAGTTTTCCCAACTTGCAAGCTGGCACCTGAATTCCTTCTTAGCAATTTAAGAATGCTTATACTGCTTCGTTCTTTCTGAAGTCTTTTAGCTTTTAGAACTATGCATATACTTTCCACATTGCTATCTTTATCATCATCCAAATGGTTTTGTCTACTTGTTTATCCACTGATTTTCCAGTGACAAGTCGCCTATTATTACAGATACAGAAGGAGAGGGCTGTTCATTTGGGGACCATCTCAGATCCTAAAAAGGGAAATAGAACCTCAGGTCGCTCCTTTATTCATTCGTATGGACAGTTTTGAGTTTAGATTATCCGTAGTCCTAATGTAAAATATTCATCCATTACTTTTTGTAAAAAAAGCTTTTTTGTTTTAAAGTACTTAATAGTGCTCATTTCCTTCGGTAACATGAAATAGATTCTTAAATAGATTTTAGAAGTTGCAGTAACATCCCCACAAGTACTTCGTCAAATGATGGAAAACCTGGAATCACAATTGACCAGGTTTGATATCTTCTGCCTATGATATCTCATTAAGAACTTGGTGGCTGGCAGTTGTTTTTGTAGAAATATTGAAATTTGTTTTGATAGGTGAAACTTGGAGAGGAAGGATGGAAAGAACGGTACTACGCTGAAAAACTAGAATCGAGTAGTGTACATGATCAAGAGAAAATCAAAAGACATATGGTTAGCACATTGTTTTCTTGTCTTTTACGTTATTTGCAAGCTGGGATCTAGTCTTACTATGTGAGGACTCTCTTGAATATTTTATTCATCAGCTCTATACATGTCTTCTATGTTTAGCTAAATTTTTTGATCTTGTGGCTGTCACAAGAGCTTAATCTGTCTGTTAAACTTAATTGGTGAAGACAAATTTTCAGTGCATTATTTTATTGCCTTTTAAATTATTTTCGAAACTGGGGTCTAGTCTTACTACCTGGGGGCACTTTTGAATATTTGATGCTAGCACAATAGACTAAAAAAAATCAAAGGAGAACACTAGGGAAAGTGGAACCTGACTCAATTCAATACTTAGTAAGCCAACACCAAATAAACTTGAAAACAAACAGAAATTATACAATGAGAAAACTTAAATAATAAAACAAATTACCCTTAGAACAACCAACTAGTGGTCACCTTAAATGCATCGAAATAACAGGTAAAATGATTAGTGCTCAAAGACATGCAAACCAGTGGTCCACCACAGCAACTTTGGGCCAATGTCCACCACAAACTTCTCCGGCAATGCTAACAAACCGGCCAACCAACACCTTCAAAAGTTTTAGAAGAAACATACAAATAGGGTGGAAACTTGCAGAGAGAAGAAATAGATAAGAAGCCTGAGACGAAGTTATAGAGAGGAGAAGAGAAAGGGGAACATAGCTCGCAAGCTAATAAAGAAGAAACCCTCAGGTTTTAGCATTTATTGCTCACCAAAAATCTCCTCCAACGGCCACCAAAACTTCCCTTTTATAGCCACAAAAGAGAGACCAAAAGACAGCTCAACCGCCCTAAACAACCAACCAACAAAAAAGGAAAAAAAAGGACATTTAAGGCTCCCAGAAGCCGAAGAACCACAACCAGGAACCGGGACAGAAATAGGAACCGATGGACCCAGGCAGAGGAACCGAACAACCCAACAGGCAGGGAACCGAATAGCCCAGCAGGCAGGGAATCGAACAGCCAACCCAAGCAACCAAGAACCCACCAACTCCCAAATAGACCAAACCCAAATCAACCCAAGTCTAACCACCACAAAGAAGCTAGCACACCAAAGACTTGCCATGTCCAAGAGCAAAACCTACTCATGATCATTGATTGCCTTCCATCATAGTTTAGAAAAAACATAAAAAATCATAAAATTCAAATTTACAAATTAAAAATAAAATTGAAATGTGCATCAATATTTTATTGATTGGTCTTATACATGTCTTCTATCTTTCGCTAAAATTTGGCCATCACAAGTGCTTCAAATTGTATATAATCTGTGAAACTATATTGCGGAGGATTGGACTATGCTCAACATTACAGTTTGAAAATTTTGAATACAATTTCCATGATGCTATAAAAGGCTGTTTGGCATCAATTTATTTTTAGTTTTTTTAATACATGTTTGATTATATTGTATTTTGTCATTTTTTATTTTTTTTGTTCGTAAAACAAATCATGGTATTTTTAATAACTTTTAAAAAAATTAAAATTAACTAGTACCATCAACCACCGTTGGCTCAACCATCATCGGCCGCTACCATTGCCATTGATTGCCCCACGCACTGCTATTACCATCGACCACCACCTCCATCATCACTAATAACCACCTCTGACCACTGTCTGCAATCTCCACTGCTATCACATAAATTAATTTATTCAATCTGCAAATAAAAGCATTCCATGTTTAAAATATAACAAACATATTTTATTTCATGTTAAAATATTAACAAAATAAAAGAAAAGAAAAAAATAAAAGTGAAAAAACATTATGTGATCCCAAACTGCCTCTAAAACATTTCCTTGTTCAATAGTGCTTGAAAAGTTACATTCAATATTCTATAGCATGCAGTCTCCTTTCTCTTCTACCTTTCCCCTTTGAACTTTATTTGGATGTGCTTATTTTGCATTAGTTATAATTATAATCAATTAAAGTTGAGTTAATTTTTTATGAATCTGCTCTGTTTCTAGGTCAAGAAATATTTTGAAGGAATATGCTGGGTTATGCACTATTATTATGAAGGCGTGTGCTCATGGCAATGGTTTGTGCATAATCTTAATGCATTGTTTTGTTTATATGTGAACTTTGATGCCATCAATAATTTTTTTGATAAATTTGTCACGTTAGATAATTAATTGTGATGGAAATGTTACAGTTAAGATGAATGTATGACAAAATTATAAATAATTTTAGAATTGATTTTATTAGATAGATGATGACCATCTCCTATTGAAGATATGATAATTAAATATAGGCTTTTGGGTGTTTTGAGCATATAAAATAGTCATATGTCATTTTTTTAAGCATTAAAGATTTGTTTCATTACATGTCATGTAACATCACATCCATTTCTCACATTATAATGCATATTTACTTGCTCGAGTAAATATTCTCAGCTTACTATTATAGTTCTTCAATATATTTGACTAAAACTTAGGCGATTCGATTTTGGAGGTCGAAAGTGTAAGAGATATGTGAAAGAGGGAAATAAGAGAGGCGGAAAATAACTTAGCCTAAAAAAATGAATATATAATATATTATTATTAAACAAATAATCAAATAAGTTACAATTAAGCAAATTTTAATCAACTAATAGACGAGTAATCATCAAGCCTAGCATCAAGCCTTTATCAGGTTATGTTTTGAACAATATGCAAGATTTTTGTGAAAGTAAATAATAAAGTTGGATTATGTTCAAGTTTGGTTCATTTAATATTCAAGCTTTTAATATATGCTCATACTTGTTCAATTATTATTGAACAAGTTTTAATTGAGCCAAGCTGAACTATTCACTGAGTGCATTAGTTCACTTACAAAGATGGTGATTGTGATAAAAAAAATGAAAGTCGGGACATATGAAGTTGATGGGGACATCAAATCGTGGAAGGTTTATCAGAGACGTGGCCGCCGATCTACGGCCACGATCGAGTCATTGTATTTTTGAGTCCTTTTGTCATTTCATTATTTATGTATGTGTTATTTGCTTATTGTTATTTTGGTCTTTCCGTTTGTACCCCTTTGACGAGATGTGTCATGTATGAGCCCAAAGGGCAATTGAGTCTTTTAGTCTTTTAGTCCATTTTACTTGGCTATATATAGCCCTTTGCTTATTGTTTTAAGTTAATGAATGAATGAATGATGATGAGAATTTTGCTTACTATTGTTTTCTTAGAGCTTATGCGAGAGCTTGAGAGAAAGAGCTAGAGATCTTGGTGGAGCCTAGGCGAGGCCACCCGTCGTACCCAACAGTCACCACCGGTGGCTCTTGGTCCTCCTCTCTTCCCTCACCACCACCTCCGGCCACCTTTACTCCCCTCACCCGAACCCCTTCCTCCTCTCCCAATCCCCATGGCCAAAGCCCCACCCGAGCCCCTCCTCTGTCAAACCCACGGCTAGAGCCCTAGCCTTCACCCGAGCATTGCCGCCGGCCACACACCCCTAGCTGCCGGCTTGTTCAGCCCTAGCCCCTCTCATCTTGTGTTTCCTAATTGGGCCTTATATAAATTGGGATAGATTTTGAAATTCAAAAAAACTCTGAATTGATTTCAAAAACTTTCCTAATTTAACTTTTCTGTTTTAGGAAAGTATTTATTTAGATCTATTTGAAATTTAAAATTCAAAAGGATCTTAAATAAATATTTCCTAAAGTCAATCCCCAATTCTAGGAACCATAATACACAACATTAATTGCCCCCTTGATCCATGGATGCTGCCGGTCCCCATAGAAGGAATTTGGGGATTGGATTCCTAATTCCCCTCTAAACCTCTTTAGAAATATTTCTAATTTTCCCCTCCATCTCCTTAGCCGAAATTTCTCTCTCTTTGTTTAAAATTGTTTCCAAAGTGAACCCCTTACTTTTGGAAACAAAATTAAACCCTTTCCCCCCATCTTGCCGCCGACCCCCTTCCCCAAACCCGCCCCTCTCTTCTCCACTTCTCTCCTCTCTCAATAGCTCTCTAACTTTCAAACTAAATCTGAAATTTTATTTCAGATTTTTTTTTTGGCTCTTCCTCCCTCAATTGTAAGAGAAACTTATTTCTCTTCAATTGAACTCAAGAGCCCTACCAAGTGCTAAGAAGATTTTACATTCAAGCATCCATGAATGGCGGATCCGGAGACTGAGTACGGGATAACTTGGGACGAAGACAGCTTCACCGACATCCTACGATCCACTTTCTTCGACGTGAACCCGAGTATTGACCGTACTGTTGAAAACTACGTGGAGCGCATCCTATTTGCCTTGACGGAAGCCATTGACGAACACTTTGAAGGCGTCGAGTGGAGGATCTCCACCTCTCCCTATCGAAGGTTTCTCTTTCCCCTTGCGTCTTATTCATTTTAGTCTAAACTCTCCTCGGTTGATTGCAGTCACGACGGACTCTTCCAATTGCTCATGTTTAAGCTTAGTAATCGTAGGATTTGAGTGCACCTCGATGCATCCTAATTCTCATTGTTAGATTAGGAATTAGTTTGAAAACTACTACTGCTCATTGTGTTGCTTTTCTATTTATTTTTGGAAGTTTCAAAGTTCTTACCATGTGATTTAGCCTAAGCAGATAATTACTACTAGTTTTGATTCATCGCTTTAAATTGCTAGTAATCTTGTTCTAGTATTATTCTAATCACGAGTTGTGCAATACCCAAATGAACTCATAATCTTTTCATTTACATAGTCTTGCATCATCTGGTATCAGAGCATGGTATGCTCTTGCATGTTTTAGGATTCCTGGTAGTTTTTCTTTTATGCATTTATTTTGCGTTGGTTTCATCTAGTAAGCTACTCAATTTATCCCTAGGGTGCTATCAAATCATCGTGTTTCATTTTACATGCATAAAATATCTTAGTTCACCCTTACACCTCATTTAAGTGTGCTGTCCAGAAAATTTCTGCAGTTTTTAACAAGCTTTAGGATCACTTTTCAAGTGCTTATTTGCTGTCCTTAGCTTCGCAAACATTACTACTTGCTAGGGTGACTTAGTACTTAAGTGTAGTTGCTGTCCCTGAAATTCTTGCACCATATAGGGTCATTTTAGAGTGTCTTTCCATCCCCTAGTTTGCTGTCCACTTCCTAGGAAGCCCTCCTAGTACCCCATTGTGTTTTGGAATGGACCCGGAACAACTAGGAAGGACCTTAGACCTCTTGGTAGGTCAAATGAACACTATTAGTCAGCAACTCAAGGAAAACCAGTCGGATCTATCTGAGCTTCGTAGGAACACAACCGAGAGATTTGATACACTTGAGCGAGCTAGAGACCACCCTACTCCCTACACCACATCTAGACCACCTTCTATGTATGGGGATGAGACCTACCCGGATGAGAGGCCACATCGGGCCAATCATCGAGCTCACTACCACGGACATGACCCACGTCATGATCTAGATTTAGATGAGAGGCATCACCGTGCCAATCATCGAGCACCTTACCTCGGACATGATCCTGATGCACCACTTATGAAGATCATTAAAGTTGACGCTCCTACCTTTGATGGCACACTCGATCCCCAGCTCTTCCTGGATTGGATCAAAGGTATGGACAGCTTCTTTAAGTGGTATGACATTTCTGAGACTAGAAAAGTCAACTTTGCGGAGACTAAACTCACGGGTAGGGCGAGTCAGTTTTGGGCCAATTTAGAGAGTCTTAGGGAAGCTAGGAATGAGTACCACATAGTTGATTGACCGTCCATAAAGCGGGAACTCAAGCAGAAGTATTTACCTCAGTCGTACTTCCCCCGCCTATTGGACAAGTGGAATAGACTGACTCAAGGCAATAAACCAGTGAAGGAGTACATCGCCACATTCGATGACTACTTGATTCGCTGCAAAGGGGAGACCTCTACACCCCCTGCGCATATCCTATCTATGTTTCGTACCGGGTTGCTAGAGGATCTTCGCAATGAGTTGTTTGCCCGGAACCTCACTATACTGGAGAATGCCTACAACCTGGTGTTGGATTTAGAGGAGTCCCGTTCACAGCACCCGAGTCGTTCACATGATTCTAAGCCCTCCTTTAGACCTGCTGGTAGTTCCACCCCGAACACCCCTGCTACCCGTCCCACTCCTGGGAGCATGACCCGACCACCCACGGGTCCACCTACACCTAGATCTGATTTTCGTAGCAAACCTCTCCCACCGGATACCCCTCGGTCCAGTCCCGGGACCAAGTGCTTTCGATGCCAGGGGTACGGGCATATCGCTTCTCAGTGCTCCAGTCCTTATAAGGTTTTGATCATCGAGGAGATTACTGAGGACGATCTCGAGCCCAAGGTTGATCAGATCCACCAAGTCGAGGAAGAAGGCGAGTACTTCGAGGAGGATGACGACACTGCGGTCCTCAATTGCCTTCAGAAGTTGGATACCTCTCCCATCTGTGTGGTGAGATGTGCACTATCCCACACAACACCCACTGATGACTGGCGCAAGACCTCGATTTTCCATACCTACACCAAAATCAAAGACAAGAACTGCAAAGTCATAGTGGATAGCGGTAGTTGCATAAATGTTGTTTCATCCAGTATGGTATCCCAGTTAGGTCTGTCGGCCATTCCTCACCCCAACCCGTATAAGGTATCGTGGGTCAACTCCAATGCCTTGGAGGTGAAGGAACGAAGCCACGTGCCCATCTCCTTTGCCACTTATAAGGAGAATGTTTGGTGCGATGTGTTGACTATGAATGTTGGACAAATCTTGCTAGGTCGCCTCTGGATCTACGATAACGATGTCCACATTTATGGGCGTTCAAACACCTGCGTGTTTGAACATGCTGGCAAAAAGATTAAGCTTTTGCCATTGCAGCTCCGGATCATAGATGCCACAAAATCCAACTAAGTCAAATCTAAGAAAGGCGTGAACCTTGTCACCGCCAAGGTCCTGACTGCTGAGATTGCTCAAGGCGCCCCTCTGTTTGCCTTAGTAGGCCGTGAGATTCCCACCGAATCTGACGAGCCCATTGCTCAGGAGGTGCAGCCTATTTTAGGACAGTATGCTGATGTCTTTTCCGATGATCTTCCAGATCAGTTACCCCCACTTAGAGACATTCAACATGTTATAGACTTCGTCCCTGGAGCCTCCCTCCCAAACCTGCCCCACTATCGCTTGAACCCCACGGAACATGCTGTGCTTAAGAAGCAGGTCGACGAGTTACTGCAGCGAGGCTTCATTAAGGAGAGTCTTAGTCCCTGCGCGGTGCCGGCCCTTCTCACTCCGAAGAAGGACGGATCTTGGAGAATGTGTATTGATAGCCGTGCTATCAACAAGATCACCGTCAAATATCGATTCCCTATTCCGAGGCTCGATGACATGCTCGATATGATGACGGGTGCCACGCTATTCTCCAAAATTGATCTTAAGAGTGGGTACCATCAGATCCGGATCCGACCCGATGATGAGTGGAAAACAGCCTTCAAGACCCAGGATGGTCTCTATGAGTGGTTAGTCATGTCTTTTGGGCTCAGCAATGCCCCTAGCACATTTATGCGAATCATGACTCAAGTGATGCGTCCGTTTATGGGAAAGTTTGTCGTCGTCTACTTTGATGACATTCTTATTTACAGTCATTCCATTAGTCAAGCACTTAGACCACTTAAGGCAAGTTTGTGAGGTCTTAAGGAAGGAGCAATTATATGCCAATCCGAAGAAATGCACATTCCTAGTAGATCACGTCATTTTCCCGGGCTTCATTATTTCAGCCCAAGGGGTTTTCGTAGACCCCGAGAAGGTGAGGGCCATTGTAGAGTGGCCTATCCCTCAAACTATCCGGGAAGTCCGTAACTTCCACGGGTTAGCCACCTTCTATAGGAGATTCATACGAAATTTCAGCACTATCGTATCTCTTATCACTGATTGCCTGAAGAAGGGTGATTTCCACTGGACCCCGGCCGCCACCAGAGCTTTTGATGAGATTAAGCAGAAAATGGTGGAAGCCCCAGTGATGCAACTTTCTGATTTCTCCAAAGTCTTCAAAGTAACTTGCGATGCTTCGGGGGTCGGAATTGGAGGAGTCCTCTCCCAGGAAGGTCACCCAGTTGCCTACTTCAGTGAGAAACTCAATGATATCCGGCAGCGTTATTCTACTTATGACAAAGAGTTCTACGCTGTGATCCAATCACTTCGTTATTGGCGACATTACTTGCTCTTGCAAGAATTCGTCATTTTCTCAGATCACGAAGCTCTGCGTTATATCAACTCTCAAAAGAAATTGAATTTACGCCATGGTCGATGGGTTGAGTTCCTTCAGGAATACACGTACACCCTTAGACATAAGGCGGGAGTTGAAAATAAGGCTGCCGATGCTCTCAGCCGTCGTATGATGATTGCCACTGAAATGAGAGTAGAAGTCATGGGATTTGACCAAATAAAGAGGGATTATTTGGAATGCCCCGACTTTAAAGAGACCTACACTCTCTTGTCCACAGGCAGCACGCACTTTGTGGACGATTTCCTATTGGAGGATGGTTATCTTTTCAAAGCCCAGAGGCTTTGCATTCCGAGCACCTCTCTTAGGGAATTTCTGGTCTGGGAACTCCACACCGGAGGCCTCGCTGGGCACTTCGGACGGGACAAGACTATCGAAGCCGTGGAGTACCGTTTCTTTTGGCCCAGCCTGAAGAGAGATGTTGGTCGGCTGGTCAGTCGGTGTCACACCTGCCAACTGGCCAAGCAGCGTAAGCAGAACACTGATCTTTACACTCCTCCACCTGTCCCCAATTGTCATTGGCAGGATGTTAGTATGGACTTTATTTTAGGCTTGCCCAAGACGCTCCGTAGGCACGATGCGATTTGTGTAGTAGTTGACCGATTTTCCAAAATGACACACTTCATTCCATGTTCTAAAACATCCGATACCTCTCATATTGCGAAGTTATACTTCAATGAGGTCGTCCGTTTACATGGTTTACCAAAAACCATTGTTTTGGATAGGAATGCGAAGTTTACTAGTTATTTTTGGAAAACCCTGTGGATGAAAATGGGCACCAAACTTCACTTTTCCACTGCCTTTCACCCACAGATGGATGGTCAGACCGAGGTAGTTAGGTAATTTGTTGCGGTCCCTGGTTGGTGAGCACATTAGAGATTGGGATTCCATTCTACCTACTGTTGAGTTTGCTTATAATAATTCCATTAACCGAACCACGAGTCTAAGTCTTTCTGAAATTTTGTACGGGTTCAAACCTAGACAGATGTTAGATCTGATACCCATGAGTTCTAGGTATAGGATTTCTGAGTCTGCATTAGCATTTGCATCTCATTTGCATGAACTTCATAAGGATATTGCACAATAAATTGAAAAGAATAATCATAAATATAAATTACATGTAGATTTAAAATGTCGATTTAAAACTTTTGAGGTTGGTGACTCTGTGATGGTGCGGATTCGTTCGGAACGGTTCCCTCCAGTAACAGTTAAGAAATTGCATGCAAAGAGTGCTGGACCTTTCAAAATACTTAAGAAAATTAACGACAATGCCTATGTAGTAGATCTGCCTGCAGAGTTCAATATAAATTCCTCTTTTAACATAGAAGACTTAGTGGCATATGAGGGTCCTGATTTTAACCCACAAAATTCACTATCAAAGCAGCCTTGTGTGAACCCACCTTGTGAGATCGCGAACCTACCTCCACTACCAGATATTCCTAAATTTCCCATATCAGAGCAAGTGGAGGCAATCTTAAGTGATGAGATCATATCCACAAGAGGAGGATGAAGAAGGTATTTGATTAGGTGGAAAGGAAAGCCCGAGTCAGAGGATACATGGCTAGATCGCGAGGAGTTGCAGCAGATTGACCCGGATGCACTGGAGATGTACGAGAGCGCCAGAGATACTTACTCGACGGAGTCGAGTTTTCTCCCACCCCGGAAGAATGATTGGGACATTAGATCGTGGAAGGTTTATCAGAGACGTGGCCGCCGATCTATGGCCATGATCGAGTCATTGTATTTTTGAGTCCTTTTGTCATTTCATTATTTATGTATGTGTTATTTGCTTATTGTTATTTTGGTCTTTCCGTTTGTACCCCTTTGATGGGATGTTTCATGTATGAGCCCAAAGGGAAATTGAGTCTTTTAGTCTTTGAGTCCATTGTACTTGGCTATATATAGCCCTTTGCTTATTGTTTTAAGTTAATGAATGAATGAATGATGATGAGAATTTTGCTTACTATTGTTTTCTTAGAGCTTATGCGAGAGCTTGAGAGAAAGAGCTAGAGATCTTGGTGGAGCCTAGGCGAGGCCACTCGTCGTACCCAACAGTCACCACCGGTGGCTCTTGGTCCTCCTCTCTTCCCTCACCACCACCTCCGGCCACCTTTACTCCCCTCACCCGAACCCCTTCCTCCTCTCCCAATCCCCATGGCCAAAGCCCCCCCCGAGCCCCTCCTATGTCAAACCCACGGCTAGAGCCCTCACCCGAGCATTGCCGCCGGCCACACACCCCTAGCCGCCGGCTTGTTCAGCCCTAGCCCCTCTCATCTTGTGTTTCCTAATTGGGCCTTAGATAAATTGGGATAGATTTTGAAATTCAAAAAAATTCTGAATTGATTTCAAAAACTTTCCTAATTTAACTTTTCTATTTTAGGAAAGTATTTATTTAGATCTATTTGAAATTTAAAATTCTAAAGCATCTTAAATAAATATTTCCTAAAGTCAATCCCCAATTCTAGGAACCATAATACACAACATTAATTGCCCCCTTGATCCATGGATGCCGTCGGCCCCATAGAAGGAATTTGGGGATTGGTTTCCTAATTCCCCTCTAAACCTCTTTAGAAATATTTATAATTTTCCCCTTCATCTCCTTAGCCGAAATTTCCCTCTCTTTGTTTAAAATTGTTTCCAAAGTGAACCCCTTACTTTTGGAAACAAAATTAAACCCTTTCCCCCCATCTTGCCGCCGGCCCCCTTCCCCAAACCCGCCCCTTTCTTCTCCACTTCTCTCCTCTCTCAATAGCTCTCTAACTTTCAAACTAAATCTGAAATTTTATTTCAGATTTTCCTTTTGGCTCTTCCTCCCTTCAAGTGTAAGAGAAACTTCTTTCTCTTCAATTGAACTCAAGAGCCCTACCAAGTGCTAAGAAGATTTTACATTCAAGCATCCATGAATGGCGGATCCGGAGACTGAGTACGGGATAACTTAGGACGAAGACGGCTTCACCAACATCCCACGATCCACTTTCTTCGACATGGCTCGAGTATTGAAGGCGTCGAGCGCATCCTATTTGCCTTGACGGAAGCCATTGACGAACACTTTGAAAGCGTCGAGTGGAGGATGTCCACCTCTCCCTAACGAAGGTTTCTCTTTCCCCTTGCGTCTTATTCATTTTAGTCTAAACTCTCCTCGGTTGATTGTAGTCATGACAGACTCTTCCAATTGCTCCTGCTTAAGCTTAGTAATCGTAGGATTTGAGTGCACCTCGATGCATCCTAATTCTCATTGTTAGATTAAGGATTAGTTTGAAAACTACTCTGCTCATTGTGTTTCTTTTCTATTTATTTTTGGAAGTTTCAAAGTTCTTACCATGTGATTTAGCCTAAGCAGATAACTACTACTAGTTTTGATTCATCGCTTTAAATTGCTAGTAATATTGTTCTAGTATTATTCTAATTACGAGTTTTGCAATATCCAAATGAACTCATAATCTTTTCATTTACGTAGTCCTGCATCAGAAGTATTCTTTTGCTCTTTCAAAATTAGGCACATTGATGCATATGGAAGTTAATAGTAGATAAACTTGGCAAAGTGCATGTCATGAGTATTGTGTGTATATTATGGACACGAGTATTGTGTGTATGTTATGAGTGTTATGTGTATGTTTAAAGATAATGTGTGGTATTGAAGGTACTTAATGCACTTGACATGTAGATTAAACTTTTTTAGGTATTTATATTTCTCAATTCTTGGTGATAATAAATGAGAAGAAATTTCTATGACAACGTATAATTATACCAATATTTTAAAGCTTGAATGAAGGCATTAAATTTGCTATCACAAGTAAAGTATTTTTGCTTAGCTTATTCAACTTCTCACTAAATAAGAGATTGGGTGTTCTCCTTGGCTAATGATGCTACCTACACCAACCAAGAGGAATCATCATAGATCTCAAAAACCTTTCTATTGTGAAGAAGTCTTAAAATTGGTGATGCAATCATCAGCACCTTTATTTGTCCAAAGGCTTTAAAAGCATATGATGTCCAACAAACTTATCACTTTTTAGATTTTTTGTTATAGATGCATTGATTAGGCTCTAGTTCCTAATAAAATATTTATAGAATGTACTTCAACCCATCAGAAGTCCTAACTTTAGAGATAGAAGTGGGTGTTTACTAATCATTAATTCCTTAATATTTTATGGATATGGTTCAAGGATTTAAAGCACGCCATAAAGACAAGAAATATGTGTTATGATTGTGTGAACATGCGTTTTTGAGATTATCGTAAAACTTGTCATCCCTTAATATAAGCAGTACTTAACGGAATTGTCTAGTTGTCAAGTTGTGAATCAATATATCATCAAATTACACAACTAAAAAATTGCCAATGAATTGTTTAAACACTGGATTCATTGGTTCCATAAAATAATTCTATGTATTATACTATCCGAAAGACATGACAGTTCATTCATAAAGCTGACCAGATGCTTTGAATGTTTTCTTTCATGCATGTTCAGGATGAATCAGGATCTCATCATTCAATATTACCAAAGGAAAACTATACTTTATAGTGAACTTATTAACTGCATGAATGTTAACACTCATACACCAATAACTATCTTTCATTTTCATACACCAATAACTATCTTTCATTTTCAAAAGTGCGGGAATATCACATAAGAGTCCTTTTTTACACTAGTCTATGTACCTAATGCTTGAGCTTGAAATGCCTAGTGGGGTTCAACTTATAGTTTGATATATTTGTCATCTATGAATCTAAACCGAGAAAATGATTGAAATTATCCTCAATTATATTAAAAAACTATTTGAGTCTCTCGAATCTTAAAAAAAAATCAAAATAATTTCATAGTGGTACTATTTTGATACATCTTTAAGGAGTTGAGGGACCAAAATGGTCTTTTAATATAGTTGAGAACTATTTTGATCTTTTATAAAGAGTCATTTTGATCTTTTTCTCAATCTAAAATGAAATCTATGATTTGTTGACTATCTTGATCAGTTTGAGTTCAAGCTATCATGAAACTATTCTGAAACTACGACAGAAGTCATTTACCTTTTATATGAAAAGAGAAATTAGTAATGAATGGTGTACATTGTCTAATAAAGTATAATTGATAGGACAGAAGTCCTGAGTTTTTTCTTTTTTATTTTGTTGGTTGGAAAAATGATGGGGACATCAGAGCATGGAAAGTATATCAGAGGCGTGGCCGTCGATCTACCGTCACGATCGAGTCGATGTATTTTTGAGTCATTTCATGTATTTGTTTTTATTTTATTATTTGTCTATTGTTATTTATGTTGTATTTATTTTTTTTCCCATTTTTACCCCTTACTTAAGGGAGGTCGTATGTAAGCCATAAGGGCGCTATTGTCTTTTATTTTTGAGTCCCTATGTACGAGGCTATTTATAACCCCTATGTTTCTCTTTAAAAGTTAATGATTGAATGATAAAAATTTTCCCCCCTGTTTGAGTTCTTATGAGAGCTTGAGAGATTGGAGCGAGGCCCCTTTGAGAGGGAATTTAGATCATCCACCAACCTTTGAGACGGCTGGGTTTGTGGTTCTTCTTTTCTATCTATTTTCCCTTTCCCTTCGTCACCTAGCCGCCGGCCACCTAACCCCACCTCACCACCCAAGCCGCCGACCTTCATAACCCCCACCACCCCTCCACTGAAACTACCGGACAAACCCACCAAGCCGCCGGCCCTACTCCACCTCCCCATCTTCCCTCCACAAATTCAACTCTCTCTTGAATACTTTCCATCAGCAACCACTCTTAAGTTAGGAAGGTTTAAATTCAAAATTCAAAATTATTTGAATTTGAATTTGATGCAGGACTAAAATGTTTTTAAATGTTTACGATAAGAATTGCATGATTTCTTGAATAAACAAGTAAGATTAAAACTATTAGCAATCAAAACGACAATAGAAAATAAGAGAGGGATGCCTACGTTTAGGCTAAGCCACTTGCCAAACACTTGGAATATCAAAACAAGTTAGAAGCTCAATAACATGCATAGTAAATAGCTTTAACAAAATCCTTAATATAACAATAAGTTAGCCACATAGAAGACACGCTCAATTTCTACGTTTACTAAGTTCGACAGAGATAGACGAACAAGACCTTCATGAATTAAATCAAATCACAAGAGAGAGTTAGACTATGAAAATACAAGAGGAAGATTGGAAGACCTTCGTCACGGCTCGGACATAATCCTCCACCGAACAGTACCAAGTTGCTTTTCTATAGCTTCGATGAGAGTATCTAGATTGCGCTCCACGTATTCCTCAATGGTGTAGTCGATATTTGGGTTGACGTCGAAGAAAGTCGAGTGAAGCATGTGCACGAAACCTTGCTCGTCATAGGCAAGGCCGTAGTCAAGATCGGGATCGGCCTTGCATCGATCTCGTTGCGTCGAAGTGTTGAAGGAGTTGCCCTTTTGCTGTCCTTGTTGTTTCCTCTTTGAAAGAGAGGTATTTCTCTCAAGAATCCAAGTAGGAGTAGGCAAGAGAGGTGGTTGGCCAAGAGGGAAGAGGTTTGGGAAAATTAGGTTTAGATTTTGGGAAATAAAGTGGAGGGAAATTGTTTCCAATCAATCCTCTAATTATTCTCTAGATTGAGAATAACTAAAGAAGGGGAAGGATGATGAGGGGCGGCGACACTAGAGGGGAGAGAGGGATTTTAATTTAATTCCAAATAGAAGAGAATCTATTTGGAAAGAAATTAAATAAACATGGGCATGGGGGGAATTTCGGCCAAGGAGGGGTGAGGGAGTTTGAATTATTTCCAAGAGAGGAGGTGGGCGTTTAGGAAACAATTTCTAACTTGAATCACAAGGGGGGCCGACGACTAAGTGGGAGGGAGGAGTTTAATGAGGCCTTTAATGCTTGCTTAAATTATTGAATTAAGTTTGGAAAGAAACATCTCATCCCATTTTAATTTATAATTTAAATAGGAAGAGATTTAGTAAGTTTCCTAAAATAGAAATTCATAAATTAGGTAACTATTTTAAATTCAAATTGATTTTAATTTAATCATAAATAAAGTTACTAAAATTATGAGACCTAATTTAAGAAAGGTGTGGTGGCATGTGGGGATGGGGAAGAAGCCAAGGGTGGCCGGTGGTGGGAGGGCTTGGCCATGGAGGGGGAATGGGGGTTGGGCGCCTAGGCGGCGGGTGGTGGTGGGGGTTTAGATGGCTGTCGTCTTAGGAGTCCGGGAGAACTCCTGGCCAGCGGCTAGGGGATGATGGAAGGAGGGTAACAGGATAACAAAGAAGAACCACGAACCCGGTTGTCTCCAAGGTTAGTGGATGATCCGATTTCCCTCTCCTAGGGATCTCTCTATCTCTCTAAGCACTCTCTAGATCTCTCAAGAACTCAAGCAATGACACATTTTTTTTTATCATTCAATCATTAAACTTTCAAATAGAAACATAGGGGCTATACATAGCCTCGTACAAAGGACTCAAAATAAGAAAGACGACAATGCTCTCAGGGCTTATATACGACCTCCCTTAAGTAAGAGGTAAAAATGGAAAACATCTATAACATAGTAAAAGACAAATAACATAATAATAAAAAGAAAGCAAATACATGAAATGACTCAAAAATACATCGACTCGATCGTGACCGTAGATTGACGGCCATGCCTCTGATATACTTTCCATGCTCTGATGTCCCCATCAAAATTCTTTCCTAATTTAAGAAAGCTATTTTAGGAAAGTTTTTAAACCCTTTCCTATTTGATTTTAACTTAATTTGGAATGAAATATTTCATTCCAAATCTCATTACCTAATTTAAGGAAGCATTAAAGCTTCCTTTATTTTCCTCCCTAGCCCCCTTCCCGCTGGCCCCCATTAATAAATCCCTTGGGATTTATTTTCAAAACCCATTAAACCCCTCTTGGAAACATTTCCTATTTCCCTCCATCTCCTTGGCCAAAACTTCCTAAGCCCCCACCTCCTTATTTCTTTCCAAAATCGAATTATTGAATTTTGGAATCAAATCCCCTAACCTCTTCTCTCTTGCCGCCGCCCAGGCCCCCTCTCTCTTCCTTAATTATTCTCAAACCTAGGGATTAATTAGAGGATTGATTGAAACATTTTTCCCCCACCTTAATTCCCAAAATCTGAACCTAAATTCTCCAAACCTCTTCCCCTTGGACGGCCACTTCTCTTGCCTTCTTTTACTTGGAGTCTTGAGAGAAATCCCTTATTTCAATGGGAAAACGATGAGGACAGCAAAGGGCCACCTCCTTTAACACTTCGAGGCAACAAGATCGATGCATGGCCAATCTCGTTCTTGACTACGGCCTTGCCTACGACGAGCAAGGTTTCGTGCACATCCTTCACTCAACTTTCTTCGACGTCAACCCGAATATCGACAACATCGTCGAGGAATACGTGGAGGGCATTTTTGACACCCTCGTTGAAGCCATAGAGGAGCAACTTGGTCTCGTTCAGTGGAGGATTACGTCCAAGCCGTGATGAAGGTCTTCCAATCTTCTTACTATTGTATTTTAATAGTCTAACTCTCTCTTGTGGTTTGATTTAAGTCATGAAGGTCTTGTTCGCCAATCTCTGCCGAGCTTAGTAAGCGTAGGAATTGAGCGTGCCTTCTATGTGGGTAACTTATTTTTAGATTAGGGATTTTGTTGAAAGCTATTTTACTTCGCATGTTATTGAGCTTCTAACTTGTTTTTGATATTCCAAGTGTTTGGCAAGTGGCTTAGCCTAAACGTAGGCACCACTCTTTTGTTTTCTTTTGTCGTTTTAATTGCTACTAGTTTTAATCTTTATTGTTCTAATCAAGAAATCGTGCAAATTCTTATCGCATATGTTTAAAACATTTTAGTCCTGCATCAAAAAGTCTCCTGGACTTTCTGTTTTTGGTTTGTTGTCATTTCAATTTTTACTCAATGCCAAGATTCCAAAACTCAAGCTAAAATGTAAAAGAAAAAAAAATGTAGGGCTCATTTCTTAAAGCAACTTCCGTAATCTATGTCATACATGTTTAATAGACATGGTTAAGCATAGCATCTAAAATAGGGGATTGTTTTGTATACAATACACAGCATTTAGTAGTTTGCTTTAAGAAAAAAATTAAAGGACAAGAAAGTATCCATGATGGTAACTTAGTTATCTATAGGGCACAATTTGACACCATAAAATTTACATATTCTTTAATGATGATCCACAATATAGTCACTTTTGTAGGCAAAGGGTGAAATAATTTCTTTTTGCTTTAATCTCTTTGTACTGGTAATCTCAAAAGGACAGTTTGGAATTTAAATGAAACTGCATAGACAATTCAAAAAATCAATCAGTTAGCATCCCACTCTAGTTATCTAGTTTTTATAAATGGTAGATGCTTTGGTTTGCTTATGTATCAAAAGCTGTGTTATATGCTTTCTTCCCTTTTGAATATTAGTTGACCTTGAAATATAAATGCAAGGGATGAACGCACAAATTGTAGAATGAATAATATGAAATATTTATTTGTATCGTGTTTTCATTTTCACCTGCTTCTCTCTTAAATCCCATTTGATAGTTTTGAACTAAAAAAATTATTCTGGAATAGAAGATAGAATGATTCATAAATAGAATATCTAAATTGTTTGTTATGACATGTTTTTCCACTTCAACTATTACTAACGATCTTGCTTGTGACAATAGATTGTTCAAGCGTTGACGCATACAAACATTGTTTTCTGATGCCCCTTGAATGACTCAATGGCTGGCGAAATTTCATTTTTTTAATCCATATGAATGTTGTTTGATTAATAAAAGAAAGCCTCAAAAGTATGAAGCTAATCGATTAATCACTTATGATTTGAATATCTGTTATGGCATGTTACATCATCCCCGCTTCTACAGTTCTTTTTGAGTTCCCTATATATATATTTATGTTTTTGTTGCTTTGCTCGTTTTTGTTCTTTTCGTTGCGGTAGTTTGTCTTTGCTATTTCCGTTTACTGTTTCAAAACTTTACAGGTTTTATCCATATCATTATGCTCCGTTTGCTTCAGATTTTACTGATTTGAAACATTTGAAGATGCATTTCAAGCTTGGCATCCCTTTCAGACCATTTGAACAATTAATGGGTGTTTTACCTTCAGCAAGGTTAGAATTTTAATTATCTACTCAAAGAAGAAAAGCTATTTAAATACATTTGTTTAAGGTACGTTCTTTACCAGTTAAAATTTCAAACTTTATGGTTTCCTATGTTTTTATAACTGTTTCATATGGGTTCTTCGCTTTATTTGCTAATACATATGAATTAGGAAACATAATTGAAACCTATTTATAAAATCTTAATGTAGTAGACCTATTTATCAGATGGTCCAAACTCGAGGGACCTGGATGCTATTTATTCTTTTCTTATATTCCACTGAAATCTACTAACTATCCTGTGTACATTTGCAGTGCACATGCATTGCCATTGTTTTATAGGAAATTGATGATAGATCCATCTTCATCCATTGCGGATTTTTATCCAACAGGTCATTATACATCCTTTTGCATAACTAAAATGGTCCACAGTGGAATGTCTAATTTACTGGTAAACTTTCCTTAAACAGATTTTGAGCTTGATTTGAATGGCAAGCGATTCTCCTGGCAGGTAGTTGCAGCTTCTTTAATTTTAATAAATCATGCGCAATCCTTCTTTAAAGATTCATTTATCAATTAGACATGTCACCATCTTTTTCTTACATTTTACATTAAGAACTTCCTAGAAAAGTTATAACCTTATTGATGCGCATTAGGAGCTGCTTTGCGCCAAAGGTTTTACTTATTATTATTATTTTTAACTTCAGAATCTCCTAATTTAGAGGTACTTCGCTGTGAATTTTTGTTAAGTTTGCTTGAGTTTAATTGAACCCGACATGCCACATTGTGGGGTCTATATGTTAGGTCTTTTATGTTTCGAAATAGGCAATATTTGTTCTAAACACTGAAAGTGAAAAAGAACATAAAACAGAAAAAGAAAGTCAACGCCAACAAAGAAAAACAATAATTTTATATAAGTTCACCTAATTGTTGGCTGCATCTTATTGTTGCCACTGTAGATTGCACTATGATTTGATTGTGGAGAAAATATAATCCTAATTTATCAAGCCCAACTATAAGATCCCTCCCTTCCCCTATAAAGAAACCTAGGGTAGTTAAAATACAAAAAGATTTCCAAAGCATCATCGGTTTCATCATGGTCGACTCCCAATTAAATTTGCGGTGCACGTTGTCTCCAAAGGACAAATGAGACACAACTTGGTGATCTCCCTCTTGAAAACTAATCAATCTTTACATCTCCACCATAACACAATGATTTCTCACCTCTAATGAATAAGTCCAAGCGAAGCAGCACACAAATTTAGTTTTATGATTGGAATAATCTTTTCCAACATATCTGCTAGATTCAACCTTCCAAAAATATTCTCAAACGGTAAAATATCATCTTCCAAAGCCAATCAAATGTAGTGTAATGAACTTAAATGTGCTTTGTTCTGGCTTGGTAAACTCGATTCTGTTCTAAATGAATAGCACTATTATTGTTATAATACAGCGTATTATTTGTATACTTTTGACCCAATTCTCTTATGAATGATTGCAACCAAACAACTCCTTGCTTACTTTGGTCAAAACAAACACTGCTTATATATTAGAAAGAGCAACTATCTTTTAAAGCTTTGAAACCCAATTGATCTTCGTACTACCTATAAGGTGTAAACATACATAGTAGTGTTTTTCCCATCGTCAATATCTCTAGCCATGTCAGCATTACCATGCCTGAATAGTTCCAAGTCAGACTTCCTGAAAAACAAAACTTAATCTACATTACCTCTGTTGCTTGAGAATCCTCTTCATGATCTTCTAATATTGTTTGCTTGGTTAACTCATGTACCTACTTACAATTCCACTGCTAGGTTTGTAAAATTGCTAATAGTTGAAGCATAAGGAGCGTTTTTCTTTTGGGCTTATGACCAACTCAATAAGTACTTATTGGTTTGACATCTTGCATGTTGAACCTGCTAAGCCCATTCTTTAAATATTCATCTTGTGATAGCTTCAGAGCATCATTATTCATTGCAATTCTCATTCCAATTATTTACTTAATACCTAAACCTTTCATTGCAAATTCTTATCCAATGCCTTTTTCAACTTGTCCAAATTTTTTTTTGTTTCAACTTCGATATATTCTCAATGGTTTCATATAGTAGCAATTAATTTGCATGGCACCTCAAAAAATATTGCCTTCCATGAAGCTACAAACTTCATGTATCACTATTTTGGAGTCCTTTTGATATCATTATACATGCTTTTTTTTTAAGTTTGCATACCATTCTTTCATCCCCCCATACCATGAATCACTGTAGTTGCATCATATGAATTTCTTCCTCCAAGTCACCTTGAAGAAAAGTTGTATTTACATCCAATTGCTCTAAGTAGGGGTGTACGTGAGTCGAGCCTACTCGAACTTGTCTCCTTAATGAGCTTCGAGCTCTAGCTTAAACTCGTGCTCGAGTTCGAGTTTGATGAGACTTGGCTTGTCGGATCGCGAGCTCAATATATTATTATTAATTTAAGTAATGTATAGCTAAAAATATATAAAAATGTGTTAAAAATGTAAAAAATTTTAAAAAGTAAAATTTTCTTTTTAAAAGCAACTGAAAAAGCTGCCAAAAACAAATTGTTTTTAATGAGTTGCCATCTACTTTTGAGCATTTAAAAAATTATTATTGACTTTCTCAAGAAATCAATTGCTTTTAATGCTCTATTGTATGTTCTCCTAAAAGAAAGCATTTCCTTCTTCAACATTTCTTCTTCTCACCAATGTCCTCACTTTCAAGTTAGCCCGATGTAACTCTGGCGAGTGAATCGTTGCGACTTGCGAGTCAATCCTTCTCTCTGGCCTTCGCTCTGACGACCATGTGCCCTCACTTCCTTCTTCGGAGTCGAGCTCAAAGCTTTTGAAAGTCTGGCAAGCTGAGCTCGAGCTCACCATATGAGTTCGTGTTGACCTCTACATCTGAATACTAAAGTAACACAAAATAAATAAATAAATACAAAGTACGTACCTGCCAAAATCCCTCCCAAATCCACTTCAAATCTCCGGATATTCGGCCAAAATTACTACAAATAGATGCCGAAACAGTCTCGTCTCGCAAATCCTGCAATTCAGTCGCCTCGATGCCACTGCACTCGATCAATAAAAGGGAGATAAGAACGAGCCTTCTGCTCTTCTTTCACATTCGCTACCTGCTCGCAAGCCCTCCGACCTCTTCTCGATTCATCTCTTCCTCTCGCTCGCTTCTTCTAAGCCGAACTCCATTCGCTGCTTGCGATTTCTCCAAGCCAAACTCCCGCACCTCTCGTGACGAACTTCCCTATCTTTATTTGCAAGCCATGATCTCGTCGCCACTTTCTAAGCCTCTCGACTGAAGCCACCTACAACTAGTCTTCCTAACGTAGACGAACTTCCATCTCCCTCATACCTTTCGACCCCCTGCTCTTGCGCAAGAGTAGCCTTCTATAACCCTCAATCCCGTCGACCAAGTCGCATATCTGACCTCCAATATGAAACCCCGATAGCCACTAGACCTTGTTTGAAGGTCTGACCCAAGCTCAAGACTTCACAGACCACTCTAGCCTCCACCCCTTCTTCCCTCTGTGTCGATCTTCCCCTTAAACCGACGCTTCTTCATCTTCTCCACTACTCCATCCGATGCCTCCAGCATAGAGAACCCGCCGGACCCAGCACCCGCCGGACCCAGCACCCGCTGACCTCTCTGCCGCAATCCGAACCTCCGATTGACCTACAAGAACCTTCCCAACTCCTGCACTTAGAGCTCCAACTCTTGTCCTAGCCTCCTCTATCCTTCTCAACTAAAAAAACCCAACCTCCTATTAGCCTTGTCCGACTAAACCTCCTTGCCCGACATCTTTTCCTTGCCGTAAGCCCTCCCTATTTCACCTAGCCGTAAACAACAAACATAGAGAAAATTTTTCTCTATAGGTGATCAATCTCTCTTTTTGTATACATACTAATATATATATATATATATATATATATATATATATATATATATATATATATATATATATATATATATATTAGAAATAAAAAAAGAAAAAAAAAGAGGGAAAAAGATTTTGTGCATTTTTGTAAAACTCCATGGCCGCCATAATGCAAAGGTATAACCCTTCGATCCCTAAAACACTGAGAGGCCAATTTAGACGCTTGCAACGCGACAAAACAACCACCTATACACGCTTTTCTTAGCGTGGTGGGAGGAAGTTTGTTGTGATGCTTGCGTCGAAGCAGGTAATCATCAAAAGCCTCAATATCGACATTTGTGGTGCACCGGAAAATCGCCTATACACGCTTTTCTTAGTGTGGTAAGATGGGAACCCGTTGCGGCGCCTTCGGCAAGGTGGGGACACTTATAAGTATTTGTACGCGGGGAAAGCCGACTGCATTTTTAAACATGAACCTTTGAAAACCCATACACGCTTTTCTTGGCGTGGTGGGTGACGAAGATTACGGCCGCGGTGTCCAAGGACACCTACCATACACGCTTTTCTTAGCGTTGTGGGAAGGCCTGATTTCCTATAGTTTCTCCTAAAAGGTGGCGACATTGGGAGGATGTCGAAATTTGGACTGAAATGCGCAAGACTTGGACAAAAAAAGAGACATTATTTGAACATCAAATGAACTAAACTCAAATTCAAATAAATGAGCAAAACACTTAAATCAAACTTGATCAAAAAGAGCTTGAACTGAACAAGGTTATTTGGATTTGGACTTGAATATGACACAACAAACCATACTTGGGCTTGAATTTGCAAAGGACCACTGGGACTTGAATAAATACAGAAGACTTGAAAGTAAACTGAATCGGAAACTTGAACAAACACAAAAGATTTGGCTTGAACAATTTGAACATGAACTTGGGCTTTCAATTGAACAAATGACTTGAGTCAAACTTGACTACAAGATACTTAAATTCGAGTGGACAATAACAAATTGAGCCTCGCACTTGATTATTTGTAATTATACAAATTATGAGCGACGATCTAAAGAATTCAAATGAATGTCAATGGGAAACTACAATAATAACTCATAACAACTAAAATTTCTATATCTTGCTCGTGAAGGGTGACTAATGTGAGCAAACACTTTGATTGCAAGTAATAATACATGATTCTTGACTTGTCCATAAAAGATATTCGCATCAAGCATGATGGCGAATGAATGAAAACAATTGTAGCAAAGAATAAATGCATGAGATGCATGAAAAGTATAATCATGAAGGGTGTGGATGCAATGCTCCAACAAGCAGTTCGATCCCAATCAAATATGTCAATTTCCTACGAGCAAAGAAAGCCAACATGAAATGGGTTGTTGATTAAATAGAGCTAAAGAAGCATTAGGAATTGAAACTTGCATACGGTCGACGTCATGTAGTTGTGAACAACTACACCAAACCCTTGTAAGTGATGATATCCAGTATAAGATGGGTATGAAGAATCCCTTGCAAATACTGATATGGGTTCTCGGCAAATACAAAAGTGTGTTCCTAATTAATATGCAACGAATTGCTAACCAAGATGAATTTGAGAAATTTGGAACAAATAAAATAACCTATACACAATCATTTTGAACTTGTGCACAAGTACAGTATACCCTTACAATCGACCACCATATAATATCCTGCAAATACACCAATTCGTTGCCAAAAAATATAGAAGGGTTTTAACAAATGCAATATTATGTAATCAACACCGAGCCATGGATGAATGCATCTACATGCCTACAAACAACAATAGCAGGTGTACATCAAATATTGAAAATTGTAGCAAAGGCATAAGGAATGCATGCAATTGATGATAGGAAGTATGCTGCATATACGATGAACTTCTTATGCATATGGATACTCATGTAAGGTGTCTTTTACAAGCATAGATGAAAGCCTACAATATGTATAAATACCTATGGCTAAATGTAGAAGATTATTATGTGCGCATTACAACCTGTTTGTGAACGAAAAAGCACAAAATACAGAAAGATCACAATAAGTGCGAGCTCCTACAAATCACCGTAGGAAACTTGTCATGCATACAACATGCCACCCATAAGCAAATGCAAAAATATTTTGATAAATGTAAATACCTACAATTACTTGTAAGGGACCTAATGTCTATAAGCGCAATGCAAGAGATCCCCGACAAAGATCAAAGACCCTGAGCAAAAATGTAAAAGAATTGTGATAGATGCAAGCATCTACAACCTAAAGCAGGAGAATCATTATTGCACTACAATCCACCAACAGAAAGCAACAAGTAGTGCACGACATTATATATGTACGAAACATGCATATAACTAGTAAAATGCCATGTCACTGGATACGCAACATCCATGCAAGGCGGGCAGAAGTGTTTACAAATATTCCAAGAATGCCCTCACACATGCACTATAATATTTATGCACATATGTACACAAAAGGGGCAAGTGCAATCACAAAACCTGCATGGGCCTTGGCGAGCATGTTATGGTTACAAGCGTAACGTCTAGGGATACTATACAGGTCAATAAATAAACTTCAATTCAAGCCCGATCCTTCTATATGGATAGATAGGAGTCAACATGGCTCGAATTATCAAACAGATATACTCTCAAAGCATCGATCAAAATATCCGTTTTATATGTTCATTTAAGACCTTCAAGGTCGATGACAAAAGAAATTCATAAACAAAGGTATAAAGCCTACGAAACTCAATCCTCTATCGATAGCTCGATAGAGTTGACAATGTTTAATCTACAAATGGTAATGACCCCAAACACCCCGATGACGGTCATGTTGAATGTAGATCTCAATTAGATGTGTTAATTTCAAATACCTCCTAAACACCCGCAAAAGTTCAAAAATCCAAAATCCTAAAAATATTTAAAATTCGAAGTTCAGCCATCAATCACTTAAAGTAAAATCCACCCACCCTCCACAACAATTTGCCGGGATGGACAAATTGAAATTTACTTCAGCTCATATTGAGCTAATGCCTAGTCGAAAATACTACTAGGATCCATTCTCAAATAATCTCTTGTCAGTAAGGATGTGGTACGTGTCCTCTGACAGGCGGTTTTGTCGCCAAATGGTACCACAAGATAAATGGTTATGACTCAGGGCCCTTTGAACCAAGTAGTTTTGCCGCTAAATGACACCACTAAATTATGGTTATGGTCAGAGCCAATACGTTACTTAGTGTCATCAAATCCTTGAGATATGAATCAATAGGATATGATTGATATGGTTTAAAGCCCTGTGTCAGCTAAGGTGGATTCAAATTTGTCCCCTTAGACAAACACTCACCCAAGTCTACAAGGTATCCTTGGACGAAGCAAACCATGGCTGCTGACAAGGATCCTTTTGTCAGGTTGGGTCGACTACCTATTTTGACAAAGTAGACTAGGGATCACAATGGCTCGGGACGACGGAACCATGAGATCTTGATCGGGTCCATCACTCATTCACCATCCACTTTAAGTGCAAGATGGTGAAATCTTCAATTTTAAATATCAATCTTTACAAACATTTAAGCCCATGCTGCTATTTTATGACAGATAACACATTTTCTACGCATCTGATTGATGACTAGCCTT
Source organism: Dendrobium nobile (assembly GCA_022539455.1). Taxonomy (NCBI): domain Eukaryota; kingdom Viridiplantae; phylum Streptophyta; class Magnoliopsida; order Asparagales; family Orchidaceae; genus Dendrobium; species Dendrobium nobile. The sequence goes on from CM039730.1 coordinate 47,162,886, forward strand.
AATCGAAGGTTCTCTCTCGTGCTCGAGAGGGGTAATTAACTATAGGGGCTTGCGCCTATAGGAAACCTGAACTCATATCATAAAGTCCTCGCAAAATGAGGGCGAAATCTTGGGGCAGTGTCTTATCTACAAACCCATATTCATTCCCAAAATTTACCTTGGAACTTAATCCATTAAATCTCCCCCGAATAGCAAAGCAGTGGGGGAGGTCAGGGCCAAATTGTCGGAGCCCACAGTTCGACTCTAGTTCGAACTCGAACTCTCCTTGGAGTTGATGAGCTGAGCTTGAGTTAGTCCAAACTCGAGCTTGACTCGACTCATTTACACCCATAGCTTTAAGTTCAAGTACCATTCTACTTATAGTTCATTTCGCCACTATATATGATTTTTTTTGCGCTTGTTGCTTTATAGGCTGGTCCTTCTTGGATTGGTCCATTCGGCTTGGGCCATCTCAGGTGCTATAGCAGGCGGAGGCCTGCTGAACCGCAGGTTCCAAATGCCCCCCGCCTGGGTGGGGTCCACTGCCTAAGAAAGAGAGAGAGAGGGTTGTTTACTCTTGAGTTATTTTTTTGTTTGATTTAAATGGAAGTTTTGTTGAATTTTTGTTTGGGTGCTTGGCATTTTTGGCTCTAGCGGCGTCTAAAGAATTTGGAGAGATAGACCCTCCTCTTGAATAGAGGATCAAGTGTATCTTGTTATTTTTCTTCCACTTTCATCGATTCCTACAATAAAACTAATGTTTTTTTCCTGATTTTGTGGAAGATTTGTGGTGAGTTCTCGTTGTTGTTTTTTTCAATATTGATAAATTTCACGTGATTCTTCAAGTGTTTTCTATCAAATTGGTATCTGAACAGTTTTTCAGACTGTTTTTTGGTTGTTTTGATGATTTCCTGAAGCAGATTTTGATTCCAAACTGTGGGTTTTTGTTATTTTTGGGGTCGAAATTCAAATTTTTGAGTCTAACAAAGATTCGGGTATTGATGGCGGCCAAGAAGGTGTATGCTTTGGAAGAACGTCTTGAGGGTGTTTATTCAAATCAAAGCGACGGTGGAGGATAGACTTTCTTCCATATAAGGCAAGTTTTTGGGTCTTCAAAAGTTGGTTAAGAAGATATGGGATCATCAAAACCAAACAGCGGCATCAGAGGAAATAGAGCCGGTAGGGAGAAATACGAATTTTGAAATTTGTAGGGATGAAAATGATGTGGAGATCATAGAGGGAGAGGGGAGTAGACCCCATATGGAATATTTACATGTGGAGGAGAGAGGTGGAAGGTATGGGGAGAGGCTTGTGTATGTGGGGTATAAGCAAAGGGGTGCTGATTGGGAAATAGAGGGGGATTATAGTTAGAGAGGTGCTAATTTTGAAGGAAGGCGGGGTGAAATTGAAGAAGGGTTTGGGTATGAATGTGGAAAGAAGGATCAGGATACTTGGGGAAGGGAAAATAATGGAGGAATCAGGGGAAATAGGGGAGATCCAAAGGTACATAAACTAAAGATGTCCATTTTTGAAGGGGAGGATGCACATGAGGGATTTATAAGGTAGAAAGATACTTTGCCATCAATGGTTGACGGAGGAGAGGAAATTTACGATAGCTTGCCAATGTTTGAAAGGGAAGGCTTTGGCTTGGAATCAATGGAGAGACATGAGGGGGCCCATACAGAGTTGGAGTGATGGGAACAAAAAGAAACACAAACAAGTGCTCCAAAACAAGTTGGAGAACATTAAACACTTTAGGAAAAAAGAAACTTTCAAAGACACATAGCAAAGAAACAAATAAACTACTTTCAACCTCAAATAAAAAAAAAACAACTTACAACTTCACATAAAAAAAAACAACTTACAGCTTGTAATAAAACTCTAGGCACAACACAACTTATAGAATTTTTTAGATGAAGGATACAAATGGAGTGGATACCATAGAGAGAAGAAGGAGATCAGAAGTCCAAGATGATGTTTTAGAAGAGAGGAGGTAGAAGAGGATATCTTGCAAGCTATTCAAAACCCACATGTTTCACTTTACAAAAATCATCACATTTTCACTCTCCTAAAAAATAGTAACAAACGTCTCATTTAAATAGGAGAAATGAGCTCAAAAGACACCCAAAGCAGCCGCCCCATTCAGCCAACCAGAACAGAGGAAAAACCTAAGAGAAAAGGCACGCCAGAACTACAAACCGAGCAACCAGGCCCACTCAAAAGACCAGCCAGAATCGGAACAGCCAGGAGCCGAACAAACACCAAGAAAGGAGCATGACAGCTCAGGAACCAAGTAACCAATTGCTCAAAAAAAAAAAAAAAACCCCCAATTAGCCATAGCACCCCAAACACCAAACATCCAAAGATACATGGGCCAAGCCTATTAAGCTAACTTCAGCCCAACAATAATTACTCAAGGAACCAAGGAAACTAGCAAACCAAAGGAATGGTATGACCCAAGAGCACCTAACCTACTCATGATCATTGGTTGCCTTCCATCGTTGGGTAAACAAAAATAAAACATAAAAAAATACAAATTACAATAGTTTAAAAAAAATAAACATAAACTGAAAGCTATTGAATGCATCATGGAGGGAGTTGAAAGAGTGCTTATTTGAACGTTTTCTAAACAGCTGGCAAGGGGACTCTATGAACAGTTCTTTGCCCTAGTACATGAAGGTTCGGTGGCAGAATACTGCGGGATATTTGAGTACCTGACAAGTCTACTGGATCGACTGTCTGAGATTATTCTAGAGGGGAATTTCATGAAAAAGGGACTCAAAATAGAGATCCGAGCAGCAGTGAGTCTCATGAGGCCTTGAGACATGGAAGAGGCTATGGAGCTAGCTCAGTTGGTGGAGAACCAGAAGTACCAGGAGAGGGGAGCCAGAGGCAACATTTTTGGTAGTTCATATAGGATGACCACCACTTTCTTAGCACCTAAGGGGCCTACATCAGACAACTTTCGTGAGACCCCAAGGGAGAAGCATGTAGGAGAATGAAGTGGAGGAAATTTCAAAAAGATGACTGCGAAGGAGGTGCAGGAAAGAGGCTAAAGGGATTATGCTTCCGATGTGATGAGAAGTATATCCCAGGGAACAGGTGCAGGGATTGAACTCTTCAAATTCTCACTGTCTGTGTTGATGAGGAAGTTGAGGGAGGTGAGAGTGATATAGGGGTAGAGGAGGACAAGCTGCATCTGGATGTGGTAGATGTATCCCTGAACTTAGTGACATGATTCACTCTAAGGCATACCATGAAGTTGAAGGGGAAATAGTCGGCCGGGAGGTGGTTGTGTTAATCAACAGTGGAGCAGCTGGAGCTACCCACAATTTCATCTCTAATCAGGTCGTGTATCAATTGGGGGTGAATTTGGTAAATATAGGGAGCTATGGAGTGATGATTGGTACGGGGAAGGTGGAGGCGAGCAAGGGCATCTGTACGGGAGTAGTGCTAATCATACAGGGGATTCATGTGAGGGAGGATTTCCTCACATTGCAGTTGTTACGACCCGGCCCGGTGAGCTCGCACAGGCGAGGCGGGAACAGAGGTCGGACGGTAGGTTAAATTATCTAATGTCTAGATCTATCTCCATAATAATTGAAAGAGCCTCTAAAATATCAATTTGAAAACACATAAACATAAACCTCAATAAATTCATAATTACCTTTCTTCTGGAGCTCCTGCCCTACGATAAACATTGCCGCCCCTTCTACTCATCTTTGATTAACTTAAGATTACCTGAAAATGTTAACAACTAACATTAAGCTAAAGCTCAGTAAGTAATACACAATTCTAAACTACAGTAAACAAGGCAACTGTGTAATATGATAGATGCAAATTTCATATGAACATAACATAAAATGATTTCATACTAACATAGCATTAAACATATCATATCATAAACCATATTTTCCATTTCATTTCCATATTCATATCATTTTTCATAACTTTTCCTTTTCGTATATAATACAACCGTCACAGGAGTCACCGTCTGTACCATAAAGGTACTCCTTTACCATTTTTCTTTTCCATATCCTTTAACATTTTATCGTGCACGAGTACAGCGTCCCCAGCTAGTACCATAAGGGGGTGAACTCCATCTAATCAGCATGCACATTCAATCATTCAATATAACATTCATATCATATCATTTCATAAATTACATAATCTCTATCATATAATGTCATAAAATATAGCATAAACTTTGCATGATCAATCATTTGAACAGAGTAGTAAAATCATGATCTAAAATTAATCATAAAGATTGCATGAACATGTTGAAACTTTCAAAACATAGAACTGGAGAGAAACAAAAATATTGCTGTAATAAAGAATCATGTATACTTACAGAAGTTTGGAATCTGATTTCCTCTTGCTAGTCCTTCTTCCTTCGAAGTCACCACGAGTAATCACCTATAAGTATCAATTTCTCACTCTTAAAATCTACAAACTAAAACAAAATAGCATTCTCCTTCTCATTTTAAATTATCCTAAGTTTTCTCTCCCTCACTCTCTCTTTCTCTCTCATTTAAAACAAAAAGGCAATTATACATATTTTAAAAATTCATAGTTTTGTCTAATTAATTAATATTAATCAAAATAACACTTTCTCCATAATCTAAATTAATATAAAATAATTCTATTTTCGGATTTAAATTAAACTAAAATTAGAAAAATTAGTATTTTATGAAAAATGTCAAAATTTCATCATTAGAACACTCCCACAACCCTTAGGAACAAACTTTGTTAAGAGATTTTCTAAAAGCAACATTTGGGAAAAACCCTAATTTTAGAAACCCTAAAAATCCTTAGAGAAAAGCACATTCTCAAGTATGAAATCGTTTCATAGATCTTCCCTCTTAATTCCTTAAAGAAATTTCCATGATTCCACAAAACCCTAAATTCTTCATCTAAAAAATCTATGGAAAACATAAAGATTTCTAAGTTTAGAAATGCACCTTAATGTTCCTTAGGCTTTCTCCTACAAATCCCTTCCAAGAATCTCGCCGGAGAAGTCGCCGGAGCCGCCGCCCGTCGCCTTGCGTGCGTCCGCCCTCCCTTTCGTGCGCCTTCTCTCAGTTTCGGCCGCACGGATCGAATGAGGGACCGAATAAAATTCGGTCACTTAAAGCTTTGGTGGTTTAGGGATTTTGCAATTGACCATTTTACCCTCACTTAAACTCTCCAAGCCTTAATAACCTCTAAGGGCATTATTGGTATTATTAGTCTTCGGAAATTTTTATCTCTCAAATTAAGAGGAATTAAATATAAGTTTTATATATCAAATCGCTCCAAATTTTGCGTAGAATTTTTCAAAATTAATTCCATCGAAATCCGACATCCTCGAATTTTCCACTTAAAACTCGTCGCGACGCTTTGAAAAGTGTGCGAGGTCTAAAACGGCATTTTCGGGTTTTCACAGCAGTTTGGCAACACTGATGTCATCCTGGGGATGAAGTGGCTGCAAATCTTGGGGAATGTAATAACTCAAATATGTAAAATAATTTTTTTTAAAATATGAAAATTATGAAGTAGAGCGCTTTGACATGAACAATATATATATATATATATATATATATATATATATATATATATATATATATATATATTGCTTGGCCATGAAGAAATTGAAAGAGGGGAAGAAGAGAGGAGAGAGAAAAGCCTTTGGATCATATTTGACAGCCATTCTGGTTACAAATTTGTTCTATTCATTGTAATTGAATAAGCTCTTCTCTTTTCAATGATTTTGATTCTATGGATTTTATCTCTCCTAAATATATCAAAAATACATTATCTCTTGATTTCATAAGATTTCACCGTGCAAGTTTAGATATATTATAAATCTATGGGGTCGGCTACATGTATCATTTTTTATCCATTGTGCCATGTTAAAAGTTAAATTCTCATTTAAATCTAATATAGAAATGTCATTTCTAATATTTTCAAACCAAGTCTTTTTAGGTCTACCTCTATCTTTCTTAACATAAGTCAAATCTAATACATCTACTTTCCTAACCGGGTCTTTGGAAGGCTGCTATTTTATGTGACCAAACCATCTAAGGAGAGTCTCTCTAATCTTATCTTCAACCAGAGCTACTCCAACCTTTCCACGTATACGCTCCTTTCTTATCCTGTCTCTGAGATAAAGCCACTCATCCACCTGAGCATCCTCATCTCTATGAAACTTAACTTAATATTATGCTTATCTTTTAATGACCAAAATTCTGCACCATAAACATTGCAGATCTAACCACCATCTTATAGAATTTTCCTTTAAGTTTGAGGAAGATTTTCCTATCACACAACAAGCATGACGCATTCCTCCACTTCAACCATCCAACTTGAATTCTACTAATAATATCCCCATCTATTTCACCATCACTTTGAACAATAGACCCAAGATATTTAAAACGTGTATTCTTATTAATGACTTGATCACCCAAAATCACAATTCACCCACAAGAACTATTATTACTTAAATTACACTTCATATATTCAGTTTTATATCTACTCAAATAAAAGCCTTTAGACTCTTAAGGCTGACCTCCATAATTCAAGTTTACCTTCAACTCTCTCTCTAGTCTTATCAACAAGAAGAATATCATAAGCAAAAAACATAAAATCACTGATTTGAATGACCTAAACTAAATATAACAAACAATTCCAAACTCACAGATATCTAATAAATTAATCAATGTCAGTGAGTAGAATCGTCTCTAAAATTTTTCATTCATTCAACTTTCAAGCTTCTAATATGCATGGGAATTTATCTGCATACCATCAAACTGTCATTATATACATACCTTAATGCGCTTTATGTATTACATCAAAACATATGATTGTTGATTTAAATAATGATTTTCACTCAGTTTCAACCTTATCTTTAACTCTACCTAAAACAACATCCATATAATATTTAATGAGCTATAATGTTCAAGTGATAAACAACTTTAATGCACGGTTCAATTATAAAGAAAAAGAAATGGCATGATATACAAACCATATATTTGATATGGAAATAAATTTTTGAGCATATATTCATCTTTTGCATTAAGTATAATCAATATGAAGATAAATTAATTGAAAAATAATATGATATAATAATAAGTGAGGTAATCTTACTGAAGGAAATCTTCATGGAAATGTTAAATGTACAAATAATCTATGCATTATATTTGTCTAGCGTACACGTATTAACATACTATATATTTTTAAATAAACTTTATTTCTTAGCATGAAATATCTTATTTTATCTTAGAATATGTCATGTATTATCTAGGTTTATCGATTATCATGAGAGGATTATATCAAAACAACACCAAATATCATAGGGTAGAAAACCTAGGTAGAATTCTACATCATAAAGTTGAATGAAACCTAAGTGTAAGTGTGTAACCCAACATTATTGTTATTGAACTACATGCGGAACCTTGCACCTTAAAAATGACTCATCTTTGTTGTCGTACATGTAAGGTTATTATAGGCATATCATTGTCCTATCCTACATAACATGAATTTTTCTTAGCATCATTTCATTTTCATTGTTATGTATTTAAATGCATACAGCGTTCATTTAAAACAACTTAATCAACTATGAGCATCAATATGCAAATTAGAAGTGCTAGTAGTCATACTTTTAAAATGCATATTTTTATAAATATAAAAATACACGTAATACTTCAAACTTGTGATTGCATATTTTAAAATTGACACTTGATCATTAATTTTGTAGGATACAAACATGCACCTTGTGATATGAAAGACTTCTAATGCATTTCTTACATACAAATTTAAATCAACATAAATTTACTTGCAAGAGACAAAGAAATATGCTAAATGAATTAAAAATAGAGCATCTTATCCAGCAGACGGTTGGAAATAGGACAAGCCTCATTGCAGCGATCACTGAAAACCTTGTCCTACTGTAAACGATTTAAGTAATGCAAAATTTTTAATTTATCACATTCCCCAGCTTACAGATTAAATCTAAATTAAAATTTTCTTGAAATATTCTTTTTCACATACAAGCATTGTAGTCTACCATAATAATCATGATAAAAGGAGGTGAACCCTCCATGGTTGCTTTTTCTACCATTACCAAAATTTATTTAACAATTCTTAAAAATACAAAATACGGGTACGTCGCAAACACGGCATTATAATTTTTAAATCATACATAAAATTAAGAAAGCAATCAAGGCATAATATTTGAATGTGATATAGAAGTTCAAAGACAAACCACTCAAGAAAAAATAAGCATTGTAGCTTACAAAAAAAAAAAGCATTCTTCTATATTACAAAAAAAAGAAAAGAAAGTAACATCATTTATAGCCTTGTGGCTTATAATATCAAAATAAAAATAAGCATTAACCATATCTAGTACAACAACAAAAGCATAAACATAAATTGTCTAGCACATGAAGTTTCAACTATTCAATAGAAGGAATGATATGATTAGCTTCTTGAGTGGTTTGTCTTTGAACTTCTTTATCATCTTCAATAAATATCATAACTTCTAATTCAGGCTCATCAAGTGAAAGATTACAATTTCTAATATTCTTATATCATCAAGAGACTCAAATCCATCTCGAAAATGAGAGAACCTCGCTCGCAGTCTTAGAAGTAAATATGACAGGTTTTTTTCTGATTTTTTTTATTTTTCAATGGACACGCGTATCGAATACGTGTGACCTTTTGAAATTAAATAGTATTTTAATTGGATACGGCAAAGCCGTTGATGAGGACATCGATTAGAGGTTCAAACATGTGTATCGTCGGAAGCATCGCAGATCGACGGACACGATTCAAAGTTTATATTTTTAATTATTTATGCATTTTATTTTCTTTGAGTCTTCCTATTGTACTCCTATTATGAGTTGAGTCATGTTGTAGCCCTGAGGGCAATTTAGTCTTTGTTCCGGTCAATTTTATTGTAATGAGGGGATGATTATTTTGAATGAAATTTTGTTGTTTGTCTTCTTCTTCATCTTGTGTGTGCACTAGAGAGAAGAGAGAGAGCCCAAGGTAAGGGCGAGCACAATACCCACCAGTCATTGGAAGAGTCTGTGACTCGTGGTCTACTTCCTCCATCTCCGTTCATCTTTTCTTCCCCCACCCGCCTGTCCAAACTTTCCCTCAAGCCGCCGGCCACATATCCTTCCCACCTAACCCCTCGACTACCTTCCTACCACCCTCTGATCCTTGTTACCACGCCTTCACCCAATCCACCCGCCGGCCAAGTCCCTCTCTCCAATCCCCACCGCCGGCCATCCATTAAAATCCTCCCCTTATGATGATTTCAATCATTATAACCCCATGCCAAAATTAGCTCCAAGAGAAAGGAAAGAAATTATCACAATTTGAAATTTGGAATTCAAATTTCAAAAACTTTCCTTATTTGACAATCCTAATTAGGAAAGTACTTAAATCCAAATCCTTTTGAATTCAAATTCAAAAGGATTTCATAATAAACTTTCCTAAATCCTAAGTGCTGATTTGGAAACTCATAATTTGCTCCCACACTCTCCCCCTCTCTCTACATGCTGCCGGCCATGCTAGGGTGGAATCCCCTTTAATGCTCCTTTAATGCAATCAATACACTTGATTCCAAACTTCAAATTCAAATTAAACTCCCTCTAAATTTACTCAAATCTGAAATTAAATTCATATTTTGATTAAAACTCTTAAACACTCCACCCAAACCTAATCTGCCCAAACCCTAACCCTCTTCCCCCTTGAAACTGCCAGCCCCTCTCCCTCCTCCCGTCGCCCATCTCCCTCCCCACCGCCATCTCTCTCACTTCTCATACTATGATGAATGGCCGATCTCGAAGTTGATAGTGGACTTGTACTCGACGCCTACGGAGACATCCACATCGTTCGATCACCCTTCTTCGTCGTCGGATTTGGTTTTGACAACACCGTTGAAGATTACTTGAACCGAATCCTCCCCACCCTCGTGGATGTCATCGACAACCAATTCTCGGACTACGAGTGAACCATCAACGACCATCCACCCGAGCCACCTCCGCCTCCGACTACTTCTCCACCACCGTCGACCTTTCCGTGGATTAAGGCTATTGGTGTCGCAACCATCCTCGTGGCATCGTCGGGTGTGCTGAAGACTTTCTCCCGCTAATGCCTAGTGTAGTCGAGTGATCAATCCCCAAGGTGAAAACTCTCATTATTAAATTGTGGATTGTTGATTAAAAGCTTTTAGTATTGCTATTATTTTTGTTTATCTATAAGATTTGGTTAATCTACATGTACTCCTTCGCCTAAGCAAGTGGAAAATTAAGATTCTTTAACGAATTTGTTTGTTATTACAATAAATTATTGATTTGGATTACATTGCCAATTATTCTTAAATTTCTTAATAAGCTCATGTGGATTTGGTTTCACATCAGTTATTGGAGGCGTATCCATGTATCGGTGTATCGGATACAACATGCCTTCATAAATAGGTGTATCGGTGCAACATAGCTGCTAGATGTAGAGTACATATGCCATCCTGTTTCATCTTTCTACCCTGACTACAAAGCTAGATACAAAGGCTATTAGGTCATGACCAAGAAGCAACGAGTAGAACTGAGCACATTATGATAGGTTCATGGAAAATTATAATCCCCATCTCATGATAGTGCACGTGTCTTTATCATTTTTTTCAACTAAAGACAAACTGAATTTATTTTAGCCACTTTAAAAAAAATGAACTATAAGATTTTTTTTTTTTTTTGTCATTTAACTTCACTCGTCATTGTTGCTGCTCACTCCACTCTGATTGCATTGCTGCTGTTCGCCTTCCTATTTCGAGTCTCCTAGGGTTTTGAAACGTGATGAGCAGTTGGCTGCAAAGCTACCTAGTTTGTTTTGATGTTGGTAAAACTTGAAGCTATGAGCACTTGATAGATGTAATTTAAATTTAAAGTTTACGTACTTTTTTATTCATTTTCATTTTAGATCATGCTTTCTTTCCAATCAAGTTGCTTGCTATGGGCATTTTTCTTTGGGAGAGCTATTAACATAAAATTCTTTTCATAAATATTTATATATCCATCGTAGAGACTATGCATAATGTATGGAAATATTATTATTTATGGAATTGAGCTTTAAACCTCCCATCTTGAAGTTAAGGGTAATACCACTGGGACATGCAGTCAGTGGTATGGAAATACTTTACCATCTTGAATTATCTTCATGATCTTAGATATCAAGAAAACGACAAATTTAGGGTGCTATAATTTTCCCCTAATGGTTCACCCTTTCTATTCTTATTTTTTGTCCACCTAGGAAAGAATGACATGAATGATTTGCATTTTATTTTAAGTGATTACCCCCAGTTCTCGTAGATTATTTGATGAAAGATTATTTCCAATGCATATTGTTAGAAATATAGTGGGGCATTTCATTTACCGTTTAACATTTTTATCATGATTAGGCGGTCTGCAAATTACCATTTATTGAAGAATCTCGCCTTCTTGCTGAAATAGAAAAAGTAGAGCACACTTTAACGGTATAACGATGATCTTTTCATCATTTTGTTTATTGACAGTTTTGCTTGTTCACTGGTACTTTTTTAAAATTTTAATTGTTTATCTAATTGTGCATTGCTTTAGGAGGAGGAGAAGCTAAGAAATAGCTGGGCTTTGGATATGCTATTTGTTCATGTTTCACATCCCTTATCTTCAAAATTTCTTTCTTTCATTAGACGGAAAAAGCATCATCCAAAGTTGTCCATGACTAAAGTCAGAAGAAAAATTGATCCAGAATTCAGGTTTGTTTGGGAAAAAGCTTCGATGTCACTTGTTTCTGGTCTCCTAAAGCACTTTTTTATCTGAGCTTGAACATTATGGAATATGTCAATTGGAATAACAAAGATTTTTTTTATTGAGAATTTTTTTTATATAAACTAATTGACGAAGGATGTCGTAGTGTTTAGGATTTCTGATATAGATTTATAATGAAAAGCGCAAATTCATACAACATGCACATCTCTTAATTTTTAACAAATAAACTTCACAGGTCGTAACCTTAAATTTTTTATCAACGTTGTTATTTGCGATGAAAATTTAATTACAACAAAATTCAACAAATGACAATTTAATAATTTATTATTAGAATAAGTCTTACAAATTCAGAAATAGGAAACCATATGATGAGGATATCAGCAGAAGATTCCAGCGCATCTATCACAGGAGACATCGTAGATCGATGACCACGATCAGGAGCATCTATTTATGAGTTATTATATGTTATTGAATTAGTATTATTTTCATTATTTCTTTTATTTGACCTTTGTACTGCTATGAGGGAGTTTAGTGAGTTGTAGCCCGGAGGGCATATGTGTCTTTAAGTTTTCTTTATTTTTGAGGCCTATATATGGCAGCCCTAGTCTTTGTATTGGTTTTTAATAATTGATTAATAAAATTTCTGATTTTCTTCTCTCGAGCTTGTGAGTTCTTGAGTGGTGAAGTCCCAAAGGAGTGGGCAAAGCAATACCCACCAGTCGCGGAGGTGCTTCGGACTCGTGGTCTGACTTTTCCCTCACTTCAAGCCGACTGCCATCCCCTCCCCTTGGTGCCAAGCCACCGGCTAGTCCCTTCCCCACCGCTGGCCTGCTCTCCCACCGGCCCCCTCCATTCTTCCCTTAAACTGAGCCCCCATCCTCCACCCAAGCCGCCGGACATCCCACACCACCGGTCTAGCCGCCGGCCTCCACCCTCCAACTGCTGGTTTCCCTCCCTTGTTCTCCCTTAGCCGCTGGCCTACCTTGCCCCAACGTTTGAATTTCAAAATTCAAACTATTTTAAATACCTTCCTAAAATAACACATTAGCATTTAGGAAAGTACCCTTATTTGAATTCAATTAAATATTTGAATTCTAAATACTTTATATTGTTAAAACCCAATTAGGAAGCTTCCCTAATTAAATCAAATCTGAAATTAAAATTCAAATTTGATTCCAATCCATAATTACTTCCTTTGGTGCCCACATGCATTGAACCTAGACATATATTCCCCTCCCCATATGGCCGACCTCCTCTACCTCCCTTTTTCCCTCCCCAATCAACTCCTTAATTCAAATTAAATACTCCCTAAACCCTCCTAAACCGTCGGCCCCCTTGAGCTATTTTGGGAATAGTTTGGGAGATTAAATCACCCCTTTTCTCTCTTAGAAAAATTCTGAAATAAATTTCAGATTTTCTAAAACCTCTTCTCCACCTCCCTAGCCTTAAACCCTAGTCGCCCCTTCCCTTTTTCCCCTCTACCCGAGAAACCCCACCACCAGCTCCTCCCCTCCCTTCACTCTTTACTTCCGCCGGCTCCTCCAAGGCTCATAACAAAGACGACTCCCATGTTCATGGATGGCCGATCCTGAAGTCGACCACAGATTTGCATACAGCTCTCAAGGACAAATCGACATCCTTCAATCGCCCTTCTTTGATCCTGACTGGGAATTTGAAGATTCCGTTGAAGGTTACGTAGATCGCATACTCTTTCATCTCGTTGAGACGATCGACGAACAACGACCATCCGAACAGTGGAAACTCGTCGGTCATCCACCTGTGCCTCCTTCTCCGGCTACTCTCCTGTGGATCAAGACTGTCGTCGTCGTAACTTTCTTCGTGGCATCGTTTGGCTTGCTGAAAATCTTTCTCCGCTAAAGCCCTATAGAGCGTGAGTGAGGAAGGAAACTCTAGGTGAAAGCTCTTGATATTAATCTGTGGATTATTATTACGAGTACATCAAGTTTTATTGTATTTTCTGATATTGTTTTAAATTGATCTATTCTCCTAAAACTGTAACTGCACGCCAGAGCAAAACCTTAACGAATAATTCTTAAATTATTTCTTGTGGTTTATGAATCTTAAAGAAGCGAGCTTACAATAATTTTATTATTTCCTTACAGTTCCCGGTGGTTTCACATCGCCATACTATCTAGTTAAGAAACGATGCACTTGTAAACCCTAGATTATATTGATCTTGAATAAATTTGTCACACATGCAATCCAATACTATGTTTTAGAAAATAAAAAAGATAAAAGGACATAAGTCATTAATCAACCATCCAAGGATATAACCTCTCTTGGAAATCTTACTATGTTCACTAGTAATGGTGGATATCAAAAACAAGTTGTGTGGTGGAGAGACACACTTGTATGTGAATGTTCATGGATATTTCTTTTAGGGATCTGATAACTACACCAATATGTAATGGGAGAATATTGATTGAACAATTTTTCAAAGTCAAAATTTTCAAGCATGGCAACATTTATATGGAGAGACCTCTCTTCTTCGGACTCATCCGCACGCTCCTTTTGGAGGATCTTCAACGTCATCTTAAGATCACTTTCTCCATCAGTAGGGTAGGGCAACCTCATTCGAGATTTATATGATATTTTGTTGCCTTTTATTATAATAATTTTATGAGTTATGCGTTTGGAGGGATTTTTTGTGTGGGTGGGATTGACTACTTCTAGTCTACTTTGTGATTATTAATAAGGGTTAATCAATCAGGTTCTTTTTTGAATAAAATTTGAATTGGATGTGTTATTTCTTCTAGTATACCTTTTGATCAAGTTGAGGCTCGAAAATTTCCGGGAGAGTTAGAAGGCATGATGTGGTGGCTTATATCCTTCTACCTTATTTCTTTTCTCTCTTTTTGTCAATGTTTATACATTATTGAATTTATTCAAGTTGGATACAATGTGTGATTCTACAGGTGCATGTTTTGTAAACTAAATTGTATCCCATCATACATCAAATTTTTAACGAATAATTGCTTAATAATTGTCTTGTGAAATTTTGTGTATTTTACATGATATTTCATATTTCATTGTGTATCTGTATTATAAATTTTTTAAGCCCTAAGGTCTTTTAATAAATTTTATGTGTCTCAGGATCTAGGATTTTGATTTGGATTTACGATAAAATGCACAAATTCATGCCACACACAATCGGAATTTTGCATGTCACAACTCTTAATTTTTCTCAATTATTTTTCGCTTGCATTAAAAGGAGTAATGTTTTAAAATTTGACATTGATGGCAATTAAATAGTTTTCTTCTAAAATTAACATGTAGAAACTTAGAAGCATGAAAATGATACAATCTATTTAAGAAAACATGCACTTGTTGCAAATTTAATAAATTCATTCACATTCAAAGCAGTTATGAGATTTAAAGAAGAAATATAGCTCACCAAATTAAGCCTCTCACTTTTAGTGATGAGTTTTCTTGGAAATCTTTAAGTATATCACTTGATCAAGGAGTTGATTTAAAGGAATAATAAATTAAATCAAATTTGTATGAAAAAATAAACTACTTTTTTTTGGACATCACACCAAACCCTTATTTATGGTTACTAAATCTCCTTATGTTTTCCTAAAAATATCGCCTCCAACAAGTCTCCCACTATTAAAAAAAAATCTATCCTACACAGAAGCCTCTAACCTTGTTGGAACTGCAAATACCTACATAAAAAAATTAGGTTAGTCACTTTACTCGTAAAGGCATTGTAACAAAAGGTAGTCTTTATTGGAGTATAATAATCACACATGGATGTCAAGCTTTACTCAAGAATGTCCACATAGTCAAAAGCCTGAAATATATGCTTTCATCATTAGAACGGCCTAATAGTAGACAAGGAATCCCCTGAAAAAAATTGAGTGCCTATAGTGAGTGGGACATAATATGCTTCTCCATTGCCAAGGAAGCATTCCATGTTTAGATATGGTAACAAAATATAGTAAAAATCTTCTACAAGGCCACCCAAACTTGCTTCCAAAGATGGAATTCATAGGGTGCTATCGAATATATCGTCGGAGGAGAGGAATTATTCTCTATCATTACTCTTTTGGGGAATACATACATAACATTTAAATCTTGGATCTTTACAAAACTACCACCCATGTTAATTTTTTGAATTACAAACTCTTCCATGCACATGCCATAATCAAATCATTGTTATTTGACAAAAGCAAAAAATACTTGGAGTTTCTGTGAATTCCGATATTTGAGTGTCAACTTCAAAAACGGAGGTAGGAGGATGGTAATTTTGTAAATAAACAATTTTTGGGTGTTATGTATGTAATTATCTCTTAAACTTTTTTTAGCAATAGCAAATTACACAATATTTTGCATTGATGAACTAGGTAATTGTATATAATTTTTTAATAACCTTTTATTATTTTTTTTTTGCTTTTTACTATTATTTATCTGATGTATTTCCTATTATAGATCATATGTATACTAATATTGAATGAACCAATAAACTAGAGAGTTTTCATCTGATGATTACTAACTCAGAGAAGTAAAAATGGTCCCTGGACTATATATGGGGATTGTTCTTGTCCCAAACTATCTTATGATTATTTTAATTCTTTATTCTTCAAAGATAATCCAAAAAATCCATCTAAGGGACTTTTTTATATCATATTTGAAGAGTCAATAGATTAATATGAACACATCATATAGTTTGGACTAAAATAGCCCCTTACAATAGTTTGGGGATTATTTTGACAATTTTCTCTTACTGTTTTATTTTAATGTATAACTTTGCTTTAATGGAGGCTCAATTATGGTGCTTAGAATGATTGTCCTTACATTTTTTGTATTGCAAATGCTTGTTTGTTTGTCAAGGGGAACCTACCGATTTCTGCTCTTCTGTTTAGTTACCCAGAGAGACGACGTCTTTTGTCTTTTCCTTGTTAGACAATGAAAAAATTCAACTTCTACCATGCTGAAAATAAATGTTCTTTGAATTTTGCTTTAATCGCACTGCAAATGAGAACGGATTATATATTTATATTTCAACCAAACTGTCAGAACAATCTGGATTCTGTGATTTGTTTTACTAATAGAATTTATAAACTAGTTTGCCGAGGAGCTAATATTTAGGGTTTGTGCAGTGGTGGAATGAATGGATTTATGTACATCTCTGATAAGACCGTTTATTCAGAGGAAGTTTACTCTCCTATTGAGGACTTGGAGACGATAATAAACAACAATACAATGTATGTATACTTTTTTTATTTCCTTCTTTGTTTAGTCTATTGTTTGCTTAAAATAAAACCTATTTTAGAAATTTTTTAAAATTTCTAAATTCTATCTTTCGGTTGGATACAATTAGAAATCAAAACGAAGGAATTGGTGGAAAGACATGCATTTTACTTCATATTTAGTTTTGGGTGTTTGATTCTACTGTAATTAGTTGGTAACTTGATTTCATTGAATGTGAGCACATGAAATTTTTACATTGAAAATTTCATACCCAATCTTGTGAAAAATGGGAGAAATAATTATCCCGTTTTTATTGTGACTAACATGATCCCTCATAAGAAACAAAAACAATTTCACATTAACCACATAAAAAAGAAGAAATAAAAATTTTCACTCAATTTCTCATCAATCAAACAAATGGCTGAAAATGTTTTCTATTTAATTATTTTAACATTTCTAATTACATTCTTTGCTTTCATTTCCGCTCTTTTGATTCCTTCGAATCAAACAGAGTTTTGTTATTGTGCAATAGTGTACAAGTGCATTATTAGTTTGAGTTTTGATTCATTTTCGTTATTTTGATGTTTCGCTTTTTATGTAAACATGCTGATGCATATAGCCTTGATCTCTATGAGAAAGATTGTGTTCTCTAAAATCTATGATGTTTTGCTTGTTGCTTTTTATTATTTATTTCACTGGTTGGTTTCCTTGCTGAAGTCAAGAGTTGTGGCTGCTTCATTCCTTCCTAGCCGTCTACTGAAATCAAGAACAGTGGCTGTTTGTTTTCTTTGGTGTTTTGCTGTGTAGTTGTATTCGGATATGGCTGTTGCATTTATCTGTTTCCTTCTACACGATTTTTTATTGTAGAAGCAATTGGGATCAGGGATTGCAGTATCTTTGCACTGCATTGTAGCTGGCTTGTTTTCTTCTCATCCTCGGTTTTTCTGTAGTGTAGTTCTCTGGTTTAGGATCCTCTGTTGGCGCGCCTTTGGTGAAAGGTGCCTTCTTTGGCAACTGCTTTCGCTTTCTGATGTGATTTAGAAGTAAAAACAGCAAGCAAACAAGAAGAAAAAAATGCAGGAATCAAATACTAGGGCTGGTTTTGTATTTCTTCTTCAACAAGAATGAAAGATATAATTGATATGCTATACGAGAGGTAGATCAGCTCTCCCACAACCCTAGAAGCTGCTAGGAAGCTCTCCAAAATAAAACTACGGTAGAAAACAAATTGTCTGATCCCCAAAATTCAATATTGTTAGCCTTAAATAGACTCCCTTAATTCCCTCCCAAATCACCCCCCTTTCCTTAAATAATTCCTTCTCATATTTGAATTCAAATTATATTTTTTCCCTAATTAATTCCCTCCTAATTGTAATTAAAACTTTCCTAAATAATTCCCTCCTAAACCTCCCTGCTGCTCTGGTTCCCGTCCAACATCTCTGCTGGGTTCGGTTCTTCTGAATCAGGCAGAGTGCTCCTCTATGGGCGTAATACTCCCCCCCCCCCCAAAGACACACCTTGTCCTCAAGGTGGAAGAATGAAAACTATTTCTTGATTGTATCGTAGGGCTCCGATGTTGCTTCGTTGTCCGGCAACCCCTTCCACTTGATTAGTAATTCATGTACCCCTGTGTCCCCTCAATGCATCTCCATCCAGTATAATTCTATGGACAACAGACTATAGGTTTTCTAAAACTGTTGATTGGCCTCCAATTGTGCTGCCATGAAACTCCTGCAACAACTTGGGGATGTGCCCTGATATTCTCGGTAAGACGAATCGCCTCTGATGTAGCATCTGGGGCCCTCTTAGTGTGTAATTGTGTGACTGTCTTGGTTCTACAACAACTCAACTTTGATCTTCCTTAGACCCTTTTTTATTTTTTTTTAATTATTATTAACTTTAATAATAGATGCTGGTTCTACAGTAACTCGACTTTGATCTTCCCAACAACTTGGATAATCACCTTTGATGCTTCTCAGTCACCATCCTGTGCTCTGAATCTCGGGCCCCCTCTAGGGGCTGCAGCTCCACCCAATAGCCTAGCCTTGCCCTTAGATCGCTTTGATCATGGTTTTGAGTGAAACCCTTGTTCTACACAAGCTGACATCTCCTCGCAACACTAGGACTGCAAATGAATCTAGCATTCGATGAGCTACTTGTGGCTCGGCTTAATTAGAGCTCGTTCATGTTTGTTTGATAAGGTAAAAAAACGAGCTTGAACACTTTTGAGAAATACTCGATAGCTAAATAAACGAGCTTGAACTGCTTGGTATTCTGTTCGTTTATGTTCACAAACAGTATCGTTTAACACTCGCGAACAAGCTTGTTAAGAAGCTCGATTAGAACTTGACTAAGAAGTTCGATTAGAGTTTTGAAAATAAAGATTATTAAATTAATTTTACTAATTAAAGTATTTAATAATTTATTTTTAAACTCCCACTCCATTTTCCTCTCTTATTGTCCTCTAGCTCCTGCTCCCACTCTCCGTTGAGCCCGCTCCCACTCATGCATTAAGGAAAAAAAAAAGTTGGTTTAGTCCCACACCATGAAATGCAGCAAGATTTTGCTCTATATAATGAAACATAGCGGGCTTTCGTTTGAAAGCTGGCGAACAGGTGGGTCGGGTGACTCGGGTCTACTAAGAAATCTTGGGCCTCTAGTGAACAGGACAGTAGACGTTTTTTGCAAGCTGCCCGATTTAAAAAAGAAAAAAGAAGAAACGAACGGTCCGTTAATAGGCTCGGCTCGTTAAAAGAGCTGCTCATTAGTAGGTTCGATAAGTCTAAAATGAGCTGAGCTTGAACATGAACACGAGCTAAGATCGAACAAGGTATTTTTAAACGAGCTCGAGCTTGAACAGGTACCGAAGAAACTCGAATCTTATCAAACCGAGCTCAAACACAGTCTTGGCAAATGAGCTCGAACTCGAACATGCCGAAGCCCGGCTCGGTTCATTTGCAACCCTAGCAACACCACTCTCTTCCCCTTTACCTGAATCTCCATATTCAACGATTTCCTGTCCAACGTTGTTTCCCCTATAATTTTTTCCATTCAACTAAGTTAAAGAAAAAGACGCGGTCGGCTCTGCATATATTAAACCTGATCCTAAGACTAAAAAATATACATCTATACCGAAGGTATGAGATACCAGCTATCTGCTCCTGATCTTTACCTCCATATGGTTTTGATATTGATTTGAATGTTCTGTGACTCATGCTCATACTTTTACTTCATATAGACTAACTAAAATGTAAATAATAAAAATAAAATGTGCAAACCAATCTTTACAAAACAGAGGTTTTGGTAGTACTACTGGGCTTATGCCTATTGCGAGGAGTATGCTAGAAAAAACATTTGCGGAAGAAGCAAAGCATATATATACATTTTTATTTTATTTACGCACCCTTCTCAGTGGACATGATTCCTACGAAAGAATGCATGCATATCTCTAATTCATAATGCACACTATTACAAAACATTACAAAAATACATCATAAAATGCAGCACACAAACAATACATACCACATTGGTTGTACAGTAAAAAATTCTAGCTACATCCTACCATAGACTAATCAAATGTCTAATGCGTTCCTAACACAACATCTAGTATGTGCAAAAGTCACTATGGCCTTGGGGGTTATCTCATATAATTAGAGCAAGATTGTCAAGTCTGATCTTATCTCAAATATCCAAATAAGATAAGAACTGTCATCTTAACTTATCAGGTTTTAATAAAAGTATTAATTTGAGATAAAGTTATTTGAAAAATAGTTGTTATAGTTTTTAAAATAAATTTTATTTATTTTAAATGAAATAATATGCTTCAGAATATGACCTTATATATGATCTAGTTAATTTGATTTTAAAATAGAGTTAAATTGATATTCCTTAGATCATTACTAATCATATAGGATTTTACTTTAGCAGATTGATTATCCTTATATAACAACTAGTCATTAATAATGATAATCATTCTATCATGTTTTATTTCAATCTTAGACATGTTTTATTTCAATCTTAGACTTAAAATTAAATCCATTAGCCAGTTCACGTGCTGACTTGAAATTGTTAATGTAAATGTATGCTAATTAATATAATGGTGAAGTGATTATGTGAAAATGAGTTCACCACGCATCCAACTAAGCTGAAGTACCTAGATAAGAGTCTAAACACCTGGAAGAAAACTTTTGAGTGATCAAAAAGGGTCCAAACACTCAGTTTGTCAGGGGTATGTAAAGTGTGCTTAATCAATAATAGTTTGCCCATGCAATGAATTCTTTATGGATTCAACCCACTAAGAAGGGATGTATTCAAATATGTTTTGCCCATTTGAAATTTGAAGTGCTCAACCCATTTAAATGTGATATACGTAGGAAAAATCCTATCATTAAATGTTTTATTGCTCTATTGTAAACTGGATTCTATTTTCCCCAATGATGGAAGGCTACCTATGATCATGCATAGGTTTGGGGGCTCTTTGGTCATGTTGACCATGTGGTTGTCCAGCTTACTTGGTCTTTGGGTATTTATTGGGGGGCTTATATTTCTATATATGGGCTTGACCCATTATTTCCTGTTGTTTGGTGTTGGGGCTTGTTCGGCTGATTCTTGGTGGCTTTTTTGTTCCTATTTCGTGGCTTTTTGGTTCCTTCTTTTGGGTTGTTTGGCTCTTTGGTTCCTATCTCGATTTCTGGTTCCTTCTGAAGCAGGCTGTTCGAATTCTGAATGGGGGGGCTGGCTTTTGGTATGCTGGCTGCTTGGGTTATGGGCTGGCCGAACCTTTTTTCCTTGGGATTTTCTCTGCTTTTTGGTTGGTTGGAAGGGGCAGCTGCTTTGGGGTCTTTTGGACTTCTTTCCCTATTCATATGGGGTGATGGCTGTTGATAAAGAGTGTTATGGAGTGATTTTTGGAAAGAAAACCTGAGGGTTTTAGGATAGCTAGCGAGCTATGTATCCCCTTCTCTTCTCCTCTTTATAACTTCGTCTCGGGCTTCTTATATATTTCTTCTCTCCGCAAGTTTTCACCCCATTTGTATCTTTCTTCTCTACAAAAGGTTTGAGGTGTTGTTGTTGGTCAGTTGGTTGGCATTGAATCAAATTTTTTGTGGTGGACTGTTGGTTGGCATGTTCCTAAAGAGCACTCTAATATCTTATTTTATTAGTTACATGTGAGGTGACCACTATTTGGTTGTTTTGAGGGGATGTTCATTTTAATTTTTCTTCTCTATGTATCCCCTTCTCTTCTCCTCTCTATAACTTCGTCTCGGACTTCTTATCTATTTCTTCTCTTCGCAAGTTTCCACCCCATTTGTATCTTTCTTCTCTACAGAAGGTTTGAGGTGTTGTTGTTGGTCAGTTGGTTGGCATTGAATCAAATTTTTTGTGGTGGACTGCTGGTTGGCATGTTCCTAAAGAGCACTCTAATTTCCTATTTTATCAATTACATGTGAGGTGGCCACTAGTTGGTTGTTTTGAGGGGATGTTCATTTTAATTTTAGTTTTGTCGAGTGTCTCTAAGCTTTTAAATATCATATAAGTTGTAAGTTGTGTCTTTGTATGTTCAAGTTTTAGTCCAAGTATAAGTTGTGTTAGTTGTTTTTTACAAGTTTGAAAGTCGTATTGTTTAAGTTTGTCCTTAAGTTGTTTTTGTGTTCTCCAACTTGCTTTTGGAGCTTGTTTTGTGTTTTATCTTAAATTATATGGAGTGTGTTTTTTGGCATTTTGCATATCGAGTTTCTCCCTCTTGGTTGCTGAATTTTCTTGATTGCATCAATTTCCAGCTAAGATATGAATGAGTGAATCAATATATTTGACTTGACATGCTTCTGAGATTTTCATCCAAGTGAGTGTGGTTTTCCTAGATAATTTCTTGGACAAATATAGATTTGCCCAAGTGAAAAGAGAGTATTTAGATGAACGTGGTTCACTTGGATATAGAATTGAGGTATATATACAGATTTGAGTTTGATTTTGCTCGAGTTCTAATTTTAACCTAGGTAAGTGTGAATTTCCTAGGAGAGGTGCTGGTGGTTAGGAAGAGCATAGTCTGATTGGTGCAGAAGGGCTCAAATACGTTCAGCTTGTTCAAGCACAATGAAGGTTAAGAGGGCTTGATGTGGCCAATTTTTTTGAATTTCATGTATGCTTGGATGCCAGAAAATTGCTAATTAGATGAGAATGTAGGAATGATCAGCAATGTGATTTTGGTCCAATGAAAGTGAAAATTCATGTCACGAAGGGACACCCTAAGATTGATTTGAAGATAGTGGGAGAATGACCTCCACGTTTTAAAGACATGATCACCTTAAATGTTTGCGTATTAGGGATATGAATGTGCTCAGATGTGCTCTAGAAGGCTTGATTTATATCGTTCAAGACCCACCCTTCTCTATCAGATTTGTGAATAAATCTAGGTCAAAGGTGTACATAATAAAGAACCTTGATTATTTCTAATGTTATGCATGTCAAAATGATGTGCGCAAAGTGGAGCATGTTCATCCTAGGGCAAGCCTAAGTTAGCCTATATCAAGTCAGGGGATTGGCCTAGATTAACCAAACAAGACTAGCCTGTATGTGTGCAAGTGTTTTCTAATGCATTAAAATTTAAAAATTTAATAACATCTCATTGATTCAAACTCAATTTGTTACATCAGGGAAACAAACATATTTTCAAATTTTAATGAAAATTATCCAAATTAAAGTCTAATGGATCGGGTTAATTGAATGGAATACACGACAACAATGCAGCTCTTGGCTCAATCAACCAACAAAATTTAAGTAATTCTAAATACCTTAAGTTTTCTTATAGGTGTATTTTATGTATATGTGTTCATTAATGCATCCATAATATGATGTTAGACATATTAAAAAAAACTATTATTATTCTTTTCTTATTTTATATATAATAAAAAAACTACAATGCATGATAAATGTTGAAGATTGATTACAAATTTTGAACTAGAAATCTGCTTTAAGAAACAGTAATTAAGAATTATATTCATGCTTTCAATATAAAATATACTTTCAGAAAATTTTCAATTTGGATCAATAATTTGGTGGAGTTTTATTTGTTTTTATTTTCGAGAGAAAATTTGTCTAACTAATAATCAATGAACTGCAAATTTTGATATTTTTTGTTTATTTTTTGCACCACATCTTATGTTTTAGTAAATTCAAAACCCTATGACGTAATGGATGATATTCCCGTTTGAGAAGTGGGATTATTTTATCTTCTGTATTGTTTATAAATGCATTCAATTAATTTTTACAGATTTGTATATTACAAGAGCCTTGCAACCAAGACACACGTGCCCAGACCACCAGAGGGTGTAATTTTCCCAGCAAAAGTTTGCAATCTGAGCCTCATTCTTCACATATGTCGATTCCACCTCAACACTTCGCTAACCATTTGTACTTGTCTTGCTTATCTCCAGTCAATCTCCATACGAGATCTGCAGAAAATTAAAAGAAGATTGTGGCACGAGACACCGATAACACCAAGTTTTGGCTTCTTGAGAAGGTACTATATTGTGCCTAAAATACGTTATTTGATCTGGAGAATTTAAACCATGCTTTTTTATGCGTATACTGCCATGGTTTGAGCCACTTTCTAAGTTGCCCATTCACAGAACATAACATTAAAATTTAAGACATTGCATAAAATAGCAGCCGTCATAGGCCCCTTTTGAAGGGCCTACTTAATGCATGAAACTCCTAATGCTTGATCTTCTAATTTTGTCTTGGAACCTCCTCTTAAGGCATGATTTCTAAATTATTTATTTGACACGAATTTGAGGAAATTATTATGTGCGGAGTCCAGACGCAGAGGTACGTCCGGACACCCACTTAAAATGTGACACGTGGAGTGCGCTTTGGTTGCACTTTTTTTGTGCACTTTCCCTACACTTTACTTGCGATTTAGTTGCACTTTAATTGCGCTTTGATTGCTCTTTTGTTGCGTTTTTTTACTGCGTTTTACCTGCTCTTTATTTGTGCTTTACCTATGCTTTGGTTGAGCTTTTTGTGTGCTTGGCTTGAAGTTTCGCGGACACATTGAATATATAAAGTAAAAAATAAATTCAATTGAATATTCACGTGCCCACTCCACATGTCAACATTTTATTGGAGTCCGGACGTACCTATACGTTCGGACTCCGCACCTAATAATTTCTCCTCCATAACAGCTTACTAAAGACAACATAAGAAATGTTTTTCATGTTATTAATAAGTAGAAGTTTTAGGCTTCGTTTGGGACAGCTTTCCTTTTCTTCTTAAAGCAACTTTCTAACACAATTTTTAAGAAGTAGAAAGAAAGCCGTTCAAACGTAGACTTAATCTAACAGGCTTCATTTAAACATTTGCTATATTTGTTTATACAGGCTGACATACTGATGATTTTTGCTTCTATCTATTATAACGTGTTTGTTAAATGCCTTGCAGACCTGTTTCTAGAAATATATATGCAAAGCAGTCATCGCAAATTTCCCGGCGACCTACAGTTTCAGAACATTTACTTCACCGGAAACAACCAAACAATGGAAGCGAACAAAATGGGAGAACTAACAATAAGTTCATACTAGGAAAAAGGAAATGGAGTAGTTGGAAAGGCCGTGGTGGCAGTGGCCGTCAGAAGAGAAGAAACTGAGCTTTTTATTTATTATTTTTAGCTCTTTTCTTTGAATGTATCAGCAGCTTCTTTTGATCGGAAGTTATTTTTATTCTACTGTGCGACCTAGTTTGTTTTCTTAATATTTATTACATTATTCTGATCCTCATTTAGTTGGGATAATGGTAATGGTTATCTATTATGTTACTCTGTTAGATTGAATTCATAAAGAATATTAGATTGATTAATTTTGTGTTGGCTTGTTTTTATACAAAGTACTGTTGATTTCATCCATAAGGCAACATGGTTCTCATTTTGATGTTTAAGTTGTATATGTTGATGTATTTTTAAAGAAATATGAAAACTAGTTAGGTTAATTAGATTTCGTTTGGGATAGTTTTTTATTATTTTTTAAAACAGTTTTTAATATAATTTTTTTGAATTATAAACTTTTGTAATAGAAATCTATTTAGTTAAGAGGTTATTTATACTAATACAATTACATTGCACTAATTAATTACCAAAGTTTTTTTTTTATCTTTCGAGGGAAGGAGTACTTAGTCATGATAGTCATATTGTCACAAATAGGGCGTGAGTGAGTCAAGTTGCAAGTCGATTCAGGCTTTTGCTTAAGAAATGGTTTTTGATCTAAACTCAATGGATGAGCTAACAAGTCAAATTTATGGTAGCCCTTGACTTTTGTTTGCAAGATAGTTTGTTTAAAAATTATTAATAAAAAAATATGCTAGCATTCAAGATTTTAATTACAAATTAGTTTAAAATATTTAAAATTTATTTCCACTAGATATTATTATTAATATATGTTATTTATGCTATATATATTAAGAATTATATCCAATAAGATGATACATATGGTCGAGATAACATAGTACCAATTAATCAAGATTCAAGGTTACAAGAAAAAAAAAAATTCTTGCTAAAATTGTCCTATTAATTAGACTATAATGAGGCATTTTCTCCTGTTATTTGTATGAAAATTATTCGCTTAATTATTTCTCTTGTTTCACAAAATAATTGTTCTGTTTACAAATGGATGTTAAATCTGCATTTTTAAATGGATAAAAAAGTTTTTGTCGAATAACCATTAGGATATATTAAAAAAAGACATTAATCAAAAGTTTATAAATTAAAAAATGGTTTATATGGGTTAAAGCAAGCTCTAAGACTCTTAGACTAAGAGAATGGAATGCAATAATCGATTCATACTTCAAACAAAATGATTATATCTCATGCCCTTATCAGAATGCTCTCTATGTGAAGAAATATAATAATGGAGATAGATTACTTGTTGGTTTATATGTGGAATTGTGGATGATCTTATTTTTACTGGCAATAATCCATTTTTATTCAAGGTGTTTAAGCAAACTATGGTAAAAGAATTTGAGATGATAAATTTTAGACTCGTGTCATTTTTTCTTGGAATTGAAGTAAAGCAAGATAAATAAGGAATATTTATCACACAAGAAATATAAGAAAAGGAAGTTCTAAAAAATTTTAACATGAAAAATTATAATCCAGTAAGCACTCTAGTAGAATGTGGAATCAAACAATCAAAGAAAGAAGAAAGGAAGATAGTAGATCCAACTATGTTCAAAAGTTTAATTGAAAGTAGATATCTAACAATTACAAGACCGGACATTCTATATGTAGTTGGCATTTTTAGCCTCTACATGAAAATTCCCACTGAGACACCAAGACACGCTTACAGACAGCCAAGAGAATTCTTTGATATATTAAAGGTACACAAAATCATGAACTTTAATATTCTCATTCTAAAGAATTTCAACTTTAAGGATATTCAAATTGTAATTGGGCTGGAGACCATGATAATAGAAAAAGTACAAGCAAATTTTTCATTTTTTCTTAATATCTTTTAGAATAATTTGCAATGATAAGTTTTTAAATTGATCTCATTAAAAAAAAAAATGGTAGAATTTAATATTCAAGCGTATTAGGACTAAAGAGGGTCCTTCGGCCCCCCTCGCCTAACCATGGTGCACTGACTACTGTCATCTAATTATGAGCTTCTAGCTACAATCACTCACTTATAATCCTTTTATCATTCTTATTTGACTATGGTTCTCTGAAATTTATCACTCGATTATGTTCTATGCGCTCTTCCAACTTTCAACATGTAATGCATTATATATTTACTATATCCTAACACTATCCCTCACAAGTAGCATCATTTGTAATCTATGAAAAACATCCGTTGAATTATTTCAATTGGGTTAAATCATATGAATTTTTTTTCTAGATTTCCATCTAAAAAGCCTAGAGTTGCTTTATCTTTGCATTTATTAGATCTTTGTACGATGCCATAAAAATAAACATGTTGACTCTGCCATCGTAAAGTGCTAACATGTAACAAGTCTTGTTTGGAAATCACAATGAAAAGAAATGTTGAGAAATTGTCAACACAAACAATTTCTATTATTGTAGGGTGAAACATAGTATAACATCCTTCATAAAATAATTAGAGGGAGCCACAGTATATTATAGTAGATTAAGTCATTAAAGACATCAAAGGAACACATGATGTGATGTTTGACTATAGTCAACATCATTAATGTTGTTGCCTTGTGAGTAATAGAAGGTATTAGTTATGATATATTACGTGTGGTCACCGGATGCCGTCCGGAAACCAATCAGAATGCGCCATGTTACTAATTTATTGTGTATCGTTATTATTTAACGTTGTGTATCAGGTGACATATCACGTCCTGATTGGCCTCCGAAAGGTCCGGTGACCGCACATAATAATTTCTCATATCTAGCAGTAGCAGTGACACAAATTCAAAGTTTGCACAAACATGTAAATCAATTATTAGTGGACTAACAAACAATTATCGACAATAACTAAATGTGCAAGGAAGGCTACAAAATGTGTGTTGGCCAAATTGAAGGCAATAACATGTTATTCATTTTCAATATTATTGCGTCCTAGAGTATTCGCGGTGGTAGAGAAATATAAAGTTTAACACCTTAACTTTGTACGAAAATCTGGCACGCAATCAGATAAGAGGAAGGGTGTAGTATTTATGAGACACCAAGATTTTTATGTAAAAAAATCCCTAAAAAGGGGAAACAAATCACGAGGCCTAGCCCAGTTTGAATGAATCCACTAGTATTGCAGTTGATTACAAATGATGCCCTTCCTTGGGGAAAGGCCTTGGCTTGATGTATACCATATGGAGTACATTACATTGAAGGAATATAAAGAATCATTGTTGATGTGTTCGTTTGGTCAGAAGGACCATAATCTGGTGACGGAGGTCAAAAGAACCGTAGTCGGCGGGCAACAGAGGTCATAAAGACCGTTGTCTGGCGACGGAGGTCGTAAGGACTATAGTCGGTGGAAGACATAAGTTTGGAGGACAGTAGTCGGCAGGCGACGAAGGTCGAAAGGACTGTAGTCGGTGGGCGACGTAAGTCAGGAGAACTGTAGTCTGTAAGTGACGGAGGTCGAAAAGACTGTAGTCGGTGGTCGACGTAAGTCAGGAGGACCATAGTCGACGGGCAATGGAGGTCGAAAGGACTATAGTCGGTGGGCGACGGAGGTCGAAAGGACTGTAGTCGGTGGGTGACGTAAGTTAGGAGGATTGTAGTCGGCAGGCAACGGAGGTCGGAAGGACTGTTGTCTAACAACAAAGGTTAGAAGGACGGTGTCAGATAGAAGTCCAGCAATGGATAGAAATCCAGCATCAGATAGATGTCCGACAAAGTCCGACAACTGGCAGAAGTTCGGCGTCGGGTAGAAATATGACAACGAGCAGAGGTCTAGCGCCGAGTAGAAGTCTGATGTTAGTCGACGGCCAGGGAGAACTCCGGCGTCACTTGGTCATAATTCCTACGTCACTTGGATGTCGGGCGGAATTCCGATGTCACTTGGAAGTCGGGCGGAATTCTGGCTTCGTTCAGAAGTCAGGCAGAATTCCGGCGGCGGTGGTCGAGGAGGAGTTTCTTCCGTCCTAGTCTTCTCTTCTTCTCTTCTTCTTCTTGCTTGGGGCCTCCTCTCAAGAGAAATGAGAGGTCTATTTATAGATTTCTGGAGTGGCATGGCCCGTAAATAGGTGAGAGATCATGGGCAAATGTGGAGTGATTCGATGGACGGGCGATATTGAATCCCTTGATCATGCACCGTTCGTCAGACATTTGAAGGTCTTAATGATGTTGGAATTTGGAGATCTTAGGCTCGTTGGATTCGTCTCATCGAGCCGCTCGATTTGATTATAAGAACATCATGTTTGGAAACCGTTTATTAACCCAAATTGTGGTTCAAATCATTTATTGGACTCAGATTGAGTTTAATTTGGTGTCATTGTGTTTGTATTTCTGAGACACTCAGTTCGACTATAAGTTTGCTGAAATCTAAGTTCAGATGATCCCGGATTTAATTTTTAAAGTTTCCAACTTGATTTTTGCCTCGAGATTCGTGTCCAACCAAGATAATTTCTTGATGACATATCAAATATAAAGATCATTCAAAGTAACCATATTTCCTTGTTTGTTGGATTTCTAAGAGAATCCAAACCATCTTTAAATATGATGAAAATTCTCCTAAATGTTTTACAAGAGGCCATAAATAAATATTGTATTTATGGCAGCTAATAGGATCAAATGGTAATGGTCAAATAATATCCTAAACCCTTTGTACTAAGAATATTGTCAACCAATAATATTAATCAATCAAGGTTGCAAATTAAGCAATTTGGCCAACTAAATTTTTTGATTTTTGGTCAACTAAACTCGTTTAATTCTCACTAGTCATCAATATTGCCTAAGCATGGGTCAGATTAGTTTTGACAACACATGTTTCAATCAACAAGGAATACAAAATATTTATTATTTTTAATGTGTTGATTAATTTTATATTATTGTAAACTATAGTACTATACCATTATAATTTATAATTTAATTTTAAAAACTATAGCATATCTGTATTTTAAATTTGTGTATTAATAAAACTAATCATAGAAATTATTTAAAATAGTTATTAATTGAAGTCTCATAAATTTGTGAGTGTAATTTAGGTTTTGAAATAGTTTTTTTTTATTCTAATTTAATGTAAAAATATCATGTTCTATTGGTTGATGGATAAAGATGTTAATTTAAAAGATTTTTTTTTTATAATTTTTTTCAATTGTAAAAAATTATATAAAATTTATTTAATTTTTGTTTGGAATTGTTTTCTTACTGCTTTCAAAAACAGCTTTCTAGCACAAAAATTTAATGAATGAAAGCGGCAAAAAAAATAATAGCTAAAAGTTATCCCAAATAAAGCCTATTATAACTTCATTTGGGACTTATTTTTTGTCATTATTTTTTCTGTTATTTTAAAAAAGTATGCCAAAAAATTGTTCTATAAAATAATAAAAAAAATATCCCAAATGAAACTTAAGATTTCATTTGGGGCGACTATCTTAATATTTTCTAAAGCAAATTTTAATGCATAATTATTTAATTCAAAAAAAATTATACTAAAAAATTATTAAAAAAATAATTTAAAAAAAGTCCCAAAATCTTAATAAGAGTTCCACAATAATTACTCTGAGCTTTTATCACATAAGAATTAAAAACTTTACCGTAGTTTACTTTACCTTCTTAAATGTTTTGTTATCAAAAAAAAAAAAAATCATGATCGAATTCCTCATTTTGCAGTAGGGCGGCAAAAATGTAAAACTATGTTCCGATGCTTTTGCAATTTGACACTTAACAATTCTAGTATTTATATTTATAAAAAAAAACATAATATTTTCAACAAAGAAAAATATCTAAAACGTTTCCGCGCCATCTTTAAAACCAACTTTAACGGCTGGGGCCTCCGGTGCCCTATAAGTTACGGAGTTCCGCGGGTGCACTATTATTAAAATTCCAGATATAAATTTGCGGAATGGTTCACTAAATTTTCTATGAAACTTCTTCAGCAGAGGCAGAAAGCAGACAGTATCGCTTGAGTTTCTTTGTAGTTTCCTTTATCGTCTTGTGATGGCGGAAGGGAAGACGCAATGAGGTGCAGAACCCACCCTTCTGATTCCGGCATCGGCGTCTGCCCCTTCTGTCTCCGCGAACGCCTCTCATCCCTCGCAGTCGCAGACTCTTCCAACGGGCACGTCGAAACCTCATCGCCGGAAAATCACTGGTATCCCGACCGTTCATCTGCTCCGCGGGCCCCGACGCCACTCCTCTGTCACCTATCCCCATTCTCTAATGCTGCCGGAAAGAATCGAGCCGCCGGGAAGTTTTCCCTTTTGTCTCCAATTTGGGGCAGCAATCCGGGCCCCAAAAAAGCCGAATCCGGTGCCGGGCTTTCCAAGCCCTCGGGATCTAATAATTCGTGGCTCCTTGCGCTAAATCTCGGCCGGAGGAAGAGAAATAAGAAGACATCTCCACACGTGCAACCTGTCAGCGGCCGTGGAATGTCGCCGGCGGCGGAGCTGTCACCAGGCCGAGTTGTCTCGATCCCTTCGCCAATGTGGCGGCAGCAGAGTCCCCGCAGACTTTCTAGCTTTGGGCTGTGCCTGAGCCCTATGGTTAGGCCAATCCCCGCCAATAGGCGGGGACATGTACCACCGGAGACGGCTTTTCCTGGCGAGAAGCGTGGAGCGTTTAATCGCCGGTGTGGTAGCGGCGGTGGCGCTGTGGTTCACGAGTTATCGCCGTGTCTGATGGCGAATCGATCGAGGAAGCTTGTGGATTTCGGTAGGATCGTCTGGTGATGATTTCGTACCTCGGATCTCTAATTCGCCGGGTTTTTTTTTCCACCTTTTTTTTATTTAAACAGGATTTTATTTTGGGAGAAAAATTTCTGGGAATTATGAAAATATTAATCAAATAGCAACGCTCCTCACATTCCAATCCAAAATATTTTTAATGAAAATGATGAAATTTTTGGAAACTTCGGTTCCATAAAAAATTTCTGAAATGTAAAAAGACTAAAGCTTTAGTTTATTTGATGTAATAGAAATTAATTTTTATTTTAATATAGTCATATATGTGCAGTGGCGGTGCCAGAAATTTTATTCATGGGGCTTAAATTAAACATTACAAGAAAATCACTAATTACTGATATAATTTTCCAGCGGTCAATTTTTTTACGGTCTGTCATCTCATATGTAATTTTAGAATACATTAATATAGTTTTGTTTGTCGTCTCTTTACTGGAGCCAAGAGAAGCTGTAAGATCAAAATTAAGAATGCAAATAACATGGCGAGAGAGGACCGAAAGGGAAACGAAAGCCGTGCTCAAGATTGTGAGTTGCAAGAGAGGAGCAAAGGGGAAAACGAAATAGGCAATTTGGGTCGAGGGAAAGAAAGCCATTTGGGAGCAGTCTCCGTTTGGGCATGTGATATGATATTGTTGCCATAGTAAAAAATTTTATAAGAAAGTTATTGTGAAAATTAGTATGATTATTATTCTGAACAAAGCTTAAATCAGGAAATTGTTAGGTTTTATTTTTTATAAAAATGATGCTAATTTTTTTATGTAAAATGATCCTCCACACTTAAATTTGCTTTAAAATGAGTGCAAAACATAAAAAAATCAATTAAAATGTATATTACATATATCTCAAAATAAATACAATACTTTTAAGATCCATTTTAACAAAAAAATTGATCAATAAATTTTGTAACTATTTTTTATGAATACTGCATATAGTAAAAATGGTGATCGAATACTTATGCCTCAATTTCTTATTTTTCTTATAACAAATTTACTTTAAACTCTTATGACACATGCTGCCAAGAAAAAAAAAATTTTAGGGGGGGGGGGGGGGACGTGCTCCCACTTGCCCTCCCTCCGCCCATGTTCATGTCTATATATTAGCTAATAGTACGATATATATATATATATATATATATATATATATATAAATATATATATATATATATATAATATATATATATATATTCATGTGGCGGAATTATTCCGTGCGGAGTCTGGGCGGTAAAGAAATATCTGGATGTGAGTGTACACATTGTTTATATACACTGTGTATAAAAGAAATTTAAGCTATAAGAAAAAAAAAAGAAAATTAAGCTATGTATAAAATTATATTTAGTGTACACACTCACATCCTAACGATTCTTTATTGTCCGGATTTCGCACGGAATAATTTCTCATTCATATGGGGTTAAGAAGTATTTTTCAGTGCCAGTGTAATTTTATATTTTTTAATAGCTAGAAAGAAAATATTTTAGTATTATATAAATATTTTATGTTAACTTAATATATCAATTCATTTAATCTATGTTTAAGCTATCAGTTAACAATATCGCAACACTTAGAAAAGCAAAGGCCCAATTCATGAATCCTAAAAGACAAATGAGAGCAGAGATTATTCTGTGCGGACAACGAACACAATTTTCCGTCCTCCCGTCCTTCGAACAACCAGAAAGCGCCACATCAACAGTATCGAACAGGGGTTGACGTGACGCATTCTGATTGATCTCCGAATAGCATTCGACGTCTGCACATAATAATTTCATCAATGACCCGATTTTTATCACCACAATATCGAACTGACTCCATTTGATTTTTATACGTGAGGTCGCATATTGAAGGCGAAAATGCAGGCGCATAATCATAATCAACTTTATATTTCAAATAGATAGTGATCTTTAAAGTTTGTTTAGGTTCATAATGCTTGCCTATGATTATATAAAAGAAAATTTATCCTGTCAAGTATTAAAATTCAGCACTCCACCCAGGGCGGATGGCCTGCGTGACTGAGCTTGTCTAGGTAAGAAATAGAAAAGAGTTGAGAGGAAAAGTGAAGAAGAAGAGAATTAAGGAGTACGTAGTGGACATTATAATTATTATCTCAAGATTCATGTGAATGATGAAATGAAGAATAAATTCTTATTGCTTTTTTTTATTATTTATATCGAAGATTCGGGAGAACGAAAATGTCTATCTAAATGAAATATTTTGCAGGAGGTCATAAATAAATATTTTATCAATTTAAGTTTAGTTTGTGATGATTTTTTTACTATTTTTTAAAGCAGCTTTTTAGTACAAAAATTTTTTGAACTCAAAATTTTTATACTAAAAAATTATTTTAGAAAACATTAAGAAAGTCACCCCAAACGAAATCTTAATTTATATCAAACACATATTAGACACAACATACCCTCTTAACATTGATGCCTCATAGCTTAAAATTCCTCTCCTTTAATTAGTTTTTTTATTGAGCTTTTGAGCTGTTTCACTAACAACAAACGATCATATTTATAAACATTATAACAAATAAATGAGTATTTAAATTTATTCATTTATATGATAAAATTTAAAAAATTTAAATGAAAATGAAGATAGTTTTATTCATTTCTTGCAAGCAGAAAACGTTCATTAATTGGAAGACTTTATGGTAGATATAAGAAGCAGTGTAGCATTACTCTATGTGCTTATTTATGGGAGAAGGTGCACTTCTTTTTGGCGGTGGTTGGTCAGAACTTGTCGATTGTCATTCAGTTAAAGACCTCGTTTCCTGTGATTGTTGGTCCAATTGGCAGAGATTGTCAATGGGCCCCATAATATTAAGGTCTGTGACTGTTACCACTTCATTTATGAGAATATACATATATATAAGATAAGTCAATATAAATTTTATCTCACTGAACTTCAAATTTATTAGTTTTATTTAGAGATTAGTATTATATAAAATTTTATGTGTACATATCTGTTGCGGGCTAGAATATATGCGGCGATAGAGTTTGTAATTGTACGTCCGGCGTATTCAAGCGGCGGGAAGAACTCCGGCGGTGGTTGATGAGGAGCTGATTCTCCTCTTTTTTCTCTTCTTCTTCTTCTCTTCTCTTCTTCTCTCTCTTGCTTGGGTCCCCTCTTATGAGAAATGATGGGTCTATTTATAGTTTTTCTGTAGTGGCATGGCTTGTAAATAAGTGTGAGATCAGGGGCGAACAGAGAGTGGGTGAATGGACGGCTGATATTGAATCCCTTGATCATACACCGTTCGTCAGCTATTTGAAGGCCTTAACGATGTCGGAATCTGGCGATCTTGGGCTCGTTGGATTCTTCTCGTCGAGCTGTTCGATTCGACTATAAACTCCTTAAAATCGGAGACCGTTTGATAACTCAATTTGTGGTACGCTATGTTGCACCAATACACCTATTTATGAAGGTATGTTGTATCTGATAAACCGATACACGAATACGCCTCCGATACTCCACCGATACGTGTCGGATACGCCAAAGCCGCATCCAATTAAAATACTATTTAATTTCAAAAGGACACGCGTATCCGATAGGCGTGTCCGTTGAAAAACAAAAAAAAAATCCGAAAAAAAAGATGTATCATATTTACTTACGCGGTTGCGAGCAAGATTCTCTCATTTTCGAGATGGATTTGAGTCTCTTGATGATATGAAAATATTAAAATTTACTAATCTTTCATTTGATGAGCCTGAATTAGAAGCCATGATATTTATTGAAGATGATATAGAAGTTCAAAGACAAACCAATGAAGAAGATAATTATATAATTCCCTCTATTGAATAGTTGAAACTTCAAGTGCTAGATAATTTATGTTTATGCATTTGTTGTTGTACTAGACATTTAATGCTTGCTTATATTTTAATATTATAAGCTATAAGGCTACAAATGAAGTTGATGTCATTTTTTTTGTAATTTCAAATATTATGCTTTGTTTGCTTTCTTAATTTTTATGTATAATTTATAAATTATAATGTCGTGTCCGTGCCGTACCCGTATCCTGTATTTTTAAGAATTGACTTGTCCCGTATCCGTATCATGTCGTATCCGTGCCACCGTATCCGTATAAGTGCAACATAGGTGGTACGAGCTTTCCAACAATGCTTCGGGTGCTTGATTTTGGCTCACTTAAGCTTGGATTTAGTTGAATTTGGTGTCGTTGGGCTTGTATTTCCGAGATGCTCAATTTGACTATAAGCTCACTGAAATCGGAGTTCAGAAGCTCCCGAATTTAATTTATGAAGTTTCCAACTTGATTTTTGCGCCGAGATTCGTGCCCGATCAAGTAATTTCATGATAACGTATCAGTATCAATCTCAAATAAAATTCAAGAGCTTTTAAATCAATCTTTTTTTTTTATAATGATTGATAAATTGTAAAGCATATGACTCAAATTAATGACCTTACAAATATAACTATTTTTTTAACAAAGGAGCCGTAACTTCTTTTAAAAAACTAATTATTACTTGATACATAAAGCTAGATATTTGTTCTTAGCTACAAATTAAGTTCGAGATTAGTTTACCTAATTTGTTGATTTAAGCATAATATAGATCAAAAAATAAAAAAATTATCAAATACAATAGTGGCATGTGCTGTTTTATTACTGTTGAAGGCTAGAATATCTGCTGCGATAGAGTAGGAAAATTTGTCTTAGCATTGTGCGAGTATCTAGCTCACAAATAAAAATAGTAAAAATAGCGGAACTTTTTTAAGTAAAAAATCCTGAAGAGAAAAACCACGAGGACATGCCCAATTGAAATGATGTCACTAGTGTTTGAATAGATTACAAATGAATGATTCATTTTTTAGACTGAGGATGATCATATTATAATAGTCAACTGTCATGTTGAAATCTTGCTACGAGTAGGAATTGAACGCAAATTCAATAGCATTCAGTAGATGGGCAGAAATCCAAAGTCAGTTGGTGATCAAGACGAAATTCAGCGACAGTTGGTGGTCAGGTAGAAGCCCAAAGATAGTCCGGCTACGATCGGTGACTGGGCATAAGTCCGACGACTGTTAGTGTTCGAGCTATGGTTGAGAAGGAAGAATTTGGTGGCAAGAGAACTCAGACCTCTCTCTCTTCCTCTTTCTTCCTTGAGTTTTTTTTTTTCAATGAAGAATGAGGGGCCTATTAATATTTTTTTAGAGTGACATGACCAGTAAATAGTGAGAAGATCAAGGGCATGTTGAGAGTGTTCTGAATAGACTACCGATAATGACTCCCTTGATTGTGGGTTGTTTATCAAGTATTTGTGTGTTTTAGTTATATCAGAATTCAATGATCTTGAGCTAGTTGGATTTGTCTTTTCGAGATGTTCAGTTCGATTATAAATTTGTTAAAATCAGAATTTGGATGGTACCGAATTTAATTTTGGAAGCTTCTAGCTTAAATTTACCTCGATATCAAGATATTTTTTTTATGATTTATCAGATTTTTCAATTACTGTTATTTTCTATTCATTGTTTTAATTTGAGGTTCGTTAAAGGCGCAAAATATGCAGCTCACCTTGATTTGTTAGTTAGGACATCTCCAACTGAAAAACTCATTTTTCACTCCAAAATACAGTAACTCATCTCCAAGTGAACTCTATTTCATAGCACCCAAAAAAATTATGTATATTATTTCTCATATTTTTTTATATTTATTTTTAACCATACATTTATATTTATCAATTCTTTGAATCATAACTACTTATAATTTTTTTAACAAAAATAAATCTAACACAAAAAATTATTTAAAATGAAGAACCTAATTTATAATAATGAAAAACCTACATTTAAAAAATAATGCGTTTGAAGTTTGATTTCATCTTAATAATGAAGAACTTACATTTTAAAATAAATATATTAACATAGTTTCTTTTATCTTTTTTTAAAAAGCCGTTTTGTGAAAAATGCATATGAATCTCGTGTTCTATTGGAGCTCACGGCGGACGACCAATGCTTGGCGCATTCGGATGGAGATGATCTTAGGAGCTTTTACTATCAATCAAGAAGTCTTGAGTTTGAAATTTGCATATATTATATGTTTATAATTTTATTTTAATTGACTTAAAAGTTAAAAAAAATAAAATATTCTATCAATATATTTTTTTTAAATTCTCCAAAAAAAAGAAATTTATTTTTCATTTGCTCCCATCCATATATATAAATGTTACTTGTAACATCAAACTATTCATTGTTCTGGCGTTAGGTCAACAACTATGACTTTTTATAGGAACGCTTTGGTGGGTTGGATGGCTGACAGCCATTCCCTTTTAATTTAATTTAATTTTATTTTTCTGGGTCAGTGTGAACTGTGAACTTGATTTGAACAATACCCATTGTCCTGAAGAAATTTGACATATTCATTAACTGCAACATGGAAAACATTTATGATTTTTGCTACTAATATTGCTAATGATTCAGTCAGCATTTGTTTGTTTATGGCAGGCTTCTTTAGGACCATGTCAATTATCATAAATTTCAATTATAGCGCGATTGCAAACCTGTCTTAATTTGCAGATTGCTGATAATGGCATCGATCAATTTTCTTATTTTAGGTGCCACTCCTCAAAGGTCTAATACATAATGGTCTTGCATAGATTGAAATGTTTTGTGCAGAGATCGGATGCAAAACGTGGTCTGGAGACCAATCAGAATGCACCATGTAAGCCGTACCGTGCCGCAGTATCGAGCGGTACCGAGCAAAGGGGTAACGTGATGCATTTTAGTTGGTCTCCGGACGACGTTCGACTCCCACACGTAATACTTAATCCTTAAATAGGGGGTGTTAAAATATATGCGTAATTTTTTTTTTTAATTTAATGTTCCTCAAATTTATTTCCAATAATTATTTAAAATCAAGTGACAATCTTGCATTCGAACAAATTCTATGGACTATATAAGTCGTCCTGGAGCGCAACTATCATCGAATTTGGGTTTCGTTTTGGACAGTTTTTTTATTGCTTCTTAAAGAAAAATTTTAATATAATTTTTTTAAAATTTTTATACTACAAAGCTACTTAAGAAGCAATAAGAAAGTCATCTCAAACGAAACCTTGATCTTATATTTGATGTCTATTATTCTCATGTGATCTTTTGATATGCATAAACTTAATTATGATTACTATGTACTCATAATTTCAAACCTATAGTGACATTTATGCTAAATACATGTATGAATAACACAAGAATGAAGTCTTAAGTGGCTTCTTGATTTACAAATTACTCATAGCAGAATAATTCTTGATGGCCCCAGCCGAGGAAATATTCAAAGAGATTATTCTATGTGGACACCGGACGGAAGAGAACCGTCCGGTTTTTTCTCTGTCTACAGTAAAAATATAATTACTGTAGCAGCTGCACTTTGACTGCGATTTTACTGTAGACAAAGAGAAAACTGGACGGTTCTCTCCGTCCGATGTCCGCACAAAATAAAAAGTCAAATATTCAAGATCCCACTATGGTGGTTGCTTAAGCCTTAATGTAAAGTGGACGCTATCATGCACTCATATCGATCCCCACTGCGAGTTGTCTACCACCTCATAGTGCTTTGAATCATTATCAACACATAGGTAAGCACTAATATGTCTTGCAACATATAGTGGGACTCATCTATACATATCTAATACTATCTTGATGGCCCAGTTCATGTGGCAATGTAACAAAATCAAAGATATGGGGGACTATTTCTCTCAACTCTTAAGAGATAAAGATCTGAAATTGCTTTTTTAGTGGGTAGAACTGCTGAAAATGGTTAATGCTTTATGAAGTTATTGAAAGGCATGGATCAATCTGAGCTGGAACAATCTAATGCATAGGAAAATCAAGAGATTTTCAACAGTCGTGAGCATGACCCTCATGATGATTATCTAACCTCCTTTCCCTTAAACTTTTTCCTTTTGAAGTTTTTTTTGCTATGCTCATCAAAGTTGATTACCTGTTGCTTGCTCATCCCTTTAGGTATTTTGTCACATTCAAATAATGCATCAGCTTATAGTTAGATTTCTCTTATTTAGGTTTCATTTGAGGCGATTTTCTTACTGTTTTATAAAGTAATTTTTCAATATAAAAGAATATTTAACTTCAAATTTTTTAACTAGAAAGTTTTGTTATAAAATAGTAAGAAAATTGGACGGCTTTCTTACTGCTTCTTAAAGCAGCTTATTAGTACAAAAATTAAAATTTTTATATTAAAAAACAGTAAAAAAGTTATCCAAAACGAAACCTTAATATATGACTTAAAGATGATTCAGGACCATAAAAAAAAATAAAATAAAAAAAAATGATTCAGGACCTTCATTTTATAGTAGAATTTTGAAGGCTTTATAGCAGAAGACAGACATTTTTTTTCTGTTGGCCAAGCATATATATGGGCTGGTGCAGTGGAATAATGACTGATTTATGCTTTAGAATGCTTGAGAAATTTTCAGATTCTTTTCAGAAGCACTTTTGCCAAGCAAATTGAAACTTTTTTTTTTCTTGCTAAAGAATTTTAGTTTGAACAAAACTTAGTGAGCGAGAATGGATCTTAAAATCTTTGAATTCGATCCAAATAAAACTATTGAGATAATTTTTTAGTTCAAAATTTATACACATTTATACTTAACACAACACATTTATATGCAGATGTATAAATGCATATATATGTTAAAAATATTATAAATATATCTCTCTACATTAAATTTTAAGCTATCTCCATTTAGATATCGTTTGAGATAGCTTTCTTATTATTTTTTTAAATATTTTTTTAGTACATTAATTTTTTAAACAAAAAATTTTTGTAATTAAAAAATGCTTTTAAAAGTAATAATTTAATTTAAATTTGATTTAAAGGGCCATTAGATTCAAAGATTTGTGCAGCTCCAAAAATTAGGAGGAAGAAAGGCTGTTCCTTAATGATATCTAAGGAAGAGTGTTCATACAACTACAAGACTCCAAAAGACTTTGTTAATCGATTGTGGTGAGAGAAATTGTGCTGGGAGCAATAGGTAGGAATAAGAGGAAGGTGACAATGCGAACATCTACTTGCTGATGCCTTTATTGTAGTGGAAGAGCCATTACAGAAAAAAAAAGCCAAAAGGGGCCAGGATGAATGGGTTAGTGGCAAATGACTTAGGAAATGTTGGAGCCCACATGAAAGGAGATATTATTACGTGCAATCAACGAATGATTCATAAATGAATCAAAACGCGCCACATCATCCAGTATCAAGTGGCACATAGCAGCGATACACAGTAAGAAAATAACGTAACACGTTCTTATTCGTCTTTGAACAACATTAGATGACCGCACAGAATAATTTTTCACATAAAAGATATATAATAAAATAATTACATGGGACAGCTAACATTGAACAAAA
This sequence comes from Dendrobium nobile, assembly GCA_022539455.1. NCBI lineage: Eukaryota > Viridiplantae > Streptophyta > Magnoliopsida > Asparagales > Orchidaceae > Dendrobium > Dendrobium nobile. The sequence goes on from CM039730.1 coordinate 47,204,579, forward strand.
TAGAGATAGAAGAAAGAAGAAGAAGTGGGATTTTTAGTCTTCCGGTTTCAATCATGTCGTACATTATTTGATTGCAGGCATTAATTTTGTCTTTTTTAAGTTTTGGCATTGATTTTTATAGTTGTTGTGCACTAAAAAAAATATAATGATAGAGATATACTTTTATATCTTAGATTAATATAAAGATATAAATACAATAAATATATAAATATATAAAGATACATTACATATAAAAAAAGAATACATAGGACATTAGATGATTTATACGAAATTTTAAAAATGAAAAAAAATTATAGGGCCTAACACAAATGAAATGCTCTATTTATTGATGAAATTTACAAAATTCTACTCTTCCCCTTCGTCGTAAAAGCAAGAATTTCAAAGTACATGATGTTGAAAATGTATTAAAAGTGGATGAGAAGGGTTGGGCTACGACAAACAAGCAACCTTGAATTGGTGACGACATATGGATAATGATCGTTAGATGTTGTGTTAGGATATTGATGATTGTTGATAGTGATCATTAGCGTTGAATGTCAGATAAAACTCTAGAATTCTTCAAATCTATAAGTTCTTTTTAATTTTAAGTCTATATCTACGTGAAATTAAACTTAATAATCTCTTATATATCTACAAAGTGCCATATCTATGAGCATTGCACTTCTAACCTTTTTTGGGTGTGAAGGATTTCGGAGAACGGAAATGAAAAAGAAACTATGATAAAATGACTGAAGAATTGAATTCAAATTTATTTAATTTATTTTGTATTGTTGAGGAGAAAATCACTAATTTTCTTTTTATATTTGATTGATGATAAACTCAGTTTCTATTTCATCTGAAGAGAGCATGAGCCCCATTACTCGTATTTTTAGGTAAATTTAATTACCTTTCTTTAAAAACTAAAAACAATATAAATTATAAAGTAGAACGCATCTCTATAAACTCCTCCCAATTCCTCAAACCAGTCATAACCATAGGAACCTATTTAGAGTCAACTTTTGTTTTTCTTTTTATTATTATTTTTAAAAAAACATATTAAATTTAATTTTGTGAACAATATATATTTTTAATTTTTAAAAAAGAATCAGGTTACTTTTAAAAAGACTTAAAAAATTCTAGGTGTTTTCAAAATTGATACGCCCTCAAAAAATTATTTTGATCGGGCACGAATCTCAATGCAAAATCAAGTTGGAAACTTCCAAAATTAAAATTGGGACCATTCGAACTCCGATTTCAACAAACTTATAGTCAAACTGAACGTCTCCAAAATATGAACCTAACGACACCAAATTCGACTCAATACGAGCCCAAATGAGTCCAAACCAAGGGTCTGAACCACTGTTGGAAGGTTCGAACCACAATTTGGGTTACCAAACGATTTCCAAACATGACTTGCTTATATTCGAATCGAGTGGCTCGACGAGACAAATCCAACAAGCCCAGTATCGCTGAATTCCGACATGATTAAGACCTTCAAACGTCTGACGAATGATACATGATCAAGGGATTCAATATCGGTCGTCCATCCAACCACTCCCCATTTACCCTTGATCTCTCACATATTTGGGTCATGCCACTCCAGAAATCTATAAATAGACCCCTCGTTCCTCTTAAAAGGGGATCCAAGCAATAAGAGAAGAAGGAAGAAAAGAAGGAAAAGAAGGAAAAGAAGGAAGAAACTCCTCCTCGGACCACCGCCTGACGTTATTGCTCCGCTAGACCACCACCTGAGGCCCTGAGCTTCGCCGGACCACCACTTGAGGCCCTCACCTCCGCCGGACCACCGCCTGACGTCGTTGCTCCGCCGGACCACCACCTGAGGCCCTCGCCTTCGCCGGACCACCACTTGAGGCCCTCACCTTCGCTAGACCACCGTTTGAGGTCGTTGCTCCGCCGAACCACCACTTGAGGCCCTCACCTCCGCCGGACCACCGCCTGAAGTCGTTGCTCCGTCGGACTACCACTTGAGGCCCTCACCTCCGCCAGACCACCGTCTGACGTCGTTGCTCTGCCGGACCACCGCCTGACGTCGTTGCTCCGCCGGACCACCACTTAAGGCCCTGAGCTCCACAGGACCACCACTTGAGGCCCTCACCACCGTCTGACGTCGTTGCTCCACCGGACCACCTGAGGCCCGGACTTTTGCCAAACCACCACCTGAGGCCCAGACTTCCACCAGACCACCGCTTGAGGCCCTGTGCTCAACCAGGCCACCACCTGACACTCGGACTTCTGTCGGACCACCATTTGAGGTCCTGTGCTCCATCAGGCCACCACCTGACGCCCGGATTTCTATCGAACCACAACTTGAGGCCCAAACTTCTCCCAAACCACCACGTGACGCCTAGACTTCTACCAGACCACCACATGAGGCCTGGACTTCTACCAGACCACCACTTGAGGCCGAACTTCTCCCGGACCACCGCTTGATGCCTGTAATTCTACCGAAATATCACTCTACAACTACGGTCTTCCGGACCTTTGTCTCATGCCGACTACGGTCCTTCCTACCTCTATCGCCTACTATGGTCTTTCCGACCTCCATCACCAGATAACGATCTTTTTGACTCCGGTCTCCTACCAACTATGGCCTTTTGGACATCTGTCTCATGCCGGCTACGGTCCTTCCGATCTCCACCTACAATGGCTCTTCCAACCAAACAAACATGTCTATGTTGATTACTGTAACTCCAACCATGTAATGCGCTCTATATGATGTACATTTGTAACATCAAGCCAAGGCCTTCTCCCTAAGAATGACCTCATTTGTAATCGACTGCAAATACTAGTAGATTCATTCAAATTGGGCCAGACCCCGTGATTTTTCTCCCTTTTAAGGGGTTTCTACGTAAAAAATCTAGTGTCTCTTACAAATGTTGTTACACCCTCTCTCTTATCTGCTTGTGTACTAGATCTTCGTACAATACTAAGACGTTAAACTATATATATTTCTCTACCGCCGCAAATATTCCAAGATGCAACAAAAATATTGTATTTTTTAGGTGAAAACTGAAAAACACAAATGTCCACTATAGTCATTGGACAAGTCCGCACGAGAGAAATTATTGCGTGCAAAGTCCGAAAAAGAGAACCGTCCGGATTTGTTAAGTATTTACTGAGTACTTATTATGTATTTATAAATACTCAACAAATACTCAATAAATACTTAACAAATCAACAAATATTCATCAAATACTCAGCAAATACTTACAAAATCAGTGATTATAATCAACAAATACTCACAACTGAATAGTTAATGAGTTTTTTCAAATACACAACAAATCCATATTGTTCTCCTGTCCAGATTTCGCACGTAATAATTTCTTATCCACCAATCACTCACAACCACCATCCACCACCTATAATATTCAATAAATATAAAAATAAACGCATTTAAAATATCAAATATATTAATATTTCATATCAAAATAAAAATAAAGATAAATAAATAAAATATAAAAATAGAAAATAATGCCAAAAAGACCTTAATAATTTCAACATTCATATCACATCACTTAGAGACTATTTGATTAGAAAATAAATTGAGTGCAAAATATCATAAATGAAGTGGTTTTGAAGACATTGATGTTTAGTTTAAAATAAATAAATATAGATTAAAATTTTGATGTATTTAAAATGCATCCTCTAATACTATTTTGATGCAATTAGAATCCCTCCCCCTTCACCGCAACTGTCCAAGAGTCACTATATATATATTTAAATAACTCTAAATACTCACAACTGTACTTCACATTCATTTAAATAACTCTAAATATTTTAAATGCATCATTTTTCTTATATTTCTTATATTGCATTCTATTTTCAGCAAATCAAACAATCCCTAATTAAGTTGTTCCCGCTCAAACCAGCGCAATCTTAAACATCACAGAGAAGTTAACAGTTAAAAATAGCTGTTTCCCATTAAAGAATTCCATAATTTGGCCATTTTCCAAGAAATAACCATTACACAGATTTCCGTTAATCTTCCTTCAAAAGAAAGCATAAACAAGATGTAAATTGATTATGCTCTAAAATCACTCAAAGAATATGCCTATCCAAGGGATTTGAAAGGCCTATGATATACAACAATCAGTACCAGAAAATTATATACAACTTCTTCAATATGATAGACTATCTTGAGATAAATGTAATCAGCAATCCAACTGGATAAGCTATCAAAGGCCAAAATCTTTGAATTTCAATAATATTAATTGAGGGATGAACTTTGTGACAAATATCATCGACATATTAATCTTAAGAGCTACTCCTTCCGCAAAAACACTCTTCCCAGAATGCAATTGTACTGAAACGTAATTCTGCTTCTCGTGTTAATGAGCTTCAATGACGCGTAGAAAAAGGGATATTTCTCTATCGAATGGGATTAAATGTAGCTAGAAGATCCCAGTAATAAGTCATACATGTCATCTGGAATTAATAGAGTTGTACCACCAATAATCAATTCCATTTCGGTTCTACTGCTTTCTGAAATAGCTTCCATAGCTTCACGAATCTGAGATAACATACACAATTTGAGTAACTTCTAGAACATAATTTTAGGGAAACAGAAGCTTCCAAAATTTAGAAATTAGAGATTAAGCCTTCGGTTGGGACAGCTTTTTTGTTGTTTCTTCAAGCAGCTTTCTAGTACAAAATTTTTAATTTTTGTACTAAAAAATTGTTTTAAGAAGAAGGAAGAAAGTTGTCCCAAACGAAACTTAAGTTCATAAGCCTTCAGCTCTAAAAGTTCCATTACTGTTTATCCAAAGTTTGAAGTTTATTGGTTCTCAGGAGCTAAAAGCCAACGAGTAAGAGGATCTTGCTAATTTCTTGTTTAACATTTAACATTTCTCAAGCAAATATGACTGCAATATAGCATTCCATTGAAAGACTCAACGTAGAAATAAATTAACATTGCAAATAATTATTACAAGGTTCTGCAAAACTAAAAATTATTGCACCTGTTCGTTCGATTTTATTGCAATGGGACAAAGAAGGCAACTTGCTGAGGTTGAAAGTTAGGTTATAAAATTTATAAAAGGTCAAAAGATTCATTAATAAATCAATTTTTAATGGACTCCGTCTCAAAGGGAATAATATGCGATCACAATGTGGCGCAAGCATTGAAGTAAACTACTCAAACTAAGTTAATTTAGGTGATATCAAATGCTTGGAAACAAATGGAGAAACATACCTCAAGACAATTAATACCTCCCACAACAAAAATTAGAAGAAGACTATGGTCTCCAATATAAGGTTTTGCCTGTGGAGAAAAAAAAATCTTTAGAGGGCAAGGACCCTCACAGTATAATCAATTTATCTTGCCAAAAACAAGGAGATATAGAAATACCTGCCCAATGCCAAACCTACCAAATCCACTCTTGAAAAAACGACCTACCGCCGAGGAGTGGTATTCTAACCCAGGTATGTCATACTTGGCCATTACTGTAGCTAGAAGCTTATATATTAATCCTTTCCTGGCACAAGGATCGTTTCCATAGCTAGAAGGGGATGTTAGCGGACCTTCAATTAAAGACGGGCTTCTCCACTTTAATCCAGATAACTTGTGAAATAGTTTGAAAAGCTGATCCACCCTATCTCGCAACTCTAGTTTAAGCTGCATATCTCCATATGCTTTTTCATTCGGTTGATCATTTTCTTCATCATCCCAGCTGCCCCAATTATCATCAAAATCATCCTCATTCTTTGAAGGTTCTTCTTTTCTAGCATTAGCTTCAAGGTCTTTTGCCAAACCATGAAGGAATTGCAACTTTGTCATTTTTGGCTTTTGAAAAATGACATCTACAATAGCTTCCTTCAGCAAATGCTCTTCCTCCCATGAAAAAGGACTGCCAGATCCAGATGTTGGAAAATTTTCACCTGCCAAAATATATCCCACTATTGACAGAAGTAAGGCATCTTGGAAAGAGAGAAGACCAGCCTGTGGTTCCGTGTTATGTTCTTCATGAGATCTCATTACACTGCTAGTATTAACAAGATCTCGAATTTGGTTTGACAAGTTTTGGCTGTTGTCTAGTGAATTAACATTTAGTATTCTCTCAGCACTTACAAATGCATCCCATCTGGAACTATGGGGCTCACTCAAGGCCATTTCAGCTGCTAATGCCAACTGGATGATCACTCTGTTCTTTACTAGAGAATTTTGATCTGGAACTAATTCTTTAACCATAGCATGAAGCTCTGAAAGGGTAGTAGAGCCCGTAAGTCCTTTTAAAGGCACTTTTTCACGCTGCAAAGCTTCCATAAGCCACTTTTTTACTAGAAGAACTCCATCTTTCGTTCTTCTATCAAGAAGTGCTTCCAAGTAATTTTCTCCTGTATGATTGGAAAGAAAGCATCCGCTCAGTGAGTATGATTCATTGTCGAACTTCTTATTCTGAAGCTTGTCTGCATTATCAGATAGATCAGCAACAGCTTCAGAATCAACATTTGCTGAGTTCCAGCCTGACATGAAAGCTTTTATATTCCCTTCTAATTTAGTTCCAATCGTGTTAGAGCCTTTATTGCTTGGAATCATTGAAAAGGGTATTCTTATATCAAGTGTAGGATGATGTACATTAGCTGGAAGATTTTTGTTCAAGGAATTGGAGCTTTTCATGGCTGAATATGACATAGCTCTATCCCTGCGAGGCAAAGAGGAAAGCATCCTATCAAGAAATGAGTCGCCGTGGCAGCAAGGTGTAAGAAGATCAAGAGTACGGTCTACGAGCAATAAACCAGCTGATCTGCGATTGCGGCGGCCAACATCATAAAGACTAGACATGTCTTGCAACATCTTGCCAATGACTTTGGATGTATCACCAAGGGAAAATATTTCCATCTTCAAATCCATCTGCAGATTTCTCAAAACAAAAAAATCAGAAACAAAGAACAATTGAAGGTCTAAGCAAACCATTAATCGAATAAAAGGTTGGCATGAATGGCCAAAAAAATTAACACCGTATTATTTTATGGTCAAGCAATACCTTTGCAGCCAAATTATATAAAAAATGAGCTGTCAGAGTTGTTCCTGGAGGAACATCCTCGCCGTCAGAAGCCACCCCAGTGCAAATAGAGGGCAGACCAGGGCTAAGAGAACTTTCATTGTTGTTTGACAAGCATGCTTCTGCAACTGCCCCTTCAGAAGGAAAAACAAAGACTCTTGCTGAAACTGGACACAGTAACATCGGGTAATGATGCACACTGACCTGCAATCTTGTAGAATTGTTTACTTCGGTGGACTTCGAATCATCATATAAATCCCTTTGACCAGAAACAGACTCCACGTTTAAATCATCATCCACTCTAGAATCCATTTGTGAGGAACCATTACCATTAGACGACAATGTATAAAGATCTCCTCTCGTTACCTGTTCTGTTTCATTATTCAGATGTGAATGCTTTTCACTCCTCTTACTCTTAATCAGTATCTCTTCATAATCTTGGACCAGCAAAGACTCATATTCATGAAATGCATCTGGGCCAAGGGGTGAACGAGCATACGCAGAGTGGGCTATCTAGAATTATGTACGAAAACAGTCAAGAATAATATCCAGAAAAAGAAAACTGACAATTGACAAGTTAAAATTTCTTAAGTGGCACCTCTCATGCTAGACTTCCAATTGTACAATGATTACAACTAGAAGTTTCAGGCTAATTTAAGACTCGTACAGTACAAGAAGTGTGGCGGTCTATGATGTACCGACACTTCTCCTCAAAGAGGCGTGCAGTGGCTGACAAGTATCTGACACGCACACGTTCGACACTCCTCCAACACGTGTTGGACACGCCGAAAACGTGTCCGACTAAAAAACTATTAAATACAAATTGGACACCCGTGTGTGACACTCGTATCTTAAATATTTTATGATTTAAAAAAAAATATAATTTCTTGTATTTAAAACTTTTTACTTATTTAAATATAAAATCTAAATTTCTTATTTCTTATCCACAACACATTAAATCAATTGTCCGCACTTAAATCCACGTTCATCAAATATTCTCATTTTCATTCTCTTTGGCGGGTTACAACTTTGATTTCACAACAATGTCCGATATTATCTCAATATCAACATATGGTGTCATTACAACATCAACCTTTCAAAACGATCTCCATATCAAAGTCTGACGTTATCTTTACATTGATGCTCGGTACTAAAAATTTCTACACCCACAACTTGACATCTCATCTTTGTCTAATGCCTTCTCAACATCGACGACCAACACCCTCTCAACATCGACAATAAACACCCTCTTAACATTGAAACTCAATATTTACTGCATAACATCAATGTCTGACCCTCAACAAGATTGTCATCTCTCTCGATGAATGAAAAACGGCATCGACGCCCGACTCTCGACATCCTATAATATTAATCATTTTAAGCACAATTTCTAGTTAAATGACTTATATTTTTTTTATTTTTAAAATTATACTTATTCAATTTTTATATACTTTTTTTAAAATATAAAAACTATAATACCGTGTCCAAGCCGTGTCCTTGTCCTGTATTTTCAATAATTGATGTGTCTTGTGTCCGTGTCGTGTCGTATCCGTGTCGCCGTGTCCGTGTCTGTGCATCATAGGTAGCGGTGAAATTTTGACAACAACAAAAAGTTCAGTAGAGATTGGTACCTAACAATTCTTACCCACAAGTTGTGCATAGAAAAGGTCATGAAAGTCTTTGAAACGTCAAAATTTTCCTCATGATTGTGCTTTTGCTACAGTATTTATCACTCCTATCAATTTCATGGTTGCTGCATATCAAACATATTCCAAGGGCCATGATCCATCATTTTTTTCTATGTACCACGGGTAAAAAAGATTTTGGCCATCGGAGCCTGCTTTATATATTTACATTTCCAAATCCTATCCTTCCTCTTTTAAGAGGAATATTTCCTGAAACTTGCTCTCATCTAATGCAGGCAACCTTTTTTTTTAATTCCATTTGAGGAAAATATCATGCATCATATAAGAACTGCCAAAGAATCAAATGATGAAGAAAATAAAAGGAAGATAAATTTTCCTCTCAATTAAGTTAACCCTGCAGCTGCTGCTCATTCCCGTTTCAAAGAAAATTAAATTCGCATCATCATGATTTTTTTTTATTTACATATAACACCAAGAAAAAATATGAACTAGTAAACTAATGTATTTGTGCATACCACGATCAAATAAGAATTTAATAAAAGATACAAATTATAGTTCATTGTGCTCTTTGAGATTTGGGTATATCATAAATAGTAGTACTTAAATATTAGTTTTGAAAATAGATTTGAATGATATTCAGCAAAATACCACAACTTTTTAATACATGGATAATTTCTTATTATCATGCTTAATACAGACCATCCATTTTGATATTTCAAAAGGCATGCAGAATGAAGACTCGTACAGTGAGATTACTAGCGAAGAATGGATTGCAAATAAAGAAAATTAAGTTCGTTTACAGTAACTCCAGCCATTAAAGTCAAACTTTAGGAAATACTTACCACTTTGCTCAAGGACAAAACTGTTGAAAGGTCATTCGGACAACTACTTACCTAATAGCAAGGCATCTCTACTAGCAAATTGCAACATGTAATCAAGTAGCCAATATCAAATCTAGCTGAGATAATGCTAGTGATAATGATGATGAAGAAAATTGACCACCAATAAAGTAAAACAGTTGTTAATAAATGATAATAAATAAATAAGCACCTCTGAGATGGACGTAAATATAGTACAGTGAAGAATTGTTTGATGGGTGGACAGGCAACGCAAAATATAACGATGAGCATCGCTAAGAAGATGAGATGTAATAACTACCATCTTCTTTACTGGAATGAAATTTGAATTCCAATGTGCAGTCTGCAACCAAAAAAAAAAATACAGGAATTTTGCTTCATTAGCATGGTGCAATATAGCATGGAAGTCCACTAGGTTATACAGTAAACAGACAATAGGTCAAGAAACAATCAAACTTACGGATATCATATTGGCAAATTCAAGCAGCAGAAAAAGGATTACAACTAGTTAAGATGCAGGGATAAAGATAATGCACTTTTTCTCATTTTATACCAAAAAAGTTTCCATTGATATTTTGTAATTTTTATGTCTGATCGTGAAAACTAGAACGGACAGTGAAGTTGAACAAATCAAATCATGAACTGGTTCTCAAATAAATCTAGTCTACTTAAAAAAATGATTTGTAGGAAAATGATATTGGCCTGTAAAAAACTAATGGTCAAACTGATCATCACTTTATCTGTGTTATATTTGCGTGTGTGTGTATTATCATTATTCATTATTAGAAATATTAAATCATTTACATAATTTTAATAATATTTACATCATTATGGTTAAACCTCCAGTTGGATCCCGGTTAAACATTCTAAGCTTAAACATTTCCTTCCAACAGTTCATTATCTGGTCATGTTTCATGTTCATTGTTCAATATGATTCTAAAAAAATAAAATTTTAGTACATTTGACAGAGAGATTAGCCAAACATGTCGGGGTGGGAGACAATGGTTTTGTCAAATGATCTCTACAAGCTCAAGTTCAATACCATCATAGCAGGCTCCTTATAGATATATCATATGCTACTGTAAAATAAAATATGATAAATTTAGAATCCTTAATTGGTGATTTGGACAAAGCATGACATTTTTTTAGGAAACCAACTAGATATTTTATGTCTGATCAATGATCCTCTGCTTCCTTGATAAAGAAAAATCTATAGCTAACCTAAGCTCTATCATCTGGATGCAGAGCAGAGTAACAGGAAATTTTGGAAGCCATGAATTGCTGAAGAGGAGAGATAAATAGAGAAGAACAGACTAGAGACACAACATATGGGAGAGGAAGAAGCATACCGAGCATGATTTTATTCAATAATCATAACATATCTTTTATATGATCCTTGGATCTTTAATTATAATAAAAGATCCTACAAGAAAATACTAAAAACAAAACTTATTCAATTCTGGAACTGATTACAATGCTCATAAAAAAAAAAACTAAAAAAAAAACTTAAAAGAACTAATAAAAAAATACAATGATAATTCAACTAGGACACTAAAATAGGATCCATAATCGATGTTTATCCAACATCAATTCTCCCATGGTGTAGAAATTGTGCTCCAAAGAGTTTGAATTTAATCAGAGAAAGACACAGGTCTTCTACTGTAGTGCTAAAGTAGTGAAATCCTTCACGCTAGAAACGCATATCAAAGAAGAGATGAAGGGAACACATTTTGAAAAGAAGAAGAGATGAACGCATTCTTAAGGTTTAGAGTCTAAATTTCCTCATCCATAAATTTATGGACTTTACAGTAAATTTAAGTTCAAAATCAGCTACATAAACTCTTGACCAAATTTTTTATGTAAAACTCAACCCTTAAATCTCTTCATCAAATAATAAATTTGTCAATCTTTCAAATGTAACCAATCCATATCAATCATCCACAGCAATAACAAAATCAAAGAGATTTTGGGGGTTTTGGGGCTTCTTCTCAGGATATCTCCAAGCGACCAACAATAGTGATGGTTGGGATCTTCGAAGGAAACATTGAGGTCTGGTCAATGAAGTTAACCAGCAAAGGAAATTAAAAGGAAGGGTTGTTCTACAACTGTAAAAAGTCAAAGGTGGTTAAAAAGGTTAGCAATGAGTAATGTTGAGGTCGGTAGCAATTTCTAATACCAACCCTCAAACCTCAGTTGGTGCTGAGAGGCAAAGAGTTATAATTGGATGGGTGCCAACAAAGAAAACGCAAAAGAAGGGTTGCTCTACAAGTATAAGAAGTCAATGGTGGTCACAAGGTCAGCAATGACTAATCATGAGGTCAGTGGTAGTTTCTGGCGCCAACCTTTGCTAGGTACTCAATCAGCAAAGAGTTATAGCTCGATGGGTTTCTATAATTGGTGCTTACAATAGCTGGATGAGGACAAAGAACATATATATATATATATATATATATATATATATATATATATATATATATATATATATATATATATATATATATATATATATATAATTTTGCTAGAATAAAACCAAATGAATAAAAAGGAAAAAAATTAAGAGGGGATTCAAAAGAAATACTAGTGAAATTGTTGAGAATAGTCTTGTAATGCCTAAAATATAGTGGAGCACTAACTTTTTTGTGACCGTGAATGTATACTTTTTTTAGTTGAATCACATAGATTTTAATGCTCTTTCACATTATTTGGTATTTTATATTTTTACTTTGTGGTTCATTGTTTTGCTTTTTGTTGGTGTTTTTAAATAAAAGTTGGGTTTTTCCTAATAAAATTAGAGCGTAATATGGAATACGCCCACCATAAAGTTTGTGATAAAAAAATTTGATGTGTGGTGTTGCAGTCCCATAGAGACTTTTTATTTTATTTTATTCTTTACAGTCCCATAGAGACTTGCGAAGGCATTCATGCGTGAGCAAATATGCCTATGATTATGAGTAAAGAAGATTAAACAGATAATTGTTGAAAAAACTCTTTCCTTTATTCAACTATGTTTGAAGATGAGGTCTTGGAGGAACAATCACAAAGAAGTTGTGGGCTCAATTTGGAGTCTTTATATATCTCCAAAAGACTAAAAAACATGCTTTATTTAAATCAATGATAATATTTGTTTCAAATGAAATCACATTTGGATGATTTTAATTCAATTATTCAAGACTCAAAGAATATTTATACAATATTTAATGATGAAGATCAAACTTTAAAGCTATTGTACCCTTTATCTTCCAATTTGAGAGAAAATTCGGCGAAGGCGATCGAAAACATTGAAATGCGTGCATGACGATATACAAGGTTGCCTGAATGACCTCTGTTTGCAAAACAGATTGCACGAGATCCAATCCCCCTCCATGAAAGGACCAAAGTCAACAAGACTTGAATTTACAAGATGATATGAATCACCAAATTTATCAAAATATTTTAATCTTAAAGTTCAAGGCCTCTTTAAGAGAAGCTCATTATAAGAAATGAAAATATATAAACTCTCGGTTGTCGACATCTATACGATAATCCCTAAAGTCACCAGGTGAATCCAATCCTTTGTTGGAGAGCAAACAAACTTGAAAAGGTTCAAAATACATAATAAAGTTGCCAACATATCCCCCATGATGGTCGTGCAAAAAGTGAATCTCAACTGGAGGGGATCCGACATTTTAAAATACCCTCAAACTCAGATCATATGCAAATATATTTTAAAGTGATTTAAATGTCAACTTGATGATGGTCGTGTTGACAGAAGATTTCAACTGGGTGACCACGTTACTTATTAAAAATGCCCTATAAATCCCAAAGTTAACTATTAGAGGCGCAAGTTTCAATAAAATTATAAATCTACTATAATTTAAAATTTGAATTATCCAAGTAAAATTGAACACCTAAAGACTTAAAGAAAAACTTATCTGCCCTCCAAAACAATTTATCAAGAGTGATAAATTTAATAATAACTTCAACTCATAAATGTGAATGTTTGCTCCAGTGTACTGGTAAGATTCACTCTCAAATCATCTTTCATCAGTAAGAGCGTGTCATGTGTCTTCTAACCGATTGTCTTGTCGCCAAATGGCACATCTAGTCGAGCGTACTAGTAAGATTCATTCTCAAATCATCTCTTGTCAGTAAGGACATGACATGTGTTGGTATCATCATCAAATGGCACCACAGCTAGCCGTTTTTGACCTGAGCCTTCTGACCTGATGGTTTTATTGCCAAATGATACAGCTAAATTACGATCACAATTGGAGCCCACATGTTCCCTAATAGCTCTAAACCCTTGAGTAATAAATCATAAGATATACTTGATAGGGTATAAAGTCCTCTGTTAAGTAAGGTTGACTCAAATGTGCCCCCTTAGGCAAACATTTACCTCAAATCTATAAGATCCCCTTAGACGAAGCACCCATAGCTATCAACAAGGATCCTTCGATCAGGTTAAATCGACAATCTCCCCTGACTAAGTAGACAAGAATCACGACAGCCCAGATAATGGAATCATGAGATTTTGATCGAGCCGATCATCATTCCCCCATCACCCACTTTAAGTAAACGGTGATAGACTTCAAACCCTAAAAATCCTAAAATTCCAACATCCAAACCCAAGTTGCTACAACTATACCCTGGGTATTTACTGCCTATCTGACAACTTGCCTTAATTGACAATGCTCTCTTATTATCAAGAGGGATAATCAACTATAATAGAGGCTTGCACCTATAGGAAATGAAACTTTAGTCAAAAAGCTCCCGTAAAATAAGGGCAAAATCTCTAGGTAGTGTCTTATCTAAAATCCAATCTATCTTCTAAAAAATTACCTTGGAACATAACCTCGCTAAAACTTTCTCAATCAATAAAAAAGGCACGAAGAGACCGAGTTGTGAATTTTCAGATCCCACACAAAACAAAATATACGAGGTGAAACGCAATAGTGTTCTGGATAATGTAATATATTACTGTTTAAAATGAAAGGCATAGAATATTATTGGCAGTCTTGAGTCTTTGAATAGAAAATTGACAAGGGAGGGATAACTATGATAAGTAATTACATAAGAAATCAGGAGAAAAAACATGGAGGATACATTCATTTTGAAAGGTTTAAAAATTTTATTCATCTAGAGGCAAAAAGCCTAGCAAAAGAAAAATTAAATTAACCCATAATTTTACATTCTTTTGTAATATTAAAAAAAACGACCAAAATCATCTAACATTTGCATTCACAGAATAGGAACAGAAAAAGGGTAAAAGTTAGCGGATTATGTTATTTTGTATAGAACTTTAACCATGGAAATAACCAGAGATTAAGAACATAAACAGTGAAATAACAACCATTAAAATTTTCAAAACTCAATATAAGAAAAGGAATTGAAAGCCTGAAAAAAAAAAGTTTCAACGAGAACTAAACACACTTACAATGTCTAGAGAGGACATATTTTCCAGGCTACAAATAGCACGGGCCCCAAGTTCCAAGAAAAGTGGAAACGCACCAATGAACTGGAAAGCCTCTAAACAACCAGCATCAAGGTAAAGGATAGAGTCTACAATGTCATCTGTAATCTAAAAGATTAAAATAAAGGATTAAGTTTGACAGACATTAGCTGAGGCCAAACTTTCTAAATGAGGAGATGGTACGTCATCATCTGTAATCTAAAAGATTGAAATAAAGGATTAAGTATAATAGCCGACGCAAATTAAAGCAAGATGATTTCCCCATAAGAGCTAAGCAGAAAACTACTAACCTAATTCAATTCATCATCCTTAACCTTATCACACGTATTTACAATTAAAAAATGGCATCAAGAATAGAAGAAGAATGCTACCTGGCGAATAGAATCAAGGCACAATCGGATCAAATCAATCGAAGCCATCCCAGTGAGTTTTTGGATTTACGAATGTCACTCGAAGAATGTTACTGCAACGTTTTAACCAAAGTTCACCGAGCGGAAGCCGTAAGGCGGCTAAAAGGCAAGAAGTATGAGCAAAAGCCGACGACCGCGGATTGTAGGAACCCGCGGCAAGCAGCGGTAGCCGGCCTTCATTAGGAAAGGGGCCACTGGAACGCGGCGAACGACCTACGAAGCTATTTTGAGGCAGATCTGATGCTTCTACTTAACTATGCCGTAATAAGTTCGTAAAAATCAGGGATTGAAGAAGCGAAACAATTATGAGGTAATAGTGACGGTTTGCTGCAAAAAAAATTTAGCCTCAACCCTCATCAAGTGTTTGCTTTTAGGTGAAAGCTATGATTTAAGGTAAAAATATATATATTTTTTTTATTTTATATATTTTAAATATAATTTATAAAAAATTAATATATTTATTGAATTCATAAAATATTTAATTTTAAACTAAATGCATTAAAATGATGAATTTTAAATTTTAATTATTTTAAAATATAATTACTGATTTCAAACAACCACCAAATGAGTCCAAACGAATTTTAAGGATTTTCCTTTTCTACAAATTTCTAAATTATTAATTTAGAAATATTCAAATAGTATGTAATAATACTCTTTTAAGCTATTTTTAAAGGGGTTAAAAGTTGATTATCATCAACATCTTTAATATTATTTTAGATATTTGTGAATTTTTTTAGTTCTTTTTTATTTGATTTTAATTTTACGTGAGATGTTAAATAGTTTATATTATTTTTACACAACTATACTCAAATTATTTTCAATTTACTTTTTCTCAAATTTTCAATGATAATTTTATGTCATCTTTTTAGTGCGTTTTTGTCTATCATTTTTATATGATCACATAAACTATATTTTTTTATTTACATTAATTATATTATTTGTTTTCCGTATAAAAAGTTATGTATGTTAATAAGTTACAAGAAATGCTTTTCTTCGATACAAGAAAATGTTGTAAATTATTTATTCATTATGCTGTGTATTATAAGCATTTATTATCCTCATCTTTAATCTGTGCTTGCTTAAATAAATAAATTAATTTTCCAGCTATAATTATTTATTTCCCTGAATAATTTACAACATACTATCTCATTGGGTATGTTTTTTTTTTTTTTTTTTTTTTTGCAAAAAATCAGTGCAATCATTAACAGAAAAGAAAAATATAGAAAAACGCCCAAATGAGGTCAATGAAGGAAGAACAACAGAATAAAAGGCAACTTAAAAAAATCAAAAGACAACAATATAAAAAAGAAGGCTAAGAAGCCAGTCGGACTCAACAGCACCACTCAATTGTCAGGCAATGACAATCCATTTACGGCCAAAAAAACACGCATCACGAAGCCCCAAATAGCACCAGAGCGAAGAGAACAACCGCCAAGATTGCCAAAACAAGCCCAGTCCATTCAAGGGGCTGAGTAGTGAAACTACCTCATCATAGTCCAACGATCCAACCAAATGACGGCACTAAAAACAACCAGCTAAAAGCCCAAATGCAAAAGCAACACACCAAGTAATTAACTGACCTCAGCATTAGAAACCCCACAAACAGGCCACAAAAATCACAAAATGAAGAAACCGAGATAACAAAAGAGTGCCTTTTTTTCAATTTCTTTTTGTTTATTCGCCTATTTCGTTTAGAGCCCCCAACGGAAAGGGCTTCATCCTCAATACGAGCTACATTCAAACCAAACAAATATTGAAATTCATCTCTAGACTCAAGACATTTCATCCCCATCAGCCCGAACTTCAAAAGAGGAATAATCCTCCAGCCACTCAGATTATCTCATTGCCTATGTTAATAATACTGTATAATACATGATTAGGCTAACAGTATGATTATTATATGATCACCAAATCCCAAATAGCCAAAACAAAAATAACAATTTTTATTGCCAATAATTTCTAACTTTTTGAATAATTTAAATACATCAATCACAAATATATATAAATTGTAAAGATGTTGAAATGTATTAATAAGATCCAAAAAATCCAATCTAATCATACGCACAGCTATAAAAATTGATCATAAAGTTACTCCATTGATCGAACAATATCTCTAACATTGATGCATTGGCCATCTGCTCTACTCGAAGGCCAATTATAGGTTCCCATTTCAGGTGAAAATATGTAGCAAAAATATCTAGAATAACTATTAGCAGCTACTTAAGCAACTAGATACACAAATAGTTACAGAAATCAAGACCAACATGTTAAGTAGAAAGAGCGGCATTGGACTTCTTAGTTGGACAGAGCAAAGATTTAGTTAAAAGCAGAAGAAGCCCATTTACTTCAGTGATTGTTCTATGAGAAAACAAAACACAATTTAACTGTATGGTATGTTCTGAAATCAACAACTGCACCCACCAGATTGAGCCTGTGACTGAGATGAACTTGCATTGCTAGATTTCAAATTCACATCGACCATGTCTTCCTGCTTTGTTGAGGAAAGATTTTCCATCCCCGGCAAGGCCGCCGCGATCTTTCGGAACAGTGCCTGCCAATTATTTTTCGATCATGTAAGAAAATGGAAGAATATTGCAGAGAATGGATATTTTTTTTATAAAATATATATTGTTGCCATGATAATGATGTTACTTTAGGTTTGGGCATCCACTTCTTTTAGGATTTGAGGAATATAGGATATCAGAAAGTGATTTTTTCAAATCTGTCTACACGAACCTTTATGTTGAAACCAGCTTTGGCACTTGTTTCAATAAACATAACGCCAAGTTCTTGTGATTTTGCCTCCCCTTCCTCTATGGAAACTTGTCTGTTGCACCATCCAAAAGGAGAGTTTTTTAATATAATATATTTAACACAAAAGCTCATAAATAAGCTCAACTAAAGCACGAACATCAAACCATTTTCTTAACAAAACACTATAAAAGTAGTAACATACCAAATTTATCTAAGGGATATCACGATATATATATATATAAAAGCAGGTCTCAAAATATAGTAATGCTGGCCAGCACAAAAGCACGAGTAGGAAAATGACATGGAAATTTATGCTAAGGCCCACATATCTTCAAAGTAAGGAGATATTACTCAAAATATGAGAGAACTTATAGACAACGTAAGTCTATGGCCAACCCAGTTAAGATCAGGATCTACAGCCTGCAAGTTGCAAAGCCATCATGAGAAAATTAAGATTTCGTTTGGGATGACTTTTTTACTGTTTCTTAAAACAGCTTTCTAGTTAAAAATTTTTAATTTTTATATTAAAAAGTTGTTTTTAGAAGCAGGAAAAAAGCTGTCCCAGATGAACCCTAAGTAGATAAAGTATAAACATTTGCAGCTAGATAGTACAGATCCTTTAAATTATTTAGGATTTGCTTTAGTTTAGGTAGGATTACATTTATTGAATGTTAGATCTTATTGGCGAATATTATCTTTGTAAAACCAAGTACTAAAAATAGAGATTAAGGGCTTGTTTCCAATTGTTAAATGAATTAAATCAAAAACATTTCCCCAAATCTCCTCTCCCAATTTACTATGGCCATTCTTACCCCATTTCCTATCTTGAATCTCTCTCTCCTTTTAACCAATTCTCCTTCCTCGCTTCTCTTGCATACATCATTTGATAATGGAGGCTAGTTGATTGCTGCCACATAACAAGTTATTTTAGGATTTGTTTCAATTATTTTATTTAAAATAGAATTTTATATTTATTTTATTATATATAACTTTTTGGAAAGCTATAGATTTGAATTAAAATTATTTAAAAATATTCTTAACGTATGCAAGACTAAATTTGAATTCAAACCATTGATCATATATGTGAGTCTTATATTTTTAACCATATTTTTATAAATAAAGGATACTGGCTTGTATTTTGGAACAATTTATAAATGAGTTGAATTAAAGCCTGCTTTCTTATCATCCCCTTTGTGGCATTGTATTATAAGTCACCCAAAAAAAAGCCTTATTCATACTCGCCCAAGAGAATAGCTTCTCCCAATATTTTGAAATCCCATATTATATCAAGGAGTTGAATCCATACAGGGAAAATATTTTCACACCCATAACTAAAAATTTAATTAAACATACATAGTTTTTTGAATACCCCAGATACTTATTTATAATCACCAAATTGAAGCAATAAAATTACTCCAAAAACAACCGCAAAAAAAAAACATAAAAACTACAAAATATAAAGAACCTCCCAAAGAACTGCAACTAGCAACACTCACAAAACCTATTACAACTCTATGAAGTGCATTATGCAAGTCCATACTGTGCTACAATGCTTCAGGTAACATTGAAAAGCTGCCAACAAAAATAGAATCAAGAATTCTGATAGAACCCACTAACGAAAACACCACAAGTGTAACAATCCAAATTTTTATTTATGGAGATATTCTCCACCTTGGCATAATTGACCTCAGAGTTTTGTACCTCTAGTGCAATTTTCCAAGGGTTCATCCATCTTAGAAGTCCTCCATATTTAATTTTAGAGTTGCCAAATTCAAATATTTAATGACGGCTATTTAGAATTGAATAGATCTTACAATCTCCTTGACAAAAGAAATGGCACCTTTTATCAGCAGACCTAGAGGTGAACCATCTAGATTTAAAAAGTAGCTCCTATAATGTAAGACTCTGTCTATAATGAGTTAAATAGGTGGCTCCATTGACATAGCACTAGCATATATGATATTTAGTTCTAATATTCTGACAACTGTATTATTTTGATATCATCAAAATATTATCCGCATTGACTTAACACGCAAAAAATCATATATCCTAAGAGTGCCCTAATATGAGCATTCTTATCAAAATTTCTAACAAAACTCCAACTATTATACTAAAAGGCACAAAGATGTTTAAGATTTTTTTTTATTTTACAATACTTATTGGGTATAATAGCAAGAAAAATAAAAAGAATCACTAACAAAAACATCATAAAACCCATAATCGTCACTATCCCATAACTATAGCCACACGAATCATTATGATTCAGAGCCCCGCAAAGGCCAAAGGAGGAGATATATAAAGAAGAAAGGCCAAAGAAATTGCATTGGTGGCACAACCAATAAATCTATGAAAATACAAACAAAAAAGAAAAAAAATCAAAAGCCCAATTTTTGATAGCATGCCCAAACAAGAACCGCTTAACGTGCACTCCCTTACTGCCAAAATAGCTCAGCTATACAATTGAATTTATTAATTACATGCAAATTTCATATTTTCAATATTGAAGTCCATAACTTTTCTTCCCATAAGAACTCATTATCACCATCATTAACATCAATGTCAGTCATAACCCAATTATTTGAGATACGCGTTAATAATCCTCATATTATTCCTATATAGTAGATGTACGCAATCTAATATTATCATTGGTCAACTAATTTTATCATCCAAATCCTTCCATTAATTAGTCTATCTTATTAATGAATAATCTATCCTCTATTGTACATGCCCAAATCACTTGCATGTTATATTTTTATTTTATCTGCAATAGCTGCTACTCACATCATCACTATCATCATTACACTGATATAATCATTTGAGGTAGGCTTTACATTCTCCATTCATTTTTATAGTATTGCTTGAGATGATAAATACATTTTGAACAAATCTCTTTATACAACAGGTATCTATGTTACCTTGGGTATGCCAACTTTTCCCTTCTTAATACTTTCACATTAATTTATCTACTCAACTTATACACAAACCACTTCTTTATCATTACTACACTGCCCATATAATTTATTTATCTTTATACAGTACCAATTTGCTTAGCCATAATCCCTATAGTTCGCCTTATTTTATCTTTTGTTGTTGCTAAACCAACAAAAGAGAGCCTGATGACTTCTGTACTTTAAAACACCAAGAACCTTGCCTGATTTAAAAATCGATGCTAGTCAATGATCTTCTCACATCAAAGCCGTTCTGATCATCTTAAGTGGCATACACATACAATCATTTGCTCTCAAAACGCAGAGTTACTTCAATTAAACTAAAGAAGGTCCGTCAATAAATCCTACTCAAGTAATGTCAACTAAGCCATTATAAAGACCCCTTTCAACAGTCAAGCTTGTAACTTACTCACAGAAAAAGAAAGTGCAACAAACTATTATTGAATCGTAAATTGCAATGAAATCAACCCCAAAAAAATTTATCTCACATGTTATGAACCAGTTAATCTTTCCAAAAATGGGTAAGAAAACTAATTATTGACAAACCACAGCGATCTAGTTTTCATACGGGTAATTGGGTACGGCACCTTCTGATGCCAATGTTAAAGAGAAAATGTGAGCAAAAGCCTAATTTAAGGATGATCTTCAACATGCAAAAACTGATTACCTTTTATCAACAAGGTCAGTTTTGTTTCCAACAAGGACGATGATAACATCACTGCCCCTCTCTGTGCGGACCTCATCTATCCACTTTGATGTGTTCAGGAAAGATTGACGACCTACATTACCAAAACTGATGCAGTTAAAAACTATAAATTATTTGCAAGGATCATCCAAGAGGTTCAATATTTATAAATGCAGCTTAAGAGCAAAAACTATACTTGTGAGATGAGAATGTTGTCCAAGTATAGAATTTCTAAAGGTCATTTAAAGACTATTCTATAAGCATCATACAAATGTTTAGTAATAAACATACTTGCAACATCATACACAATGACTGCAACAGAGGAGTCACGAATATAGCTTGGTATCAGACTCCTGAACCTCTCCTGCCCTGCAGTATCCCTGCACATAAATAGAAAGTAATTTTTTAAGCGAACAAAAACTTTAAGAAATCATTAACAATAATGCTAATCAATTACTCCGCATTGGACAGCATGAGAACTATTCTTACCAGGTCCACATAAAATCAATTTTAATGAGCATAAAATTATTTCAATATTTTGTTAAAAAGTTCTATTATCTAATTAAACCATTTCGATGCACTCACAAGATAGGTACGTAAAATCAATGAAGAAATATTAGAAATGAAGCAGCATAAATCGAAAGAAACATGGTTAACATGTTTGGAAGAATCTTCTAGAGATGTCCAATTCATGTCATTTACATATTTTATTTTCATTAAAAGTGACAACTCTGCTCCTGATAAATTTGTTATCCTGATAATCCAGGCAAACATCACTGAGAGGTGGTTAAATGAATTCTCATATACTTTATAAGGATTGAACCACAAGGATATGTAGATTTTGATCTAGCTAGAGATATTGATGATAGTATGAGCATAACTAGCTATATCTTCACTTCAAGAAATACTGCATTGAGTTAGGTTTCCAAGTTATAAAAATTTGTTGCTCTATCAACCACAAAAGATGAATACATTGCTATCATTGAGGCTAGCAAGGAATGATATCACTGTAAAGCTTTAGAGCATAACTTGGCAAAAGGCAAAAGGGGCAAAAGAATGGCAAACTACATGATGAAAACACGAGTGTTATTCATATAGCAAAGAATGTTGCATTACATGGCAAGACAAAACATATCTAGCTTAAGTATTATTTCATTCGTTCACTCCTAGAAGATGGTCAGTTATCTTTAAAGAATATATATACATCTTAGAATAGAGAGCTCATCACCACGGCATTATAGTTCTAGCGCCACAACGTTGTAAACTTAACAACACTATGTTCTAAGTTCAGCGCCATGGCATTTGCATGTGGCCTTCAAGGCCTTCCGTGGCAAAGATTCGTCCAAACAACCAGTTTTTGGGCTCTCTTACTATTAGGAAAGCTTGTAGGCTTTCTTAAATCTCTATATTATAAATCCCACATGTGAGCTCATCAACTATAAAAGCTATAATTCCCACTCATGAGTTTCCCTAACACTTAAAAGTTCAAAGTCTCGCCGTTTAGATTATTGTGCCATTGGAGTTGTAAGCCCCACCCCCTAATTGAATCCATGTTAAAAAATAATATTGGGAAACTTGAGCTCAATAACTTTGCATGCATCCACCAAATTCGAGCCTATACAAGTGAATAATAGAGTCGACAGAATATACTATCTGACAACCTTCATACAAATGAAAACAAAATCTTTTCAAACTCAGTTGAACAGATCTATTTTGCTAAGGACATAGACCACCCTTATTGGTCACAATCAATTAGGGCATGAAACTAACGTTCTCAAGTTGAATCAAATAATAAAATAAATAATGGCATTATCACCACTGAAAAAAATTACAAGTAAAAAATAAAACATCAAGACGATTCAAGTAAATGTGTGTAGGAGTTCATTGTCTCAATTTGCATAATTGCATACCAAAACATTACATCCCAATGATGGGTTAGGCTATCAGAAATATACAATATAAGGGATCCTCATTATAAAATTGCCCTAAAAAATTTAAAACACGATCCTCCAAGCTATTCAGACTCATAATGGGTATGATTATTATATATCATTGATGCATTCAATATTTTTAGTTTATTTTTGTTTTAAATATATTTTGAACAATATTAGTTGTGTTTTATGTTTTTTAAGCTATCCTATGATGGTTGGGCTTCCAATGACCATGGTAGGAATGTGCTAGGCATGCCAAGCCTTGGGTTTGCTTGCTCTTGGGTCCATTTCGTCCTTAGGCTGCTTGCTAATTTCGGTTTGGTGAAGTTGCTGCTCTCGGGTGGGCCTTGGTTGCTTGGTGTTGAGCTCAAAATGCTAGAATTCTACTTGGTGTTAGCTCATAAATGTTGAGCTGAAATTTAGCTCAATGATTGGAGATTAAATGCACT
Organism: Dendrobium nobile; assembly: GCA_022539455.1. NCBI lineage: Eukaryota > Viridiplantae > Streptophyta > Magnoliopsida > Asparagales > Orchidaceae > Dendrobium > Dendrobium nobile. Next base: position 47,228,709 of record CM039730.1, read on the forward strand.
TCCTAGCTCATTAAATCAAAAAGGTATGTTTTTATTTCAAGCTCGTTATTGAGGAGTTTATTGGAATGGACTTGTGCCTCTTCTCCTCCTTTTGTCTTCTCGGTTTTCCCTTGCTGGTTGGTTTCCCGTGCTCTGTCCCTTTGTCTCTTGTGCTGGCTTTTCTGGACCCTTACTGGCTGGTTTCCCGTGGCCTGATGCTTTGCCTCCTGTGCTGGCTTTTCAGGTCCCTTGATGGCTGGTTTCCCATGACTACTTGGGGGGGATTTTGGTGGCTTCTTCCCTTTTTTTGTGCAGTTTTTCTGCTACAATTTTTGCTGTCTTTTGGCCTTCTATATTATAAGATTTAATGGGATTATTTAGTAGTTTTAGGTGGCTGTTTGGCTGCCCTTTTCTTCTATAAATAGGTGTTTGGGGATGTTTAAAAGGATGGTTAAGTGGCTAGTTTTTGGATAAAACCTGCGGGTTTCTTCGTGGAAAAGATTGCGAGCTTGTTCCATTACTCCCTTCTCCTAAGAAAGCTTGCGAGCTTGTCCTCCTCTCTTCTTCTCGGCTTCTAATCTATTCTTCTATCCGCAAGTTCCCTTTCACTTGTATCCTTCTCCTCAAAGCAAAGCAACTTTAGGTGCTTAAGTTGTCTTTATGTCATCAAAGTTTGTAAGCGTCTTTTATAATATTAAAGTTTGTTTTTGTTGTTATTTGTCTAATTTGCTATTTTGGGACAATCTTTGTAATTTTTATTACATAAGAAAGTGATGCGGACATCCAACCGTCCATGGCTATCCGAGGAGCTGAAGATCAACGACTGTCATCGTCCCACGTTATCTTATATTTTATTTGTAATTTTTAAATTTTTATTATGAATTTTTCGTTTTTACCCTCACTTAAGAGGGTCGTCCTATGTAAGCCTTAGGGGCATATGTGTCTTGTTTTAGTTTCTTAGGCCTATATATAGAGGCCCTTTCTTATGTAATGAGATGATGAATGGTTAATGAAAATTTGCTTTTTGCGTTCTCTTTGTGAGTTCCATCTTTTAGATCTCTTAGTGAGTTCTTTTTTCTTTTGAGATCTCTTAGTGAGTTCTCTACTTTGTGTTCTCTTTGTGAGTGCATCTCTCTCTCAAATCTCTTAGTGAGTTTTGAGAAGAGCTAGATCTCTTTGTGAGTTCTAGGCCTTCTTCTCCATTATCTTTGTGATCAATTGGTGTGGGAAATCAAGGTAAATCTGTGGCATAATAATCCCTAGTAGAATTGCTCATTTCCTCCCTCCTTAGATCCTTGCCGCCGCCCCTTTCCCCTAGCCAACCGCCGGCCAGAAAACCGCCCAGCGGCCCACCGTCCACCGTGGAGTCCTTGTCGCCGGCCACCCGTGAAGCCTTGCCGCCGGTTTCCCTCTAGCCCACCTATTCGAATTTTGAATTCTCCTCCCCTAATGAATTTCCTAATTAAGTCAAATTAAATTAGGATATTAATTACGAGGAGTTACAATCTTTTTGAAATTCAAATTCCCTCCCAATTTTCTTTAAAGAAGGGAGTTACATGATATAATTAAAATCTGAAATCTAAATTTCATATTTTGATTAATTAATTGTGGTCCCCACCTACTTAAAATTTCCCATCTCTCTCCTATCTCATTAATAGGCCCCCTCATCAAGTCTCCATAATTACCTCCCACAATTCCCTCTCATCCAATTTAATTCTCCCCATTAAATTTGAGTTTAAATTCAAATTCATCCCGCCAATTCCACTTAATCTGAAATTTAATTTCAGATTTTCATTCTCTCTCCCCAAATTGATTGGGATTTAATTAATCTTGCCACCTAGGCAAATACATGGCATTTATGTTTCACATCAGCTTGGTATCAGAGCATGGTTACCTGGGGTGCGGACTCGACGGAGTCGAGCTCTTTTTCACCCCGGGAGAATGATGCGGACATCCAACCGTCCATGGCTATCCGAGGAGCTGAAGATCAACGACTGTCATCGTCCCATGTTATCTTATATTTTATTTGTAATTTTTAAATTTTTATTATGAATTTTCCGTTTTTACCCTCACTTAAGAGGGTCGTCCTATGTAAGCCTTAGGGGCATATGTGTCTTGTTTTAATTTCTTAGGCCTATATATAGAGACCCTTTCTTATGTGATGAGATGATGAATGGTTAATGAAAATTTGTTTTTTGCGTTCTCTTTGTGAGTTCCATCTTTTAGATCTCTTAGTGAGTTCTTTTTTCTTTTGAGATCTCTTAGTGAGTTCTCTACTTTGTGTTCTCTTTGTCAGTGCATCTCTCTCTCTCAAATCTCTTAGTGAGTTTTGAGAAGAGCTAGATCTCTTTGTGAGTTCTAGGCCTTCTTCTCCATTATCTTTGTGATCAATTGGTGTGGGAAATCAAGGTAAATCCGTGGCATAGTAATCCCTAGTAGAATTGCCCATTTCCTCCCTCCTTGGATCCTTGCCGCCACCCCTTTCCCCTAGCCAACCGCCGGCCAGAAAACCGCCCAGCGGCCCACCGTCCACCGTGGAGTCCTTGCCGCCGACCACCCGTGAAGCCTTGCCGCCGGTTTCCCTCTAGCCCACCTATTCGAATTTTGAATTCTCCTCCCCTAATGAATTTCCTAATTAAGTCAAATTAAATTAGGATATTAATTACGAGGAGTTACAATCTTTTTGAAATTCAAATTCCCTCCCAATTTTCTTTAAAGAAGGGAGTTACATGATATAATTAAAATCTGAAATCTAAATTTTAGATTTTGATTAATTAATTGTGGTCCCCACCTACTTAAAATTTCCCATATCTCTCCTATCTCATTAATAGGCCCCCTCATTAAGCCTCCATAATTACCTCCCACAATTCTCTCTCATTCAATTTAATTCTCCCCATTAAATTTGAGTTTAAATTCAAATTCATCCCACCAATTCTACCTAATCTGAAATTTAATTTCAAATTTTCATTCTCTCTCCCCAAATTGATTGGGATTTAATTAATCTTGCCACCTAGGCAAATACATGGCATTTATGTTTCACATCAGAAAGTCTAGTCTTTGCTCGCAAAAATTTGGGTATGCAAAAATTTGGGTCCCTTCCCAAATTTTTGCTTGCATCAATCATTACATAAGAGGTTCATAGACAAATAAATTAACACCTAGCATAACAAAAAATATACTTCAAGATCTTCTATACCTTTATGATGGGTTAGGTTATTAGAAAAAATAATTGGAGGGGCTTTGTCAATTTATATTAGCATGCCTCATAAAAAAAACTGCAGGGGCTTTGCCAATTCATATTAGCATGCCTCATAAAAAAAAAACAATCAATACACTAAAGACTCTCAATCTCTAATGGTGGGAATGATTATCAAAATATCGTAACTAGCAAGGGTCAATATCTATATAAACCTCAAGTGCTCAAACCCTCAATAGTCAATCAATTCAACTAATCAAAAAGCTTTGACAATCAACCAAGAAGAAATTCAAGGCTTGGAAAGCCATAACAAATAAAGGCAAAAAAGTGAAAGAATAATAAGTTCACCTATAGCCAAGCAAGATAAGGCTATTAGAACTTTCAAAATTGCAACAACCTTCCGCATCAATAGTCAAAGAAGATCATGTGAGTAGGCCCTATAATGGCCGGTTGGATCGATCCAGTTGAATTGATTAAAATGGTGAGCCAAATTTAGGGATAACGAGAGTGAGTGAGGCACGGTCGAGCAAAGCCTCACGTCCAAACAGACACGACTTCTCGTGCGTAGAAGACAAGTATGAGGCTTCGATCTGAGGTAGTGGTGTGTGTATGCAGTGAAGTCGAGGGAAGAGGAGAGAGTTCGCTCACATTGATGAAAGAGAAAGAGGAGAAAAGGAAAAAGATGGAGTTCGTGCGAAACCAAAGGAAAGATTTTTTTAGCCCTACTTGACAAGAACGGAGACAAAAGACAAAACCTCTTTTCTAGAATCAGAAAGGAAGAATGGTTTGAAAGTTCATATCATGTTTGACGTAGTGTAGGACAAAGGGTTGTTCAGCTGCAAGCACTATTCGATGGGTTCAATCAAAGGCAACGGAACGCTCAGCATCTTCGTTGGGTTTCAACAATCTGATAAGAAGTTGTTGTGATCCTTTCGATGAAGTTGAACTTGTAAAATAGGTTCAGAGGAGTTAGAAGTTAAAGAAGGAGAGAATGAGAGAAAGAACTATGTAACCTAATTTGTTGAATTGAAAAAAAATTGAGAAGAGGATGAAGGAAGCGAGTTTGTGCAAATTTGATCTCTTTGATGGAAATCAAATATCAGAAAGGTAAATGTTTTTGTTTGAAATAGAAAAAGGAGATTTCAATTTTATTATAAGTCAAAAATGAGATTTTGTGTTTCACAAAGGAAGAAAATAGGTTGAATTGTGTGATCTTGTGCAACGAAACGAAAAAATAATTGGAGTTAATTAATGCAATTTAGTTACATGCCATTTCAATTACTTTCATGAAATATAATATGTAATGCAATTAGAAATGCGACTTAATAATTTGGTGCGTTCAAAGTTTCCCTTGGCGACGTTTTACATCTCCAATATTTTAAAAAAAAAAATTTAACATCATTAATGTGCTTTAAGCAGTGAAAATTTTGAGTAGTAAAAGCAAGGCAAAGCATTGAAGTAAACAAGTATGTTCTCGGCAAAATTAGGTAAATGTTAAATACGTTGTTAACAATTTAATTGAAAATTTTAATATCAATATAGTAATAAATTAGTCGTATGAATTGACGTAATTATGTACCTGATTGTTAGCTTGCACTAAGGAAAACCATCTAACAATTTAAAGACCTTTGAAAAGGAGTTTCGACCTTCGAAAAGAAAGTGAGGTGGGTGATTATATTTTATTCTAAAGCATTTGCAATTCTATTATTAATTAAATGCAATTATTGATACAATATATTATATGTTATTTTCCTAACTTTTTAAAAACATTGCTTTCCATTAAAATGATGAATCAACATGTGTAAGATTATAATAATAATAAAAAAACATGTGTAAGATTATAATATCCATTAAATGTGTGGTATCATATTAAAGAATAAATTATAATATTGAATGATATGTACTAAAATAGAAAACGAACATAAATGCAAATACAAAAAAAATTCACCTCCTTATGATGCAAGTTAGGGAAGTAAAATGCCTATGCACGAAAATAAAAAAGCAAAATACCTATGCATGAAAATAAAAAAAGGAAAAAATTGGACATAAACATGAAAATAATTGTACCTTCATTGGAATAAAATTTAGATTGTGCTCATGAATAACTAACTTATTAAAAGTTAAAAGTTGAAAATTAAATTTAAAATAGTAAAGAATATTCATGCAAAAAATGCAAAAGACGCAACATCACATAGAATATTATTGAAACTGAACATTAATGATTAGTGGATTTTTACCCTTTTTTATTAAGAATTTGATTGTTTGGTTATCGTTGAAAGAACTAAATTATCGTTAAATAGTTGTTCTCGACTTGAAATTCCAATTACTCGGACCTGTTGACTTTGATAATTGTGTCGATGTCAAATCAACAAAGTATGATGAGAACGAAGAGCAAAAGACGCAACATCACATAGAAGTTATTCATAATGTATTGATCAAAAGTCAAAATAACCCAAACGACGTTCGTTAGCAAAATGAACAGCGTCGGCACATTCGAGATGGCCGAAACAACTAAGATCAACATCTATATTGATCAGGATTTTTTATTTGACAAAATTTGAGAAATTCACACAAGTGGTGTAACAATGTGATCCTTGCGCGAGAAAAGAGAATAGGAAAAAAACAATTAATAATAATAATAATTTAAAACAACCTAACCTACTCACTCACCCCACTAACACATTACTCCACTCATATAACACCCCAACCGAACCCTCACGCCCTCATAACTCAAACACGAGAGCCTAACCCCAATTCGCACAACCAACAACAATCAAGCACCTCTCTCCCTCTCATTTGCTTGCTGCGCACTCGAACTTGCTCCTCTGAGTGAATTACCCTAAGCCAAAACTCGACTCCTACTAACGCAAGTCACTAGACCGAACTCCCTAACACCCGTTGCCCTGCTCGCGTGAACCTGACACTTATCACATCCCTCCCTCCTGTTGGTTCTCACAACACAATCACCACAAACCCTCCTGTTTATGTGACCCTGCACTCTCCTCTTTCTTCTTCTTCTTCTTCTTCTCCTCCTCCTTTCTTCTTCCATTTCTTCTTACATATCTTCTTCTTCCCCTCCTCCATCTACCTCAACCAACTCTCACCATCGGTAATCCCAAAATCACCAGTGAGTCAGGCCAAGCTGTTAGCCACCCACGCCCGACAGCCCCACTCACTAGCCCAATTATCTCTCTCTCTCTCTCTCTCTCTCTCTCTCTCTCTCTCTCTCTCTCTCTCCCTCCCTCCCTTTTCAAGAAAAAAAAAAGCAAAAGAAATAAGAGAAACAACAAAAAAAAGAGAGATTTACTCCAAATTTGTAAACTTCGAAGAGGCGAACACAAAAACTACAAGTAAGGTATATAGCCCTGTCTCGCACTTAAACAATAGGTATTGAACATCCTACATTTCATTGATTTTATATCTAGCCAGGAAGAACAAAATTATAAGAAGACCCTAGGTCCATTATATCTTTGATCCAACCAAGAAGAGCAAGAATCATCTTAGGTAAGAACAATAAATTAGTCAAGAAAAGAGAGCTATGCTGCCATACTAAACAATAAAACATAGGTATCTTTGAGCTTAAGTTATTTAGATAAAAAGAAAACTAGTTAAATCTTATTAAAATAGTTCAGTTATCATAATGGCCTGCAGCTTGATGCCACTAACACATTCATGATCCCTCTCGAGTCATATTACAAAAATCCAGTTATCATAATGGTTGTTGTCACTCGAAATCGTCGGCACTAAGGCTTGAAAGCCCTCAAGATTCTCAAGCCCACTACATAATGCAAAGTTGAATTTTTATCAAAATTTCTATTGAGACACTTAATAGTCACTTACAATAATGGGTTCTTTTGGTATTCCTATGAGTAACGGGGGCATCGTGATACTCAACACATCATAAAACTCTTCTATTCCGAACTAAATATATTTTATGTATTCATAATAATAATATTACAAGTCAACTAAATGAAAATCAAATATAAGAAATGTTGACTTGGTCAATCAAATTTAATGGTCAAAGATCCAAATCCAAAGTCACTAGCTCATATTCAATCAAAGAGTCCAAGCGGGTCATCAACTTTGGGTCGCTTTGCACAAAATGTAAGATTATAAGACCCGTATTTCTAAGAAACCCTAAATTCAGGGTAAGGAACACTTGCATAAGATTCCTAACCCTTAGGTTACAACTATCCAACATCTCTTAACAAATTAAAGTTATTTCAACTAAAGCGTAGAATGATTATGCATAGCAAGTCATTCAAATTCAAACATTTCAATAGATTTAAGCCCCACTTCAACATAAATCTATCGAGTCGTCTCACCTATATGCCTAAGTTATAAGACTTATAATTCATGCAACTCATAAATAGAGCAATAAATCTTGTAAAGGACTTCAAACTTTTCGTTTTCCATTATTTTTATTCACATTGTTGATAGTTTATGGTGCATAATGTTGTTTGATAGAAAAATCCCCCTCAAACTTAAGGGAAATTTTGATAAGATGGTGGTGAGCCCTGCAATACTTTATGATGCAAAAGGTTGGCTGATGTAAGCAAAAAATACAGGCTCCCTATATTTTTTGCTTAACAAAAAGAGAGAGGGCGGACTTCTACCGACCAAATTGAGAAAGAGACGAGAAAAGAGACGAACAAACTCTTACATTTCAAATTAAACTAAACAAAAGAAAACTTACACCAATACAAACGACTCTTGCAAACAAAATAACGACACCCTAAAGTTGCTGCACTTGGAGAAGAATGATACAGGTGGAGTGGCACTTGCGGAGAGACGAAAGAGGTTAGAAGCCCGAGAAGAAAGGTAGAAAAGAGCCCGCAGGATTTCCGAATGGGATGAGAAAGAAGGGTGGAAAGAGCCCGCAGGATTTCCAAGCAACCCGCAGGTTAACAGATTTTTTCCAAAAATCAAATTTCATAACTTCACTATTTCAAACAATACATAACCCCCCATATTTATAGGTATGAAAGGGGAATACAAAAGGACACAAATACTTAATTAACACGTAATTAAAAGCATAGAAATCTCCCCCCCCCCCAAGCTCTCGGTTACCCAAACCAGGAACCAAGGAGACGGCCACGCGAGACGAAGGAGACCGCACGGACCGAGAGCCACAGCCGCGGGAAACGAAGGAACCGCACGGAGGAAGGAGCCCAGCCGTGAGATCCCAAGGGGCATACACATAAAACTAAAAAGCAATGGTGGAAACCAAAGAGCCACCATGGAAAAGACATCTTGGAATTCCAAAGGCCGGTTTGGAATTCCAAGAGACAAACATAAAAGCAAACATAAAAAGCATAAAACTATATTAATTAAAAGATAATAAATGAACTAAAATGTTAGCTCATAATGAGCTAACCCTTAGTTCAATAAATGAACTAAAGTTCAGCTCATAAATGAACTAAAAGTTTAGCTCAAATATGAAAAACTACTAGACTCAAGGGAAGCCAAAATATGATTTATTTTGGACATGGGTTGACCCCCCTTTTGTCTACATCAGACTCCCCTTCTTGCGAATTCAGCTCCTGATGAATTATCTGTTGTTGATTCCCTTGATGTGGTGCATACAGTTCATCGATCTCTTTGAGTTTTTCACCAAACCTTTTCAGAATTTCTTCCTGTTCTTTTTCAAATTGCTGTTGCAGATACCTTTTATATTTCTCAAACTTTTGATCACATAGGAACATGTGATACTGTAATTTGTAGAGTCGATCTTGAAGTGGATTCGTTGAGTCACCTTCTGTAGGAATCCACCTGTCCAACGGGAGTGGGATATTAGGATCATGTTGCTCGCTTTCCTCCATGAATGATGCCATATTTTTTGGATTTTCCATTTTTAACTCAATAAAAAAAATTACAAGACTCAAAATACTCGATCTAAAGAAAACTCTAGACTCACAATTTCTTGACTTGACAAACACTGATTTGACAACAAAACTAAACTTTGACAACTCACAAACCTAGGACTTCCTAACTTGCTCTGATACCAAATGATGTAAGCAAAAAATACAGGCTCCCTATATTTTTTGCTTAACAAAAAGAGAGAGGACGGACTTCTACCGACCAAATTGAGAAAAAGACGAGAAAAGAGACGAACAAACTCTTACATTTCAAATTAAACTAAACAAAAGAAAACTTACACCAATACAAACGACTCTTGCAAACAAAATAACGACACCCTAAAGTTGCTGCACTTGGAGAAGAAGGATACAACAGGTGGAGTGGCACTTGCGGAGAGACGAAAGAGGTTAGAAGCCCGAGAAGAAAGGTTGGAAAGAGCCCGCAGGATTTCCGAAGGGGATGAGAAAGAAGGGTGGAAAGAGCCCGCAGGATTTCCAAGCAACCCGCAGGTTAACAGATTTTTTCCAAAAATCAAATTTCATAACTTCACTATTTCAAACAATACATAACCCCCCATATTTATAGGTATGAAAGGGGAATACAAAAGGACACAAATACTTAATTAACACATAATTAAAAGCAAAGAAATCTCCCCCCCAAGCTCTCGGTTTACACCCAAACCAGGAACCAAGGAGACGGCCACGGGAGACGAAGGAGACCGCACGGACCGAGAGCCACAGCCGCGGGAAACGAAGGAACCGCACGGAGGAAGGAGCCCAGCCGTGAGATCCCAAGGGGCATACACATAAAACTAAAAAGCAATGGTGGAAACCAAAGAGCCACCATGGAAAAGACATCTTGGAATTCCAAAGGCCGGTTTGGAATTCCAAGAGACAAACATAAAAGCAAACATAAAAAGCATAAAACTATATTAATTAAAAGATAATAAATGAACTAAAATGTTAGCTCATAATGAGCTAACCCTTAGTTCAATAAATGAACTAAAGTTCAGCTCATAAATGAACTAAAAGTTTAGCTCAAATATGAAAAACTACTAGACTCAAGGGAAGCCAAAATATGATTTATTTTGGACATGGGTTGACCCCCCTTTTGTCTACATCATTGGCCATTAAAAGAGAAGCATAATATTAAGTTAAGTGTTGCAGAGATGAGGATGCTTAGATGGATGAGTGGCTTTACTCTTAGAGACGCGATATGAAATGAGCATATACGTGAAAAGGTTGGAGTAGCTCCAGTGGAAGATAAGATTAGAGAGAGACACCTTAGATGGTTTGGTCACATAAAATGGCGGCCTTCCAAGGAAAGTAGAAGTATTAAATTTGACTTATGTTAAGAAAGGTAGAGGTAGACCTAAAAAGACTTGGTTATAAAATATTAGGAATGACTTTTCTTTATTAGATTTAAATGAGAATTTGACTCTTAACAGGACAATAGAAAAAAAGGATTCATGTAGCCGGCCCCACGTAATGGGATAAAGGCTTGATTTTGTTGTACATAGCTGATAATTTCTAGCTTCTACATATTTTCTAAGAAAATTACAACCAATTCAAACACCCCAACCCCACCCCTTCTTAGTTCTATTTAAAGGCAAGTATAGACTACCCTAAACCAAGTTTAAAGGCAAGCATAGACTACTCTAAACCACATATTTTTCTATATGTCTTTATCTTTAAAATAATATACTACTATCATTGATGCATCTAATGTGATAAAAGTTTCAAATCTCTTATCTCCACATTTATTTTATGTAATATCATTCTCTCATTCTTTAATACCAATTTTATTATATAAATTACCTAACATTGTAGCATTTTCTAGCTATCATCTTCATAATACTATAACTGAAGTTTATAAAGAGAAGAGGTAACTTGAATTTGGTTACATCTATTTAGACGGTTTGTAAGAGTTAATAAAGAAAATGAGCAGAAAAAGCAGTGGAATTACTGAAGAAATATGCAACAATATCATAAACTCACCAAAGCTGCAATCGAACAGTTCGATCCTCCAAATACATTGTTTTTGAAAGAAAATCAATCCCAATAGTAGCCTGTTCATCCATATATGAATAATTAAAATGATCCATAACACTTTAAGAAATTCATATATAAAAGGAGACGAATATTAAAGTTAAATTCACGAAAAGAATTAAATACACAAGAAATATATATAGTTATAAGAATCCAAAGATTAACTTGTATAAAAATAAGATGCAACATGAAAGTAAGTTGGGTGAGGTAGAAGCTTCCAAATTAACTTCTAGGCTATTCTTTTATTGATCTATGTCATTGATATGATCTCTATGTTAAGATGTCTTAAACTAAGATGCAACATGACCATTAGTGTGTGAGGTAAAAGCCAATGATGCATACATGTAATAGTAGAGGAAAGAATTCAAGGAGATGTTGTGAGACATTCAATTGCCACCGACATGAGGGATGCACATGTAAGATTTTTGCTTAATTAAAAAAGAAATTTTACAATTAAGCATAATTTACTAATGTATTATTTTATTCAAATGCAATGAGTAAAAGGCGTCGCTAACTTTGATTAATAATCTCACATTAATGAGGCAAAAGAAAATTAATTGTGTTTAAACTATATTTGTTTCTTAGTTCAGAGGCTCTTGGTAACGTGGAGCTGGTTTGTGATTATCATTATTTATAATTATGCAGCCTTTTCACATTTTATGAATATGAATTCTTGCTAAATCCTGCTTGAATAAACTACCTTAAATCCTGAATTGACAAGCCAAAAAGTTTCCCCAATATTTAATTTGATTTAATTTTTTCATAACAAACAATTTTCAAAATTTAACTGCCTCTGAGTTTAGTAAATCTGGATTTACAATAATTACTGAATCCTGCCTTGAGTTAGATCCTACTTGCAGCCAAAAAGCTCCTTAAGTTTTGAAAATAAAACAAGTTAAATAAGCAAAATCAATTAAAGTAGCCTAAGCCAAGCTTAACAAGAATACCCATTTTGAAATCATCCTGCAAGGTCAAAACCCTAGATGAAAATCACAGGTCGATCATTAATAGAAGCATTCGTTACTGAAAGAAGCTACTTAATGGTGGAGTTTTGATTCAACCTGGTAGGTGTTGTCGAACTTATCGTACATGAAACGAGTGATGATGCTGGTCTTCCCCACAGACTGATCCCCTAAGAACACCAGCTTGTACTTGGCGAGGGCCGACACCGGAGCCATAGCCACTGCCGCCGCTTCCACCGGCAAGATTCAACGGGAAGAGAAGGAGAGAGAACAATAAGGGAGAATTGGAGATCTCCACTCCCTCTCACTGCTTTCCGTTACTTCTTAGGTTTTCCCTTTCATTCCGTGTTCTTTGGCTGATTACGTGTGCTGTCCCGCAGGAACTGTTTTAGTAGGCGTACAGGTAAGCGATCCCGCGATTCTACCAGCTGGCGTTGGTTTAGATTTTATAATCAACGGGATTTACATAGATAAGTTATCAATTAGAATTTAGAAGGGGCGCAGTTCTTTTAGGTTTTACCTTACTTTTAAGGGGTTATTTGGTTGTAAAAATATATATAATATTAAAAAAATTGATTTATTTGAATGAATATAAAATACATATAAGCGAATACTTTTTTTTATTGATTTGAAATAATAAATATAGTATAAAATTAAAAAATGATAGGGGTTAATAGATGAGGTGGCGATGATGAGGTTGGTCGGCCAGCGAGGGAGGCGGAGACTGTGGTGGTTGTGGTCAGCAGCGGGTGGCAGTGTCGGCTGACGTCAATGGTGCACAGGAGCGACGACGACGACGGCAGAAGCAAGACAATATAAAAAAATTATATGAAAAAAAATAAATACAATAATAACATAATAAGACCTAATGAAATCTTGTCAAAAAAAAAATCTAATTATATCTATTTAATTATATGAGATAAACATTAAAATTTTACAACTCTAAGATAATCGCATATATAGCCACTTATTGAAATGATCATATTTGATTGATCTCTAATATCAATATTTTCTAACGAGTCAAATTAGTGCTAGCTCAAATTTACTCGTTAGTTAATTAAACTCAACACAGATCATTTATCGAACTTAGCCTGAGTTAGCCAATGAGTCAACTTGGCTCAATTATAGCCATGCTGCTCATATTTAATGATTATATTTCAGACAATTAAATAAACGTAAATTATTATTTTATTGACTATAATAGTGGAAACCAATTTTAGTTTTCAAACCAAACCTACTTGTTTACCCACTTAACGGCCAAATACTTTTCCTATAGAGCATCAATTCTTCAATGAGATACCAACCTGTCATTTCTTGGAACAATTATTACGTCCTCCGACCGGATGCATAGGAACGTCCGGTCGGAGGCCAAATCCCGCCAAAAAATGAGTTGTACCGAGCAATACCAAACAATAACGAGGAATACCATCATTTGAAGATCCAATACCGAGTTATACCGAGCTAAACCGATAAATACCGAGTTATACAAAAGTTGTACCGAGTTTTTCCTAGAAAAACTAGGTACAACTCGGTATTTCTCGGTACAGCTCGGTATTGGTCTTCAAAGAGCGGTATTCCTCGTTAATATCAAATAATACCTAGTTATACCAAGCAAATACCGAGTTTTTTGGCGGGATTTTGCCTCCAACCGGACGTTCCTCTACGTCCTTACACCGGACGTAATAAAAGTTCCATTTCTTGTGTCGCTCTTGCATAGAATATGGTCCCAAATTTAAAAATCATTTTTAATTGAAGAAGCAAGAAAATTAAATATTTATTCTTAAAGATACTCTTTATTAGAGTTCATTCGCAAAGAGTGCCGCATTAATTCACTTTATTTGTCAAATTTAGGCTTCATTTGGGACGACTTTCTTATTGTTTTTTAAAGTAGCTATTTAATAAGAAATTTTAATTTTTAAAAATAGAAAACTATTTTAAGAAGCAATAAAAAAACTGTCGAAAATGAAGCCTTAGATTCTATTTGGGATAGCTACAGTGATTTATAAAATTTGTCGTGAAATTATTTATTTATTAATAATTTAACTATTATGATTGTATACGTATAATTTAGCTTTCTAGCACATTCATTTTTAAAAAATAGTAGAAAATCAATAAAAAATAGTAGTCCAACGAAACTATGGTTGAGATCCTTAATTTTTCAAATCAGTCTTATTCGAATGCATCAACGTCGAATGTTGATCGAATACATTTTTAGGCGAGCCTAGCAATGAGAACAACGTGCGTGCAAAAACTATTGAAATATATCCACTTGTGTAAGCGCTAATAATTTCCTCCTACAAATTTACTTGCAATAGATAGTGTGTCATCTAGTTTTAGAAAATTATGGTAGTCAAATGTTGATGCTGATTAACCTCAATAATAACAAACTGTTACCCCACTATATAGGGTCGGTTTTATGTCACATAAATATCCTAAGGAAATTTTCAAATGTCGGAGTAAAATTCTTTGATAGCTTATTATTACATATAATGGTAGTTAAAGCTGTGCAGTCAGCTTTAACTCTTTAAGCGAGTTTTGTTTGTCAACTAATTACGAATAGGAAAAAAAAAACAAATAGGGGGTATCATATAAGCCCATGAAGAGTATTTTTGTGAAAACAGTAAGGTTTTGTTTATGATGATTTTTTTATTGGTTTTTAGTAAAAAAAGAAAATGGAAATAAAAATTTGTGTACTAAAAAGCACTAAAAAAGTTTTCTCAAATGAAGCATAGTACTATCTTAGAAAATTTGAAAACATGAATTCTCATAGTTAAAAAAATTATTATGTTTCGAAATGGAAGATCATTGATGAGCTTTTAAATAATTCACATGCCATCATTTATTCTTCTTTTTCTTGGATAAAACCCACACAAGGGGCTTGCACGTTGATAATAAAAGAATGTTATAAGTCCTTACAGAATCAATAGCCCTCTAAAATACATTAATTGAAATAAAACCTACGGGCCGTTGAATCAAACCATACAAAATCAAGTAATTGAAAAGAAAAGCAAACTATGAAGAGACTCGCTGGACGAAGTCAACAATGACCAATCCACTAGAAACCAAGAAAACAACTCAGACGAGCTTCAAGCTGTGTAACCCTGTAGGAAAAAAAATAAAAGAACCAAGCAGCAAGAAGCCAACCAGTAGCAATGAAACCAAATGAACAACCATACAGAGAGAACCCCCAACAACCCACCTCCAACAAAACCCCAAGCCAACATCACACCAACAATCATCAAAGCCAAGCCCTACAACAACAAGCAACACCCAACAAAACAAGCACAAGAACCCCCAACCGACCAAGTACATCACCCAAAAATCAGAGAAAAAATAAAAAATGGGCCAACAACAGCAGAGAACAAAACCAAGCTTACTTCCTTTTATGTTTATGCCAACGACGTTTGCCACCCCCAATGGCCAAAACATTTTTTACTAGATGACCCACCTTTAAATTAAACTTTTCATTGAAATCATCATCAGGCCCGTCCAAATCCTCCCCACCACTCACACCAGGCGATTAAAAGGACTCATCAAGTCAATCGGAATGGTTGACAAATGGATAGTTTAAAGCCAACTCCAAATAAGCTCTTAAAGCGTCATTAGATAGAATAGAAATATGGACATCAACAGATGGATCTTTCACAATTATGTTATGAGACAAATCCAATGATCAGCAAGATGAATCATTCAACACCATCTTGTTAACATCACAACAATCTAACTTTTCATGAGACAAGCTAAAATCAGTTTCCTTCTGATCCATTACACCATCAGCATCAAAAACAACATTAAAAACAAGTGCAACTAAATCCTTATGGGTATTATGGTTATCAATGCCATTGTTGTGCCCAAAATTTAAATCAACCCCCACTGATGGGATAGTGTTCTCAATAGCCACGACATATGACACCATACCAATATTAACCCTCAAGTCATCATCAACACCCTCCCTGAATTCACATTGCTCAATAATCAAATTAGGCACAGGAGAAGAGATAGCCAAAGAGATATCAACATTAGCATGAGTGGAATCCCCAACCCTCTTAAATTCTTCAACAAACAAATTTTCCCCCATATGGCATGAGGCATTAGCCACCTCCACATTATCACGCACAACATCCACAACATTTCCTGCCAAACCAGAGTTGAGGGAGCAGAAACAACACCGATAGGCTTAAGTCACCTTAGCTAAATGCGGATGCAGAGAAATTCATTCCTTCCTAAGATGACCCAAAGACTTGCAATGGTCACAAAAGGAAGGGAATTTATCCATTAAAACTTTTTGGATATAGCCCAATTTCTCCGGGCCAATCCACATAATTTTTAGTAATATTAAATTCAATAAGCACATGAGCAATCGAAGAACGGGAGCCATTTGCGGTTGCAATATCACATTGCAAAGGCTGATCAAAAATAGAGCCAAGACCATGCAAGATTCGGGGAGCAAAAAGATGCGGATGAAGATTCGAGAATGACACCCAAATAGGGATAACGAGAGATTCTTAGGCAATATCAAATTTCGACGACCATTTCGTAAGTTTCATGAAATAGTTATTCACATAGCATGAGCGATGAGCAAAAACATGATAATAATCCATATCATTGATCAATTTGATTAACTCATGCTTAACATTAAGTAAAGTAGCCAAAATTTCACCAAAAAATTTCAAATTAAAGAAAAATTTCCTAATAACATCAAGCGTCGGATGCGATTAGGAAAGTTTTCGACCAGTGAAAATGTAAATGGAGCAATAAGGGACGATATTTCCTCCTCTGAAATCAATAACCAAGGAAAACTATGAAAAGTGGAAACTCTTAGATATGAAAAAATCCACAGACGAGGCATCACCCAAAAGAGCTTCCAAAAATGACTTAGGTATCGGATTTCCAGCCAAAAAATCAGAATAAAATAATTTCAATTAATTAGTCGCCATCCGCGAAGGCGGAGGCGACAAAATCAAGGAGAAATAAAAGACCACATGGAGGAAAAGAGACGAATTACATAAGCAAAGGGAAGGAAAACTTTCATGCAGGGGAGACGGGGGGAAGCAGCTCACCGGTGTTGGGATTGACAAAAACCTAGCAGAGGAGAGAATAAGTCTGGGAGCAGAGTACCTAACTATCACATCGACAAACTATTTACATGCCATCATTTATTCATAAATATTGACGTGGGGGCAAAATTTTAAGAATTGTGAATAGCACTTAAATTAAGTATATCAAGTAAAATCCAAGTAATCAAGCCCCGCACATCCCTGTAATATGTTGGAGTCATTGCATTGGTTTTACAAGCTAGGAAGGTGGCTCGAGGGTGGCAGTTGACCGTATCTAGCAATCGGCCTAGAATATATGCACAATTAGTCAGATATAAGTTTAATAATTTATTCGTAACGAAAGTGCTATACTAACAGTCTCAAGGTGGGCAGTGACTAACACTAGGTCCTGATGGAGATACATGCACACAATTATCATGTATTGCTATGTATGCACATTGTATTCCATTTTGATATAATACATAAAATTATATAGTAGTGTTGTGTAATGGTTCAGTTTAAGATCAGGTTGTTATTGCAAGATACCACACCATAAAAGGAATAAGAGATTCATGTGTCTCCATTCTTTCCTCTCACTCCCCTTTTATCTCTCTTGCAAGATTGATTTTTCTCATGCAAGAAATTAACATAACAAATTGAATACTCACATCATGAATGCATGTACTTCAAATAATAAAATAATCTTCTCTTGGGCAAAAGTCACTGCCATTTTTTTTTTTTTTTTGCCATTAAGTCAAATTCACAACACATCACATATACAAAATTCGAACAGTAATAGTGTTGCAGGAGGTGGTGAGCCGCAAAGTCAGTGTCCTCATTCTCTACTTTGAGAAGTACCAGTTAAATACGGCCATCACCTCCTGTAACACTATTACTATAGTGTTGAAAGAATTTGGGATCCAATGCACACCTTGCAAACAACATCACATAACAATGTTTATAACTAATTAAATTGATATTCAAAAAATGAGTAATCAAGCCGATTAATAGTCCATCCCTACTTAAGCTTCGTTTGAATCAGTTTTTGTCGCTATTTTTTACTATCTTAAAGAAAATTTTTGTACTAAGGTTTTGTTTGAGACTACTTTTTATCAACATTTTTTATCATTTAAAAAAAAATTACTATATAATACAATAAGAAAACTGTCACAACAAATCCTAAAAAGCTATTTCAGAAAACAATAAAAAAGTAATTCCAAACGAAACATTAGGCTTAATTTGGGATAGCATTTTGTTGCTTTCTAAAGAAGTTGCCTAGTATAAAATTTTTTACTAAAAATTTATTTTAGAAGGCCCGAAAAAAAGTCATTCCAAATGAAACCTTAATGATTAGCCCAAACCTATAAAATTCTGCTGATTCTGTTAGGCAAAATGAAAGCAAATAAAAAAATGCATTTTTGGCCAACATGTATTGTACTGCCATTATTTTTATCTCCTCTAAATTAATTAGTTTGGTTAAAAATGAAAAAATGATTACGTGCTTGAAAGCAAATGTGCACAAATTTGGTTGTAGAATAGAAAAAAAATATATATATATATATATATATATATATATATATATACAGACTCACAGATATGGAGCTTAAAAGCTTCAACTTATCTATCTAAAAAGAATGACTGCATCCAATAATTAATCTGTAGCACTAAAATAGTGAATAAAAAGTACGGGTTAATCAACATGTGAAATTATGATTATGTAGCCCACAATTTCCTTAGAAGTTGGACTTGGAGAAAAAAAGATAAATTTAAAGAAATTTATTATTTAGTGGGATGTTATTAGAGATCAACAATGATTTTTAAAAACACAAAGTAGCTCAAAACTTTCAAAAAATAATAATTTGTTTTCAACTATATATTATATATATATATTATATATATATATATATATTTATATATATAATATATATAATATATATATATATATATATATATATATATATATATATATATATATATATATATATATATAGGAGTAGCGATAACAAATTCAAATGAAGTCTATGTATAAATTCATTTGATGAGTATTTCTACGTGCTAAAAAATTTAAACTGACATAATTTTTAATATCTTAACTTGCACAAAGATTGAACATGCACACAAAATAGAAATTACAAAATGCACTAAAAAATTTTACATGGAAAAAAAAAGGAAAAATCACGAAGAATGATCCAATTAAAATAATCCACTATATTTGATACATTTGGATCAAATTGAAAATTTTGTCTAGAATTCAGAACTCACCATCCAATAAGTTTATAATGGTCTCATTGATCATAAATTATTTACTTAATATTATAATACATTAATGACCTCAAAATTGAATGGTCTTTAGCTCATTAGATTTATTTCGTTGATATGCCTATCTTGATTATATCCAAGCAAGAAGGCCACGTGGTTATGCCATAAATGATCTGAAATTTTCATATTTGCTTCAAGTACTCTATTTGATTCATTTGGATCAAATTGGATAACTAGTAGTGTCATGGGATCCATCTTATTGGGCTGTTTTGTTCAACTATAAAATTGTTAAAGTTGGATTTCAGGTGATATTATATTTGATTCTAAAAATTTTTAATTCAAATAATATTTTGAAATTCATGCTTATCTAGTAGAATTTCTGGAGATATATCAAGTATAACAATACACACATATTAATATTGATATAACAACATTAATTGCAAATTAATGCAT
This sequence comes from Dendrobium nobile, assembly GCA_022539455.1. Taxonomy (NCBI): domain Eukaryota; kingdom Viridiplantae; phylum Streptophyta; class Magnoliopsida; order Asparagales; family Orchidaceae; genus Dendrobium; species Dendrobium nobile. The sequence goes on from CM039730.1 coordinate 47,248,501, forward strand.
ATATTAAGGATAAATACTTTACATTAATTCAATCAACTTATGCAACTGTTCATAGTGTGTTAGGCTTCGTTTAATTAGGATGATTTTTTTACTATTTTTTAAAACAGCTTTTAGTATAAAAATTTTAATTTTTATATCAAAAAGTTGTTTTAAAAAATAGTAAGAAAACCGTCTCAAACTAAATCTTAGGCTTCATTTGGGACGGATTTTTTATTGTTTCTTAAAGCAGTTTTTTAGTATAAAAATTTTAATTTTTGTACTAGAAAACTAATTTAAGAAGCAGGAAGAAAGCCATCCCAAACGAAGCCTTTGTTAGAAATTTTGTCTATCAACTAAGATGTCTTAAATTAGAATATTGAGTATAATTTATATGAATTTGACTGACCTAAATGTAAAAATAAAAATAAAAAATCAACTTCACGTATTTGTGCCCACTAAGCACGCCTATAAAACCAAAAAGAAGCAGGCAAAAGATTCTCATCCCGGCATGAACCTCCCAACTTTAAATCCAAATCCCAGAGAACAAAAACCAGCAAACAATACAGAGAAGTGGAGATCACCACCACTCTCAGGCTTCATTTGAGACAGTTTTCGTTACTTTATGAAATTTTTTGCTAAAAAACTGCTGTAAAAAGTAGTAAGAAAGTTGTTCGGTCTCTCACAAACGCGAATAAAAGCAAGGAAGAAACCCAGAATATTCAACTTCATTATCTATATATCTACGTAAAAACCCAAATCATGATTCCGCTGATTACCGATATCACCCTGATCATCTCAAAGTGGACACAATGGCAAGCGCAATCTTCGCCATCCGTTCAAATCCCCTGTCGTCCTCCGCCATCGGTGAATTCATATTCTCATCCCCAAAAGCATCCTCGCAATTCTCAGCCGCGTCTACCGCCGCGCTCAGAAATGTCACAGCGTCGGAGTAATTTCTTGATTCAATCCCGGCAGCAGCGTCCCTGAGATGATCGGCGGCGTCGGAGTAGACATCGAGGCAGACGCTAAGGCAATCGGAGGTTTTGGGTTCGGGACCCTCGTCAATCAGCTTCTGCACTTTCGTTGCGGTGCTCGTCGCGTTGGCGATCGATAGCTGAGTGGCGATGAGGGCGAGGCCGTGAAGGTCGGCGGAGCGGCTGGAGGGGTCGGTGCTGAGAGAGGAGATGCAGATGTCAGGGGTGAGGTCGGAGCGGGAGGCGGTAACGGAGCGGCAAGTGTCTTCGAGGAGGGTGGCCGGGGAGGAGGGGAGGTGGAGGAGGAGGAGGAGGAGGAGGAGTGGTTGTATAAGGCAGGCCAAGGAGTGCATTCTTGCCATTTTGGCTTTCGGGATTGCGTTGCTTGCTCTGCAACTGGCTTGCTTTGCCTTGCCCTCTATTTATGGGATTCCTGGGCGAAATTTGTGGCCAGCAATGTATTATTTATGCGAGTTAAATATAATTTTAAAAGTTTATATTTAATCTATATTAAAAATATTTTATTTATGATTTTAAACATCAAAAGTTCAAAACAGACTAATTCATAACAGGAACGGTTTGGAATTCTTTTTTATTTTTTGTTTGTTAATTTGGATATAAAATGAAATTTTGTTTGATATCTTAGAAAATTTAAGGGGAGTATGTAATTAATATAAATTATGAGGAGTAATATGAAATAAATAAAATTTAAATAAGATGAAAACCCTAAAAATATTTGACTGTTCATATTTTATTAATTAAAAGCTTGGGGCATTGCATATAGATAGGCACAAAATTAATTAAAGATAAAATTGGACAAGTGGCTACACGAAGGCTATATATGCAATTGTATTAATGCACCAATGGCGTTGTTGAGCATCTGTAATTCGCACGACCACCCAACTTGGTCCCCACTCAGCCCTGCATCTCCTCCTCAAATGGGAACATCACAGGGAACTTTTATTACATCCGGTGAACGTACGCTCCTCTACGTTCGGTTTTAGGCCAAAAACGCGTAATACCGAGTACCGAGTTGTACCGAGTTTTTTGAAAAAACTCGGTATTGCGCTGTTTTGGTCTAAAACCGAACGTAGAGGAGCGTACGTTCACAGGATAAAATAAAAGTTCACATCACAGGCAGGTTTTGAAAGTAAATAGTATTTTTCTTAATTAAAATAAAACATCTAAAATCATTAGTGGAGAGTATATCTGTAGTTTATTAAAAAAAAAGTTAGAATATTATGATATAATATATATTATCGTAAATTTAATATTTATTAGATTATTTTAAAATTAATACTGTAAATGAAGAATTTTTATTGTACTAATTTAAAAATAATTTTATTAGTTTTAAATTCATCTTAATATAAATTATATTAAATTGTTTGTAATATAGTTTTATTTTTTTAAAAAATAAATATAATATAGAATGATCTAATATTCATTCATAATCAAACGAGCATATATTCAACCCATAAAATTATTTGGCTCGAGCCAATTTAAGTTTTTCTTTGAGATTTTTTTTTTGTTATTTTAATTTTCAGATAACAATCATAATTGGAGGAGTTATAGTGGAGAGCCCGAGGGCCATAGACCACACTGGCATGAGACAGCATGAATTTTTTTAATGAAATGCTAAATAAGAAAAAATAAAGTTTTTAAAACAAAAATCCTAACAATCGCTTGAAAAGTAAGTTGAGTAATGCTGGCTTCCTGTGTTGTCCCTTTCTACTCCTCCGCTTCTTTCTCTCAAGAAATTTCAGCGCATTTTCCGCTGGTAATTTCGTCGGCCCTTCCGACGAGTGCTATTTAACTGAAAAATACTTTAGAAATTCTCAATTTTCATGTAGTGCGACAAGTATCTTTTTTTTTTCATTAAAAAGAAGAAAAATTACGACATCTTATTCATATATAAGAGACTAATATTTATTTACTTTATATTTATAAGCACTTTAAATGTGTTATGGCTCTTTGAAATATATTTAATTTTGTATAATATAGATTTTAAAGGACAAAAAAACAAAAACAAAACAAATTAGACCTCATCTTTACCACTAAGATTGTCAAAAATACGCTATGTTTGTATTCAGCTTAATACACATAATTAAAAAAAAAAACTTGATACATAATTAGTTCAATCATCTATTTAACGAGGTAAATACAGACAAATTATTATTAAATCAAATTAGGCGAAATCTTTATTCAATTAAGTTTATATATACATAAAATTAAAATATGGCAAATAAATCTCACTTAAATATAAATGAAACCAATTCTGACAAAGATAATCCTTCCACTAAGCTCTACTGAAGAGCTTGCCGGCGTCCACTTGCTTCGTCTGTGCTATTCGCTTGCTGCTCCACTCGTCTCTACTCTCTGATTACTTTATGTAACCGTCGAGGGCATTTTAGTAACTAGCCATTATAACTGTTTGATTATATAAACACTTGTAATCTGCAATATCAAACACAATGAAGATTACTGTTCATCTTTCTTGTGTTAGTCGTTAAGCTCAATGTCGCTTCCGAGTATCATAGGGTTCTTCATGATATCAGAGCCTTGTGCCTAACGGCTCTACCTCGCCATGGGTGACTCTACTGCTTCCGCTCCCAGCACCACCCGCTGCCGCCCTGACCTCGGAAGCTCTCACAACATCTACATATGTTGTGATTCCTCCAACTCTCAAATTTCTTCTAGCCAACATCAAGAACGTTATCAACGTTCAGCTTCTTCCCGAAAACTATCCTACATGGCGTTCAGCCATCCACAAATTGTTTGCTGCAAACAATTTTTCCGGCTACCTGGACGGAACCATCCCCCCCCGCTCCCCACCCTAAACCTCTTCTAACCGCTGTTGACCTCATTTTTATTTTATTTTATTTTATTTTTATTTTATTTTGCTTTGCCCCCGACCATGTTTGATCAGTTCAATTGAGTCACGATGAGTTAGATACAAGCCGAAGCAGTGCTAATCTGAACTTAATTTAGCTAAATTTGCATTAATTAAATTATATTAAGTTCAATTTGACCTGAATCGAGTCGAATCTGACTCGACTGCACGCGGCGAGCTTGATTTCATTTTTGATTGATGCCGATTTTGGGTTCAGCTCTATATGATTAAATTTATTGAATCTGCTCGAACCCAAACTGACTCAGATTGAGTCAAATTCGTACTCGGATTTGACTTGACTTAGTCCAATTTGAACCTGATTTCTACCTAATCAGCTTGATCCGAGTTTGATTCCATATCTATTTGCTTTATGATTATTTCAAATCATCTTCCAAATCCGGAATTTAACTTAGATGGCCAAGAGTGAGTCCGTAGGCTGCCCGATGTCTTCTCTGGATGTTGGCAATCTGCAGCTCCTATTCGCGTGTGGGGAAATTTTTAAAAGGAGCAAAGTTAATAAATGTATTAGGATTAGGAGCATGAAATAGATTAAATTTAAAAAGGAGCATAAATGCGATCATGGTCTGCGTTTTCTGAAGAAAATGCAAAGCAGGATCGCATTTTCTAAAGAAAATGCAATCCTGCTTTGCGTTTTCCATCTGCGTTTTGTAAGAAAATGCAAAGGTACATTCCGTTTTCTTCATAACCGGACCCCCACACCCACGAAATTTGGTAAAATGAATACGAAGGTGGCATTCGTTTTCTTCATCAGCGGAGCCCGGACCCCAGACCCGTCCATGCGAGAATTCAGGCAGAATTGGTCACGGGTTAGGGAACCCGTGATTTCCCCTTGCTTTGTCCATGAAGCACTCAACTCAAAGGGAAAAAAAAATTATTTTTTAATCCTTTATTTTGCCTATAAATAGCAACTCATAACAAGAAGAATATTTTGCTGTTTGAAGTTGAGTATAAGGCAACGGTTGCATCCATTAAGGTTAGTCTTTACATTTAGTTTTTTAGATCTTATAATGTTCAATTAGTGTTATTTTTTATATTAAAGAAATTCTTGAAATTTGTTATTATAAATTTTGTTGTAATATTTTTGTATTATTCTACATCATATTTGTACATTGTTGAAATTTTTTTTCAAATATTGTTGAGAGCATATAATGTTGAAATAATGACATGAAAATATTTAGAAATATTGTTGAATCAAATAATACTGTTAGAATAGAAAATTTTATATATGTGCTTATTGTGCTCTTAGCATGTATATTTTAATTTGTGTTAATTTTTCCCATCATGTATATTTATATAAATAGTGCGTCTTAGTTGTGAAAATTGTTGCCATGAAAAAAAAATATTTGGTAGATAAATCATTGAAAAAAAGACATTTTGCAGATAAAGAGAGAGGTAGAGAGAGATTAAGAGTGAGAATGTGAGTAAGATAAATTTTTTTTTTGGCATAAACGAGACTATATGTAATTAACTTAATTAAAATATATTTAAATCAAAATAAATTTAATTTATATAGGATAAATTTTTATTAGTGAAATGATGAATTTTTATTATTACAATAATATAATTTTAGTTTTCTAGTTTATTTTGTAAATAAAAAATAATGTAATTAATAATATTAAATATTAAAGTTATATATTGAACTTAAATATTAAATTTATAAATAATAATCCTATATAATAGGAAGAGAGGGATAGAAAGTCTGAGAGGTGGGCAAATATAAACTTTAAAAATTTTGATGATCAGACATAAGATTAATTTTTAATTTTTTTTCTATTATTATGATATTATATAATTTAAACAACCTTATAGTATATGAAAAATATTTTGATTTAGAGACATGAAATTTTTTAAACAACCATAAGATTCATATGAAAATTTTTCTATAAACTTTAAATACTAGTTTTATTGCACGTGCATAAAATGCACGTTGCTATAATTTAAAAAATAATAATTATAAGAAGAATAACATTATTGTATGGAAAAACTTTATTAAATTTTATACTTACCTAATTGATAGCAAAAAACAATATTAAATATTTAATACTAAATTTATCAATCCAAATAGTGAGATAGATAGTCTCAACTAAAATTTAGAGTATTAATACTTACAATTTAAAATTTTGTAATTATAAAATAATCATTATAAATTCATATTTTAAAAACCCAAATAAATAGAAAGAACAAATATGAAAAGGATAATTGAATATAGTTATATAGACAATTATACTCTAAAATTGATGTTAAAGAGTTAATAAAATTTATATGAGGAGGATTTGATATGATTTATATAAATAAATTTTTATTAACATGAAAATAAAGAATTAAAAAAATGAAAGAAAAAAAAGACAATTTGAATATGAGAAAAAAAAGGAACTAATTTTAGATCCATATTTAAGTAAATTAATCAAATATCAAATAAAGGCAGACTTTCAAAAAACAAAAACCAAAAAGTCAAGACAAATAATTTGGCAACTTTAAATTCAGTTGATTGATAACAATGAGTAAGAACAAAATATGAAATAAATATATAAAATTAAGGATCTCCTATAAAAAATTTTAAACTTTCTTATAATTATATTTAAGACAATAAATAGTGCATATAAAATATGAGTGCAAAAATAAAAGAGTTCACATGGAAGAAGTTTGAATAAGTTTTTTTTGACTTAATATAATTTATTTCGACAATTCTTATTTATTGTTTGAGCTATTAGCTTAGTTGTCATAAATATTATCCTGAGCCTTTACTACGTAGGTCATAACTATAAACTTATACTTGTAATTATTTATAACTATAAACTTATACTTGTAATACATATATATTTTTTAATTCAATGCAATTTAATTTTTATAAATTTATATAATTTTTATGCATTAACTTTTACTTATAACACAACTTTTACAAATTATATTTCTATACATTAAATCAAATATATTTTTTTATATTTTAAGTCATTTGTAACAGCCACATTCACGTCCACTAAATTAATTTTTTTATATTTCACATGCCCTGAAGAAAATGCAATATGTGATTGCATTTTCTTGTAAAATGCACACCTAGTTTGCGTTTTCTTCTGAAAACGCAAAACTTGATCGCATTTCTACTCCTTTTTAAATTTAATTAATTTTATGCTCTTAATCCTAAAACATTTATCAAATTTGCTCCTTTTAAAAATTTTCCCTTCGCGTGTTAAGGCCGCTGTGACGACAGATAAGAAATGGTGGGCTTCTTCTCTCGGCAAGGGGCAAATTATTGCATCAGGTCACCTGACAGAGAGATGCATTCGGTCTCTCTCTGTCTACAGTAACTCGCGCTTTACTGTAGCACTGCTACAGTAAAGCGCGAGTTACTGTAGACAGAGAGAGACCGAACGCATCTCTGCGTTCGGTCACCTGACGCAATAATTTGCCCTCGGCAAGGGGATTCGTTTCACTCAAAAAATAAAAGCTCGATCCCTCTTCCTCTCTCTGGCGGGCTCTAAGTGCCGCATTCTCTCCCACCCGACTCCCTCTCTCGGTCCCTCTACATTCGCACAAGCCAGGAGAAGAGCCGGAGCCTTCTCCCCGTGCCCTAGTTCCCTCGGTTCTCCTCCCTCCCTTCGTCTCCTCTAGATCGGACAAGGGCCGACGCCCTAAACTCCCTTCCGTTCGCACGCTAGGAGGCCGAGCCCCTGCTCCCGTCGCTCCTCGTACGTTAGAACCGACAACCTCCTTCCCGACCGAGCTCCTCCAGCCTTCCTCTGGTTCGTGAGATACCCGACGCCGAACCACCTTCGCCTCTCCTCTGTTCGCACAAGCAGGAGGAGGCCGAAGCCCTTCGACACCGTCCAGCCTTCGCCGACCCACCCCCAAGTCGCCGCCCTTCCTTCTACTTGCAATGTAAGCTTCCTCTTTCTCCTTCTTCTTCTTCTTCTTCTTCTTCCTCTCTTCTTTATTCTTCTCAGATTTTTTTTAGATAAAGTGTTGTTTAACTTATTTTGTGAACTTCATTACTGGATAGTTCTCATATTCTTGTCTCTATGTCTACTTGGAATATGTCTTGTTGAATGGAGACATGCTATATTTAAATGCCATATAATATGCATTAAGAGGGCTTTGCTATGTCACTTTTCTTTTTCCTAAATAGTAGCAGACACATGCTTGCTGCTGAGGATATCTCTATGAAGGAATTTAACATTTAACACCTTTGGTTTGTTCACACATGGTATGATGGTGTTTTATGGCATGATCTCTCAATGTGTTCATTTCCTATAGTTTCATAGTGTTGCACTTTAGTTTCTTGATGAAGTGTTCTTGAAAGAAAAGATACAGTACAATGGAGGTATTCTTATTGAAACTCTACATAGAGGGCAAACATCTTGTCTCCGCAAAGAAAATAATACTTGAGAAGTTTTAGATAATGGCATATTTTCATTAAGCCTCATGAATGATTTAATGGATGACTAGTTTTATCTATGCGAAGTTTATTGTGACTAGAATTAAGAATGTTGACGGAGCTTTTGTGGTGTATTTATCGTTACACTTCTAGTCTTCTTATTCTTATTGAATACATTCGTTACTCATGTTGGATTCTATAAGGATTGATGAGTCACTTTTGAATCTTTATGAATTTAGCAAGTAAGGTGTTGGGCCGTGTTTGATCATGGGATTGATTTAATTAATGGAGGCATGGGATGACTTCTTACTACACTAAATAGGGAAAGATAATTATCAACTTTGAAAATAAAATGTGTATTGAACTTATTCATGGGTTGTTGATGTCTATTAGTGAAATGCAATTGGTAGATTTTTGAAGTAGTCCTTGTTATTTCTTTTACAAAATGAAAGATGGAGAGGCCTTTATTTCTCTTTTATCAAACAAAAATGAAGAAGCATGTAAATGAATTCTGGCATCATTCCTTTTCTTGAAATGAAATTGTAGATCATTGAAACACTTGAGGAAATGCTATGAATCTTTGAAGATTTTTCAACCGAGTTTGTTAAGAAGCATGCTAGATTTGATTGTCAAGATTGTGATGTTTATCTATTCTCGAGGAATTACACTCTACTTCATAAATAATGGCCAAATAGAGATATTTTGTTATCCATACTTGTGTTCTTTGTACAACCCTTATCGTCTTATAAAGGGCATTCAGTTAACATAGTTATACAATTCCATAAAATTTGAAGAAAGTACAAATGAGTGAAAGGCTTGTTCCTCGCATTTCACCAAATAATTTTCTAGTGGGAAACATACTTGGTTGACTTCTAAGCAATAGCTTCTTGTTTCAAATGATGATTCATTTTTTTTATAGAAAATATGCTAGCATTAGCTATAGTAATGATTTCAAGAGAGCATCAGCAACTTTTCTTCTCTCTAATAAATCTTGATTATGAAAGATTCTGATTTTGATGTATATAAAGTGCATTATTGGTAGGCTCGCATGAGATCTACAAGTTTATTGTTTTCTTTTGGAGAAATATTTGAGGGCCTTTCTTTTTTTATGAGAGGTTGGGTGGTTACATAAGCAGTTCCCTGTAAGTTTTTAAGAGATCGCATTCTTTATGTTGAAAAGTCCCATAAATTTGTTGAAGATTTCATCTCACTAGCATGAATGGATATATATAATTGTTATCTTATTTCTTGAATTACTTATATTTTCTCTTGTCCATTGCCTTTGGAGGAAAATCTTTACATGATAGAATTTATTCCTTGACACAAAATTTATTGAAACCATGATTTCCATCAACAAAAGAAAGTCATGATGCTGGTTTAAAATTGAGTAAGAGTTACATGAAGACTTCTTCTTTCTAGGCTATGATGAGATAGATGTTGGGTAGTTCCCTTAGAATGTCATATGAAGGTTTATCGCGATCTTTCTTACCCAATACACATTGGCAAAGTTTAGTGAAGATTTTGGGTGACATGTAGCATGAGGAATAGAAATATAATGGAAAAGCTTTAGGGGTTGTCTTATGTAGCGAAATCTTATAACTTGCTTTATGTTGGAAAATTTTATGAGTTGTCTCATATCTGAAGATGGATGGCTTTGCTTTATATTTGGAAGACATGATTCGTTTTGGGTTGGAAAGAGTTTTGATGTATCTTATGTTTGAAAGAGCTATGGTTTATTTTATGATTGGAAAGACACCATAATTTATTTTGTGATAGAAAATCGTGTTTCTCGTATTTCTTCTCGTTGGAAGGCTTTATGATTTGTTTTGTGACTAGAGAATTTCATGATGGTATATTTATTAGAAAAGTTTTACAAACTATTTTGTGCAACGAAAATTTTACGATATGTTTTGCGATGTTTTATAACGATAAGCTTTTGTGAAATTTTCTTGTTAGGGGATTTTTATGGTTTTACCCCACTCCAAAATAAAAAGAGAAACACTTGAATTATTTCGTAGCTTTTGTGAAATTTTCTTGTTAGGGGATTTTTATGGTTTTACCCCACTCCAAAATAAAAAGAGAAACACTTGAATTATTTCGTTTTGTGTTGGGAATGTTTTATTAAGTCGTTTGTGTAGGGTTTTATGAGAAGTTTCATTTGAAAGTTTTATAAGTCTTTTTGGGGATTCATGGTCTTACGATTGACTTTGGGTTGAAAGACTCTTGGGTGTCTTTGTTTTGGAACGGATGATTATGTGGGGAATTGGCTTTCTCTTAGTTTGCACTTATTTTCAAAGTAGGGTTTGGATAAATATATATAAAAAAAGAAACTTGTTTTAAATTTTAGCTTTTGGGAGCTTGTTTCCTCTCGTCGCTTTGAGTTTGTTTTGAGAATTGTTTGTGTAGTCGAGTCGGGTCTGTATCAAGTGCTGTGTTTGGATTGTGGGGACCGCAAAGGGCATTGTAAATGCCTTCCTTCCTATTCGTATTATATCCAACAAAATTGGTTGTCACTGGGTAACCCAGGCCTATGAGGCTATTAAGTTAGCCCCAAGGAGGTGAAATAAACCTCACGGTCTCGGTGTGAAACAAAGGTGGTAATCAATCAAATACTAAAATAAAATATCTAAAAATCAATCCAAAAGTACTAATATTTAGACTTAAATCAAAATCCTCCTTCTACCCTTCAACAAATCAAATGAAAGCAATTATAATTAAACTATCCTATATAGGACCTACCCAAAACTACACACTGTTACACACACTTAGACTTGTTTTGTCAGGACATGACTTCTAGCTCTAGGTTAGACCGATGCTTTCTTTTGTTACTCAGTGTTGACTACATGTACATTTCCTATTAATGCAATTCTTAAATTATATTTACTTGCATTTTTTTTATGAACGGCATCTACGCTTATATATATATTTCTCTTTTATTTTATCTTGCGAGGTACATCGGATCCTGAGGATCAAGAATTAAGCGCCATCATTTGCTTAAGATCTGTTAAGTGGCAGCGCCACAGTCATGTATAATTTCTGCAACTTGTAAAGAACTCTTAATTATATATCGAACTACTACACTTCACACACATATTGTTAATAAGTATTCTAGTATATTTAGGTAGTCAGCTTTAGGTTAGTTCACTAACGAAGCTTTGGCCCTATAGGTCAAAGCTTGCTCCCTTCTGTGAGCTCTAGAGATTATTAGGGTCATTTAGGCCTGTAGAGTAGGCCACCCATTTGTGCCATTGGGCATCGTTATTTTCCCACACGAAGTGGACATCACTAAGATTTTGGCCTTTTTTTGGTTTTGGGTATGATACCTCCCCACATTCTGTAAGCCCTAGAGACCATTAGGGTCATTTAGGTCTGTAGAGTAGGTCACCTATTGCGCCATTGGGCATCGCTGTTTTCCCACACGATGTGGGCATCGTTAGGATGGTTTTCTATTGTGATATGATGCAGATGCCTTAGCTGGAAGGTATATGGTGTGTTTATTTACTTTTTCTGCACTCTGGATGTCATGCACGCATTTATTTTTACACACTTTGCCTCACATTGCACCGCATTTACATGCATGCATTACATCAGTAGACATAGGGATATTCGTATCTGTTTCATGCATCATACATGGCGCTAGGTACATTCTTTTGCATATTGTAGAGTCCCTGATTGAAATTTTTTAAACTACAAATCCTTGATTTCCTAGGATAGAGCCTTCCTATCTTGTATACATATAGGGCGATTGATTGTGTTTAGGATGTTAGCTGGCTGCTCACTCCAGGCAAGTATAAGCCCAGGTTGTAAACCCCTCAGTGTGTCTCCATTCATCTGTGTTTTGAGTCTGTCATTTCTTTTAGGATAATAATCCGATCTTTAATCTTCTAAACTCGAAATTTTAATCATATCTTTATCCATTCGAAAAAAGGTCTAATCATCATTAAAGATAAATAGAAGAGATTATTTGGAATAGAACTTAGGAACTTTTTTTTCTGTGCACCAAATTAAGAAGTGAATAATACATCGTCCTTAATCGAGAGTTTTCTTAGGTCAAGGCCTAGAATGTAATTAGCTACAGGGGCTTGCCCCCGTAGGAAACCGATCCCCACATTCAAATAAACCCCATTCGAGTTGACATATTGAATGGGGGAAATCTCGTGAACTTTCGGGTTATATATATTATTATCCATCGAGGTTGGTAGGTGAAAGCCGCTATCCTCCATGGCTAATCGTATGTATAACTCCATCTACTCTTCCATCGGCTTGCTTATGTCGGGTGTAAAGGTCTACGATCGTTTTGTCCTACGGGATAGTGTGGTCGTACCCTTTGCATTCGAACCCCATGAGCAGCATCCTTTCGGAGACCCACAACCGCTACTGGACAGCTCACCCTCAATCCTCAATTTTCTACATGGACATTGATCGATCGGAACCTCTCTGTTGCTCTGTTCTCTACTATTTCTTCACCGATTCTTTCATACACACTCACATTGGAGACCTCTGCTTCTATATGGAAAACTTTAGACAAAGATTTTTCTCAACCAACCGCTCCAAGGTTATCCAACACAAAAATGAGCTGCATTCTCTCTCTATGCTCAACAAGACCATGACAGATTATCTAGCCTCTATCAAGAGCATTGTCGATAACATTCGAGCGGCCAGCGGCACTGTGGACAGACATTCTTCATTACATTCTCAATGGCCTCCCACCTTCCTACCAGTTCTTCAAAACCACCATTCGGAGCTCCCTTCAACCCATATCCTTGGATGACTTGTACTCTCTTCTCCGCAGCGAAGAAGTCCATCAAACTATTGATGCAGTTCGTGAGCTTTCATTTTCCAATTCCTCTCAGTCTGAAGGACAACTTGCTCTGTTTTCCAATAGAGGCCGATCTCACGGTCGTTCTTCGTTCAACCGTGGTCGTGGTCGGTTCTCCTCCAACAATGTCACACGATCTTCACCAAGAACTCCTCGGTTTGATGGTGACTATCAAATTTGTGGCAATAAGGGACACTCGGCGACGAATTGTTGGCATCGTGGCAACTTTAACTACACGCCTTCTTCTTCCAGCTCAAATGTTGCTCTTGTGGCCGACTCTGAACCTTCTCCCTGGTACCTAGATAGTGGTGCTTTTGCCCATCTCTCTCCGGATCCACTTCTTCTTCAGCAAGCAACTCCGTATTCAGGCCGTGATCAGGTCTTTGTTGGCAATGACACCTCACTTCCCATTCAGCACGTCGGTAACGGCCTTCTTCGTACACCCACCCGTAAGCTTTGACTTAATCAACTCTTTCATGTTCCTCACCTCACCCATCGTCTTCTATCAATCTCCAAATTAACAAATGATAACAACCGCTCTATTACCTTTGACAAATCTAGTTTTTCGTGTTAAGGATACGATGACCAATCAGCCTCTACTCCAAGGACGCTCTCGTAATGGTCTCAACCCAGTCCCATTTCAACACTCCATCGTTGCTGCATCCACCACTGTTGCTTCACCTCGCTCAGGTCTCTCCTGGCATCGTCGTGTAGGCCACCCGAACGTCAAAACGATCGCTGCTCTTTCTAAAGCTTTTCCGTCTCTATGTATTACTTCTTTACGCTCTGTTTGTAGCTCCTGTGCACTCGCTAAGAGTCACAGACTACCTTTCTCCCCCTCTTACCATGTATCCAGTTTGCCCTTAGATTTACTACTTGTGGATGTTTGGGGTCCTTCTCCTATTTTTTCCTACAATGGCTTCCGATATTTTCTGCTTATTATAGATGATAAAACAAGATATAGTTGGCTGTTTCTTCTTAAACAAAAATATGAAGTTACTCTCTGTCTCATTAACTTTATCAATGTAATTGAAAAACAATTAAAATGCTCAGTTCGAACTCACCGCAACGACGGGGGTGGTGAATTTCAAAACACCACTCTCAAATCTTTCACGACCACCCACGGCATTACCCACCAGTTCACCTGTCCCTATACTCCACAACAAAATGGAGTTTCCGAACGTAAAAATTGCCATTTATTGGCAACTGCTCGCACTCTCCTTCTCGATGCTCACCTACCTTCCTCGTTTTGGTATGATGCCATTCTAACTGATGTCTTTCTCATCAACAGGCTTTCATCTCCCAATACCTCTTCCAAATCTCCTTATCACCTCCTATATCAAAATCCACCTGACTACTCCATTCTACGACCATTTGGCTGTAGATGCTTTCCATGGACGAAACCTCTAACTCCAAATAAATTAGCTCCTCGCTCGGTTCCCTATATATTCATTGGCTACACCATCCACAATAAAGGTTTCAAATGTTACGATCCCGCCACTACAAAAATTATTGTTTCCCGTCATGTCCTCTTCGACGAATCTCTCTTTCCCTCAATTACTCTACCCGAAACTCCCATAGCTCAACCATCTCCTGAGCTTCCCTATTTCCCTCCATCCTATCACTCCTCTATACAAGCACCAAGTACCCCACAACCAAGTCCATCTCTTTCATCCTCTACCCCTCAAACATATTCATCCAACACACCAACTATACCTCAGATCTCTCATTCCACCCCAACCACCACATCTTTACTGTCCCTTTTACTATACCCAAACCAACTCATCCAATGGTTACATGGTTCCAAACAGGACATCTTAAACCTCGCATGATCTTCAACCTTTCCCATTCACTTCACTCCTCTCCTACCTGTTTTACCATTGCCAACATAGATCTCAATTGGCGCCAAGCTATGTCAGCTGAGTTTCACGCTCTACAGGCCCAGGGCACTTGGTCACTTGTTCCCACCCTAGCAAATCAACAGGTAATTGGCTGCAAATGGATTTACAAGCTGAAGTATCTAGCTGACGGCACCATCGCTCACCATAATGCTCGTCTGGTTGCACAGGGATTCAAACAACAATACAGTATTGACTACCTTGAGACGTTTAGCCCGGTTGTTAAACACACGACAATCCGTCTCTTTCTACTGGTAGCTCTACATTATGACTAGGCAGTTCATCAACTCGATGTGATGAATGCTTTTCTTCACGGGAGCTTGATCAACCTATCTACATGACACAACCCCAAGGCTTTGAGGATCCCTCGTATCCCAATCATGTATGCTTGCTGCATAAGGCCATATATGGCCTCAAACAAGCACATCGCCTTTGGTTCGCCACATTGTCTACTTACCTCAAAACCCAGAATTTCACTCTGAGCTCTGCTGACCCTTCATTCTTTCACTACAACAAGGATCAAATACACATATATATCTTAATTTATGTTGATGATATCCTAGTTACCGGGAGTGATCCTCTCTACATCTCTAGTTTAATTTCAAATCTCCAAAAGAGATTTCAAACCAGAAATCTTGGCCATCTCTCCAAATTCCTTGGAATTGATTTTCATAGATCTGCTCATGGTTACCATTTGTCGCAACAATCCTATATTACCGACCTGCTGCATTTGGCATCTATGTCCACTTGCAAACCGCTTCTCACGCCGCTCCCATCAAAATATCCCGCTGATCCAAATCTTCAATCACCATTTACTCAACCAGATCTTTTCCGTCAGCTTGCAGGCTCGTTTCAGTTTCTCACCTCAACCCGCCCAGATATTGCTTTTGCTGTAAATAAACTGTGCCAACATATGCACAACCCCCTCATTCTTCATTTTCAGCTCCTCAAACGTGTCCTTCGCTATTTGAACGGCACCTCAACTCATGGTCTATTTCTTCCCAAAACCAAATTACATCTATCCGCTTACTCAGATTCCGACTGGGCTGGCAACCAACTGGACCGTAAATCGACAACAGGTTACTGCCTCTTCCTAGGCATAACTCTCCTTAACTGGTCTGTCAAAAAGCAAACGACTATTGCGAGATCCTCAACTGAAGCTGAGTATCGTTCCATGGCTGCAGTTGCCGCAGACATCATCTGGACCCGCCGCCTCTGTGAAGACTTCTTGATCAATCTCCCTCCTACCGAGCTCTTCTGCGACAACGTCTCTGCAATGTCTATCGCCTGCAACCCCATCTTTCATGCTCAAACCAAATATATCGAGATTGATCATCACTTAATCAGAGATTCTATTCAAGCTAAGCACATTGCTGTCAGTCACATCTCAACTCTTGATCAGCCAGTGGACTTTTTTACCAAATCGCTATCCTCTACTCGGTTAGCTACATTACGAGACAAGCTTATGGTCCTTCCGACCATAAGCTTGAGGGACGGTGACAAAGATAATCCTTCCACTAAGCTCTGTTGAAAAGCTTGCCGGTGTCCACTTGCTTCGTCTGTGCTATTCGCTGGCTGCTCCACTCGTCTCTGCTCTCTGATTACTTTATGTAACCGTCAAGGGCATTTTAGTAACTAGCCATTATAACTGTTTGATTATACAAACACTTGTAATCTGCAATATCAAACACAATGAAGATTACTATTCATCTTCTTCATGTGTTAGTCGTTCAGCTCAATGTCGCTTTCGAGTATCATAGGGTTCTTCAAATTCTACACATTTCTCTCAAATCCTCTTAATGAAATCTACAAATTCAAATGGTATAAGATAGGAATATTATCAAATTCTCCATAATTCTTTTTGCTACTTTTGGCATGCTATCAAAGTGTAGCAATTCCATCATAAACATATCATGTTTGGAAATCGTTTGGTTGTCCAATTTATGGTTCAAACTTTTCAAAGATGCTTCAGGTCTTCAATTTGGACTCGGATTGAGTTGAAAATTGTGTCATTGGAGTTGTCTTTTCAAGACGTTTAGTTCGACTCTAAGTTTGTTGTGATTAGAGTTCATATGGTTATGAATTTAATTTTAAAAGTTTCGAACACTATTTTCCCTCGAGATTTGTGTTGTGTCTGATCAAGATAATTTGTGACGATGTATCATAATTATAAAAACTCTTTTTCAGTCAACTTTTACTCAAAATTAATGCAATGACATTAAAAGTGCACTGATGTGATTCGATATAGTCTTAAATCAAGCATTTAAAAATGTAGTTGAAATTTTCATAACACATTTGAGACAATTATTTTCAAATCCTTCTGTAAAATTTTCTCATTATATTTTATTTTAGTTATCACAATCACACTTCACAACTGATTTGTGAAGCATGATTTATGAAAAAAAATGGCTACCTTCAAAACGAGCAAGTCCCAACGGAGAATGGTGAGTAACCTGAATGTTCCGACAAAAACAAACGTTGGATCGGTGTCAGCGAAGTTGAAGAGACTAGACAGTAAGGAGCACCGTCGAAGCAGATGAAGCTGAAGAGCAATGAATAGGCAAAGAAGAGGAAAATCAACCCAGATGAAGTAGCAACGAAATGCATAGGCGGATCCAACCAGAAGGAACATCGACGAAGCATGCAAAGTTGTAGAGCAAGGGGCGTTGTCGAAGCGATAAAAGTCAAAGAGCAACGAACAAGCAGTGGACCTCTTCGAAGCAGGAGATCTCGAAGAGCTACGAATAAGCCATAGAAGAGGAAAATAAAACCCAATCACTTAAGTAGGGCGCTTTCCGACAGAATTTTATCGGAGATTTATGCCGGAAATTTAGCCACAAATTCTCTCAGTAAATTCCAGTATGTTTTCCGCTAGTGATTCTGTCGGCCCTTCCCACGAGTGCTATTCAACTGAAAAAATTCGTCAGAATTTCTCATTTTTCATGTAGTGTGACAAGTATTTTTTTTTTCACTAAAAAAGAAGAAAAATTACGACATCTTATTCAAATATGAGGGACGAATATTTCTTTACTTTATATTTATAAGCACTTTAAATGTGTTATGACTCTTTAAAATATATTTAATTTTGAATAATATAGATTTTAAAGGAAAAAAAATACAAATTAGGCCTCTTTATCACTAAGATTGTCAAAAAGACTGTATGTTTGTATTCAGCTTGATACATATTAAGTTCAATCATCTACTTAACGAGTCAAATATAGACAAATTCTTATTAAATGAAATTAGACTCAATCTTTATTTAATTATGCTTATATATACATAAAAAATATGGTAATACAATCTCAATTTTTAAAAAACAATGCAACCAATTCTACACATTTTCTTTCTAATCCTTTTAATGAAATCTACTAATTTGAAGGGTTTAAGATAGGAATATTATCAAATTCTCCATAATTCTCTTTGCTACTTTTGGCATGCTATCAAAGTGTAGCAATTTGTGTTTATACTTTACCATACTTGGTAGGAGAAATTAAATGTTGTAATACATAGCTTCCTTACATATCACATCTCTCAACTCTCAAGTATATATATAGCACCATAAATCTATTTAAAATTCATTCAAAAAGAAAATAAACTTCCACCATTTAATCTACAATTGTTTTTCTTTTTTCATGAGTGCTAATAAGTTGACATCATAGTCAAACTTGTTGACATCTTAGTCATTATATGCTTCAGTTTGGTATCATGACATATGAGGCCTAGATATATGTTAATGTTGGTGTTAAGCTTAGCACTTTGGCTTCACTTTAATTTCTTCACTTGCAAAAACTCTAAGAAATTGTCTCCAATTTATGTCATCCATGCCATGCCAAATAGTGAACAAAATCCATTTTCACCTAAGAACTCTACATCCATTGGACAACATCGATCATAATTTTTTTATTGATATGTGAAAAAAACTAATACATGTGATTCAAACATTTAATTAGAATTTTGGAAGGTATAACAAAAGATTTGAAAAATAAAGAAGAAGAGCCCAATCTCTAAACCTGAAAAAATAACATTGCCTAATAACCTTCTTCGAATAGCAATGAAAAATATACATGTGTTTCAATCCAACAGCTAACACATGCAAAAGCCACGGAAGGTCCGAGCAAGATCTGGTCAAACAACAGCATGATAATCATTCTCTTTGCAATAAATTGTAGGTAAAGAGAAAACGAGAGAAAGAAACCTTTATCTATTTCATTCTCACATACCTTCTTCTCTTTACAAATGAAGAAGACAATGCCCAAATGTAAAACCCTAGCTCCTTTCTTCCAGCCCAATGTCTCTCCTTCTTCCTCGCTTCGCCTCTTCTTGTTTTCTTCATGCCTCTCTTACTTTGAGAGCTGTTGCAGTATCTCCGAAGGGGAGCCCATGTCCACGTCGCCACTGCTGTTGTGAGGATATGTCATTGCTAGGTGCAGCTCCACCAAATCCGCAAGTGGGTGGGGGTACCTTTATTCGACAATATTATTTTGTTCTTCATAAATAATCTGATGAGGTCGATATATTTTATCAGGATTCAAGCATCTTGAATCGTCCGGATTCAAATGGGATGATGACATCAGTGACAACAATGCAAGCCATCAATGACAAGGTTCTGTCGATGGATTTCAGTGACTACACTACATAGATAGAGTCAGCAGACTCTCAGGCATCATACAAGGATGGTGTACTAGTTGTTTTGATTATTTCCTTGACAGCAAGGGATAATGTCCCGTGCAGATTTACCCATTCATTTTTCCTTGCTCCACAGGAGAAAGGTGGTTATGTTGTCCTAAATGATATTTTTAGGTTCGTGGACCCAAGCCAACCAAGGGGTGGGTGCGAATCAAGTTGTAGTTAATGTGGAAAATGGTGATTCAGCAGATCCTTTGACCCTCGAACTAGAGCCAACCTTGGTTTAGGAGCCTCAAGTGGCTACTTCAGTTGAACATGAAACTTTACACCCTGTGAAAAATATTGATAATGGTGAGGAAGTTATTAAACCTATGGAACATGATCCTATAGAAACATCAATTGTGGTTGCTATAGATCTAGAGGTCCATGTGGGTCAATATGATGACCAACCAGTTTCTGAAATTGTTGTTTCTGTCTCTCAAGACGATGAGCCTAAGAAGTCTTATGTATATATTGTCAAGGTTTACAAGGTCAGCAAATCATCAGCGCTGAATTCTATGCATATTTCTAAACCAAAGGTTTCCTTGCCAAAAGCAGCTCCAGAAGTAAATGCAGTAAACACCATACTCCTTCCTTGAACCTTCCATATTACATCTGAAGCCACAGTTAGTTCTGCTGACAATGTTCCTGAAAACAATTCAAACGATGTTGAGGGACATTCCATATATATAAGAAATTTACCCTTGAGCACAACACCTGAAGGATTCCCACTGAGAGTCGCCATCATATGAAGATGATTATTATAGGGAAGGGAGGATACTCAAACATCGCTCCTCAGACTTTGTCCGGTACGTTCAGCTGAAAGGAGATATGTTGATGAAGATATGGCCGAAAGCTTGAAAGAGCTCTTCCATCTTATAGAGAAGGACGCAACCGAGATTATGACTCTATTTCTGGATCCAAGCGCCCATATTCAGCTCTGGATGACGCTCATCCTTGTTATTCGGATGTAAGCATGAGACAGTCAAGGGCAAGATTAAATTATCGTGCTAGCAGTGGTTCCGCTTAGTATGATGATAGCTATAATGATAGGCTGGGACGTTCTCATATAGGATATGGCGGTCGCTGCAGCTCTATCTCTGGACGTGATTCCCATGGGCTATATGGAGGTCGCCATGGAATGGGCTACAGTAGTGACTATGTAGGTGGAATTGATATTGATGGGTTGTACTCATCATCAAAGCTACAACATCAGTTATCTATCTCGTGGTTCTGATGTTGGAGGAAGCTCTTACTATGTGTACTCTGGTCGTAGCTTGGGTGACGCTGATTATTTGCGTGGTAGTGGCTCTGGGTCATACTACTAAGATTTTACATCAGAAAGATGGTGTAGGCTGGGCACCGTTCCAAGCTTCTGGATTTTGGTGCCTGCACAAATGGACTTACTGTGCTATTACAAGCTTGTAGGATTTGCTTCCACACTGAGAAGCTTCTTGGACTTGAGGACTTTTAAGCTTTAATCCGTGGAAATATTTTAACAAGGATTTGTTGGAGAGTTCATTATGTTTGGAAGGATGCCTAAGTTTTTCAGTTCACTAGACCAAGAGACAAGTATGGTAATGTATTGCATTGCTTATTATTTCTATTCCTGCTAAGATCTCCCCCCCCCAAAAAAAAAAAAAAGAATGCTTCGGCTCTTTCAAAAAATAAAAAAATGCTTCGGCTCTTTCATTTTAATTTCCATGTCTCATCTTCCATCTTATTATATTTCATTTATGTATAATTATTTCACATCATAAAATATTATTTAAATAATTCGTTTTTTCAATGTTGCAATCATATTCAATTTATAAATCAACCACTTACATTATTTTTTCTTTTTAGATACCTAATCCATATGTAAAAAATATTCTCAATTAATGTGATCAATTTATTTTAAATATAACTGATGAAATCTTCTACTATTTACCTTTAATTAATATTGATAGCTTTTTTAAGCTAATCTTTTTCTATTCACATTGGCATCTTTAACAACTTACACATTTCAAAAATATTTTCAAATTATATTATATTTTAATGGAAATATCTACTTTGATATATTAGTTGTTTCATATCTATAACTACCTTCACTCATACTTAATTTTAATGATTTTAAATTAGATATTTATTAAAAATTTAATGCTAATAAAATAATTTGTCATAAATGCAAAAACTCACTAATATTTGGTCATTAAAAAGAAGCATAAAGTTAAGTTTTGGTATGTTTTAGAAATGATGATTTTGCACGATTTGAGTATTTTCTGGAAAGTTTGCACCGGGTATTTTGAATTCTGATGTGTTTTTATCGAATAAAAAATTATCTGGCTGTTTGAAAATATTGCTTCAGTACAAGTAAAGATTTGTAACATTGTTTTACACGATTTCTGATAATTTAGTGATTTTCTGAAACTTTGTATTTCGTCTCTGTTTGGGATTTCTGTCGACTGTACGATATTTTGAGGATTCTCTTCTTTTGAGTTAAATTGTGTTTGTTGATTGTTATGTATTAATGAGATATATATATATGAATGTGTATATGATTGAATCTATTACTGTTATACTATTGAAAGACAAGTAAATATTAGTTGAACCGTTGGTTGGAGATTGATAGACCTGACAGGATGGTGGGCTGACGGGCTTTCCTTTAAAAAGGGTTTGACGATATCCTCTACTGATCACGTGATTACTGATGGGAGTCATAAGGAGATTATTCTGCCAACGGGCAAGAGTGACGACTCTTACTGAGCCAACGGATACAACGATACAACGATACATCGACGATATTCCAAGATTGAAAAACGTCGTAATAGCCATATCTTTTACTTGTTGTAAAGGCTGGTTGAATCGTTGATTGAAGATTGACCTGTCAGGATGGTGAATGAATAGGTAGGTGAATGAGGGGCTTCACTCTTAAAGATAGAATGTGAAAGGGTTAGAGTAGCTCCAATGGCAGATAAAATTAGAGAGAGTTGTTTTAGATGGTTTGTACACATTAAATGTCAGTTTCCCCTGATGATCAGGTTATGAAAGTAGATGTATTGGATTTGACCTATGTTAAGAAATGTAGAGATAGATCTAAAAAGGCTTGGTTAGAAAATATTAAAAATGACATTTTTTATTAAATTTAAATAAGAATTAACTCTTAACAAGACCCAATAAAGAAAAATGATTCATGTAGCCAACCCCGCATAGTAGGATAAAGGCTTGATAATGTTGTTATTGTTGTATGCAAAAACTCGCTCATAGATTTTTTTTTTTTTTTTATATTCACATATGAATATGAACTTAAATTAGAGATTGATAAATTATAAGTTTTCTTTGGCATAACGTAATGATACAAAATAATTTGATGTCATCTCCCCACTCCATTACTTCTTTCTCCAACTCAATTTCTCTCTCAAATTATCAATCAAATCAATAAATCATTAAGCCCTTAGGCTTCGTCTTTAAATATATTTGTTAAACTAAATCCTTAAACCCTTTGTCTTTTACATATGCAGCAAACTAATATTTTAGTGAGTAGAATTAAGTCATTATTTATCACAAGTTCAAATGTATAATTAATAATCAAATAAACATGTTCTTTGTGACGTTCTAATCTTGGTCTATTATGATCTGTACTATTATGTTGAGACTTCTTCATCATAAGAGATTGATTTATTATCGCGTCAATGATTCAAATTTGTTTCAAATTTGATTCATTCAAGAGCACAAAAAATTCAAATTTGTTTCAATACTAAAAACCTTCGATTCATTTTTATTAAAAAAAAAAAAGAAGGAAATGAAAGGAACTGAAAATGATAAAGAAGTTGAGTTGAAATAGTTTCTACTTAATAAAATGATGCTTAATAAAAATCTTTGATGGTTTTTTAACTCTAATGGATCTTGAGTGATATTGATGTGTACACAAGCATAGAAGTTATGCTTTTTTTTATTTGCTTTTCTGTATATTCTTATTAATTTTAAAAATGTTATCAACATGCACTGTAACATATATACTATTCACACACACAGATATATATATAATCAACCCGTGTAGAAGTCATTAAGCCAAGCAGGTTTGCGTCTTTCTCGTGTGGACTTCACAGATTGTGGCTTCTCATTCTCTGCATCTTGTGTTTCCCTGACATTGTTTGGGATTCTAACAAAGCTGTGGGAAGAGCTATTACAGTTTTTTCGCTTTCATTTTCTTCTACTGCTTCTTTACTTGGATTATAAAATGTGCTTCGTGGATTGCTTTGCTTTCTATTTTGATGACCCCATGACTGAGCACCATGTTCATCCATGGATGGATGGGTTGAGAGAGGGAGCTAGGGAGCGATCGATGGAGAGTAAATAATTTGCTTACTTGCAAGATTGCTGCACAAACAAAGTATAGAAATGTTTATTCTTTACACTTACATGTCTAATGTCTAACGTTCAAAAACAAGTACAAGGTCTTTAAAGAGATCTCCAACCCCCTACTGTTCAAAAGAGCTAAAAAATGAATCTGACCATCTCTGCTTGTGACTGTAGCCTCATGGAAGAAGGCTTCATAGATGCCCCAT
The DNA here is from genome assembly GCA_022539455.1 of Dendrobium nobile. Classification (NCBI taxonomy): domain Eukaryota; kingdom Viridiplantae; phylum Streptophyta; class Magnoliopsida; order Asparagales; family Orchidaceae; genus Dendrobium; species Dendrobium nobile. Next base: position 47,272,666 of record CM039730.1, read on the forward strand.
GGCTGCATGCAGATAGAGGGAAAAGAGAGATCGAAAATATCAACTACCTGGCTATAGCAAGGAAGAAGTTTCCTTCAGAACATCGCTTTATCCCTTTTTTTTCAGTGTAATAAGAATGAATGTCACAATCTCTTAATATTCTTAGTAAGTACTTAATTTTCAAACATACATTTAAATAATTCATTAAAGTCGGTCTTTTAATCTGTTGTATGAATTATAATTTTTTAATATAAAATATTGTAATTCATATATATTACAAGACAAATTTTTCAATATTTGATTTAGTTAAATAAATCATTAAGAATATCAAGTATTGAAAATTTTGTCGTGTACTATACAAATTAGAATCTTCTATATGTAAAAAATAATTATAATTCATATAACAGATTGAAGACCGACTTTAATGAATTATTTAAAAGTATGTTTGAAAATTAAATACTTACTAAGAATATTAAGTAAGAGATTCATTAGAAAAAGGATTGAGATTACGATTAAAAATAGGTTTTCTTATTGAGGCTTCTCTTAGGACAGCTTTTTTATTATTCTAAAAGCATTTTTTTAATATAAATTTTTAATTTTTTAACTAAAAAATTTATTTTAGAAGTAATAAAAAAGTCGTTCCAGACGAAACTTAAATCTATGTTTCCATCATTTTTTAAGGTTGTTGTTCAATCCTGCTAAGAAATTTTTTCTTAGTCAGCCATTCTAATAGGCTATTAGTGCAAATATGAGAGAATATAAATTAAATATACTACATTCAAAATGCAAAAAACTCATTATAATCTTGAAAATATTAATGCACTATCATATAAGCATCTTGATTTAATTATATGGGTGAAATTATTGAATTTTTGCATAAGTTGGATGCAAGTGTAAATATTTTTGACAGATATACACAAGTGAAGTTAAAGAAACAAATTTGCATAATAATAAAGTGGAAAATTGAGTACTTTATCATATATTTTAAATCAAAGATAAGATTTTTTTTTTTAATTTTTTATTAACGTAATATTTATTAATAATATTAATTAATAAATAAATTTGAGTGAGGCAATAATTATAATTAAAAAAATTCAGTTGAGTGCTTGCATAAGAAGACAACCATTTGATGAGTTGAAATAGTTTCTACTTAATAAAATTATGCTTAGTAAAAAATCTTTGATGGGTTTTTAGCTATAATATTGGATCTTGAGTGATACTGATGTGTACACATACATAAAAGTTATGATATTCTATTATAAAAATTTAAAATACATTTCTTTTTATTTGCACTCATTCATTTAAATTTTTTTTTTATTTGCTCTTATATATTTTTTTATTAATTCTAAAAATGTTATCAACATGCACTGTAACATACTATTCACTCACAAACAACACACATATGTATACATACATAGACATATAATCCACCCATGTGGAAGTCATTAAGCCAAGCAGGTTCTCATCTATCTTCCGTGGCCTTGACAGAATGTGGCTTCTCATTCTTTGCATCCTGTGTTACCCTACATGAATTATTCTGTGTGGATGCCGAATGCCGTCGGGAGATCAATTAATAGAATGTGTTATGTCAACCCCCGCTCGATACCCAGCTCGGTACTGCTCAGTACCGAGATCATTACCCTGACGTGACACAATCTGGTTAATCTCTGGACAGTGAACTGTGTTCGACGTCTGCACAGAATAATCTCTCATTACCCTGACATTGTTTGGGCTCCTAACAAAGCTGTGGGAAGAGATATTACAAATTTTTTTTTTTCACTTTCATCTTCTTCTACTACTTTTTTAATTGGATTATAAAATGTGCTTTATGGATTGCTTTGCTTTCTACTTCGATGACCACATGACTGAGCACCATGTTCATCCATGGGTGGATGGGTTGAGAGATGGAGCGACAGAAAGTATATAATTTGTTTACATGCAAGATTGCTTCACAAACAAAGCATAGAATGTTTATTCTTTACACTTTCACGAGTAACTCTCTTTTATGTTTGCATGGTAAGCAGCAACAACATCGGCTATATTTGCATGGTAAGCGATATTCTATAGCGAGGTAGTTCATATTGCTTTCGATCGCTCTTTCCCTCTATCCGCTACTTATAAAGATTTAAGCTTCTCTGCAGCCATGGGGTATATTTGCAACATGGTAAGAGATTTGTTTTGAATGTAAGTTTATGTGTATTTTAAATGTGGCACCCAACTTGTGTTATAATTTTAAAATTTTTTTTTGTGTTGATATAAGAACATTGACCCTATCTTTTATGAACAAAATACAATTATCTTATAGTATTAAGCTTTAAAATTGAGATATCTTATATAGTAAGCATTACAATTATACTATATGGAGCTTGTTATTTTTTTATATGGAGCTTGTTAATTGTTTTGCCTTTTGTTTGAAAAAATATAGATCAGAAGGAACGACGTAGGCCAAGCAGGCAAAATTGTAAAGTAACGAACGTCGTCGAAGCGGGCGAAAGTCAAGGAGCAACAAACAAGCCAGGGACATCGTCAAAGCAAGCGAAGTCGAAGAGCAACGAATAAGCCATAGAAGAGGAAAATAAAACCCAATCACTTAAGTATGGCGTTTTCTGACAAAATTTCAGCGGATATTTCTGCCATAAATTCCACCACAAATACTTTCGGAAAATTCCAATGCATTTTTTGCTGGTAATCCCGTCGATCCTTCCAACGAGTACTATTCAGCTGAAAAATCCATAAAAATTTCTCATTTTTTTTTGTAGTGTGATAAGTTTTTTTTTTTCACTGAAAAAGAAGAAAAATTACAACATCTTATTCAAATATAAGGGATTAACATTCTTTACTTTATTTTTATAAGCACTTTAAATGTGCTATGGCCCTTTAAAATATATGTAGTTTTGTATAATATAGATTTTAAAGGAAAAAAAAAAAACAAATTAGACCTCATCTTATCACTAAGATTGTCAAAAGACGTGTTTGTATTCAGCATGATACATATTTAGTTCAAGCATCTATTTAATGGGACAAATGCAGATAAATCGTCATTAAATCAAATTAGGCTCAATCTTTATTTAATTATGTTTATATATACATAAAAATATGACAAAACAATCTCACTTTTAAAAAACAAAAACAATCTCACTTTTAATTTCTACACATCTTATTTCTAATCCTTTTAATGGAATCTACTAATAATTCTAAGGGTGTAAGATTGGAATATTATCGATTTCTCCATAATTCTCTTTTCTACTTTTGGCATGCTATCAAAGTGTAGAAATTTTGTATTTATACTTTTTTCTCTGATAGGAAAAATTAAATTTTGTAATACATAGCTTCCTTGCATATCGCATCTCTCAAGAATATAAATAGCACCAGAAATCTATTAAAAATTCAATCAAAAAGAAAAGAAATCCCACCATTTAATTTACAACTATTTTTTTTTTAAAGAACGCTAATATGTTGACATCTTAGTCAAACTTCTTTACATCTTAGTCATTATATGGTTCGGTTTGGTATCATCATATCTGAGGCCGATATATATATATATATATATATATATATATTAATGTTGTTGTTGAGATTAGCACTTATGCTCCACTTTAATTTCTTCACTTGCAAAATCTCAGAGAAATTCTCTCCAATTTATCTTATCTATACCATATATCATTTACAACAATGCAAGCCATCAATGATTTCTCAATGACAAGGTTTTGTTAATGGATTTCAATGACTACACTGCAGAGATAGAGTCTGCAGACTCTCATGCAGCATATATACAAGGATGGTGTACATGTTATTGTGACTGGTTCCTTGACAGGAAGGGATAATGTCAAGTGCAAATTTACCCAGTCACTTTTCCTTACTCCATAGGAGAAAGGTGGTTATGTTGTCCTAAATGATATTTTTAGTTTCGTGGACCCAAGCCAACCAAGGTGTGAGAATCAAGTTATAGTTAATGGGAAAAATGGTGATTCAACAAATGTTTTGACCCCCAAACCAGAGGCAACCTTGGTTCAGAAGCCTTAAGTGGCCACTTTAGTTGAACTTGAAAGATATTGATAATGGTGAGGAAGTTATTAAACCTATGGAACATGATCCTCCATAACCATCAATTGTGGTTGTTATAGATCCAGAGGTCTATGTGGGTCAATATGATGACCAACTAATTTCTGATGCTGTTGTTTCTGACTCTCAAGAGGACGAGTCTAAGAAGTCGTATATATATTGTAAAGGTTTACAAGGTCAACAGATCATCAGCGCTGAATTCTATGCCTGTTTCTAAACCAAAAGTTTCCTTGCCAAAAGCAGCTCCAAAAGTAGACGCAATAAATCCTAACAAACACCCTACTCCTTCCTCGAAGCCTTCCATTACATCTGAAGCCACAGTTAGTACTGCTGAAAATGTTCCTGAAATCAACCCAAACGATGTTGAGGGACAGTCCGTATATATTAGAAATTTACCCTTGAGCACAACACCTAAAGAGGTTGAGGTGGAGTTTAAGAAATTTGGACCAATCAGACCTGGTCGTGTCCAAGTTAGAAAGCACAAGGTGGAACTGTTTTGTTTTGGCTTTGTTGAGTTTGAATTGTTGGATTACATGCAAGCGGTAATCAAGTCTTCTCCCATAACTATTGGTTCGTGGTCATCAAAATTTCGTTGAGGAGAAGAGGACTACAATACGAGTGGTCAACAACGTAGTTATCAATAGCGGCAATGGTGGGAGGGGGAGGTATCTAGCAGGAAGAGGAAGTTATCCGAATGATAATTTCAGATGTCGGAGAGGCTATGGAGGCAACCAGAGTTATGCAGAACTGATGTGTACCCAAACAAAGAAGTTAAGAGATTTGTTTTGAATGTAAGTTTATGTGTATTTTAAATGTGGCACCCAACTTGTGTTGTAATTTTAAAAATTTATTTTGTGTTGATATAAGAACATGGACCCTATCATTAATGAACAAAATACAATTCTCTTACAGTATTAAGCTTTAAAATTGAGATATCTTATATAGTAAGCATTACAATTATACTATATAGAACTTGTTATTTGTTTTGCCTTTTGTTTGAAAAAATATAGATGACCAAATAATTTTATTTTTATTTTTCGATGCACCCTCATTAATTTTTTATGATTCTTTAGCATCTATTTTAATCCAAGTAAATAAATAATGAAAAAAATTTAAGGGGTTTTTTCTACTCGAATGTGAAATTATTAAGTTTAGGTCAAGCCAAATTTGACTCCATAATGAATTTTGAGCTTAAAATTAGAAAAAAAAACATAAAAATAGAAATGACAGATTATATCAATAATCAAACAGAAGCAACAAAATACCGATCATTAAATATCAATAAAAGCATAGTTTATGTATTAAATGACATTAATATAAATATCAATAAAAATATAAATTAAAACAATAAATATAATGAATGGTCGAGATTTATTTTTAATAAATAATATGAAAGACTAAGATTGTATTTGAAAAAAATCTCAAGATAATGAATGGTCAAGATAATATTTGAAGAAATAAAATGTAAGGTCTGAATCTTTTTGAGAAATAAATTTAAAGAAAATATACTATAATAGTAGTATAGATATGCTTTAAAAAAAATATGCAATTTTAATAATTTCGGATAGGAATCAGGAATAATTTAGTTGGAAGAGAGCCGGGATTAATTGATTGAAAATAGTTTTAATGATAATGGAGAGAAATGGAGATTAAAACTGCTTGTTGTTATAGTTTTATTGGGCGTATGAGATTTTAGTGTATTGATTTTAGTGCATATATGGGGAATAATTAATTTTAGGGGGTCATCTGGACAAAATTTTATTAGGTGCGGAGTGCAGACGGGGTAAGAACCGTCTGCACAGACACAGGGTACCAAGCGGTACCCAGTGGTACCGAGTGGTACCGAACGGTACCGAGCGCAGTTTTATACTAGTGTGCGGACGGTTCTCCCGTCCGCACTCCGTACCTAATAATTTCTCCATCCAGACCTCTTTTTTATTTAATAGCTGTAGAGTATTAAATGAATAGTAACATTTAATTTGAAAGTAAATAGCATTAAATTATATAAATATTATTTTTTGGATTTATTAATTAGTTATATTATAATGGATGGCCAAGATAATTTAAGAAGAATTAAAATGGATGGCTAAGATTTGCTAGGGGTGGAAACTCAAGCCCCTTTTATAATAGTAGTATAGATATATATTTCAAGCCATATATATAACCTGACTCGAACTAGAGGCTATAAGATTCTACCTGCTGCAATAAATTGAAATTTAAGAGGAAGCGGCTGAAGCCAAAATTGGATCTCACCACGGGGGCGGAACCAGCTTCAATTTTGAGGGGGGGCAAATACAACACATGAATAATTAAATATTAAAAAAATAATATTATATATCTATATATTACGAATTTTTTTTAAAAAAAAAAAAATTTAAGCAAGAAAAATAAAAAAAAAATGTGTAATTAAACTGTCATGAAAAGCTTGAAAGAAAATATTAGAACTAAATATAAAGAAATATATATATATATATTTTAGGGCAAGTTAGGACAAGAGAATTTTTTAGGAGGGGCAAAAATAAATTTTTAGGAGGGGCAAATTTTTTTTTTTAATTTTTTACCCTACTATTAAAAAAATTTTTTTTTTTGAGGGGGGGCAATTGCCCCCCCTGAGGAACCTTTGGTTCCGCCCTTGTCACCACCTATTATTGTCAATGGTAGCCTTAAAAAAAAAAAAAAAAAAAAAGAGGGGTAATATCGGTATTTGCCCCCCCCCCTCAAAAACATATATTTTCCTAATAACCCTTTCCTAAAAATATATGATATTTTCGATCTCTCTTTTGTCTTTTCCCTCTATCTGCAGCCATGGGGCATCTATCAAACCTTCTTCCATGTGGCTACAGTTACAAGAAGAGGTGGGGAGATCCATTTTTGAGCGTTTCCTCTTCAGCCGCTTATTACTCTTCCCCTTCCAATTTGTTGCAGCAGGTAGAATCTTATAGCCTCTGGTTCCAGTCAGATTAAAACATTTTTGTTTTTGTCAGTTTCTTAGACAGTTAATTCATTGTTTAACAATTGTTTCTGAAAATTATTCTGATATATATATATATATATATATATATATATATATATATATATATATATTCATGATACGTCCTAAAAAATTACATTGATCAAGAACGAATCTTGAGGCATATTCAAGTTGAAAACTTTCAAAATTAAATTTGGGATCATCTAAATTCCATTTTCAGCAAACTTATAGTCAAATTGAGCATCTCAAAGAGACAAACCAAATAGCACCAAAATTGGTCCAACCCAAGCCCAAATGGGTCCGAATAGGTGGTTTGGACCACGTTTGGAAGGGTTAAAGCATTATTTGGATAATGAAATCATATCCTAATATGGCATGCTTATAGTCAAATCGAGCGTCTCGGCGAGACGAATCCAACGAGCCCAAGATCTTTGAATTTCGACACTGTTAAGGTACTTAAACAGTTGAAAGACTCTCTACGATCGGGGGAATCAATACGAGCCATCCGATGGAGCACTCTGAACCTGCCCCGGATCTTCTTTAGAATTACAGGGTGTGCCACTCATGAAAATCTATAAATAGACCCCACTCTCTACATGAGGGGGACCTTTGGCTTGAGATTAAAGAGAGCTCTGAAGCTTCAAGAGCTCTAGCACCACCGCCCGGCCGCCGCCCGCCGCGGGACCAACGCCCGGCCACCGCCCACCGCAGGACCGCCTTTCGGCCGCCGCCTGCCGCCGGACCGCCGCCCTCCGTCGGATCGCCGCCTGGCCGCCGCCTACCGCCAGACCGCCGCCCGCCGCGGGACCAACGCCCGGCAGTCGCCCGCCGCAGGACCGCCTTTCGGCCGCCGCCTGCCGCCGGACCAACGCCCGGCCGTCAGACCGCCGCTCGGCCGCCGCCTGCCGGACTTCAGCCCGACCTTCGTCGGACCACCGCCCTGCCCGCCACCTGCAGCCAGTCCACCGCCCGGCTGCCGCCTGCAGCCGGACTTCAGCCCGACCTTCGTTGGACCACTGGCAGGCCGTCGAACCACCGCCCGGCCGCCGCCTGCTGCAGGACCACCACTCGGCCACCTCCTGCAGCCGGACTTCAGCTTGACCTTCGTCTGACTACCGCCCGGCCGCCGCCCGCCGCCGGACCATCGCCCGGCCGCTGCTTGCCGGACTTCAGCCCGACCTTCGTTGGACTACCGCCCGGCCGCCACCTGCCGGACATCCATACGTCCGTCTCCAGACCTTTGACTGTCTCTCCAAATTATTGTAATTCGACCGCCTCTAAATCGAGGGACGGGTCAACCCTTGTAATTCACTCAAGTTTAGTGGAATATTTTCACCTGGGCAAGGCCCCGTGGTTTTTCCCTCTTCGGGCTTTCCACGTAAAAAAAGATTTGGTGTTCTACTTTTCTCTTTCTGTTTGTGTGTTGGATATTCGTGCATCGCTAAGACGAAAAGTTTACTCACTCTACCGCCACGAATCTTTCAGCCCGCAACAATTCACATTTTGAATGTTCTTATTCAGATGGTGGCTTGCACGGACAAAAATTTCATTTCTTTCTATGAACAAGTCCTAAGCTTGTTTGTGTCAGACTGTCAGTAGCTGGTGGTTTTGGAGCTTTCTGAGTATCCAATTAAAGAAGCAGTAGAAGAAGATGAAGGTGAAAAAATTTGTAATATCTCTTCCCACAGCTTTTTTAGAATCCCAAACAATGTCAAGGAAACACAGGATGCAGAAAATGAGAAGCCCCAGGCAGTCAAGGCCACACTAGAAAGACTCAGACCTGCTTGGCTTAAAGTCTTCTACACGGGTTGATTATATGTCTATGTATATACGTATATTTATATGTGCGTGTGAATAGTATGTTACAGTGCATGTTGATACAAATTTTTAAAATTAATAAGAATATACAGATCAAGAGCAAATAAAAAAAATCATTACTTCTATGTTTGTGTACACATCAATATCACTCAAGATCCATTATAGTTAAAAACCCATCAAAGATTTTTACTAAGCATCATTTTATTAAGTAGAAACTATTTCAACTCAACTTCTTTATCATTTTCAGTCCCTTTCATTTCCTCCTTTTTTTTATTTTTAATAAAAATGAATCGAAGGTTTTTAGGATTGAAACAAATTTGAATTTTTTATCCTCTTGAATGAAGATAAAGAAATTTGAACGTCACAAAGAAGCACATGTTTATTTCATTATTAATTATAAATTTGAACTTGTGATAACTAACGACATAATTCTATTCACTATAATATTAGACATTAAAGAATATTATGAAACTGAAAAAATTATAAATGTGTACAAAACATTTAAGACGACTCTCTCTAATTTTAACCGTCATTGGAGCTACTCTAATCCTTTCACATTCTATCTTTAAGAGTTGAGCCTCTCATCCACTGATCCACCTACCTGTTCATTCTCATCCCTATAACACTTAATTTTATACTTCCCTTTTAATGATCAAATATGGCTGAGTTTTTGCATTTATGACTAAAATTAGTTTTAGTAGCAGTAAAAAAATTATTAAATATCTAATTTAAAATCAATAAAGTTATGTATGAGTTAAGGTAATTATAGATATGAAAAAACTAATATATCAAAATAGATATTTACATTAAAATATAATATAATTTGATTTTTTTTTAAAATGGGTAAGTTGTTGTTAAAGATGCCAATCTTAATAAAAAAAGATTAGCTTAAAAAAGCTATCAATATTAATTAAAGGTAAATAGTAGAAGATTTCAATAATTATATTTAAAATGAATTGATCACATTAATTGAGAATATTTTTTACCTATGGATTAGGTATCTAAAAGGAAAATAATGTAATAAGAATATTGTGGTTGATATATAAATTGAATATGATAGCAACATAGAAAAAACGAAATATTTAAATAATATTTTATGATGTGAAATAATTATACATAAATGAAATATAATAAGATGGAAGATGAGACATGGAAATTAAATTTGGATTTCAAACAAGGAACTAAAACCTAATTTGAACTAATTTAACAATAAAAAATCAACGATGAAAAAAATATGAGTGAGTTATAATAGGGGTGTCAATATTGGACACGACCCGAAAATCTGCCCCGAAAATTTCGGGTTCGGATTAATGTTTTCGACTTGCAAATTCGGGTCGGGTTCGGGTTGACCCGAAAACCCGGAAATGACCCGGAATGACCCGCTTCCCGCCCTGACCGGGGCTGACCAAAGCTGCCCGTGCGGATTCCGAGCCTGACCGCCTGTTGCTTCGCGAGTCGCATCATCGTCGCGTCTGCCCGCCACGCAGCTGCCCGCTTGCCTGCGTGGAACTGCCCGCTTGCCCACTGCACCGGTGCCAACGGCCCGCCGCGCCGCTGCCACCGGCCCGTCATGCTGAGAACCGCCAAACCGCGTCCCGCTGGTGCTGCGAAGTGCGAAGTTGCGAACCCACACCGCTGCCCGCATTGGATAACGGGTCGTGTCGAGTTAACCCGAACCTGAAGCGGGTCGGGTTCGGGTTCAGGAAATCGCCCCGTTTGCAAAAACGGATCGGGTTCGGGTTGACCCAATTGGTGCCGGGTCAGTTTCGGGTTCGACCTGAACCCGACCCGAAATTGACACCCCTAAGTTTTAATGCGTTTAATGATCTAATATGAGTGAGTTTTTGCCTTTTTTTTTTAATTAAAAGCCCCGAAAGAAATTACTTGTTAGAAAGAAGAACCAAGTACATCGAAATAAAACCAGGGGGCCACGGCTCACTAAAGCTCAAAGAGCAACAAAATCAAGCAAAAAGGAAACCTATCGAACCCAAGGACACCCCAAGACAAAAAAAAGAAGAATCTAAGTACAAACTACTGATGCTAAGGAAAAGCATCTAAAAAAGAAAGATCAGAATAACTGAATGAAGGCCAGTCTTTCTCCCAAAATCCAACAGCTGCACCAAGCAACGCTCCTCCTGCAATTAAAAGAAAAAGAGACCAAGAACCTACACCAGCAAGAATAAGTGAGATAAACCAAATAATATAAAAAAGAGATGAGGATGAAATTAGAACCAAAAAGATTAAGCCAAGGAAGGCCAAAATTGGGACTAGGACTAAACGAGCTCAGATAAACATAACAAAAAGCTTCATTTGGATCCTCCACAAGCTGCTCAATCCTATCAACAACAACATCCAAACCCCCCCCCCCCCCACAAGAGTCAAGCCACTGAATACGACGGTCCTCCACAATAAACCAGTTAATCAAAGGAAGAGAACAACTACACCAACAGAGAAGGCACCAAAACAACCACAACCACATAAGCAGAATGAAGGGGAGGCCAACCAAATAAAAAACCCCAGAAACCGAAAAAAGAAAGAAGCTCCACCAGCAAGCAGACAACCAACGAAGTCCACCAACGGACAAAACCAAACGAGCCATAGCACCACCGTCTCCCCCACAATTCCACCAAGTGAAGGTAGGAGAGCAACTACGGGTTGAAACATCAGCATAAGAACCAGTTTATTTGTATTTTACTTGGGGTTCTTTAGCTATTAGGTTTATTTTCTTTTTGATTGTAGCTCTTAGAGCAAAAGTGGTTGTCAATCTCATTAAAAACTTGTAATCACCTTTTTTATTTAATGCGTAGGCTCTCCGAGAATTTTAATGCAAAATATAATAATAATAAATAAACTTATGAAGACATTTCATTTTAAGATTCTGAAGTTAAACACTGTTTTGCAGCATTTAAAAAGGTGAAAAAAAAAAACATATGAATATAACTGAACCCCACCCGAGTACTTCCTCCCGCAAGCAACAGCGAACCGAGAAGTCGGTTTGGAGAAAGATCAGAAGTTTTTTTTTTTTCATAAACAGTGACATAAATTGTTGTATCAGGCAAAAATGACGGATTTCTAAACCACAACTTCAACATCTAACCTCACTAAAAGAGTATATTGCTCTCCAAAGACTAAACGAGGAGAAAGAATTAAGCCATTGTCATTTCCATTCCACATAGAATGGATAAGTCTCTCTAAAAATTTCCTGCTAAGCTAAAATAGCAGTTTGATTTGATATGGCAGGACAGAAAATCCTGCAATTTATGATCTGGAAGGGCTTCTGCTGAAAGCTATTAATTGGACGGCTAAGACCACCACTTCCATGACCCGAATACTCACTTCTGTTGCGAAATTCAGTTCGGTCATAACTCTGGTTGCCTCCATAGCCTCTCCGACCTCTAAAATTATCATTCTGGTAACTTCCTCTTTCTGCTAGATAGCTCCACTACAAAAAACATGACATTTTCGCAGCACTTTATAGCAGCAGTTTATAAACCTCTGCTATAGAGAGTTTTAGACATTAGTTTTAACCCCTACTAAAATCTCCTAAATATCTATAAATTTGACAGTCAGCGGTTTTAAAATTCGCGGCATTAGGAAAAATATGCTTCCCCCGTTTTATTGTCGATGCCCTAGCCTCCAATCTCGTCTTAGCATGCCATCCAAATCCCTCTCTGTCATGATCCAGATCGCTCCTCGAAGGTGATGGAGTGATCAACATGAAGTTTCTTTGTTGGTGGCTCCTTATTCTCTGTAATTAGAACTTGACAAGGCGTTGATGGGCCTCCAGTGATGGTTTCGATCTCCCCCACTATTTGGGGATTGTTTAATGACTGCCTTTGTTGTTGATTATGCCCCCCCAGTCGGACCAACCTCATCTCGGGCTGGTGTATTCTTGATGAATTGTCGGAGATATCCTTGTCGGATCAGTCTCTCAATTTCTTCCTTGAGTTGCCTGCATGCTTCAGTAGTGTGCCCACGGCTGTGGTGGAAGTGACAATATTGCTCCTGATTTCCGACGTTAATGGGCTTCAAAGGGTGTGGCCATTTTACGTTCTCCTGATCTCAGATGGCCATCAATACATTCGCTCGAGATGTATTGAGTGGTGTGTACTCCTTTTCTTAGCGAGGTTCTCGTCGCGGCTGTGAGGGTCGAGGAGGAAGATTGTAGTTTTATTGCTTCTTCCTTTGTGAGGATGGATTCTCCATCCCTGGGAGATTTTTACGCTTTCCGGTTGTCTGCTCAAATTATTTCCTATGAGCATTAATGGCTTCGTCGGCAGAGATTTGAGCCTCTACTCGATGGATTAGATCCGCATATGAATGGACTGTTTCACACATGAGTGCTGAGTGGAATGGGTCAGGGCGAAGCCCTCCAAGAAATACACCTCTAAGCAACTCAGGATCTACCCCTGGAATTTGTCGGGCTTCTGTGGAAAATCTTTGAAAGTACTCTTTAAGATATTCACCCTCATTCTGACATATCCCTGAAAGATGGGAGGAATCTTTAACCATTCTTCGGTTGACGACAAATTGTTCGACGAATAATTTGACCAATTTAACAAATAGTGGAATGGACCGGGCGGGCAGTGAGTAGAACCACGTCCGGGCTTGCCCTTTAAGGGTGGCAGGAAAAACTTGGCAGAGTAGAGCATCCGGGGCCCGCTGGATATGCATAATGGTGCGATAGTGATCGATATGCTCGTAGGGGTCTGAAGTCCCATTGTAAGAATCAATATTTGGGAGTTTGAATCTTGCCGGAATGGGGTGTCGGAGGACAGCTATTGTGGTATCGTGTGAGAGCTCCAGGTCCTCGACATTTGGAGATGTTGAGTGCGACTTTGGGATGCTGAGGACTGCGCCAAGAGCAGTTCGAAGCATGAAATAGATGCTAGTGAAAATGATTGCCGGAAAAATTGGGGTTTCTTCGTTTCTTCTCCAATTCCAATACTGATTATTTATTCGAGCTGAGTCGGGCTTTTCAAATTCTCTATCCTTATCTCTAGAGGCTGTCGAAAGGGATGGCACATGATAATTTAATTATTCTGTAGTCTTTATTATGTCGATTCCTCCGTTTCTTGAAAGGTTAAAACACCTGAAGCCAAGTGAAGAAGTTGATTTGTTGATAAGGAGGGAAGGAACGGGGCGAGCTAGATTGCTGGTATAGTCTTTTTTCAAAGATTCTCCCAAACAATCTGGAAGTATAAGTTTCTTCTAAACTTGTTTTAGAATTTTGGTCTGTCGTAGTCTTTGATGCTGCACAAATTTGGTCTGTCGTAGTCTTTGATGCTCTAATTTCCTCAGCATTTGTGGATATTATATTTTGATGTTGTAATATTTAATCCCTTTGAAAGGAACACTGATTAGCTTAGAGTAGAAGTTTCGATGTCAAGACTAGGATTGTATAACATGCATTTCTTCATCTTTAAATTTACTATCAAAAACAGATGTAGTGGGCATTTTATCCATTAAATTCTATCATGGTACTAATTTTAACCAGTTATCCTGAGCGAATATTTTTCCTCCAAATTCTCTTGTTGTGCTATAGGCCTAAGGGAAGGTGTGGGATATTCTTGTTCTCTATTTGTGCTATAGTTTTATTTGAGATGAAGAAATAAACATACAAGCAACTTCATACACCTGTATACTATTTTTTTTTTTTCATATTTGTAATTTGATCACAAAATTTAATTTTTTGTCATTATATATATTTTAATCAATTCTACCATTTAGCAGCGGTTTTAACACATGCTAAAAGTAGACCTGTCAATATTTGACCCGACCCGAAAACCCGACCCGAACCCGACCCGGAATTTTCGGGTTTGGGTTGACCCGAACCCGAAGCGGGTCGGGTTCGGGTCCGGGAAACCGACCCGTTTGCAAAAACGGGTCGGGTTCGGGTTGACCCGGCGGGTTTTCGGGTCAACCCGAAAACCCGTTTAATTTAAAAAAATTTGATTCCCGCTGCCCAAGCCCGCCTTGCCCGCTGCCCTTGCCCGCCTTGCCCGCTGCCCGCTGCCCTAGCCCGCCTTGCCAGCTGCCCGCGTCCGCTGCCCAGCATCCGCTGCGGCCTGCGGCGCTGTCTCGAGCGATCGAGCGGTGGAGGCGTCGAGCCCGCCTGCGGCCTGCCCAAGTCGCGACTCGCGACTGCCTCGAGCGGTCGAGGCGTCGTCGCGTCGAGCCGCCTGCGGCCTGCCCAGGCCAGCGCGTCAAACGGTTCTGGCGTTCTGCGACACAGCGAGTCAGCGAGTAGCGACAGTTTCGCGTCCGCGACAGTCCAGCTTCCGGCGTCCGCGGCTGTTCCGTGTCCGGCGTCATGCTTACGCGGGTCGGGTCGGGTTGACCCGAACCCGAAGCGGGTCGGGTTCGGGTCCAGAAAATCGACCCATTTGAAAAAACGGGTCGGGTCGACCCGAACCCGAATAATACCGGGTCAATTTCGGGTTGACCCGAACCCGACCCGTAACCCGAAATTGACAGGTCTAGCTAAAAGCGCCGCTATAGCCTTTCTATAGCAACACTTATAAAACCGCTGCTAAAACCTTTCAAGCGATCGCAAATACATTGGATTTGCAGAAGTTCTTAAACCGCTACAAATAAATTAATATGTGTTTAAACCGCCGCAATAGGTCCTAAAAAGTGCTGCGAAAGCCTGAATTATTAGTAGTGTACCCCTCCCACCATTGCCGGTATTGGTAAGTACGTCGTTGACCACTCGTGTTGTAGTCCTCTTCTCCTCAACGAAATTTTGATGACCACGATCCAATGGTTATGGGAGAAGACTTGATTGCCTCTTGCATGGAAACCAACGATTCAAACTCAACAAAGCCAAAACAAAATCGTTCCTCTTTGTGGTTTCTAACTTGGACACCACCAGGTCTAATTGGTCCAAATTTCTTAAACTCCACCTCAACCTCTTCAGGTTTTGTGCTCAAGGGTAAATTTCTATTATATATGGAATGTCCCTCAACATCGTTTGGGTTGATTTCTGGAACATTTTCAGCAGTACTAATTGTGGCTTCAGATGTAATGGAAGGCTTCGAGGAAGGAGTAAGGTGTTTGTTAGGGTTTATTGCGTCTACTTTTGGAGCTGCTTTTGGCAATGAAAGTTTTGGTTTAGAAACATGCATAGAATTCAAGGCTGATGATCTGTTGACCTTGTAAACCTTTACAATATATATACGACTTCTTAGGCTTATCCTCTTGAGAGACAAACAACAGCTTCAGAAATTGGTTGGTCATCATATTGACCCATATATACCTTTGGATCTGTAACAACCACAATTGATGGTTATGGAGGATCATGTTCCGTAGGTTTAATAACTTCCTCACCATTATCAATATCTTTCAAGTTCAACTAAAGTGGCCACTTAAGGCTTCTGAACCAAGGTTGGCTCTGGTTCGGGGGTAGCATCTGTTGATTCACCATTTTCCCCATTAACTATAACTTAATTCTCACCCCTTGGTTGGCTTGGGTCCACTAACCTAAAAATATCATTTAGGACAACATAACCACCTTTCTCCTATGGAGCAAGGAAAAAATAAATGGGTAAATTTGAGCCTGACATTATCTCTTCCTGTCAAGGAACCAGTAATAATAACCAATACACCATCCTTGTATGACGCCTGAGAGCTTGCAGACTCTATCTTTATAGTGTAATCACTGAAATCTATTGACAATACCTTGTCATTGAGAAATCATTGATGGCTTGCATTGTTGCCAATGATGTTTGGTATGAATGAGATGAATTTAAGACAATTTCTCTGAGATTTTGCAATTGAAGAAATTAAAGTGGAGCCAAAGTACTAAGCTCAACACCAACATTAACATATATCTTAACCTCAGATGTCATGATACCAAACTGAAGCATGCATATAATGACTAAGATGCCAACAAGTATGACTAAGATGTCAACATATTAGCGTTCATGAAAAAAATTTAAAAAACAATTGTAGATTAAATGGTGGAAGTTTTGTATTTTTTTTAATGAATTTATAATAGATTTTTGGTACTATATATATACCTGATAGATGCGATATGTAAGGAAGCTATGTATTACAAAATTTAATTTCTCCTACAAAGTATGGTAAAGTATAAACAAAAATTTCTACACTTTGATAGCATGCCAAAAGTAGCAAAGAGAATTATGGAGAAATTGATAATATTCCAATCTTACACCCTTAGAATGAGCAGACTCCATTAAAAGCATTAGAAATAAAATGTGTAGAATTGGTTTCATTGTTTTTTAAAAGTGAGATTGTTTTGCCATATTTCTTATGTATATATAAACATAATTAAATAAAGATTGAGCCTAATTTGATTTAATAAGGATTTGTCCGTATTTGGCTCATTAAATAAACGATTGAACTAAATATGTATCAAGCTGAATGCAAACACAACTTTTTTTTTTTGACAATCTTAGTGATAAAGATGAGGTCTAATTTTTTTTTTCCTTTTAAAATATATATTAAAAAAACTAAATATATTTTAAAGAGCCATAACACATTTAAAATGCTTATATATATAGAATAAAGAAATATTAGTCCCTTATTATTGAATGAGATGTAAGTAATTTTTCTTCTTTTTTAATTAAGTGAAAAAAAAAACTTGTCACATTACAAGAAAAATGAAAATTTCTAGGGAATTTATTAGCGTCTTTATTTTCTCTCAATAAACCCTAAATTGTTGTTGATAGCTTTTAATTAGAATTTGACCATAATAAATTTTAGAATATTGAGATTTAATTTAAAATATATGATTGAAAAATAATTGAGTATATATTCAAAGTATTGTACAAAATTTTAAAGTAATTTAAAATTTTGAAAATTTTATATTGATCAAATTTTAATCAGGATCCTTCTAACACAGTTTTTATTATTTTGACTTCACAGTAGAATTTCAGTTGAGAATCTTTTAACCAATGTAAGTAAATGATGAGTTGTATTTTTTATTCTCATAAATCTTGTTAAGTTAGGGG
This sequence comes from Dendrobium nobile, assembly GCA_022539455.1. Taxonomy (NCBI): domain Eukaryota; kingdom Viridiplantae; phylum Streptophyta; class Magnoliopsida; order Asparagales; family Orchidaceae; genus Dendrobium; species Dendrobium nobile. The sequence continues at coordinate 47,290,471 of CM039730.1, forward strand.
TTGTTTGAATTGCTGAAAAATGAATGATAGTAAAATGGAATACAATTTAAATAGCATGCAATATATTTAAAATATTTAGAATTAGTTGAATGAGTGTGAAATAAATGCTCATGATAATTTTTTTGTTTAACGTTTAAGTAAAATGAAAACGGTGTAAAGCTCAATGATAATTGTACCCAATAACTGATGGTGGTGATGAAAGTAGGAGGAGATAGTGTTGGCCTCAGACGTCATGGTGGTAAAGCTCAATGATAAATTACTTTAAAAATTTGTGCAATACTTTGAATAATATATATACTCAATTATTTTTTAATCATATATTTTAAATTAAATCTCAATTTTAAAATTTATTATGGTCAAATTCTAATTAAAAGCAATCAACAACAATTTAGAGATTATTGAAAGAAAATAAAGACAGTAATAAATCCATCAGAAATTTCCATTTTTATTGTAATGTGACAAGTATTTTTTTGACTAAAAATAGAAGAAAAAGTACAACATCTCATTAAAAAATAAGAGACTAATATTTATATATTTTATATTTATAAGCACTTGAAATGTGTTATGGCCCTTTAAAATATATTTAATTTTGTTTCATATAGATTTTAAAGGGAAAAAAATACAAATTAGACCTCGTCATGCATTATAACTAAGATCGTCAAAAAGACGTTGTGTTTGCATTCAGCTTGATACATATTTAGTTCAATAATCTATTTAACGAGCTAAATACAGACAAATCCTTATTAAATCAAATTAGGCTCAATCTTTATTTAATTATGTTTATATAGACATAAAAATATATATGGCAAAACAATCTCACTTTTAAAAAATAATGAAACAAATTGTACACATTTTATTTCAAATCCTTTTAATGGAATGTACTAATTCTAAGGGTGTTAGATTGGAATATTATCAATTTCTCCATATATTTCTTTGCTACTTTTGGCATGCTATCAAAGTGTAGCAATTTGTGTTTATACTTTACCATAATTGGTAGGAGAAATTAAATTTTGTAATACACAGCTTCCTTACATATCACATCTCTTAGGTATATATATAGCACCATAAATATATTAAAAATTCATTTAAAAAAGAAAAGAAACTTCCACCATTTAATCTACAATTGTTTTTCTTTTTTCATGAATGCTAATATGTTGACATCTTAGTCATTACATGCTCCGATTTGGTATCATGATGTCTGAGGCCGAGATACATGTTAATGTTGGTGTTGAGCTTAGCACTTTGGCTCCACTTTAATTTCTTCACTTGCAAAAACTCTACAAAATTGTCTCCAATTTATCTCATTCATACCATACCAAGTAGTGAACAAAATCTGTTTTTACCTAAGAACTCTACATCCACCGAACAACATCGATCATAATTTCTTTATTGATATGTGAAGAAACTAATACATGTGACTCAAATATTTGGTCAGAACTTTGCATGGTATAACAAAAGATTTGAAAAATAAAGAAGAAGAGAAGAACCTTAAAAAATAACATTGCCTAATAACTTTCCTCTAACAACAATGAGAAATATACATGTGTTTCAATCCAACAGCTAAGACGCGCAAGAACCACGGAAATGTCCGAGCAAGATCCGGTCAAACAACAACAAGAGAATCTCTCTTTGAAATAAAATCTAGGTAAAGAGAAAATGAGAGAAAGAAACCTTTCTCTATTTCAATCTCACATACCTTCTTTTCTTTCCAAATGAAGAAGACAATGCCAAAATGTAAAACTCTAGCTCCTTCCTTCTTCCAGCCTAATGTCTCTCCTTCTTCCTCGCTTTTTCTCTTCTTCTTCTTACCGTGCCTTTCTTACTCCAATAGCTATTGTGGTATCTTCGAAGGGGAGCCTAAGTTAACGTCGCCATTACCGTTGTGAGGATATGGCATTGCCAAGTGCAACTCAACCAAGTCCACAAGTGGTTAGTGGTGCCTTTGTTCAACAATATTATTTTGTTCTACATAAATTGCCTGATCAGGTCCATAGATTTTATCAGGATTCAAGCATTTTGAGTGGTCTGGATTCAAACGGGATGATGACATCAATGATAACAATGCAAGCCATCAATGACATGGTTTTGTCAATGAACTTCAGTGAATACACTGTAGAGATAGAGTATGCAGACTCTCAGGCATCATACAAGGAGTACTGGTTGTTGTGACTGGTTCCTTGATAGGAAGGGATAATGTTAGAAGCAAATTTACCCATTCATTTTTCCTTGCTCCACAGGAGAAAGGTGGATATGTTGTCCTAAATGATATTTTTAGGTTTGTGGACCCAAGCCAACCAAGGGGTGCGAATCAAGTTATAGTTAACGGGGGGGGGAATGGTGATTCAACAGATGCTTTGACCCCCAAACCAGAGCCAACCATGGTTCAGGAGCCTCAAGTGGTCACTTTAGTTGAACATGAAACTTTACATGCTGTGGAAGATATTGATAATGGCGAGGAAGTTATTAAACCTATGGAACACGATCCTGTAGAAGCAATAATTGTGGTTGTTGCAGATCTAGAGGTCCATGTGGGTTAATCTGATGACCAACCAATTTCTGAAGTTGTTGTTTCTGTCTCTCAAGATGACGAGCTTAAGAAATCTTATGTATATATTGTCAAGATTTTCAAGGTTAGCAAATCAACAGTGCTGAATTTTATGCCTATTTCTAAATCAAAAGTTTTCTTGCCAAAAGCAACTCCAAAAGTAGGCACACTAGACCCTGTCACAGCCTTCTCCTTCCTCAAAGCCTTCCATTACATATGAAGCTAGATCTGTCAATATTGGACCCGACCCGAACCCGACCCAAAAATTTCGGGTTTGGGTTGATCCGACCCTAAAGCGGGTTGGGTTCGGGTCCTGAAAACCGGCCCGTTTGAAAAATCGGGTCGGGTTGACTCGGGAATAACCTGAAATGACCTGGAATGCACATAAATCCGTCTGCCTGGCCTGACCCTGCCCACTTCCCGGCTGCCCCACCTGCCCGGCCGCGTCGCCGTCCAGCATCAGTCACCGACATCCGTGGCAGTTTTGCGTCGCGTCCGGCAGCTCCGCGCTGCATTGCGTCCAAATGCCATGTCGCATCTGCGGCGTATGCGAGTTGGGTTGGGTTGACCCGAACCCGAAGCGGGTTGGATTCGGGTCTAGAAAATCGACCTGTTTGCAAAAACGAGTCCGGTCGACCCAAACCCAAATAGTGCCGGGTCAGTTTCGGGTTACGAGTCGGGTTACCCGAACCCTACTCGTAACCCGAAATTGACACCCCTATCTGAAGCTGCAGTGAGTACTCTTGACAATGTTCCTGAAAAAATTATTAAAACGATGTTGAGGGACATTCCATATATATTATAAATTTACCCTTGAGCACATGCAACACCTGAAGAGGTTAAGGTAGAGTTTAAGAGATTTGGACCAATTAGACATGGTGGTGTCCAAGTTAGAAACCACAAGGTGGAACAATTTTGTTTTGGCTTTGTTGAGTTTGAATCATTGGATTCCAGGCAAGAGACAATCAAGTCTTCAAAACTTTATTTAATATTATTTTTATATTTGCATTAAAATTCTGGGAGGAGCATATGCATTAAATAAAAAAAGTGGTTACAAGTCCATAATGTGATCGAGAGCCACTATTGCTCTAAGAGCTACAATCAAAAAAGAAATAAAAATAAGAGGTAAAGATCTCAAGTAAAATACAAATAAAGGAAACTAAAGAGAGAACAATGTGACATCAGAGGATCACCACCCAAAGGGAGCCAGAGAGATTGGACCTTGCAAGAATACCAAAAACTATAATCCAAAATATGCAACACCTAAGCGGAGAAGATCCATTGAGCAACAACCAAGCAAAACAAAAGAAAGCTAAAAACCTTAGTAAAATAATTTTTTTGGTACAAAAATTTATTGCACTGCAAATTTTGTATACTAAAAAATTGTCATAAAAAACAGTAAGAAATGTGTCCTAAATAAAACTTTAATATGGGCTTTAAGCTCCCCTTTATATTCACTTATTATCTTCTACCTTAAATCGTAATTTAATTTCATTTATTCATCCACTAAAACAATTAAAATTTGTTTCATGTTTTATAATCATCAAATTAATATTTAATATATTATCATTCATGCTATTCTATTTCATTTATATAAATATTTTATTTTTCTCTATCTATAATCATATTTAATTTATATTTTTACATTTTCTTCATCACAGATTTTTTATTGTTAAATTAGTTAAAATTAGGTTGTAGTTCCTCATTTGAAATCCAAAATTTAATTTCCATGTCTCATATTCCATCTTATTATATTTCATTTATGTATAATTATTTCATACAATAAAATATTATTTAAATAATTCATTTTTTCTATATTGCTATCATATTCAATTTATATATCAACCAAAATATTCTTATTACATTATTTTCTTTTTAGATACCTAATCCATATTTCAAAAATATTCTCAATTAATGTGATCAATTCATTTTAAATATAACTATTAATATCTTCTACTATTTATCTTTAACTAAACCGATAGCTTTTTTAAGCATATCTTTTTCTATCCACATTGCCTTCTTTAACAACAGCTTACACATTTCAAAAATATTTTCAAATTATATTATATTTTAATGGAAATATCTATTTTCATATAGTAGTTGTTTAATCTTTAATATCTATAATTATTAATTTTTCAGAACGGGGCATTTACCTGCTGACACTTCAAAGGGAGTGTTTGACAGCATAACTCATCCTTCGATGGAACCTTGCGAGGCCACCCACCGGCATCGGACCCACACTTGCGTCGCATCACTGAAGAGGCGAAGCTGTAGTAGAGGGGGGCATCGAACCTGGGATAGAGGTTTTCGAACCGTGCGAGCCCACCAATATCCCTAAGCCTCGGTGGGTTCTATAATTACCTCCACTCATACTATTCTCATCAAAACCTAGTTGCAGCCAAACAAACCCTAAATTTGCTATATTATAGTGGTTGAAATACCTTAATAACTGACAAATTCAAGCAATCCGATTACGCACATTTCATGTAGTTGCATATTGTCAGTATTCGTAAATCAAATTTCCAAGCCACGATCCAAATGAAATTTTGAATTACTTTGGCATGAACAAACTCAGACAAAAAAACTAGTAAGTTAGGTCAATAAACCCAATCAACTGAGTTTAGGGGTGTCAATTTCTGACACTATCTGAAAATCCGATCTGAATCCGACCCGAAAAATTCAAGTTCTGGTCAACTCGTTTATGAAACAGGCCGGGTCCCGATTCAGATTTATGACCTGTTGAAAGAAGGGTCGGGGTCGGGTTGACCCGACAACCCGCGGGTTGAACTGTTTAACCTAGATCCTTTGCGACCTAGCCTGGTTTTGCGGATTTTGCTGCGGGGTGCGAGGCTGCGAGCTCTTGCTGAGCCGCGTTTCCGGCCCTATCTCGCGCTGGCTGCCTCGGACGGCGCTTGCCTCGTGAGTCGCTGCCCTTGTCCGCACTCCGCAGTCGCACCTGGTCAATTGGTCTCGCCCAGTCGCCCCCGGCCTAGCCCCCTGTTGGACAACCGGTTTCGCACCTGGTCAGCGGCTTCAGATTAGCATTTTGCAAATGGGTCGTGGGTCGGGTCGGGTCAACCCGGCAACCCACTCTGATTGGGTCCGGGTTAGAAATCCCTACTCATTTGTAAAATTTGGTTGTGTTCGAGTTGACCCGTTTAGACCCAAATCCATCCCGTCAACGTGTTTTGACACCCCTAACTCAATTAGGAGAAAGGTTTCACATTAGATAACTCAACGGAAACAAAAACAAAAGATCGTGAGTAAATAATCCAAATGACTAGCACTAAGACCTACAGCCTACCAATTTCGGAATCACAGCGAACAAGAAAGACGAAACGATGCGGGAAGTTGGATAAAAAAGAAATCACTCCTTCCAGCCCTCAAATTGCACGGAGATAAAAACCCCAATTTCGCTCCAGCTTAATCCTAACCTGACATGTGTTTTCCCAACCCAAGCAGAAGTTAAAACGTTGAAGCGACCTTGATTTCTTAACTAGGAAAAAAGATAAATAATTCTACAACCAAATATAGCGCTAGACATTGAGGAAAACCCTGAGAACCCTCAGTCCTCACTGCTTCTGCTTTCAGCGTAATGGACATCGTTCTTTAAAATATATTGCTGCAATAACAGCAATTGATGTTTTGCTATTTACGCAGATTCTATATACTGCTTTTAAGAACTTTCTTTATTAAGGCTATCCGATTGGATATTTTGTACCTTTTCTAAAAAAAAAATGTAAAACTGTTATTAAGAGAATTGAAAATAGTACAAAAACAACGGTATTGTTTAAGAAAATAGTTTTACTAAATCAATACATTTTTTCTATCAGAAAAAAATAGTTAAAATGACAAATAAACAAGCTCGAAGTAATTCTTCCCAAAATTAAAAAAAAATAATTATTTAATGATAAAGGATTTAATTTTTTTTTACATTTTAAAATTATAAATTTTATATTTAAAATTTAGGATATAAATAAATTAACTAATTATCTAATATATTTTTAAGTGAGATATCATCATATATATATATATATATATATATATTAAAAATTTCATACGGGACAAAATACTAACAACAGTTTTTTTCTTCTCTGATTGGCCAAAATAAGGGGGACCCACACGACAAGAAGGTTGATTTACACACTAAACGGCATTAACTTCGCTTTCTTAGAAGCTAAGCAGTCAAATTCTGTCCACCAAACAAAAAATAACGGTAATCGCTACGCCAAGACGCCAAAGTGACAGCCGCTGGCTGTCCATTTTTCAATAATGGTATTACGTCATTAATTAATGTAGATTAACATTAAATTCAAGATTTTTGATTTGATATAATTTTATTATAATTGACCGTAAAATCAACGAAAGTAATATAATTTTTGATTAGTCATTTGGCAATTAAACTAACAAATATTGGTAGGATAAGGACAAAGCAGCCAAAAGTTTCCCTCACATGAACACTGCACACGTGTCGTGTTAGGCCTATCTCTGATGTTCAGTTGCCACGAATCACGTGTTAACTGTTAATCGCTTTCAAGTATCAATTAATGATATTTATTAGTATAAATACTATTTTGTCTTATTTTAGAGGAATTTTACTAAAACATTCGGTCATGAACGTCTAGGGATATGGGTGTCAATATTTGACACGACACAACAATCCGACCCGGACCCGACCCGAGAAATCCGGGTTGGACCCGACCCGTTTGATAAACGGGTCGGGTTCGGGTTCACAGAATTGACCCGTTTGATAAAACGGGTCGGGTCGGGTTGACCCGGCGGGTTACCGGGTCAACCCGAAAACCCGTTTAATTTAAGAAAATAGAGAAATGTTTCTGTACAAATGAGTTCCCCGATGTTTGATGGATTCCTCAGCCACTCCATAACAAGCTCCTTAATCCTTATCCTTGCCCCGCCCAATGAGATCATTTTTAGGCAAGTATCCTGTTTCACGTGCTCCGTGCAGCTCAAGCTGCTGCTTCTGAAGCTCCTGCTTTGCGTCTTTTACAAGATGAAGGAAAGTATCAACACCAGTTGTTGTAACTTTATCAAGTTTCTGCACAGCCGTCTCCAGTCGCTTCAAGGTGGGATCAATTTTGAGAGCACGTTTGCCAAATTTGACAAGTTTTTTCTTCATGGATTTCATGATGGAATGCACGTTTGCCAAAAAAAAAAGGAGATTGGAAGAACGCTGCCGGGTCGCGGGTCGGGTCGGGTCAACCCGGCCGGGCCGGGTCCGGATTGAAATATCCGACCCGTTTGTAATCGGGTTCGGGTTGACCCGTTTAGATACGGGTTGGGTCGGGTTCGACCCGAACCCGGCGGGTTGACCCGAATTGACACCCCTATCTAGGGATATAAACAAGTAGAGTCAAGTTAGAGTTTGGGTCTGGTCTAATTTGAATTTATTTTGATTGATTAATCTTGATTTTGAGTTTGAACTTTGTTTTAGGAATTGATTTTTTATAATATAAAAAGAGTAAAAGAGAAATTAATTATGATTTATATAGTTTTTCTTTTGGACATTTAGGTCATTTAAGGCAAACTCATACACACAACGCATACACAAAGACTCAAACCAAAGATCTTTTAGTTGGAAGCATAAGCTCTCAAACAACAGGCCAAGCTGAGTTGTGTATGATTTATATAGTTACAATAATAAAATATTAAAAATAAAAATAAAAAAATTTATTTATCATCAGATATGGGCGTAGCGATTACCGTTATTTTATGTTTCCGTGGACAGAATTTTACTGCTTTGCTTCTAAGAGAGCGAATTTAATGCCGAGGGTGAATGAACCTTGCGAGCGAGAGGAAAGGTGAAGGAACAGTAGCGCGACGCATAGAAGGGCGGAGGATAGTTGGGGGAGATAACAGACGCAGTGAGGGTTTTTACGCTGGAGCGAGATTGGGGTTTTATCTCCGTGCAATTTGAGGGCTGGAAGGAGTGATTTCTTTTTGATCTAACTTCCCGCATCGATTCGTCTTTCTTGTTCGCCGGCTTCATAAATTGGTAGGCTGTAGGTGTTAGTGCTTGTCATTTGGATTATTTACGGTTTGCTTTTCCCCTTTATTTCTTCGTTCGTTTCTGTTCTTCTTCGGCTCCTTCGTCGCTGTTCGACTTCGCTCCTCGAAGACGTTCCCTTCCGGTTGGATCGGAAGTTACGACATTTTGAGGTAAAACCGCCGAATCAGAGGATTTAGGAAATCCGGGATTTACCACGAAAAGGGGTAATTTTCCGTCTACGGCTTCTTTCATTTAGCGTGAGATTTGGTTTTGCATTTTAGGCCGTTTGGATGGATTTCCCTCAAATCCGCCTCAAATCCGGCATAAATCCTGCTACCAAACAGCCCCGAAACGTATTTCAATCCATATTACTCTTCAATTTGTCAGTTATTACGGTATTTCAATCATTATAATGTAGCAAATTTAGGGGCTGTTTGGCTGCAACTAGGTTTTGAAGCAATAGGATTTAGCCAATATGATAAATCCAGATTTAATAAATCTTTAGAGGATTAAAAGCTGAATTGTTTGACTATTTTTCCACTTGTTAATATTTGTGAGAGGAGGAAATGATTTAATTATAAATCAGTAAATCCTATGAATGCTGAGATTTAGCAAATCTTGGACTTAAAGAATAACATGACTAAAACATATTCATCAAAAAATTTAAATTCAAAGCCTCCAAAATTTTTTTTTTTTCATAATTTAAGTTAATTATTGCTTAAATTGTGCCTAGATTCTACCTAAAATAGGATACCAAACAGCCGCTTAGTTTGAGTTTTAATCACTAGCTATTTAATATTTTTATACTTTAAGAATTCCACCTACTATTGATTCAAAAACCTGTTAAGAATGATGGAGGGTGATAAGTAAAAATTTAAGTGTTGATTCAATGAGCAAGGTTTTAACCTGGATTAATGAAAATGCTTGTTTGTTTTGGCTATGATAGAATGTTGGTTTCATAATTTTTTTAACAATAAAATTTTATGATCAGTTAATGAAAATGTTACATGAAATAGCAATTACAAAAGATTTCTATTATGAAAAGGAAAGCAAAGTACATTGGATCATGATAACATAAAGCCTAGCTAGTACCGCATGCCAGCCTTTAGACATTTGCTCAGTCTACAATGCTGCTAACTATCAATTTATCAGGGGAGTTATTACATCTAGCTTGAAATCTAATTAATCTGAGAAAATGGAGAAAGACTTTTTTTTTTCCTATTTAGTAGTGCCTTGATAACAAAATACCAGCTGAAACATTCTATCCACCCAACCATATAAACTTTTGATAGGATCTTGAGACAGGACCAAGCTTGAATCATCAATATCCTCCACTTTAGAACAATCAAATGTAGCATTGGTGATCACTGTTGTATTATCACAAGGAGAAGAGGTCGTATGAGTAGCTGTAGGACCCTTAATTTATTGACATATATTTAAGAGTAATTACATAGCAATTGAAGATTAGAAATGAATGTATGAACAAACTCCAAGCTTTGGTGGCCAAAGATAAATTTACCAACAAATAAGTATGAAAAATGTAGTTGCCAGATCAATAGTCCCGGTTTATGAAAAAATGATAATGAGTTGACCACGAAACCTATGGGAAGTTGTGGGAGCAGCTAAGCATGATTGAGCGTGGTGGGCAGGATGAGTGCCACACATAGTGGGTGTGTTGAAGGCATAATACAAAACTACTAAGGCTCCAAGCGCAGCCAATTGCAATGGGCGTGAAGGTTGAGCAAAGCAGAACAAAGGTGTGAATGTGAAGGTTGACATATCTAAGGTGACGTATGAATTTAATTTGGTTATGTAGGGAAGATATTTTTTAAAATGCATAATACTTTTCAGTTTAGAGGAGGTGGATCTTAAGAGGATGGTTTGAAGTTGAAATTGTGAAAATCTTTCTTGCACTAAAATGTAGATATATTTGCTATGTAATAGCATTAGTTAAGTTGATTTTGAAATAGCTAAGACTTTATACAATACCATTCTACTTGTAAATGACAACCATGATAGGGAATGTCTTAAATGAGAAGCTGAAAGGATAATGGTGAGTAGATTTTATGTTAAGGCAGAGCCACACTCAGTATCTTGTTCATGTGTTAGAATTAACTTGTATATAACGGCTGGAAAACTTATGTCGCCTTTCCTTTGGATATGCATTTAAATGGCGGTCGAGGGACATGTCATTGCTGTAACGATCATGTTGCCTTTTTGATATGCGCTTAACTGGCATCTATAAGATTTGAATTTCTTCTTATAATTTACCATTTGATAGCTCACTATTTAAGAAGCATGTTTTGTGTGTTAAATCATATTCCTAAAGTCAAACTTCTTGTTTACTTAACAAGTCCTAAGAACTTGCTCACGATATAATAAACTAAGAAAGCCCTATGATTAATGGTAACATTATCTTATTTGTTACCATGAATCAATAAATGATTAGCTGGTTCTCAGTTCTATTTGATTGTAGTTATGTCCAAGAAATAACTATCGAGTGAGAAAATTCCTGTGTAACGTACATACAACTTAAAAACATAGAATAATGAATTATTTTCAGATGTTTGCGGTAAATAAATCATGGATAGTTAGTACATATTATTTCTCTGATAATTTTATTCATTTATCTGTGAACAAATGTGAGAAAACCACATCGAGGCTAAAAAAAGTCAAAACCTATTAAATGTCATGATTAGGTTATATAATCTATGAATGCCAAAATTGGACTTAGATTACTTATGTATCACAATAGAATAAATAATTGCAAGAACACCTATTCTAACATTTCTATGATGTGTATCTTTAACATGCTTGATAGATAGAAATTTAAAGTTTTTCATTAAATTATCTGTTGTTATTTTTATTTCTCCAAAATCCATGTGACAAATCATAAATTGTAGACTTGATCAACTGTTTCTCATTTTACTAGAACTTGGTTAAGTTATAACATGTCACTATGAATGATATTCCTACCAATTATTGCCTACTTCTCACAAACATAATTTAATTTCCGACGTGCCATTTACATGTGGCATCTTATCATTAACCATAAATCATTGTGCTGTTTCTGCATAGGCTACTATATCATTATAGTTTGGTTATGTCATAGTGCGTCAATTTTTTGGTAATTCATTTTAGGGGTTTTGTTAAATGCTTTATGAGTGTTTGTGAACGTAACTCACTCGTTCTCATCTTAGCTGGGGATTTGCAATGACATTTTTGTGACATCTAAATTTCTCATAAAATTTTTTGACGTACTATTTTATGTGTCAAACATGGACCCTTGCAATTTTTAAGCCTTTATCACTGATACATCGCCATAATAACCCTTTTTTTATATCTCTATGAATGTGTTTATCATTAATTCATGAAATTATCATTTTTTGTCATTTACATAAATCATTTTGCTATATATGCTACTATGTCATAGTGGTAGTGGCACTGATGAGCATTGCTCTCTCATACTAATCATGTTTTCTGTTTCAATTTATTCTAAGATATTTAGGATAACATTTGTTATGGTGATCTTTTAGGTAGTGAACAGTGTCATTTAGGAAATAAAGTATGTTGACAATATCATATATTTTGACGCTAACTAAAGTAGAATAAATGATATTGTATATCTTTCAAAATTTATAATAGTTATTCTATTCCTTGACCATCTTTTTGATTAAGATTATTCCCGTTCATTTTATTCTATGACCCTTTAAAGACATTGCAAAGTTTTGATTTATGATCTAATATTGGAGCCCTCAATTTCTTGTTTTTTTAAAGAAAAATATAGTAATTAGATATATATATGAGTACAACAAGGACAATTATCACAAATTGCTAGAGAAAAGGAAAAAATACTATAGCACAAAAGGAGTTAACCGGTAGACAAATGATGAAGCATCTTATCAATTATGAAAATCACACAAATGTTCATTTTGATGATTTATCTTGAAACCTTGTGAATATCATTGATTGCCGGTTGATTTTTTTTTTAATTAAGCCTCTTCTTGAGTATAAAATATAAAATTTCTTATCCATCAGAGAATCAACATTCTTAATGCTCCAATATGAGTTATATAATTGTTGAGATATTTTGTTATAGTTTTGTTTAGAAGTTGGGTGGAGCTGAGGTGTTTCAGTAACATGTGATTGCTTCTAGTAGTAATATCGGCCTAGAAGGGTAGGAACATAAGCCACTAACTCTAGAGGGGAGGTTGAACTTGAATCCAAATTTTTTGAATGTATTTGAATTGATGGAGGAGAATTGTCTACTGATTAGGAAGAATGTTGAATTTGAGATAAAGGTGTTAGATCTTGTGCCTAATTTTAGAGTTCCTCAACTCCAGATGAGGCTTGAAAAAGTATGAGGGAGGTGCACTATGATGTGATGTTTTCAAATTCTACTGATGTAAGACAAACATGCGAAGAGTTGCTTTGGAATTGTAACAATAAAGATTGAATTTGCACATTGCTAATTAGTAACTCATGCTTCAATCAAGTAACTTCTTAGAACTTTTTGTTGGAAGATTAGATAATGGTAAGCCGTTACAAGAGGTTAGTGTTGGAGAATTTTTGTATCCTCAAACGGATTGCATATTTTACAATCAAGTACGACATAAGAACATGATATATTACCCCGAAGGGAAAAAAAAATACCATTTCCTTATGGACTCAATGGTAAAATTTACAATTTGAAACAGAGATTCTCCCATTCGATGTTTGGTCGAATGGGGTTGATTTTATTTCTGGGGTACAGACGTCCCATATGGTCAAGTCCCTATGGTTAATTACATTCCAAGTTTTGGCTTGGGAAAACATTTGATTAAACTAGTGGTTTTACTTTCTTTTTGAAGTCATTTAAACATCGGCTAAGATTTGATTTTTGAAATCCATGAAAGTCTTATTTAAAGGATTTGATCCTTTAGGAATTTCAAGGAGTTTATCAACTTAGAAATTAGATTTTGGAATGAAGGCCAAGGGAGGTGAAGTAGGAGCACTTGATTTTGAGAGAAACTCAGAGGTGCCCAAACTATCCTATGTTGGGCTTTACATTTTTGATGGGGACATCAGCAGCGATTTCGACACATGTACCTTCAGGAGATGCCGGAGATCGACGGCCATGATCATGATATGCATTTTCATCATTTTATGTAGTAGTTTATTTTTATTTTATGTTTTTCCGTTTTTGCCCTTATGGGTATTTGGTAGCTATTGTAGCCCAAGGGGCATTTGAGTCTTTTGCTTTCTTTGTCATTTTGAGGCCTATTTATATGGTCATTTTCTTATGTAATAGTAGTTTTGATGAAATGAAATTTGCTTTTGTTCTCTTTGTGAGTTCATTCCCCCCACGATCTCTTAGTGAGTTCGCCGGAGAGAACTTGATCTCTTAGTGAGTTCTTGTTTTCGAATTATCTAATTTTGTGGAAGTTCAAAGTGGAAACAAGCAAGGTGAGTAAATCCGTAGTCGTCGAAGCCTTGAAAATTCCCTCTCTTCTTTTCCCCTTGCTCTTGCTGCCGCCCACTCTAAGTCGCCCCAAACCGCCAGTCCTCTGCCTCCATTTTCCGCCGGCCAGATCCGCTGCCGCTGGCCAGCCGCCGGCTACTCCTTGCCGGCCAGCCCCGTAAAGCCATCCCGCCGGCCACAGCTCCATCCCGCCCCTCTCTGGAAAAATTATTTTGAATTTCAATTGTTATTATGAGCTCTAATTGCCTTCCTTAAATGACTCCAGAATTTAAGCAATTGTTATTTAATTGATTTCAAAGCAAGTTTGAAATTTAAACAATTGCCTGTTTTCTCCTATCCGTTAAAGGGAGGTTTCCTTCCTAGGCCTTTAATCTGTTTTAATACAGATTTTACTCAAATCAGCCATTCAATTACATTGGCCCCACTTTACTTAATTCCCTCAAATTAATTCCCTCCCACCTTTACTAAAACTGAAATTACTGCAGAAATTTTCAGTTTTTGTCTTTAGAGTCTCTCTCTATCTGCTATCACAAGCACTCAAGGCGAATTCACTTCCCCCTACACCCGCCGCCCCTTCCCTTTCCCTTCACAACTCCTTTGCATTCATCTTCCCGGGCAAGATGCATGGCGGATCCTGAAGTGGATAGTGGTTTGTTACTCGACGTTTACGGAAGTATTCATATAACACGCTCGCCATTATTCGACGTTGGGTTTGGACCCGACGACACCGTCGACGACTATTTGAATCGCATCCTCCCTACACTCGTGGGTGTCGTAGACGAGCAATTTGAAGACTACGATTGGACCATCTGCGGACGCCCACCGACCTCTCCAATTCCAGCTTCCTTCCCGGCGACGAGTCTTCTCAAGATCACTTGTCTATTAGTGGCATCGCTAAGCCTACCTATAATTTTCCTCTGCTAGCCACCACTTTCAAAATGAGCGAAGGACTTCAAGGTGAATGATCTAGATATTAAATTTGGGGCTTCTGATTATTTCTAGCTATTTGCATTATTTAAATTTTGGTGTTATTTTGTGAGGCTCCTCAACTCTTTACATGTAATTTGTTGCCTATTGCTTAATCTATCACTAATTTTCTTGAATCCTACCTGAGTAAGCTAGATTTTATTGTTAATGTTGCAAAGTTAAAGCTTTCACTAATCTCTAAAGTGCAATTCATGTTTCCCCATGATTGTATCACATCAATTTTTGAATCTAATTTTGGTTTAAGTTGATATTTTTATTAGAAGATTGGGGCTTACATCCCAACAACACTTGTTGGAGGAATTGCCCGAAAGATGAGGGCTTATAGGATGATTTTGAATCAAACCATGCCTCGGACCCTAAGACTAAGGTGAGGACTACCGATAGGTAGTGCCTCGAACCGAAATCTAATGAGTGCAAAGGGGCTTACAAACTACACCTCACAAGAGGCATAGCCTGCCCAACCTTTGGATTTACTATCCTGCCTGGAAGGGACTACCAGTGAAACCCTCCTAATCGCTTTTAAAATCATGTGTCTTGGTCTCAATGCAAATGTAGAGTGGATGGTTGTTTTTATTTAGAAGGTGAGGCTTATAGCTTGGCTTTGAGGCTAATATGCCTAATTATGTGGGTATGCATATGCTGACTCACAAAAAGAGAGATTTTTATTATCTAGTTTTTAAGTGGAGTCATTCTATATGTGACACACTTTGGCTATGCATGATTATTTTAAGTTTTTGGAAAACTTGGCTCTTTGAAAGAGAGCCATGCCAATTTTCTTTTATTAGAAAACTATGGAGCCTAATTTCATTTTTTAGGTTACTTACATTTTAAGAGGGTAGAAAATTTATTTTTATCCTAAGAGCCTGACGGAACAGAGTCCAGGCCACACCCAAACAAAGCAAAGAAAGAAACCTAGGAAAAAGATGTATTTCTATTGCACACCCAGTAAACAAACAACGCATGCTTTTGTATATAAATAAAATGCAATAAATGTAGATAGAGTCCAAGTTATTACAGACATGTTTGGCAGCTGAGTTGCCTGTCATTATACAACCCAGTTAAATTTATTACACACTCTATTTGTGGAGTCTTCAAGCTTCAACCTTCAGAGGGGTCTTTAAGCTTCATCTCCAAAAAGGTACATTCTCCCTCAATCCTTTTTTCTAATCCAAGCCCCACAAGTTTTATATTCTACTTCTAATCAAATACATGATATAAAATAAAAAAAGATTCAAACCTACAAAATAGAGTTAGGAGACAGTTTATATAATAAGCATATAATCATCCCAAAATTGGCCTAGCACTTAAGAGTGCTAAGTGCTAGGCACCTGCTTCTACCCTATTGGCCATGCCTCTTGGGGGTTTTAAACAGCGCCTGCAAGCAAACAACATTAGCATAATCATGACATTTTCCCCCTTCTTGGACATGGCCACTTGCACAGAAAAGCATTTATATCTTTCTATGCTAACCACTTAAGGGCAAGTGCCCACAACGCAGACAATCCAAAAGGCAATCACTCCACAACATCAATCACATGCGCACACAAAGAAAAATCCTAATCTTAGTATGCCTAAGGGGTTGTGCACCTAAGTGTGTGAGGCTCGTGTGGTATGTCATACTAAGGGTCCTAGAGTTAGGTCTAAGGAAGATAGGTCCAATATGTAGCTTTTGGGCCACATATTGAGGGATTCTATTTAGCTTTTGGAGCTAACAAGAGAAGGTAGGAATCTAACATTTAGCTTTTGAGCTAAATGTTGGAAAATTCTCTCTGACTTTTGGAGCTAAGAGAGGAGAAGCCTCCTACAACTTTGGAGTTGGAGGAGGATTGAGAGAATATGCAACTTATGGATTGCAAATTCATGAAGATCTTTGGACACTTTGATGTCCAATAAGAGAGTTGCACCCTTCCAACTTGAGTTGGAAGGATGAAGGGATGAGATTACTTGTTTCTTTTGGTTCAGCAAGTAAGATAATTTGGAATAAAATTGGATCACTCAATATAGGTTGAGTACAAGAGAGTTTCACACAACTTTTGAGTTGTAGGAAGAGTGAATTTCTCTATAATTTTGGGTTTGTAGAGAAGAGAGTAAGGTGGAACTTACGGGTTGCAACCTTCCAAACGTCCCTTTGAACATTTGGTGTTCAAAGAGAGGGGTATACTCTCCTAACTTGGGTTTAGGAGAGTAGAAGGGAAGAGAATATAAAGGAACCTATGGCTTCAAGCAAAGGTAAGGAATTCCTTAAGACTTTTGGAGCCTATAGAAATGAAAGAGGATTTGTAATTTTAATGTTACAAATCAAGAAGGTGCCTCCTTGAATCTTTGTATTCAAGGAGGTGGAGTTTCATTTTCTTAATTCGGGTTAAGATAAATGAAGAGGATCTTGGTGGTTGCCTACAATTTAGATTTGTAGGAAAGGAAGTAGTACAAAGTGCAACCTAGGGATTGCAAATTGGAGGAATTCCTTTGGACATGTGGTATTCAAAGAAAAAAGTTTCATTCCTCCAATTTTGGGTTGGAGGAGAAAAGGAGAGGGGTTGTAACTTGGAAGTTATAACCCCAAGAGGATTCTTTGAACATTTGGTGTTCAAAGGAAATGTACATTCTCAAACTTTGGATTTAAGAGAATGAAAACATCTTTCTACATCTTTTGAATGGTGGAAAGATGTGAAGGAAAATACAACCTATAGGTTGTACATGAAAAGGTAAATCATTGAACTATGTGTTCAATGATGTACCATCATCTACCAAATGTGTGTAGGGCAAATGAAAGAAGAGGTGTGCAACTTGAGGGTTACAAGCTCATGATCATTCCTTGAACATTTAGTATTCAAAAACAAGTGTATACTCTCTTAATTTGGGACCTTAAGAGAGATTTGGGACCTTAAGAGAATGGGATAGTTTTCTACAATTTTCAGATTGTAGGAAAGGGATGATGAAATGATTTCTTACGACTTTAGAGTTGTAGGAAAGGAGGAGTGAAGTGCAACTTATAGGTTGCAAGTTAGAGGAATCCCTTTGAATATTTGGTGTTCAAAAGAGAATGACATACATTCACTCGATTTATGCTAAGTGAATGGAGAGATTTTCTACACTTAGTTTTGTAGAAAGAGGAGGGAAAGTGAACCTTAGGGGTTACACATACATGAATGTCCTTAAACATTTGGTGTTCAAAGGAAAATGATAATTCTCTTAAATTTGGGCTTAGGAGAGAATGAGAAGACTTTCTACAACTCTTAAGTTGTAGAAGAGAGAAGCAACAAGTAAACTTTGGATTGCATGTTGAAAAGGGATTCCTTGGACATTGGGTGTCCAAGGAAGAGCATTCATTTGGCTAAATAGTGGCTAAGCAAATGAGAAGGGAGAACTTGATATTTTAATCTCAAGTTCAAGAATTTACAACCCTATGCGTGGGCAGATTGGAGGTAGCTCCCAAGGCAAGTTAAAAAGTCATGTGATGATATATTTGGAACCTTGAGGAGATTCCAATCAATACACATGAGAGGGATGATAATTGCTTGTTGACTTTGCTACAACAAACGAAGGATTGGTGACTTAGAGTTTATTTCTAAGGCTTAGGACCATGTAATGATGTTGGCTGGAGTTTTGGAGGTTCCAAATTATCATACATGAAAGGATTTTGTGTTGGCTTCTTGTGCCAACAAACAAAATGGGAGAACTTGGAAGTTGGTTCTAAGTTGGAAAGAATTTACGCAATGACATGTCCGAAGCTTGGGGGTGCTCCAAATATCATTGCATAAAAGATGTAATTTGTAGTTTTGGAACTACAAATTGAGGAAGTCATCTACCTATATAGGTTAGGCAAATGAAATAGTCTAGGTTTAAAATCCTAAGCCTAAAGAGGAAATTCTTTCATTGATTTTTGTGTCTCAAATGAAAGAAAGAGGTAACTTAGATTTTTTTTTGGCTCTAAGTTACAAGACTTTCATATAATGATAGGTTGGAATTTTAGAGAATTCCAAATCATCATATATGAAGGGAGAAAAGTTCATTTGCTAACTTTGTGTTGTTAGCAAAAGGAAAGGGGACTTAGGATTTGTTTCCTACAATCTTTATGGTTCATGTAAGGGAGCATTTGGAGCTTAGGAAGACTCCAAAATGTCACACATGGAAGTAATGTTTGTGGGTTAGAAGCTCCAACAAACAAAATAAGAGAACTTGAGAGTTTGGTCTCAAGCCCAAGCAATCCACATGATGGACATTCGGAGCTTATAGAGGCTCCAAAATATCACATATGGAAGTGCATCTATTTGTTGATTTTTGTCTCAACAAAAGGGAGGTGATTTAGGATTTGATCCTAAAGTCTTGATTCATGTACTATAATAATTGGGATCTAGAGGACACCCCAACTACTAAGCATAAGGGACATGTACATAAGGAAGAGAACCCCCCTACTCTCTTACAAATGTTTTTTGGATTTTGCTTGAAAGAGGGAAGGTTAACTTCCAAATGCGTTGGAGGGTTTTCCCAAATCAAATTTGATATGATTTTGGGGATTTGAAAATTTCTAGGAGAAACCTAAAGATCCATTTTGGCAAGATCTAAGAGAAACCTAAGAGTAGACATGTGAGGGTTCGTAGCTCCTAGGGTAGAGCTAGGATTCACATAATCTAATCTTTTGGAGCCTTGAGGGAGCATCCAAAAGTCATGCAATTGTATGTATTTAGAACCTTGAGAAGGTTCCAATCACCATGCATAAGAGAGAAGGATGAATGCTTATAAATTTTGTATCTACAAGCATGGAGATTTGAACCTAGGAGTCTTTTGGAATCCTAAGTTAAGATCGTTCATGCAATGGAAACATGAAGCTTTGAGATGCTCCAAATTGCCAAACACGAGGAAGGGAAGACTTGATTGGATAATTCCCGATTCATGAAACGATCTCTAAACCAATTTTAGCATGATTTGAGAAGTTGGATAGGGTGGACTTGCTCCTATGACTCTTCTTGGAAAAATAACATATGGTGTCATCTAAGCAAACTAAGGATATAGTAAAGAATATCATTGGAATCCCTATGGATAGGCTCTAAGAATTAGTTTTCTAGAGTCTAAGGGAAGCCTAGGGGTGAAGGCTTTCGATTGTCTTTTCGAAAGCTTCATCAAATGCCTAAGTTATGTGTTAACACCCATCAACTTACAAACTACACTAAACATGTCCAACAAACTTCCAATATATGATGGGGTGCAATCTATAAGCTCCTTGAAGCCATAGACCACTCCATCTCTGCTTTGCAAGCATCCATAAGTTTGATTAGCACATTCATGGTTTTGCAAATTGTAGGTACAAGGACTATAGCCATTGACATAGAGCGAACATTCAAAAGGCAATAACTCACATAAGCTCAATTTAGCATTTAGGAAATAAAAGCGCATAAAAAAAAAGAAATTTCGCTTCTTCTCCCTAAATTTAGAGAAGTTCAAGAATATCTTCCAATCAACCTCTTAGTTGTAGGATTTGTAACATGAGTCAAAAATGCTCATGGACAATCCCACAACTTTATAAAAAAAAGAATGATTGAAATACATGCTTGAACATCTAGTAAATCTAGAGGGAAGATGTGTATGTCATGGCGGTGCAACCCTATCACATGTATATGCTAGTTTTGTCATGACATGCAAGTTTTAGGGGTATGTTAACGTATGCCACACTTAGATAAGAGACTACACGCTCCTACGCTTCATTGAAGATTGAATGAGCCATCAAAACCTAGGATTTGGTCGTAGGTAAGAGCACTAAATATGACATGAATGATATGACATGCAAAAATGGGGGCATTGAACACCAATTCGATGCCCCATCGCCACGCCGCCATCTTTTAGCTCTCACATGAGAGAAAATCATGGAAAATCACTTGATTTTCATGATTTGAACGAATGGACAGCAAAAATAGGATTTCGAGAGACCAAAAATTAAGGTTTCTAAGGACCTAAAGCTTTGGATCGTCAACCACATGCCATTGGCTAGGGAGCCTTAAGATTTCGCCTAAGTTTCAAAGGTATACCTCTCCTGGTTTGTCCTAGTGCTCCTATCCAAGCTCCAAGCACGCTATCCAAGCTCCAAGCACGCTATCCAAGCTCCAAAGTCTCTGTCCTAGGTGTTCCGATCGTCGCCGCTGCTGTCTAAGGGAAGAAGGTCGCTCTCCAAGCCGCTCCGGACGTCACCACCGCTGTCCAAGGTGATTTGAAGGCTCCAAACTGCTGTTTGGAGAGTTTTGAGGCCCTCTTTTGCTGTTTGGAAGTCTCCAACAGCTTCCAACTTGTTACGAACTCGCCGGAATTGAGAGGGGAAGAGGTAGAAGCCTTCTTCTGCAAGAAACGCCGCACCAGCCCAAATCTAGGCGAAATCGAAGGCTTTGGAGCGAACCCGGAGGCTGGCGGCTCCAAAAGGAGCGGTAGATGGGAGATCCGCACGCGAGAAGAGGATTTCCACCTCTATCTTTCGCTCCCTGTCGCTCTTTCTCTCGCTCGCTCTCTTTGGGTTGCGGGACGGGTGAACAAAAAACAAAAGGGAGGCTGAATGACTCCCCATGTCCGTCTCCCGCTCTCTGTATGGGATGCTCGAAACCAGGCGCCGCTCGAGCCATCCCATCCCACTGCCTCGTTATGTGAAACGAGGGAAAATCTACTCAAGTAGATTTTTCTGCCCAATTGAAGTGAAATTGAGTGGGATTTGAGAAGAGATCTCAACCCTAGATCTCAATTTTTTTTGATTTGAAAATCAAATTCAGCCCAAATTAACAAATTAGGGCTGAAATTGAGTTCGAATCGAACTCGACTTGGATTGATTTGGGTCGATTTGGGTCTGATCGAGTCAATTTTATGAAATTGAACTCGAATTGGCGCCGAATTGTGTCGAATTGCGTCGAATTGGGCTCGACGACGTTCGACGGGGTTCAATTTAATTTGATTTGAATTTAATCGAATTAAATTTGATTTAATTTGACTAAAACAAATTTAATTTAATCAAATTGGGGTCTAATTTGAGTCGATTTTGCCTCGACGACGATCATTTGGGTCGATTAAGCACGATCAAGCCTAGTCGGGCTCGATCGGGGTCAGGTCGACACTAAAATAAGCGTCAACAGTTAGCAAGACAATTGCAATAACAACAAAAATTAAATATTAGTACTAATAGCAAGTAATCAAGAATCCATATCGTAACATCAAGACATGGTCACTTAGAGTTCCTACTCACTCAATCACTCTTAGGCTTTAGCGATTGAAGACGAAGCATACGATGAGAGAAACGGACACTTGGAAGATGGTACTGAAGGTCTTTGTTGATGGAGAGGTAGCCATGGACGGAGAAGGGGTAGATCTCCCAACGAGAAGCCAAGGCGTCTCAGGCTTTTGGAGATCGATCGTCTCTGCTAAGCAATAGAGGATGCGCTTGACATATCTTTCCACCGTTTCATCGTATTCCCAGTCAGTCTCGTAGAAGGGGGAGAGGAGGATGTCGATTTCCCCTCAGTCGTTGTAAGCGAAGCCGTGATCGACCTCAGGATCGGCCATGCACCATCAGCATGCGGAGGAGAGAACACAAGGAGGAAGACAAAGAGAGAGAAGGGTGGTGGAGAGGGAGGCCGGCGGCTTGAATAGGAGGGAGAGGGGTGGGGACGGCTTGGAGAGGTGGGGAGGAGGCTAGGTTTTGAAAGAACTTAGGTTAGGTTAGGGTGGAAGTGTGGTTTAATCTAAATCTGAAATTAATCTCAGATTTTGATTAAATTTGGAGGGAAATAATTTGAAATTTGATTCCAAATTAATTGTAATTAAGGCATTGATTGAGGATTATTGGGGGGAAGCCATAGATGGGGCCGGCGGTATGGAGAGAGAGGCAGGAGGGGATTATGGGGAATTAAGTGCTTTCCAAACGAGCTTGGACAATTAGGAGGGAAAATAATGAGTCCTCAGATTAAATTTTGTTTGGATTTCGAATTTGAAAATTTTCCTTATTTAGATTTTACAAATAAGGAAAATTTTTGAATTTCAAAATTCACCAATTCCTTCCTTTAATGCTAGATCTAAATTAAGGACTCATTATGATGATTGAAATCATCATAATGGTTTGGCTAATGAGGATGGGGCCGGCGGTCCAAGGGTGGAGGGGAATTTGCCGTCAGGTTGGGGTGGGCTTTGATGGTGGTTGGACTTGAGGTGGGGAGCTAGAGGATGAAATGGGTGGGAGTAGTTAAGTAACCGGTGGAGGTGGGATTGGGGAGTGGCCGGCAGGTGGGGAGGGGAAGGAGGATGAGAGAAACACAAAGAAGATAGAAAAGAAGAAATTACCACGAGCTGTGGACTCTTCCAACGACTGGGGGGCCTTACACTTGCTCACCTCGAGCTCTCTCCCTTCTCTCTAGTGATCACACAAGAAGAAGAAAAAACACAAGAAATTTCATTAAACATTCATCATCCCATTACAACACATAGGGCCACTATATATAGGCCTCTAACATGAAAAGAAAAAGTACAAACTTGCCCTCCGAGCTTCAATGACAAGACACTCCCCATAAGGGTAAAATCGGAAAACAAAAAAACTAAATAAAACATCATGCATACGACAAGACTAGATAAAACTTAAAGCGTCAAAAGTAAAGACGCTGAATCGTAGACGTCGCCGGTACACGTGTCTGAATCTCTGAGCGATGTCCTCATAATCTACCTTCTATCAATACTTTGATGACAATGAACCAGTCCATACCTTTTTATCAAAATATTATGAAATGTAAAATTCCACAAAAACTCTAGCCATAAAAGGCATTGAAAGATGAGTTGTTGCAACATTCGTCTGTAATGGTTTCCCAAGATAGAAACCCAGGACAATAATATGAACTGGTTAAAATAATGCTGATGTAGTCGTGGAAATGAAATTCAAATTGGTATGAAAAGGGGGTTCCACAGAGCAATCAAAACGAGGGAACCATCTTAGTATGTGCATTGGGAAGCCACTTATATAGTAAGAGCATTTTGAGAAAAGTCAAATGAAGTCTACTCACAAAGAACGTCTTATAATATATGCTGATAATCACCAATTAGATGAATATCATAATTTGCGACTTATTTGCAAATTCGGATGATCTATAAAAAAAAATGTTAATAATTGAGTGGTCGAGTGGTCTAGCAAGCATAGAGACTTATTTGCAAATCCTATTTCAGTTGGATTACATTCAGGATCAGCCTTAAGCCCATATCTTTTTGCTTTAGTCATGGATATTCTCACTAGACATTTGCAAGAGGATGTACCTTGGTGTATGCTTTTTGCAGATGATATTCTTTTTGTTGATAAGACTAGAGAGGGAGTTGAAGTTATACTTGAATTATGGAGGTCAACCTTAGAGTATAGAGGTTTCCGCTTGAGTTGATCTAAAATTGAATATATGGAGTGTAATTTTAGTAGTAATAAACCTAGTGAGGAGATTGTGACTTTGGGTGATCAAGTCATTAATAAGAGTATACGTTTTAGATATCTTGGATCTATTGCTCAGAGTGATGGTGAAATAGATGGGGATATTAATAACAGAATTCAAGTTGGATGGTTGAAATGGAGGAATGCATCAGGCTTGTTGTGTGATAGAAAAGTCCCCCTCAAACTTAGGGAAAAATTCTATAAGATGGTGGTGAGACCTGCAATGCTTTATGGTGACGAATGTTGGCCATTAAAAAAGAAGCATAATATTAGTTAAGTGTTGCAGAGATGAGGATGCTCAGGTGCATGAGTGGCTTTACCCTTAGAGATAGGATACGAAATGAGCATATATGTAAAAAGGTGAGAGTAGCTCCAGTGGAAGGGAAGCTTAGAGAGAGTCGCCTTAGATGGTTTGGTCACATAAAACGATGGCCTTCCGATGACCCGGTTAGGAAATTAGAGGTATTAGATTTGACTTATGTTAAGAAAGGTAGAGGTAGACCTAAAAATATTAGATTTTAACGAGAATTTGACTTTTAACATGACACTATGGAGAAAAATGATTCATGTAGCCGACCCCACGTAGTGTGCAAAGGCTTGATGTTGTTGTTGGTGAAGAAGAGAGTATGCTTGCTTTGATAAGATGAGGGCTGTTTTTGTTGCAGAATTACTGATTCTTGTTTAAAAAAATAGTGCAAAATTGCTGGATGGTGAGGGTGTGAGTGAGCAATATTGGTATCATGAACAACAATGGCAAATGAGTGCAGAGGTTGTGTAGTTGGTGGTGCAGAAACCACTGAAGATTTAAGAGGACGAGCCTCTAGAATGTCATGGCCTCTGGGTAAGGAATTGGAGACCTCATCAATGACCCTGAGGGAAATTAATGTGTGAGGAGGAGGTGAGCTCCGATGAAACGCCTGTGTATGAGAAGGCACTAAATGATATGGGCTAACAGAAGATCCTCCATCTAGGATCAATCATAGGGATCAAGTATGTTGATAAGCTCGAGAGGAGAAAAAATCTATGGCCAACAAGAAATCATAGAATGATGTTACAATATTAGGTGTCCTAGGAATTAGAGGAATTGAGAGTGAATGAGATGCTTATAATTTGATGCATCTACATCAAAGAGGACCTGCAATGTACAAATCGATATCCAAGAATGACCAATGAGGAGGGGAAGTGGGCTTGTTTGCAATGATAGCAGTAAACACCATAGCTATGAGTGCACGCAAAACACATGCACAACGAGGGCATTATGCGAAGAAAAATTACTCTTGCAGTTAGAGCATTGTGCATGTAGATGAAGGCGATGAGACAGATGATGAAGGCGATGAGACAAACACCATAGTAGATGAGGCGATGAGACAAATGATGACAAGGTGATATGCAAAGAATCGCGCACACATGAGATGACGGCTAGGGCATGTCGTGTGTTCCATGTGAGCTTATAGAGCACCACATGTGCGAGAATTATGAAATACACTTTATCCATAATTTTATTGAATATTTAATTCAATTAGTTATTATATTGAATAATGAATTTGTTCCTTATAATTTTATTTTACGTAAGGCTTTAATAAAGAAGGGGTTTATCAATTACAATATGATCATGACCTTATCACTAATTTTCTTTTTCTGTTCTAAATGATTGGCAACATGGATCAAGATTATAATTTAAATTACCTCTACTAAATGATGTGCACCCTCAATTTTGTGATGAATGATAAGATTCATGTGACATGATTAATTCATAATTAGGGTTGACATGTGCAAGCAATGGCTTTTTTGACATGTGCAAGCAATGAGTTTTTCAAGTCAAAGATTGTTGCTAGGCTTTTCGTTTGGTCAATAATGGAACTTTAAACCGTTCATGATTGGGGTAGGTGCAAAAGAATATAACTTCTATTAATAGATTTAAGGGCTGTTTTGTCGGCCTAAAAAGAATGCAGTGTAAAATGAATATTTTGGAGTTGTTTGAATGAGTGTAAAATAAATGCAGGTAAATATTTTTCTTGTTTGGTTTGAAGTAAAATGAAAGTAGCTTAAAATCTAAAGATGGAAGCGGCGTTGGGTGATAGTGGCAGTGGCAAGTGGTGGCTATAGTTGGTTGTGGGTGACAGCAGTGTGGTTGGCGCTCAACTACGGCGGAGGTGGTGGCTGGTGGTGGGTGGTGGCGGGGCGGTGTTAACAAATGTGGCCAGTGGTGGTAGTGATGGTCGGCAGCAGGTGGTAGTGATGGCGACTATCGATAGGTGGTGGCGGTGGTCGGGGGTTGGGCGGCGGTGGCCGGTGACCGATAGTGATGGGGGTGACTGGCGGTGATCGATGGTGGCGACGGGCGGTGGTGCGGGCTGGTGGCGGGTAACGACAATGATGATGAATTTATGGTGTATTTTGAAATTGCCTCAAATATGAGGAATTCTAAATACACCAAAATTTTACATTTCATTTGTTTTACCTCTAGTCAAACACGAATATTCTTAGAACCTCTGCATTTGGAAAACTTTATATCTCTTTTATTTCAAATCAAACAGCCCATTGGAAAGGAATGTGGCTCTGTGTTCTGCTTGACTTTAGATAAGGTTTTTGTAGCAAAAGCAAGGATTGTGCATTTGATTGTGTGCATCATTCTTGTGTCTCGGATGAGAGACAATTTAGGCTGTTAAAGCTAATCACAACCTATGATTGGTTACCAAGTGACGCAGGAGGAAACTGGGGCTTTAGGATGGCATTGAATAGAAGCGTAAAGATGTTCTAATATGCCATTTATCATGATGAACAACAAATTGAGATTAAGATTCAAAAAAAATATACGAAATAATATCACTCTAGATGATATGCTGGTGTGCATATTTGAGGAAGCCCAAATTGAGAAATTAATGGCGTGCAAATCAAACCACAGTATAGGATCAAGATGACATTAAGGTGAAGTATTGCAAGCAGTTAGATTATGTCTATTTGTGCATTTAGGGTGATTTGATTTGCACATTTGTGCATGAGATGAAGATCGAGGATGTGATGGATTTGAAATTTTGCATTAAGCCGTAGGGCAGCTGGAATCAAATTTGTTAGCTAGAATTAAAAGATTAAGGGATTATTGAAATTGAAACTGTTAACAAAATTAACGTCATGCGATTCTCATTCTAGAGCACACCCAAAAGAGAACTTCACACATCCATGAAGGGCAATAAATGTTCCTTTGGTCATTTAAAAAACTTACCATGGATTAGAAAAACATGGCCTTAGTAGACCTACATCAACCCAGAGAACTAGGAAACAAAATGATTGAAACCGCACTAAATAAATGACAATTGAATAATGAGATCAAAACGGGACCTTGGCTTGACATGGCATGACATCATAACTTGATCAGTTTTATGGTTCGCTTAATTTTGTAGACTTTGACTAATTACCTGATAGAAATTTGTGCCACTATAATTTTTACCTTACTTGTTTAACTCTGCATAATGGCTCCTTATCTGTTACATCGAGGCCTTGCTACAAAATCAACTGAAGGCTTGATTCTATAATAATAAAAAAATGAAGTTGCATTGTATTTTTACTTCAGTTGTTTCACAGATTGATTTGCAAGCATCTATCACCAGCATATCTCAATCTGTGATTCTGTACAAAGAATAAATTCCAGAAGATGTATCCTGGGTTCAACTATAGAGGCATTCGGAGTGGATTTATTATTGAAATCTCAGATAATATGAAAGAAAAGGCTCTGAGACATGCCTCATTATTATCCATAGTGGAATGGGCCATGATTTACACCCTGTAAAGTTTATGGGACACGTCCCAACGTTAGACAAGTGAAGGCATGTCACAACTTATGTATTGAAAAATGCTGCAAAACTTACCTTCACATCAAACATGGTGGGAAAAGCCAGAAGCCTTTGCATTGAAAAGGATGCAGTCAGGATAAATATTATTGCAACGGTTTAGGCATACAATCCTGGATAACTGCTCTCTTAATTCGTGTAAAAGTTTATTTGTTGTCATGATCCGTGTCTAGCTTTATCCCTTAGCATTTTTTTTTCTTTTCCTTGCAGAAATTATCATCTTTACCTCTCTCTTTTTCACCATGTAAGCCGGTCTCTCAAAATCCCCCTTGTAGTAACCTGTTCACACCCTTCTACAGCCAATATTTTGTTCATATTATCAAACTTTATTTGAATCATTTGATGGGAAGTTTTTTTTCTCTCTTCTGCTTGAGTGAATCATCGGAAAACAAATGTGACGGTCTTTTTTTGTCTGGTCCATATCTTTTATACAATCTGTGTCAAACGAAGTGTTTTGGGTTTACTAGAAGTTTAAACACCATATTGCCAACTTAAGGTAACAAGCCTGACCAGCATCTTAATTAATTACTTTATCGTTGAGTCTAATATTTGACAATTAAGTTGGTTTTCATAGCTTCTAGAATTTCAGTAGGACCTCATCCATGCTTCGTAGTATGCGCTGGGCTATGCTAGTTTAAATAAAGTAGGGGCATCAGGGACTGTTTAGGGCAAGATTTGGTCTTATTCCTTGCTCCAAGAAGTTCAAATTAATTTTCTGACTCATGTTCAAATTGCTTAACATTACTGGTAAATAAAACTTTAATTTGGAACAGCGCCTTCTAATTTCTCCTTTCATTTGTTATAATTTAACATGACCACTAACATTTCTCGTTGTCTCTTAACAGGGAAACAGAATCATGACCCGAGTGTGGGCTGTTGGCTTAGTAACTCTTTCTATGCTCACAGAATATATGCTTTAATTCAGACTTTCAACCATATGCCTCTTTATTTGTATGATCAGAAAACAGTGGATAGACTGTCATGTTCTTTGGCTGCATGAATTTCCATGCATCCTGTTCTCAAAATTGGAAGCATAATCTGGCATCCTATTTAGGTTTTTTCTTAATCACAATTTTCTTTTCAAGTCTTGAAGATTGTGTGGTTAAAGGCTTAGATTTTGAAAGGTTGACTCAAGAGACTTTTGGATCAGTTTCGCTTGATTCTTACTATAGGAGCCAGTATCACCAGTCTGAAGAGGGTTCCTGTTTATCTTCTTTGAATTCCGTTTCTTGTCAGGACCTTAAAGGTATTGGTTCATTGAATGAAACATGCATCATAAGTTCAAATCTATCTTACACAGATGACCTGTGTATATTTGGGACCGGGAACCTAGAGATATCTCCAGGTGTTTCTATAATATGTGCTGCAAAAGGATGTTACGTGACTGTCAATATCTCAGGCATAGTTAGAGTTGGTTCATATGCTGAAATTATTGCAGGATCAATCATTTTTGTTTCAACCAATCTTAGCCTCGACCCCCATTCAACCATTAATACGAGAGCATCAGGTGGGCCACCACCTGAGCAAACAAGTGGTACACCGATTGGCTATGATGGAGCTGGTGGAGGGCATGGCGGGCGTGGTGCTTCTTGTTTGAAAAGTAACAAAACAAATTGGGGTGGAGATGTTTATGCTTGGTCAACATTATCTGAGCCATGGAGTTATGGGAGCAAGGGAGGGAGCGCCTCTGCTGACAAGCTCTATGGAGGTGATGGTGGTGGCAGGATCAAGTTTGACGTTAGGGATTTACTGAATGTGGATGGATTAGTAACTGCTGATGGAGGCGCAGGAGGTCTCAAAGGTGGTGGTGGTTCTGGTGGAAGTATCTTGATTTATGCTTTAAAGTTGTAAGTTTTAATTTTAGCTGCTTTACTATATTATCTGTTGTGTGATCTTTTTGCTGAATTTTACAGTGTTGAAGGTTCACAAACTCGTAATCATGATAAAATTCCATCCTTTAATTAGGGTTTGTTCTTGCAGTTGTGCCGTGCTTTTTTTTTTTTCTTTTGCAAGTTTTAAAAGCTATGTTTACACTTAACAAATCTTTTCTTCTTCCGCTCATCCGAGGTTTATTAAAGGATGCTTATCTTCTTGTTAGTATAAATTGGCTAAATGATGAATATATATGCAAGGTTATTGTTAATAGATTGGCATCTTGGTTAAATAATAGGTAAAAATTAAGTAGGGGGTGAAACTTAGGTGGTGCGGGGACCTTCTTTGCAAGTAGAGGTAGGGGGGAGCTCCTGTGAAGCCTAAAGAACCCGGTTTTTCCTGACTCGCTTTGGTAAATCCTCGACCTCCTGTTGCTGAACAATATAGAGAACCTGAGATTCAACCAGTCGAATGAGCGGAGCACTTGGCACTAAATCTAACTTGTCTTTTGTACCTTAAAATATGGAATAGGCACTTGTAAATTCTCATTTTGTACATTGGCACACTTCTACCTACGCTCTTCTTCACTCCTTAAAAAGCAAGCGTCACTTAGGTTGAATCAGCAGCAAAGATAATCAGTTGGATGAAGAAAACTTAAACATTGTTAACTTTTTTATGCATTTTCCTTTTATTCTTTCAGAAATATTCTATGCCAGAACTTTGATTTGATCAATAAATGCACAATGGAAATGCCTAATCTGTGCGTGCACCCACTACATGGCTTCATAACACTGAGTAGACATGGCAGTGCAACTTTTATATGTTTATCAAACTAGCAATGACTTTATTTAATACAACAGAATACAATACTACCTAAGATAGCCCTCCTTTTATAAATTACCCTCAGAAATTGGCCATCATTTTTATGACTACAATATGCAATTTGTGGACATTGAAAATTACATTACAGAAGGTTCCCGATTTATTATGTTATAATGTTATTTATTTTGCAGAGTTATTGGAGCTTTCCATATAGGCTCGCTATCCTCACCATCTGAATATCCTGAAAGGCAACTCAAATGCCTTAATTTTTTAGAGTTTAATTTGCTCGCTTAGTAATTAAAAAAAAATCTCAAAATAACATAAAATGTGATTATAATTATAGCTATAAACAATTCAGGTCCATGCTCGATGAATACAAGCATCTTTTCAGTTCAGAATTATCAAATTGCTTCACTAATTTGAATCAAATTTGTACTATTTAGTAGTTGAGATGCAAGTGATTACCTCTCAGGTAATTGACATTAGATGCATGACAAAAAAATGCTGCGAGG
This sequence comes from Dendrobium nobile, assembly GCA_022539455.1. NCBI lineage: Eukaryota > Viridiplantae > Streptophyta > Magnoliopsida > Asparagales > Orchidaceae > Dendrobium > Dendrobium nobile. Next base: position 47,321,952 of record CM039730.1, read on the forward strand.
ACATGAGTTTTTCTCCACTTTTTTTTTTTTTTAAACAGTGTGGTGACAACTTTAATTGCTATTCTATCTTTTTGCAAAAGTATGGTAAATTATGGCCCTCTGTGGTCTTATTTTGGGAACACATTGTGTATGGAACCTCATAGTTATTATCTTGGAAACGTTGTTCTAAAACTAACTTTAGCCCTCTGTAGATTGATTTTAGTGCGCAAGCCTAACAAGAGCAATTTTCTGAAGTTCTACATAAGTTTTCGTGGAACTTTTAACATTTCCCGGATTTTGGTACTTTTAAATTTGAAAAATGATATTCTTAGCTTCTTAGGTTTTAATGTCGTACTATCGGGCATTTCATTTTTTTTTTCATTTTTGAGATTTAAATAGATTAATTATATTTTTGATTTAAGGATGATGAATTGTCTGATATGTGTTTTTGCTCTATTCTTAGGAAAGGAAAGGGTACTATCAGTGCTGCTGGAGGGAGTGGGTGGGGAGGTGGTGGCGGCGGGAGGATATCCCTTGTGTGTTATGCCATACAAGATGTAACAATCACTGTTCATGGTTTGCACTAAGCATATGTCTTTTTGATCATAGTTTGTTTGAAGTCTTGCCTTTTACTTGAAGATATGGCAATTGTGCTTTATAATACTGTTCATTTTTATAGATCAAACTGTTATTGTCTATCTTGATCCATGTATTTTGAAATGGGATAGGGCTGATTACAGGATATGCAGGTATTCCAGGCTTTGAACTTTTGGGCGTATGTAAACTGTTGTTGTTGATTTCTTATTTGGTGTTCTTGAGGCATTCTTGAATTCTAGCATGCACATGCACATATGTGCATCATTCAATGCATGTTTTCTATCACAGTTATCTGCTTTTTCGTTTTCTTGAACCGCCTAAATAAATACTGAACATTTTTCCATTTGATGGACTTTTCTTAATTATTTTACTCCTTGATTGACATTTCCATTGTGAAAACCAACCGGCATAAGATCTTGCCAAACAAGTTTCAAATCTTGTTTAATGTGCTATTGGCTAAAAAGTTATCCTTATAATAAAATGGTTTCTCTGTGCTTGATTTTTCTATATCGCTTCTTTATTTCTTCTTTAAGCTACCTGGTGTAATTTTTGTTAATGTTGTATCACTATGATTTTGAAAGCATCTTCCCATTTTGTTCAAAAAATGTTTGGTATGGGCTCCAAAAATTCATGTAGCTGACCTAACATAGTGGGATAAAGGCTTGTTGTTATAGTATTATGTTAGGTTGGCCTCTCATGGGCCGGCTAGACCGGTCCTTACTCCAGGCGGGCCCCACATGGGGTTTAATTCAATTGTTGGAGGGGGGAAAGCCTTGGGGCCCATGATGGGGTTTAATTCAAGTGTTGGAGGGAAAATTTGAATGGAAGGGGGAAAAATTTGAATAGAAGGGCTGTTTAGGGATTTTGTATGAGGATTGGAGTTAAAGAGGGAAAAAAGGGGGGATTTAGTTTTTCATCTTGAATTTGGGCTGATTTTTGGGATCTTCTTGGAGGCTTGGGCTCTAGTCTTCCTGGCTAGAGATTTTGGAGAGTTCTCTTCCTCTTGAATTGAAGAATCTTGTATGGTTATTATTTTCTTTCATCTACTAGTGGAATACAAGTGGTTGGACTGATTTTCTTCAAATTCCTATTCAATTTCTTGCTGTTTTTCACTGTTTGGGGCTGTTAAACTGCTGTAAACAGCCGTTTGATTGCTGTTTTCTCTCCAATTTGGGATAGGGTTGCTTGCGAACTCAAGTATTATCTTAGGGTTACTTGCGACTCAAGTATTTCCTATCAAATTGGTATCAGTCTTGGTACCATCAGAGGCTGAAAATCTATAATTTCAGTAGTTTTTTTTTTGCTCACACAAAGGAATCTCTTTGGTGCTGCATCGGAGGAATTATGGCCGGACGGAAAGTTGAAGTATTGGAGGGAGAAATACATCAATTAAAAATAGATTTTGAGGAGAAAATTTTAGATTTTCAAAGTCAATTTGTGGCCGTTCATGAAAAGATAGATGGAAGGTTTGCCACCTTGTAAGATTTGATGAAGAAGATGCCTGAAGACAAACAAAAACCGACAACATTGGAATCGAAGGAGACCACCATCGTCCATGGAAGGGGAGGTATTCCGAACCCATTCGGGGGGAGGGAATATCCAGAAGTGGAGGTTCTGGAGGGAGAGGATGGCATGCCTCCACTAGAACTGCAGTCTAGGGAGGAGATGAGCATGGGATATGAAAGGAGGGCGCCGATTGTGCTGGAAGAAGGGAAGAAGTCTACCGTCGGGGTGTTGATTTTGGAGGACAGAGAGGGGAGTACGATGAAGGGTTTGGGCACAATCGCGGGAGAGAGGACCATGAAAATTGGGGAGCACCACCCTCTCGGGGAATGGGAGGTTATGGAGGATTCCGGGGGAACGGTGGTGATCCAAGGGTGATAAAATTGAAGATGCCTGTCTTTGAGGGCGAGGATGGCCATGCCTGGATCTACAAAGTGGAACGATACTTTGCCATCAATGGGTTGATGGAGGAGGAGAAGCTGACAACATTAGGATTATGTTTGGAAGGAAAGGCCCTTGCATGGTATCAATGGCGTGAAAGGAGGGAGCCCATCCAAAATTGGAGGGAGTTCAAAGAATGTTTACTAGAACGTTTTTGAACCGAGAGGGGAGGAGACTTTTATGAGCAATTTTTTGCCTTGACTCAGGAGGGGATCGTAGCCGACTATCGCGACAGATTGGAGTATTTGGCCAGCAGATTGGATCATATCTCAGAGACGATAATGGAGGGAAACTTTATGAAAGGGCTCAAATCAGAGATACGGGCAGCAGCCATAGTCTTGGAGCCAAGGAACCTGGGGAAAGCCATGGAGTTGGCACAACTGGTGGAAGAACAGAGGAGGATGGAGAGGGTGGCTAGGGGAAGCAACTCAAGGGGGTCATATAGGATGACCACCACCTTTTTACCTCCCAGGGGACCAGCGCCAGGGAGCATGAAGGAGGCGCCGAAGGAGAGATCCGGAGGAGGGGAAAATTTCAAGAAACTGATTGAGAAGGAGATACAAGAGAAGCAGGCTAAGGGGTTGTGTTTCAGGTGTGATGAGAAGTACATGCCGGGGCATAGGTGCAATGACCGAACTCTTCAGGTTCTCACTGTCTGTGATGACGAGGAAGCTGAAGAGGGAGGTGGGAGCAGGCTAGAATTGGAGGAGGAAAAGTTACATCTTGATTTTGCAAAAGTATCCCTGAACTCTGTAGTGGGATTCACTCCTAGTCACACTATGAAAGTGAAGGGAGAGATAGCGGATAGAGAGGTAGTGGTATTGATAGATAGTGGGGCAACCCACAATTTCATTTCCACTTAGATTGTTGATCGTCTTGGGATGGAATTAGTCGATACAGGAGGCTATGGGGTGATGATGGGCACATGAAAGGTAGAGATCGGTAGAGGAGTTTGTAAGGGAGTGGTGTTGATGATTCAGGGGATCAAGGTGAGGGAGGACTTTCTTCCCTTGGAACTTGGGAGCACTGATGTCATCCTGGGTATGAAATGACTACAATCCTTAGGAGATACCAAGGTGAATTAGGGGACATTGAGGATGGAGTTGATGGATAAGGGAAAGAAGGTGGTTATTCAGGATGATGCGGGACTAACTAAGATTGGGGTATCCCTCAAGTCTTTGATCAGAACCATAGAGGAAGTGGGAGGAGGATACTTGGTGGAGTGGCATCGCTGGGAGGTGGTTAGACTGGAAGAAGAGGGAAACATTTTCTCTTCAGTACAGCCGTTCATACAACAATTCAGCGAGGTTTTCCAACCTCCTTAGGGTGTACCACCACCGAGAGAGTTAGAGCATGCCATTACTTTAAAGGAAGGAGAAACACCAATCAGTGTCAGACCCTACCGTTACCCTCATATACAGAAAGATGGGATTGAAAGGTTGATCCGGTAAATGCTGGAGGCAGGGATCATCAGACCGAGTGTGAGTCCTTTCTCTAGTCCCGTCCTCTTGGTCAAAAAGAAGGATGGGAGTTGGCGATTCTGTGTGGACTACAGAGCGTTGAATAAAGGGACATTGCCAGATAAATTCCCTATTTCGGTGATTGATGAGCTCTTGGATGAGTTACATGGAGCAGTGATGTTTTCTAAGTTAGACATGAAATCAGGGTACCATCAGATCAGAATGAGGGAGACGGACATTCCGAAGACAGCATTCAGGACACATGAAGGGCATTATGAGTTTCTGGTAATGCCATTTGGCCTAAATAATGCCCCCGCTACTTTTCAGTCTTTGATGAACAGGGTATTCAAGTAGTACCTCAGAAAGTTTGTCTTGGTATTCTTTGATGACATTCTGGTGTACAACAAGACAGTGGAGGAGCATCTTGGACACCTGAAGGTGGTTTTGGGAATACTTCAGGAGCATCAGTTGAGAGCCAACCTGAAGAAATGCAGCTTTGCTCAGTTGAGTGTGGAGTACCTAGGACATGTGGTGTCCTAAGGAGTGGCAGCCGACCAAACCAAAATTGAGGCAATGCAGAAATGGTCTTTACCTAGGAACATAATGGAGTTGAGGGGTTTCCTAGGATTGACTGGTTACTACAGGAGGTTTGTGAAGGGGTACGGCAAAATTGCATGGCCTTTGACCGAGCGGCTAAAGAAGGACAACTTTTCTTAGGGAGAGACTGTGACTCAGGATTTTGAGAGATTGAAAAAAGCCATGATTACTGTTCCAGTTCTAGCTCTGCCGGACTTCAGCTAGGTCTTTGTAGTTGAGACAGATGTATCAGGATATGTGTTGGGGGCAGTATTGATGCAGAATCATAGACCTATAGCGTACTTCAGTCAAATGCTATCCACACGGGCGAGATTGAAGTCGATTTATGAGAGGGAGTTAATGACCATTGTCTTGGCTATTCATAAGTGGACCCCTTATCTTTTGGGTAGACATTTCATCGTCTGAACGGATCAGAGGAGCTTGAAGTACCTGATGGAGCAACGGATGGTGATCGAGGAGCATCAGAGATGGTTGTACAAACTATCAGGCTATGATTTTGAGATCCAGTACAAGCCGGGGTTGGAGAACAAAGCGTCCGATGCCTTATCCCGGTGTGTTGGGGATTTCTAGGAGTTGGCTGTGTCTATACCTTTGATGTTCGAGTGGAGGGCCATCAAGGAAGAAAGCATGTTGAATGAAGAGTTACAAAAGATCAAGGAGGATCTGACGAAAGACAAGGGTAGCCGCCCTGGTTACTATATGGAGGGGGAGAGGCTGTTGTATTAGGGGAGGTTTGTGATGCCACGAACCTCCATACACATTTCCCACTTGTTACAGGAGTTCCACAACAGTGCGGTTGGAGGTCACTCGTGAGTGCAGAAAATCTATAGAAGGCTAGCATCTGAGCTTTATTGGAAGGGGATGCATAAAGATGTTGAGGAGATGGTGGCAATGTGTGAAGTGTGCCAGGCCGTGGCTCCATGAGGATTACTACAACCCTTGGCACTTCCAAATCGAGTATGGGAGGAAGTGTCCATGGATTTCATTGATGGCCTACCACGATTAGAAGGATTCACTGTCATCATGGTGGTGGTTGATAAACTTAGTAAGTATGCACATTTCATCCTCTTAGGGTATCCCTACGTCGCGGTGTCAGTAGCAGCATCATTTATCAGGGAGGTGGTTAGATTGCATGGGATCCTTGAATCCATTGTGATTGATCGTGACAAAGTGTTCCTCAACCAGTTTTGGAGGGAGCTGTTCAGGTTGCAGGGCACAACTCTTAAAAGGAGTACCACATACCATCCTCAGACCGACGAGCTAACAGAGGTGGTAAACCGAAGTTTGGTGACCTATTTGAAGTGTTTTGCTTCTGAAACATCGCGAATGTGGGCAAAGTGGTTACCGTGGGCCGAGTATTGGTACAATACATTGTATCATTCTGCTTCTTAGATGACTCATTTCAAAGTGATGTATGGAAGGGATCCCCCACACCTAGTGCACTATAGGAGGGGAAGCACATCGGTTTCTTCAGTTGAGCAGTACTTGGAGGAAAGGGATAAGGTGCTGGAAGAGTTGAAGAAACATCTGCTGGGGGTACAACAAATCATGAAAAAGAAGGCGGACTCACATAGGAAGGACATGCAATTTGAAATGAGAGAGAAGGTGTTCCTAAAATTATGCCCTTACAGGCAGAGGACAGTGGCGAGGAGGAACAAGAAACTGGCACCACGATACTTCAACCCCTATGAGGTTTTGGACAGGATTGAGGCAGTGGCGTACCGACTGAAGTTACCACCATCAGCCACCATGCACCCAGTTTTCCATGTCTCTCAATTGAGGAGAGCTCTAGGGGAGCATGCAGTTAGTGCAGAATTACCTTCTACACTGATTGAGGATTTGGAAATAATATTTGAATCACTAGAACTTCCAGGAGTAAGATCAGATAAAGAGGGAAACAAAGAAGTGTTGACTAGATGGAGAGGCCTCCCCGAATTTGATGCTATGTGGGAGCCATTTGAAAGTATGAAAGATCAATTCCCTTCATTTAACCTTGAGGACAAGGCGAGTCTTTGGGAGGGGAGTAATTTTAGGTTGGCCCCTCATGGGCTGGCTAGACCGGTCCAATATGGACCGGTCCTTACTTACTCTAGGTGGGCCCCACATGGGGGTTAATTCAAGTGTTGGTGGGGGGAAAGCCTTGGGGCCCATGATGGGGCTTAATTCAAGTGTTGGAGGGAAAATTTGAATGGAAGGGGGAAAAATTTGAATGGAATGGCTGTTTAGGGATTTTGTATGAGGATTGGAGTTAAAGAGGGAAAAGGGGGGATTTAGTTTTTCATCATGAATTTGGGCTGATTTTTGGGATATTCTTGGAGGCTTGGACTCTAGTTTTCTTGGCTAGAGATTTTGGAGAGTTCTCTTCCTCTTGAATTGCAGAATCTTGTATAGTTATTGTTTTCTTTCATCTACTAGTGGAATACAAGTGGTTTGCTTGATTTTCTTCAGATTCCTACTCAATTTCTTGCTGTTTTTCACTATTTGGGGCTGTTAAACTGCTGTAAACAGCAGTTTTGCTTGCGAACTCAAGTATTTCCTATCATATTCCCAAATTTTGCTTGAATTCATGCCCAAAATGATTTGTACGAAAATTTGGCTGTATTTTTAAAAATAGAGTTCCTTCCAATTGGGATTTGCTGTTAACATGACCATTATGGAGTAAAATTGAAGTCAGTTGAAGTGTTAAAATTTTCATCTTGAAAATTTTGTTTTAGGAATATACCCAGCCTATTGAGATTTTATATCAACACAGCTATCATCAAGATGACATTGAAGTCCTTTGAAGTATTAATATTTATAGTATAAAAATTACTTTTTAATGAATGCATCCCTCTGGTTGAGATTTTTTATCAACACGACCATCATTAGAGTGATATTTAAGTCAATTGAAGTATGAAAATTTGATTTCAGAATGAACCTCTTCGGTTGAGATTTTTTGTAAACACGATCATTATCAGAGTGTTAAGATATTTTATTTTGTTATTTTTGACCTTATCGACTCTACTAACTTGCTTGTAGAGGATTGCATTTAGTATGCATGCATTTCATTTTTATCTTGCGTAGCATTCTCAGGCTTTGAGTTTGAGTGTTAGGCATATTTATTGGAGCTCATGCAGGTATGTTTGAGCTTAGAAAACAGTGATTTTTTGAGTGATTGAAAACTTCTTAGAGAGATTACATGCCTTTGAAGGTGAGAAGAGCGTAGTTCAATTTATTCTTGAGCCGAATCTTTATTTTCGAATGTTAAGCATATTTGTCAGAGCATGTGTGGGTGATTTTGACTTTGATTATTTAACGTGTCATTGCATATCTTTTGAAGAAAGTTAGGGTGAAAGAAAAAGAAGGGGGTTGGGGTGGAGAGAGGAAAAGAGAGATATTTGTGAGAGAGAAAGATGGAGAGTTTTTTTTTTGTTCCCTCTCATTCTATAGAGAGAGAAATGGGAGAGTTGGAGGATGAGAGGGAGTGAAAGAGAGAGGTTGTGAGAGGAAGAGGGAGGGAGAGGTGGAGGCCAATGACTTGGACTTGGGACGGGAGGAAGGAAGTAGGAGGGAAGGCTGACAATGGTGTTGGCCATGGGCATGAGGCGGCGGCGGTGGCTTAGGGAGAGAGTTAATGGCTAGGTCGTTCTTTTCGGACGTTCTCAAATTGATCGTAAAACACATAATAGGGGTCAACAATTGATATTATGACCATTAGTGAATTATTTTCCTATTGTGTCTTTTGTTCTTTCAAAATCATTTCTCTTGATGAATCCTTCCAATTTTAAGCTATTGGATTTACTTTTTTGTCATTATTATTCAACAAGTTTTACGCTGGCTATCAACTGCCTAACACAATCCTCCATTTTTCTCATCCAGGACTTGGGACGTTGCATAATATTAAGTTAAGTGTTGCAGAGATGAGGATGCTGATGTGAAACGTAATGCATGGAAACATAAACTGCTTGGGGATTTTAATATAAAATTGTTAAAGCGCTGCTAGTTATAGAATTAATGCGTACCCAAATTAAGTTCTCGGAATTATCAAGTCGAAATTAAGTAAGGCATGTGGTTACAACTAGATTAATGGGACAATACCAAATTGACAACATAGAATTAGATAGTAATGTTATGGAGAGAAACAATAATCCACGATTAACAAATAGAACTTTTCACCTTGGGTCTCTCACTCACTCTCTTGTTGGTGGCACTTTTAATGGAGGAAGATTGAGAACAACCGAGCGATGCCACTAGGAGACAAATGGCGCACAAAGTGTAGTCCGTTGGAGTGGTAGCCGGTGGTGGGTAGTCCATGGGATGACTAGAGAGCATCCAACGTCTTATCCTTTCTTTCTTGATCATCAAAGACGAAGCCAAGTAAGTATTATCAAATCTGAAATAATATCAGATTCCTGGATGTGGAGGGAGGAGTTGGGTGGAGAGCTCAAGCCAACTCCAGCGAAGTGCTCGGGTAAGAGATGAGGCTTCAGAAAACGTTTCAGATTTTCTGAAACTGATTTGTTTTGTGAGGAGATGAGCGGGAAAATAAATTATAAATCCAATTAATTTCCAAAGAGGGGGGGGGGCAGCGGTAATGAGGGGTTAAGCGAATTAATGGGGGCCATTAATGGAATTGGAGAGAGGAACAAAACAAGGGGGGAGGGGGTTTAACTGAAGTTATTTTCAGTTAAAAAAAAAACAATTGGAGGGAAAAATTATTAGAGCTTAATTTGGATTTCAAATAAGCATAGAGAGTTAATTGCCTAATTAATGGGGAGCCCAAAGAGGGGGCCGGTCAAAGAGAGAGAGAAGAGGGAGGTGGGGTTTTAAACAAGTGGGGACCACAAGTCTAATTTCAGAATTTTACAAAATCTGAAATTAAAGTTTCAGTTTTAATAAAGAAGGAAGGTTTCTAAATTAAAACAACCAATTGGATTGAATTTGAATTTCAAATTCGAAATTCAATTTCAATTTATTTTGATTGCATGAATTAAGGAGGCAATTTAGGAAACATTTAATGGCTAATGAAACTCCCAAATTTCAGATTTGAAATTCGAAAGAGGAGGGGGAGAAGGAGGCGGTGGCAATGGGGAGCTGCTGGGCTGGCCGGCGGGAGGACGGCGGCTGGCCGGCAGGAGGGTGGTCGTCGGCGGTTGAGCTGACCGGCGAAAGATGGAGGCAGGGTGGCCGACGGCTTTGAGTTGCTTGGCGTGGGCGGCGGCAAGAGCAAGGGGAAAAGGAAGAGATGGAATTTTCAAGGCTTCGACGACTACGGATTTACTAACCTCGCTTGTCTCCACGTTGATTTTCCACAAGATTAGATAATTCGAAAACTGGAACTCACAAAGAGATCTAGTCTTCTCCGGCGAACTAGAACTCACAAAGAGATCTAGTCTTCTCCGGCGAACTCACTAAGAGATCTTGGAGGGAGGAACTCACAAAGAGAACAAGTAGTAAATTTCATTTCATCCCAACTTCTATTACATAAGAAAAGGGCCATATAAATAGGCCTCAAAATGACAAGAAAACAAAAGATAAAATGCCCCTCGGGCTACAATAACGACTAAATACCCATAAGGGCAAAAACGGAAAAACATAAAAATCAAATAAACTGCTACATAAAATGACTCAAAATAAAACTCATGATCGTGGCCGTTGATCTCCGACGTCTCCTGATGGTACAAGTGTCGAATTATCTGACGATGTCCTCATTAGATGCTCAGGTGGATGAGTGGCTTTACTCTTAGAGAAAGGATACAAAATGAGCATATACGTGAAAAGGTTGGAGTAGCTATAGTGGAAGATAATATTAGAGAATGTAGCCTTAGTGGTGTAATAAAAAATTTGGGAAGGGACCCAAATTTTTGATCACAAAAGAAAAGACTTCCTATATAAAAGAAATACACAAAAATACCCAAAAAAGACACTTCTTAATTTTAAAAGATGACTTACAAACTTTGACAAACTTATATAATATATAATATAAAAGACACTTACAAACTTGACTCTTACAAACGACACAAACAAAAACACCTAAACTTGCTTTCCAAGAGATGAAGGATACAATGGAGTGGATACTTGCGGAGAGAGCAAAGAGGTTAGAAGCCAAGAAGAAAGAGGAGAAGCTCGCAAGCTTTCCTAGAGGAGAAGTAGAATGGAACAATGCTCGCAAGCTTTTTCCACGAAGAAACCCGTAGGTTTTGGCTTCCAAAAATCAATCACATAACATAATTAAAACAGCCACAAACAACTTATATTTATAGACAAGAGAGGGGAATACAAACAGCCCCAAAACCCTTCATATTCTTAATTAAATAAGGGAAATGAAAAGCCAACACTCAACTCTAGGAAACAAAGCACCATAGCCACGGAAAAGCCCCCCAAAAGTCACGGAAAACAGCCCAGGCAGAACCCGAAGAGGCAACCGTGGGAACCCAGGAGGTAGCCGTGGGAACCAAGGAGCCAAGGCACGGGAACCCAAGAGCCATCCACGGGAAACGAATAGACAAGGGGAAGGAGAAGAGACAAAATTAATGAGCTACTAATAAATTAATAAGTGAACTAAAAAATGAGCTAACTCTTAGTTCAATAAATGAACTAAAAACCAGCTCATAATGAGCTAAATTCCAGCTCAAAAATTAATGAGCTAGCAAGCTCAAGGAAAAGTCAAAACCAAATTTTTTTGGGTTTGATTTGACCCCCCCTTTGTCTACATCAGACTCCCCTACTTGAGGACTTATCTTCCGATGAGTTAGCTTTGTTCTGAAGGTGTTGCATCAAGAGACACCAAGACTTGAGATTGCTCACTTGACACCAAGACTCAAATGACAACATGACTCAAAACAAAACTTACATGATAACTAACGTGACATCAAGACACACACGACTCATAAACCTAGGACTACCAAATTGGTGAAATAAAAAATTTGGGAAGTGACCCAAATTTTTGATCACAAAAGAAAAGACTTCCTATATAAAAGAAATACACAAAAATACCCAAAAAAGACACTTATTAATATTAAAAGATGACTTACAAACTTTGACAAACTTATATAATATAAAAAACACTTACAAACTTGACTCTTACAAACGACAAAAACAAAAACACCTAAACTTGCTTTCCAAGAGACGAAGGATACAATGGAGTGGATACTTGCAGAGAGACGAAAGAGGTTAGAAGCCAAGAAGAAAGAGGAGAAGCTCGCAAGCTTTCCTAGAGGAGAAGGAGAATGGAACAAAGCTCGCAAGCTTTTTCCACGAAGAAACCCGCAGGTTTTGGCTTCCAAAAATCAATCACATAACATACTTAAAACAACCACAAACAACTTATATTTATAGACAAGAGAGGGGAATACAAATAGCACAAAAAGCCCTTCATATTCTTAATTAAATAAGGGAAATGAAAAGCCAACAATCAACTCCAGGAAACAAAGCACCATAGCCACGGAAAAGCCCCCCAAAAGTCACGGAAAACAGCCCAGGGGAACTCGAAGAGGCAACCGTGGGAACCAAGGAGGCAGCTGTGGGAACCAAGGAGCCAAGGCACCCAAGAGCAATCCACGGAAAACGAATGGACAAGAGGAAGGAGAAGAGACAAAATTAATGAGCTACTAATAAATTAATAAGTGAACTAAAAACATAGCTCATAATGAGCTAACTCTTAGTTCAATAAATGAACTAAAAACCAGCTCATAATGAGCTAAATTCCAGCTCAAAAATTAATGAGCTAGTAAGCTCAAGGAAAGTCAAAACCAAATTTTTTGAGTTTGATTTGACCCCCCCCCCCCCCCCCCCCCCCCTGTCTACATCACTTAGATGGTTTGGTTGCATAAAATAGCGGCCTTCCGATGTCCCGGTTAGGAACTAGATGTATTAGACTTGACTTATGTTAAGAAAGGTAGAGGTAGACCTAAAAAGACTTGGTTAGAAAATATTGGAAATGACTTTTCTTTATTAGATTTAGATGAAAACTTGACTCTTACCAGAAATGATTCATGTAGCTGACCCCACAGTGGGATAAAGGCTTGTTGTTGTTGGAATTATTTTCTTGTATTGGGTAATGTTGTTTCAGTAATGACCTATTTATTGTTTTATTAATTCATGCTCTACAAGTTGTTTCATTAATTTCTTTATCTGCACCTTAAATAGAAAATCTTCACCGCCCATAAGATAAATGACAGATTTTTGTATATGTTTTATTTCTTTATATGTTCAAATGTTCTTTCTGCTATGTTACTTTCTTTGACCATTCATATACTTTATATGCTTAAAAAAATTTTATCCAATGTGCTACCTTTTGTCTATTAAATATCTCTTATGCATGTTTGCCTTATGATTACCTCTTTGCATGTATGCATGGCTTTATATCATTTGCATTTCACAACTTAATTTTTTATCCTATGCCTTTTTGAATCAAACAGGTGGGCAGAGTGTTGGATGCCCGGAGAATGCAGGTGCAGCTGGTACAATTTTTGATAGAACTTTACACAGTCTTAAAGTAAGCAATGACAATTACACAACACGTACGGAGACACCATTATTGGATTTTCCAACAGCTCAGCTCTGGTCCAATGTTTATGTGGAGTGTAATGCAAAAGCTCTGGTTCCTTTGCTTTGGACAAGGGTGCAGGTTGTAATTTTATTGCCTTTTTATTTTATTTTTTATATTACACATTATTTACCAATAATTGCATGATTTTTGGTTTGCATTTATCTTTATGTGTCGCAATTTATTTATTTATTTATTCAATTGGGATAGGGGGTGAAAGGATGATGGAGACAACGGTGCTTTGTATTATCAGTTGTAGGAGTGGATCATTTTGGGACCAATGATGCATTTGAAACACTCAAAAATTTTTTTTTCATCAAAATTTTTAAGACTATTTGAAAGAAAAACATTTTTTTTCTTACTGAAAAGTTGATGAAATTCCTTCTCATTAAATATAAAAACTTAACGGTTACAATATTAGAGTTATAACAAGAAAGTGAAATGATTACATGAATTAATTAATTTTGGTTCAAATTTTATCATTGTATAATTTGGATGCTTATCTGATATATATATATATATATATATATATATATATATATATATATATATATATATATATATATATCTTGTCATTTTGTGATATAACTTAAAAGAACAATTTTTTCATGATGAGAATCCATCCAAAAAATAAGTTTAAGATAAGATGTTGAACATCATGTATTTTTCTTTAATTATATTAGAAAAACATATTTGGTGGATTGAAACTGGCCATGTTGTTAACTTTATTGTTTCTTTGGATAGAAATTGGTCAATTGAAACTTTTCATGAGGGCATTTTGGATTTTTTGGGTCAATCTCACTGCTTAATACTAGCTCAAATTATTGTGATAGATCTTAAAAAAATTAAAATGCTCTCATGGAAAGCTTCCCTCCATCAAATTCCTTTCAAAGAAATGGCAAAGTTGAAGGTAGGGCCAATTCGATTCAAATTTGGTTGGTTGATGCACTAAATTGAACATTTGGAAAAGTTTTGGACTAAAATGAACACTTTTGAAAGTATAGGGACTGTTTTGATCATTTACAATAATATATTTGAAAATTATCATATATGATTTTAAATCCAATACTCTCATAATTCATAATATATATATATATATATATATATATATATATATATATATATATATATATATATAATCAAATTACTTAATTCATAATATATATATTTGTATCATATAATAGCTCTTTGTTGTGGCATTTCTTCCTCTCGAGTTCTCAAATTATAAATTTTCCTGTAGCTAGAGTGTTATAAATCCATGTTGGAATAACTTAACACTTACTATTGGAGCCAATGTGGGAGTCACTCAAACTTGCTTAACCATTACAAAACTATTTGAAGGCCATAGACAATGTGAGTATCAAATAGCATCCACACAACTCTGTCAAATTTGGCATTGTTACCATTTTTTAGGGAGTCTGCAACACTTGGGTTCCAATGTTGCACTTGGTAGACCTTGATTGAAATTGTTTTAGAACTAGTTGATATGAGACTAAACCCTGTGATCTCAAGTGCCTTCACATCTGTTTTTTTGGTAACACTAATGACCATAAAAGCATCATATTATTTTGTTTTCTTTCTATCTTTACTTTGAAAGGGAAACTAGTTTCAATTCAACACGCTGGGATACTTCTTCAGCGTTAGTTGAACGTTAAAAGTGTTGTTATTGTTGAGAGTCTGTTACTATGAAATCAAACTTTATCCCATTATTTTGTCTGCTAGATTGGGAGAAAATCTGTTGCGTGTCTCAATTGGATTGCAGGCCCGTGCTTTAGATATTTTGTTTGATCCCTTTGGATCTTGGTCTATGGTGGCATGGAAAAATCATCTGCTATCACTTATATGTGTGCCTTGTTGGTTTGGCTAACATGACCTCTAGCTACAGCTGACTTAAAAAAGAAAAAAGAAAAAAGCTGATTAAATAAATATAATTGAAATTTGTGATAGTGAGATCAAATGGCATTCTATTAGCCTTTGGGCCATCGCTATGATGGAACTAATCTCATCAAACAACATTTGTTTCCTTTTGGATTGTGCCTGCTGCTTGAAGAATGACTAGGAATGTAGAAGTATTTTTGATGAGGACATCGTCAGCATTGTCGACGCCGGAGATCGACGGCCGCGAGCATGACTTGTATTTTGTCATTTTATGTAGTAGCGTATTTATTTTGATGTTTTTTTTTTCCACGAAGGGCATTTGTGTCCTTTCTTATTTTCTCATTTTGGCCTATTTATATGAGGCCTCATGCATTGTAATTTCAGTTTTTGATGAAATGAAATTTATCCCCTTTTGTTCTCTTTGTGAGTACATTTCCCTTTGATCTCTTAGTGAGTTCAAAGGAAGAACTAGATCTCTCCGTGAGTTCTAGGTTTAATTCTTGCTTGAAGTGAAGAGGAAAAGGAGTGCAGAAATTTGAAGCGAGAAAATCAGCGGAAGAGATTCTCAGGTTTCTTCCAAATTCCCCCCCCCTCCCCCTCTCCTCCACCTTGCGCCGCCTCCCTGGACCAGCCACAACCGCCGGCCTCACTAGCTGGCCCGTCCCAGCCAGGCCGCTGGCCTCACTCGCCATTCCAACCCAGCAAAGCCTCCCTCCCGCCGGCCCAAATCCCCACCCAGCAGCCGCCGGCCATACCCCCCCACCGGCCCTTCCTCCCCTTGCCGCCGCCCCTATTTTTCCCCTCTTTCTTTTCTCAGTTTTTTTTTTTTTCAAATCCTGATGTGGATTTAATTAACATTTAATGTTAATTAAATCACCTCCTTAATTTAAGCCCTCAAATAAATGGGTTGGATTTGAAATTCAAATTCAAATTCAATCCAATTAAATGCTTAAGTTAGGAAACCTCTATTTTAACCAAAACTGAATTGCTAATTTCAGATTTTATTAAATCTGAGATTAATTTCGTGGACCCCACTTACTTAATCCCCTCTTCCCCTTGGCCGGCCCCTCCTTGGGCTCTTCTCTCTCTCCTAATCACCCCATTAACTCCACCATTTCAGCCCCTAAACCCTCTCTCTTAGCCGCCCCTTCTCTCTCATTGATTTAATTTGATTTTCAAATTAAATCTCTCCCATTAACTCTCCAAAAACAGTTTTCCTGCAGAAATTCCTGCACCTCTCTTTTGGATTCCACCATTGGCCAACCTTCTCCACTCCAAGCCGCCACCTTCCACTACTCCGGCCACCATCCCAGAACGACGATCTTAGGTTCCTTCTTCCTCGGAGTGACCTCGGTTCTAATGTGGAGACGCTTCTTCCGCTGAAGCCTAGATTAGTTGAGCGCATGGGCTCCAAAGGTGAAAGTTCTCTTTATTAAATCATGGATTATTGTTTATTGTCGTAGACTACAATTATTTTGGTGTTTTCTTGAATTGTGTCGATGTCACTATTCGTTGCCTAAACGAGTTAAAAAACTAAGAGTTCAAAGGATCACTCTTTTATTATAAATGATAATTTTATTTTGGATTGTTAAGTTCCAATTGATCTCTTTAATTTCCTAAAGTAACTCCTCCATCGCATATACGTTTCACATCAATTTTCGTTAGTTTTAGTAGAGATATTTTGTGATGTGTAAGCTATGTTTTATAAGCAAAATTGCTTCTGAATTTTTGCAGTGGCTCAAGTGCAAAGCCAATCTCCTTAATGGTGAAATATTACTCGAAATGAAAGAATTCCTTAACACTAAAATAAAAGAGAACTTGTTAAGAAGAATTCTGTATAGTGGTTTTGAGGGCTTGTGTTATTTTGTGCAGTCCGTCAGCTTAAATTGTTGAAATAATTATTGGTATTAATTATAATTAATGGTTCAACTGTGTGAGATTTACTTTAATGAGAAATTCTAGTTTGTAGATATTGAATAACTATCTTGGTACTCATCACCTTTACTTGACACTTGTTTACAATACTGATGGGGACATCAGATCATGGAAGGTTTATCAGAGGCGTGGCCGCCAATCTATGGCCACGATCCAGTCATTGTATTTTTGATTTATTTTTGTTATTTTCTTATTTATGTATTTTCTTATTTTCAGTATCCGTATATTTGTTTTATGAGATTTCTAGTTGTACCCTTTTAGTGAGGGATGTCATATGTAAGCCCCGAGGGCATTTTCATCTTTTATTTCTTGAGTCTCATGTACTAGGCTATTTATAGCCCCTTGTTTTATTTTTCAAGAAATGAATGATTGATTAAAATTTCTTCCGATGTATGAGTTCTTGTGAGAGCTTGAGAGTGTGATTCGAGAGAAATCCCTAGGAGAGGGAGATCGGATCACCCACCAATCTTGGAGACGGCCGGGTTCGTGATTTTCTTTTTTATCTCTTTGTCCTTCCCCTTCCACCTCCGCTATCGGACATCCTTGCATTCGAACCACCTCCATATCCAAGCCATCGCCTCGTCCTAACCGAGCTCCACAATTTTTTTCCCCATCAGCCGCCGGCCACCTTACCCGAAATCCCCTCCTTGCCGCCGGCCATCCCCCACTCCCCTTCTCCCTTGAGTTTCCTAATTGGGTTGAGGATTAATTTAGGATAATTTTGAAATTCAAAATCATTTGAATTTGAATTCAAAATCTTTCCTAATTTAACTCTTCTATTTTAGGAAAGTATTTACTCTAAGTCTATTTTTGAATTATAAATTCAATTGGATTTAAAATAAAACTTTCATAATTCCCAAAACCTCAATTAAGAAGCCATAATTGCTGTCATTAATTGCTCCCCTCCCTCTATAGCCGCCGGCCCCCTATCATGGATTTAAATTAGGAATTGCTTCATAATTCCCCCACCTCCTCTATTGGAAACAAATGTAAATCCTCTCATCCCTCTTTGGCCGAAATCCCCTTGCCCCTATTCAATTAATTTCCTTCCAATTAATATCCTCTCCTATTTGGAATTACTTTTCAAATCCCCACCTCCTCTCTCTACCGCCCCCCCCCCCTTCCTTCTCTTTAATTATTGCCAACCCAAGGGAATTAATTAAAGGAGGGATTAAGCAATTCTCTTCACCAAAATCTGAAATTATTTTCAGGTTTTATTTCTTCTCCCTCTCAAGTCCAAAGGAAAACCGTTTAAACTTTTTCTCCCCTGGCCGGCCTCCTGCCCCCACCATAATTTCTCGAGAAACTTCTTTATCGTCAGCGATCTTCAAGAGCATTAGCAGCCTTGGGAAGACTTTCGTCATAAAGCATCCATGCATGGTTGATCCGGAAACTGAATACGGCCTAACCTACGACGAGGACGTTTTCGTAGACATTCTCCAATCCACTTTCTTTGATGTTAATACAAGGGTCGATCGCACTGTTGAGGATTACATCGAGCGCATTCTGGATACTTTGGTGGAAGCAATCAAAGAGCAGTTTGCAGGCGTTGAGTGGAGGATCTCTACCGATCCTTGACAAAGGTTCTACTTTCCCCTTTCAACATACTTCTTGAGTCGAACTTTTTCTTGTGTTTGATTGTAGTCTCGAAGGACGATTCCTCTTGCTTCTGCTAAGCTTATTAAACGTAGGGTTTTGAGTGTATTCATGTGCTTACTAATTTCACTGTTAGACTAGGGATTTTTATTGAAACTACTACTCTGGCATAACGTTGTTTTCTATTTCATTTTGAAAGTTTCGAATCTCTGGTTATGTGATTTAGCCTAAGCGGGCGTGACCCCTTGTTCGTTTTATTTCGTTGTTCAAGCTGCTAATAGTTTCTTCACTTTTATTCTAATCAAGAGTTGTGCAAATTCTAAACCAAATCATTGCATCCTCACGTAGTCCTACATCACAAGGTTTAAAATTGCGTAATTGCGCCTCGAGGCGGTTTTCGTCCGTGTGGCGAGGCGTAAGCCTCGAGGCGGTCTGAGGCGTAAGCCTCACGAACACAGAATTGCGTAAATGAAAAATTAAGGATTTTAGCAGGAAAATAATAGCAATATTGGAAAACAAGAAAGTAGATGCAATAAAACTATGTCCCAAAGTACAAAATCACAAAATATTAGTTTAACAAAACTCCCAAAATACTAAAAACATATAAAATGAAATCATATCCCATCACTAAATGGGTCTTCAAGTGAATATTCTTCTCCAATTGTATCTATGAATGCCATGTCATTTTCATCTTCAACATGACTCACTTTTCTCTTCCCTGTTCATTAAGATAAAAGATCATTATCATGTATTCATGTTCATTGCTCACTTGACATAAATGTAATGTAATAGCATATAAGAAGTTGTGAAATACCTTTACTTGATTGTTGTGCTACAGAGCTAGTGGATGTGCCAACTGCAGTACTAGTGGATGTGCCAACTTGATCTGCTTCGCCCCTCAAGACATCCACACTTAGATCTTCTAATTGTAAGTCTGATAATGACAAATCTGTCTCATCATCTATGAACCACTCATTATCAGACGACACATCATCACACACTAATGGGTCCTCATCATCCTTCAACCCCTTATTCCTCAACCTCCTCTCTCTCAACCTCTTGTTGTGCATAATATATACCAGAGAGTTCATTCTGAGTGTTGATAGCCGATTTCTTCTCTTTGTTTGCACTTGGCTATATGTACTCCAGTTTCGCTCACACCCAGAAGAAGAACAAGTGAGGCCCAACACTCTTACAGCAAAACTCTGTAACTCAGGTGTGGAATCACCAAATTGTATCCACCATTCAACTATTTTCAAGAAAAAACATAATCAGAATTCAGAACTGAATAAAGTGTTTTGCATTTACCAAAATAATTATACCTGGAGATCGTTTAGAAATGGTTGCTCTTGCTGCATTCAAACCAAAAAAACCCTCTTTATTCCGGAACAGAACAAGCTGTAAATCTGCAAGCTCCCTATCTGCCTGCTCCGGTATTAATCTTTCCATACAATGATATAGACCAAGCTTCACCTCCGGATTTGAAGATTTCTTCTCTGAATATTGAAATTGAGGGTTGAGGTAATAAGCTGCTGCATGTAGATGTCGGTGCAACTGCACCTCCCACCGAGCATCAACGATATCCCAAATCTCCCTATAACTTGCCTCCTCTCCTCCCAAGTTGTGTGCAATCATCTCCTTGGCCTCGTCCATAGCATTATAAATAAAACCCATAGCTGGTTTCTTCTCTGCATCAACTAAGCGTAGAACTTGCACTAAGGGTCTCGTGCTCAAAATGGCATAGGTTACAGTTGCCCAAAATTTATCATTTAGAATTATCTTTCTTATTTCCTTCCCCTCATTTTTCTTCCCCCAAGCAGAGTTAAGCCATTCAGTTGATGTAAACATGGCTTCCAAAGGTTGTCTCACCTCCTCTGAAGCATCAACTGATCGTAAGAACACCGTGCCGTAGGGATTGTTGACAAGGATGTTAATCAAACTCCTGCTCTTCATGTCAGACCATCCATCTGACATAATAGTCACACCAGTCTCAATCCATGTCCTTTTAATCTCCTGAATGCTCCGCTCTGTGTTCTGCAGCTCCTCTTTTAAAATCCATGTTCGCAACTCATACATGGAAGGTGCCTTCAACCCTCTTTCATACAATCCTACAGACCGCAACATACTGAAGTAGGCAGGTGATGTAGCAACATTAAATGGTATTGCATTCTCAAAAAAAAAAACCTCCCAATGTCCATGCAAACCTGTCGCCGACCCTCTCTAGTACCAGCTGCAGGCATCATCTCTGCTTCTCCTCTATCCACTCCTGAAGTAGTCATATATTGATCCATAGGACCCCGTGCACCTCTACTATGTATAGTGGAGGAAGAGCCCTTTCCACTCTCGCTCCCAAAATAAGCACCATGCTCGACCCTTTCATCAAATTGCTCATGTTGTAAGTGTTTAGCATTGATACTTTTCTTCATGTAAGCACTTATTTCTTCCTTCACATTGTCCGGCACTTTTGCACACGGTGCTACATTCTTGTGAGAGCATGATAAGTGCTCCTTCATGCGGGTTACTCCGCCCTTCACCACTTTCTCACAAAAATTGCATTTTAAATAGACATAGCTTTTCTCTCCGCCGCCAATGTCAACTTGTACACTATATTTCCAAGAAGGATCCCTCCGCAATGACGAAGACCCCTTTTCCTTGCCTCTTACCATGATCCCTAATGAAAGAATCGAAAATTACACAAAAAAATTCCAAAAATCTAAAATCCTAAAATTTCTTTCACTTCAAAAATCCAACCAAAAAGTTAAAAAAAATACCTAAAATCCTTTGTGGACTTCTCCTACAAGGCGGCCAGACACTTCAACTTCGCCGGAGAGAGGCGGCGCCGGCGGGAGAGTTGGCGGGAAGGTTGGCCGAGCGGACGGGAGCCTCAGGATTTCGCGATCTGGAGCTCACGGGCGGAAAAAATCGGGAAGCAACTGAGCCGATCGGGTGTGAGGGAAAGGGAGGAGTCATTTTAAGTAGGTGGGCCCTTTTGGATGAGGCGTACGCCTCTCTCAAAATTGCGCAATTGCGCAACAGAGGCGCGCCTCAGCCAATGTGAGGCGTACGCCTCACCACTGCCAGCAATTGCGCACGCCTCGAGGCGTTTTTTGCAAGAATTGCGCAGAGGCGCCTCTTATTGCACAATTTTAAACAGAGCTACATCAAATACATTATTATTTTAGTTTACTCCCAAACACTTCCATACAATTTCGCAGAGAACTTGCTATCATCTTTAAAATATTGCTCTTCTTTTAGAGTTAGTTTCTTTTTCTGTTAAGATAATTGAGGTAAATTATAGGTATTGATGTAAAGTATTAAAATCATTATTATTATTTTTTTGAAATTCATACCATTTTATTTTATATTTGATTGCTCAGGAAAAGCCAAAACCTTCCCTATGGGCCTGCTAGATGTGCATGAGAGATAACTTGGGAGTAGGATTATTTGAGGAAGATTAGATTTGTCTTAACTAGATTTTCCTTAATGTTATGTTAAGATCTATTTAGAATTGAGGGTCTTTCTGTATGCTTAAAGCCCCATAATTAATTATCCTTTTTACTCACGAGAGAACTCTCTTGATCGAGGAATCTTAGGTTTGCTTTTAGGTTTATATTTAATATATAGGTTTGGATTTAATTTATGAGAAATGATTGGAAAGTGATGGAAGGCTTGATCGAGATTTCCTGTTATTGCTATCTGGAGTATGCTAGTAGATCCAATTTGTCAATGCAAGAGGCTCTAAGCTGTAACATCTAGGGAACTTGATTGATAATCGTGAGTTGCCTTTTTCTTATGTATCTCGAGCAGACCAAGGTGAAAATAAATTTGTGTAGAAGAGATGCTTTATTTCACTCACTTGAATAAATTATCAGTTGTCTTAATTGGGCCACGTGCACTTGCACAAGTAAACTTCTCGTTTAATGGGTCACATCCACTAAGGACTCCTTTTGCTTGATCAAGTTGCACTTAGACATTTATTAGATCTGCGCTTTGAGTATTTGGATCATCTCTTAATACTTAGATACATTCTTATAAATTTTTGAATCATATTCAACCATTTGCTTTTTTGATTAATGAGATTAATCATTTAACATTCATATTAACTTGCATACATTTTCATCTAGTTTAATACTTATTACCAGCTAAGTAGACTAAATCCATAGACTTAGGATTGATTTATGGTTATGACAGGTTGACTATTATTATCATTGACAGTTCATTGGACTATGAAAATTATTCTAGTGAATATCACCGAATAGTTTAGAGGTACAAAGCATCATGACTTATGATTCAAAGGTATTGAACATAACCTACAAGAGCTTTGAGGCATTGCATGATCATCAAATATTCATTAGTTTTAGCTTGGCTCGAAAAGCATGCCTAAGACACATGTGAGGTCTTGTTTGTTTGGTTTTGATTGGTGGATTTGATTTTGATTGATGGGTTTTTTATCTTGTGAGTTGTTTCGATGTTAGGTTGAGTTTGGGCTTGCATCTATTGGAAAGCCTAATATTTGATTTAATATGTTTGCTCTCTTTATGTCAACCCAAATTGATCAAGATGTGGCTTACATCCGTTGGAACTTCCATTATTGAGACTTATAATCTTGTGGATTAAGAAAGCCTAGTAATGCGCCTTTATGACATTGCCCTATGAGTAAGGTGTTCCTTATAATAGGTGTTACAAGTTACAATACTGCTATATACGCTTGATAATCCAATTTATTTAGTTTGATGAGCTTATTAGCTTTTTTGTTGCCCTGCTAATTATGTCACAACAATTGTTCTTTGGTAGGACAAGTGGAGAATTTGTTTTTAATTTATCATTCTAAACTTCTATAGGTGTATTAGGATATACAACTCTATCTTTTAGGGAGCCTAATAGATTGGGACTTATGGCCTTAGGTTTAAGTGGTTTCATCATGAGGCTTATTGATCTTAATTTAAAATGAGCTATAATGATGGTTCTTATGATCTTCCCGTAAAAAAGATTACATGACTCAAATTATGGACCGCAATACATTGCTTATGGGTAAGACAACTTGATTAATTGGGTTTAAATTGGGCTTACATCATTTTGTAGGTCTATTATTTCGTTAAGTTCTTTACTTGTGTTTGGTCCTTGGAAGTAACTTAATTTGAACATTATGATGTAATATTCTATTTGCAAATTTCCCATAGGGTTAGTTCTATTAATCTTGACTTTTTTCATGATTGCATGTATGGCTTATGACTTAGATATTATAATCTGCTCAATAATTGGTCTTGTGATCTTGCCTTATAACCGAGGTGGCCCATATGGTGGGTCTTACAATTTTGTCATTCAAGGAAATCTATTTAATTAACTTGGTTTGACTTTTATTTTTTGGCATATCACATATTTTAATGTGTATATTAAGATGATGACTTAGCAATACCCTTGTATTAATTGAGAGGTTACATGATCAAACTTGTGTCCATGGTTTTGCTTGGTTAATTGAGTTGATATGCAATGTATTTGCATTGTAACCATGCTTGTATTGTAATAATTTAGTTTTTTTTTCCAATGACAGGGCATTATAGTCCTCTTACGTTATCCTAAAAAATATCTAGAACCTTTGTGTTGAACTAAGATTATTTAGAATTTGAGAGTGTATTTGCACATATTTTAATGCATCAACATTTTCATGACTTTGTTGATGCCATTATCAATGTTTGTGCTTTGCTTAAGGATACTAAGTATGCCCATAATATATGTCTACTCTTCGAATGCCTTTCAAATTATTTGGAGTTGTATAATATTTTTTTTGGCCGAACTAAAGTACTCGGAGTATTTCCCCAAGTCTATTTTATCTTGTGTTGTCTAGTAGAAGGTCAATATATTGCACTTATAGTGCTTCAAATCGATATAACTTTCAAAAGGTATGTATTTATTTATTATTATTATTTTTGACAAGTTTGGGGACAAAGTTTCTTTTTGATTTTGTTCAAGAATTCTTTATAAGAACCTACCTACTTAGTAGAATTGGGTACATCAATTCTTATCAAACAATCGAAGGAGCCATACCATAGTTGTCAATGGCGCAAAATAGCACGCGCATGTTCATGGCGAGGCGCATGTGTTTAAAATAGCGCGCGCTATTTGCGCCACATGTGAGCCATGGCGCATTGCGCACGGCGAAAATAGCGCGCCAAATTATTTTTAAATTTCGGTATGTTTATGAATATTTTTTATATTTGAAAATATATATATATTTTAAGATAAACACTATTCATTGCCCTAATTTCATGAAAGATTCTCTGTTTGCTGCATCCGCCGAACACATCCCGCAGTCCCTAAGTCGAGGTCGCTGAATCTATCCCGAAGTCGAAGATTTTCTGTTTTCTATTTGCTGCATTCACTGCTTCTGCCGAATCCAGCCGAATCTGTCCCGAAGTTGAAGTTGTTGTTTCCGCCGAATCGTCTTGCAAAGCAGTGCTTCTGCCAAATCTGCTCCCTCCTTCGTCTGTTCTAATAAAAAATCTTACCAGATGACTCCGATTTGCAACCTCCGTCTGTTCCACACAGCTCTATTGTTTTGCACGGCTATTTCTTATAAGAATTTACAACTTAACAGGTATGCTCGGTACCACTAAGTAAATGCTCGGTACCGCTATGTATATGCTGGATACCGCTCGGTACCGTTAGTTACATGCTCTGTACCGCTCGGTACAACTAGATACACGCTCGGTACCGCTAGGTACACACTCGGTATCGCTAAGTACATGCATGATACCTCTCGGTTCCGCTATGTAATGCTCAGTACCGTTCGGTACATGCTCGGTACAGCTAGTTACATGCTCTGTACCGCTCGGTACAGCTCGATACAACTCGGTACACGCTCGGTACATGCTCGGTATCGCTAAGTACATACATGATACTGCTCAGTACCACTATGTAAATTCTCGGTACCGCTCGGTACATACTCGGTACCGCTAGTTACATGTTCTGTACAGCTCGGTACAACTAGGTACACGCTCGGTATCGCTAAGTACATGTATGGTACCGCTCGGTACTGCTATGTAAATGCACGGTACCGCTCGGTACATGCTCGGTACCGCTATGTAAATGCTCGGTACCGCTCGGTACATGCTTGATACCGCTCCCTAATTTCCATACAAACGAACTTCAAAATTCCTCTTACAAATAAATTTTGCTTAATAATACAAACCCCCGCAAGGGCGCTGTCCCTTGACCCCGCCAGGGGGCAGCGCCCCCTTGGACCCCCGGCAGCCCCCATATTATGTTTCTTTTATCCAAATTTATTTGCTTTTAGGTGATCATAAAATGTCATATTCAGTTTAATCTTTTAAAAAAAATCCAGCATGGAAATATGCTATACTAACAAATGAATCCGACAACAACAGTATGACATGCATTTTTTGTGGTAAAATAACAAAAGGAGGAATTACACGCCACAAACAACACCTCGTTGGGGGTTTTAAGAATGCAAGGCCTTGCTCTAACTGTCCCAAGCACATGAAGTTTGAAATTAAGGCATCCATGTTGAAAAAAAAAAGATTTAAAGGAACATTTTAATGACATATCAAATGTCAACCTTGCTGAAGAAGAAGGAGAAGACTTTAATGTGATGACAGATGATATTTTAGTTGCTAAACCATCCAAAATGTTGCAGACAAATAAATCTAACACATCTAATCAAGGATCGACATCTACATCTATCTTCAAAACATCACGACCTAAAGGTCCATTAGATACTTTTCTTACACCAAATCCTGAAGATGTAGTAAAGCATAGAAAAGGTCAGTTTAACAAAGAAATGGATGTAGTTAAAAAAAAATGAGGGGAAGGGCTGTTCAAGTGTTCAGTAGATGGATGTATGATGCTGGGATTCCATTTAATGCTGTGAACTATGATAGTTTCCCTGTTATGGTGGAGGCACTTGGGCAGTTTGGATCTGGTATGAAACCTCCTTGTTATCATGAGGTACGAGTTACTTGTTTGAAGAAAGAGGTTGGACATACACATGAGCTATTGCGACGCCATCAAGAAGATTGTGTACGATATGGTTGTTCTCTAATGGCAGATGGATGGACGTCTCTAAAGCATAGAAAAGCTTAATCAATTTTTTTGTTAATTGTCCAAGAGGTAGTGCATTCATAGAATCAATTGATGCTAGTTCTTTCTCCAAGAAATGCTATGAAAATGTTTGAACTTTTTTGCAAGTACATCGAGGTTATTGGACCACATAATGTGATCCAAGTGGTCACTGATAATGCATCCGAAAATGTTCTTGCAGGTTTGTCACAACTTTTATTCTAAAGTTATGTTATTTCATGAAGAATTTGTATATATCTAAACTTTAATTATAATGATATAACAGGAAAATTATTGATGGACAAATATCCTCACATTTATTGGACTCCTTGTGCTGCTCACTGTTTGGATTTAATAATGGAGGGCATTTTTAAAATTCAAAAGCTAAGGCGATGCTTTGAGAAAGCAGTGACAGTACATAGTTTTATATATTCTAGGCCTCGCTTACTTGAGTTAATGAGAAGGTGCACAAATCAAAGAGCACTGGTCAAACCCGCAAAAACTCGCTTTGCAGCAGCTTTCTTAACTTTGCAGCGTTTTCATCAACAACAACTGAACTTGAAGAAAATGCTTACTTATGAGAAATTTATCTTGGGTCCTTATGCGAAAGAGGCTAAAGCAAAACAATCTCAACATACAATCTTACAGCAATCATTTTGGAACACTATAGCGTATGCCTTAAAAATAGCTAGTCCTTTATTAAAGGTTCTTAGATTGGTTGATGGAGAGAAGAAGCCCCAAATGGCTTACATATATGAAGCAATTGATAGAGCAAAAGAGGCAATGACTGCAAGCTTCAATAACAGTGATAAGTATGATCAAATTTTTAAAATGATTGATAGAAGATGGAAAGTGCAATTACATCGGCCTCTACATGCAGCGGGATATTTTTTAAATTATGAATATTTTTTCAATAACCCTGATATTTCCAAGGATAAGGAAATAGCTGATGGTCTTTACCAATGTATTGGAAGATTATCTCAAGATGTAGCTGAAGAAGATAAAATCAGTAATGAATTAAGTTTATACATTAAGGGTGAAAGATTTTTTGGTATTCCTCCAGCTGTAAGACAAAGAACTACCCGATCTCCAGGTATCATTATTTATAAAAAAATTAAGTCTGATTTGTTATATAATATTGAAAAAAGATTCATTTCTTCCAGCTGATTGGTGGTTGGCATATGGACAAGTAGCTCCCAATTTACAAAGCTTTGCTATCAAAGTCCTAAGTCTAACATGTAGTTCATCTGGATGCGAACGCAATTGGAGTATTTTTAAACATGTTAGTATTTTACAATGTCTGTGTTGATTTTTTATATATGTTCATAATATAGTAATGTAATAATATTTTAATTGTAGCTTCATAGCAAACAAAGAAACAAATTGGATCATGGTCGCTTAAAGGATTTAGTTTATGTGAAATATAATAGAGCACTGATTCGGAGATTCAATCATCGTGATGTCATTGATTTCTTTGACTGAGATAGATGATGCAAATGAATGGCTAACAGGAAAATTAGATGATGAGTCTGATGAAGATAATGACTTTATTATTGGAGAGGAAGATTTAACTTGGACAAGTGTTGCTAAAGCTATTGATGTTTATGATAAAAGCTATAATATTCGGGAAAGATCTAAAGGGAAAGAGAAAGAATCTTCAGTTAGGCATGATGTTGCTATTGAGAATGATGATGAGGAGGGTGATGAAAAGAATTATGAAGTAGGAGACAATGTTGAAGAAGATAATGAAGCTTTTTTAACATTTGCTGATGATGATGATTCCCAAGAAGAGTAGATTAAATTCTTATTTGATCTTTTAAAAAAATATTGTAATATTTGAATTATGAGATATTTGGATATTACTTAGTCGAACTTATATATACTATGGTTGTCTTTTATTATTATGATAGTTTGTCTTTCATTTTTAATAATATTTTATATTCACGCTTATTATTTATAATTTTTATATAGTTTGCGCCATGTTCAAAATTGCGCGTGCCGCGCCGTGCGCTATGCGCCATGGCTCCAAAGAGACATTTGCGCCATGGTGCGTCATTCGCCGTTAATAGGTATGACCCATACATTTTGTAACTCAACTTCATGCCACCTTCACACAGTCATTCTTGAGAGTGTTTTCAATTTCAATACATCTTGATTATCACTGTTCATATACTTTAAACATTTGAAAAAATCTGAATATATTTAGAATCATGATGACTTTTAAATTTTAAGAAAAGTATATTATTAGAGACACATTCTTGAGAAAATATATTATTATGAGAGGTTTAGTGCTTTGGGCAGAATGAGATTGAAGGATCTCGAGGGACTGAAGTTTGTTTGATCTATATTCTTCATAAGGTTTAGTAGAATGAGAGGAATATCCATGGGTGTGATATTGCAAGAGAGTTAGTTAAGGGTCCGTGTGTTTGTGGCATTGTTCTCTTTTTGCGATGCATTTTGGTAGACGATACTCAACTAATGTATTGTTCTTTGACATCATGCATGATCTCTTTGTTCTACAAATGACATATACATGCATGAGGATCAGACTCTGGTTCATAGTGGTTGTTAGGGTTAATTGTGCATTTTGATTGTAGGTTGAATGAAATCTTTGAGGTTTTGATCAGACTAATCAAGGTATTTGGAAGACATAATTGGCCTCAATTTTGGGGGTAAATAATCTTGAATAAGGTTTTTTTTCCTTTCATAAAACATACTTTTAAAACATTGTAAAGTTGTTTAATGCTAACCATTTCTTAGTGTTTTCAAAGCCAAAGTGCAATTTGACGTGCAAGCTTTATGTTTTGTTTCACTGTGCTTTGTTTCTGTGCAAAGCTCAATGCGAAGCTATACTTTTGTTGCCTAAAGTGCTTATGACTTGTATATCATGTAGACATTACATTTTGTATATATAATAAACATTTAATTAACTAAACCTAAAACAAATGAAGGATTGGAGCTTGATCCAAGTCCAAATATAACCATTTCATGATAATTTATTATATTTCATAATTTATATTAATTTTTTATATTTATTTTTTAAATCTCTCTTCACTTCTATCATCTCTCTCCTGAGCCTATCTTTCTCTCACACGTTATCAATATCAGACTTGTGATCCATCATGCATCCACTCACAAGTGTGCAAGCCATCCATCCTACTATATCACTCATGTGAAGTGATAGTTGGATCCCATTTTCTTCAAAGCCGCTCGCTTTCTCGCACAATCCCTCTTTCGGGGAGCAGCGAGCCTCCTTATATTTAGTTCAAACCATCATACATTAGCTGCTAGTACGCACCTCTAGATGAAGCTGCATTGCACCTGCACCCTTGCCCACTTGTGCTTGCGATCGCAATTGAAGCATGCAAGGAATTATTGCGTCATTGTGCGAACCACAGTGATGCACATGCTTTGCATAACAAGTGCAAATTTCATCATAGAGAAACACTGTAGATCCACTTCATAGCTTTTCTTCGAAAGCTTGCTTCAAAGCTCTCTTTTGACAACCTTGCCATTTTTATGTCTGCTCATTTAGATTTCTGCTAGGCTCTTTTAAATAATTTATATGTAAAATTTATTCCATTTTCTTAGTTGAAGCGATTGAGTTTAAATTACCTGTAAAGTAACAAAATTCTTACATGTTCAGACTCTTCTTTTGTGATTTTACTCATCTTTAGAAATCATGTCAAATGCTGTTGCAGCATTCTAACTAATAAATTTATGTGCTAATTCTGCTTTCAAGGTAAGAGGTCAAATAAGACTACTTGATGGTGGCAGCATTTGCTTTGGGTTATCTGATTATCCAGTTTCGGAATTTGAACTGGTTGCTGAAGAGCTTTTAATAAGTGACTCCATAATAAAGGCATGTATCTTCCTTGAAAAATCATTTTATCTGCAGCAGTTGAATCGCTTTGCCTGATTAGTACAGTTTTTGCCAATGCTATGAACTATTTATTGTTTGGAAAACGTACCCGACTGCTTTAGTAACCAATGAGAATGCATACTGGAAAATGCTTTTGGTCCCTTGAGATGAGAGGTCTTAGAAAGATGTCTTGCCATCTCTCTCTCTCTTGCATGCACCTTGGCTCCCCATCTCCCCTGCTCATTGGATTGTTTGTCTTAACAGGTTTATGGTGCCTTCAGAATGTATGTCAAAATGCTTCTCATGTGGGATTCTAAAATTCAGATTGATGATGGAGGTAATCATGATGTTGGTGCATCCATGCTTGAAGCTAGAAATCTTATTGTTCTAAGGGTATGATTATTAAAGTTAATTTATTTGCTTTAATTTTTGTTGTATGAATTTCTACTGGTTCTTTTTGCTATGAAAGTAATGTATGTTTCCACTACAGCAAAATTCCGTCATCTCTTCAAATGGAGACTTGGGGGTTTATGGTCAAGGACTTCTGAAGTTGTCTGGCTCGGGTGATGTTATTGAAGCTCAGAGGCTGTTCTTGTCACTATTTTATAATATTGAGGTGTGGACCTTTGTGTATAGATTTTTTTTTTTTTTTTTTTAAGTATGTTATGTTACCGAGGTTGTATGCCTGAATATATCAATTCATGGAGGATATCAATACGTTGAGGTGCATGCTTGTTCCTATGACTGTTTATGCATGTGAAAAGGTTTGTAGAGGGGACTTCTTGTTTTCTTAGAGAAGTGCGTGCAGCAATATAGATGCAAACATATGTGCATGCGCTTATATATTTTTTTAGTATATTAGATTTTGATATATTATCTTAGAAGGAAATTTGCACATATGGTGATAATTTGAGTTCTTCTTGTGGTTTTCTTTATTTGATGTAAAGTTAAGGTTTTATGGTACTTGTACCTTTTACGAAATCATTTACTTAATGGTTTATTTGTAATGGGAATGACCTTCTTTTTTATCCGATATTAAGATCTCATAATTGTCATGATTACTAAGTCTTATGTGATTCATATTGAATTTTGCAAGAAAAAGGCAATGTTTAACGTGGAAGTGCTGTCGACATCATGGATTGCAGTTATGCATAAAATTAGTTAGAAAGTAATGCATGCTTGTGATTCCTATGAAAGAAATTGAGCTCAGGAAAATCTATGGGGCAAGCTTGTGATTAACTAAAAACTAATTAGTACAAGCCAATGATTTCTGTTTAAAAGCAAAAGCACGCTCTCTTCAGTTGACCAATTAAATCAGTGAAAATGGTTCATTTGGTGAATTAAAATCATGGATAGCAAGTTTGCTATGTTCCAAATACATAGTAGTGTCAGAGTCACTAAACTAATGCATTGTTATGATTACACGGCAGGCATGATCTTTCATTTCACTGTGCAGGTTGGGCCAGGCTCTTTGCTGCAAGCTCCGGTAGATAATGAGATAGGAAGCAGTTCGTGAGTTATATGATTTGTTTATTAATTTCAAAATATAGACTGCTAAGTTTTAGTTGTTCATATATGCGTTCTTAACAGCCTCAATTAGCTTGAAATGTGACTTGCTCAGGGCTGCTCAAGCACATTGTGAGAGTCAAACGTGCCCAAAAGAGATACTCATGCCTCCTGATGACTGCCATGTGAACAACTCCTTGTCTTTGACATTGCAAGTAAGTTGCTCTAATTTTGACCTGAATAATATTTGAACACCTTATCTTGAGTTCAGAAATCCTTGTTTCTTACTGTGTTACCAGATATAATTTTCACATAAGAGAATATTTGACTATGGAAGATAAGATTAGAGAGAGTCGCCTTAGATGGTTTGGTCACATAAAACAACGGCCTTTTGATGACCCAGTTAGGAAAGTAGATGTATTAGATTTGACTTTTGTTAAAAAAGATAGAGGTAGACCTAAAAAGACTTGATTAGAAAAATTAGAAATGACCTTTCATTATTAGATTTAGATGAGAATTTGACTCTTGACATCTCATTTGACTCTTGACAAGACACAATGGAGAAAATAATTCCTGTAGCCGACCCCATATAGTGGGATAAAGACTTATTGTTATTGTTGTTGTAAGAGAATATTTGATTAGTAATGATATGGGAGAATATATTATTGAAAAGACTTCTATTGGTCACGTGGATCATCTTCCTAGCAACTATTGCTATTTTTTGCTGTCAGATTTTTGTTTAACTTAATGGAAAAATGATAAGGTCTGTATGTTTAGTATTGAGTGTATATATAGGAAGCATTTAAATACTATGTTTTAATCATGCGCATCTTCTAAATAAAATAATTGAAAATTTATGTATAGCTAAAGACTGTGTATCACTTAAATTTTGGAGAGTCTCCTGCCATTAACACACACGCAGGCTCTCAATTTGTTCTCGTTTATTAAATTATTTTCATTTCATTGATATTTTAATTTATTTTAGTAAAGAGACTTATCATCAATTATAACTGTAAATATGCAGATATGTCGTGTTGAAGACCTTACTGTTCATGGCTTAGTGAGAGGGACTATAATTCACATCCACAGGGCTAGGACAGTTATTATTCATACTGATGGCGAGATAAGTGGAACAGGATTAGGTAATTCACTGTAGTCATTTAACTGATGAGAAATAATAGTGCATAATTCTCCCTTTTGCTTTTACTTTAGTCCAAGTTATCAAGCGTGAAACCTATCTCAAGCTTTTATTTGTAATCAAACTCAAAAGGTCCCCCCTCTGTTTTTATCCTTCCTCAGGTATCTCAGCCCTGGCCCGCCCTTTAGAGACTTAAGCTACACTCACTCTCTTTCCCAAGCCTGACTTGCCTCTAACCCATTTCCCTCAATCCCTTCTAGGAATACAAATTTAAATTGGTTTACTCCTGCCGGTTTTATGTTTGGTCAGCTGCCCTTTCTTTTGCAATCCCACCCCAGAAGTCAAACTGATTTGAGCTGTGTTTTAGGTTGCAAAGAGGGCATCGGTAAAGGGAAGTATTTGAAACATGGAGCGGGAGGAGGTGCTGGGCATGGAGGAAAAGGTGGCTCTGGGTACTCTAATGGTACACGAATTGAAGGTGGCCAAGCATATGGCGATGCTGACCTTCCATGTGAGTTGGGCAGTGGAAGTGGAGGATCGAATGGATTTAAAGAAAACGGTGCAGCTGGTGGCGGAATGATAGGTTTGAAATTTTCATATTAGTCTTGGTGATATGGTGGATGCATTTATATTTAACGCTGAGTTCTTGTTGATTTCTTAGCATAATTGCTACGGATTATTACCGGGCATGCTTTTCTAATGAATATTCTTTGCAAACAAGTTTTCTTTGTAATACAAAAGAAAAAAAAAATCTGTTGTTTTCTGGCCGTTATTTAACCATCAAATTCCATTTTAGGTTATATAATTGATATTTTCTATCTCAGCTGATGATTATTGTTTTGAATTTCATTGTTTTCTTTTTCTGGCTTATTTAAGATGGTCCAGCAAAGTTCCTTTCTTTTATTGCAATTTTTTTTTGGGGTAGATGGCAAGTGAGGGACATACAGCAGGCCTCTTTTATTATTACTATTGATGTTGTTATCCCCTCTGAAATTTTTCCTAGGTCTTATGAATATCATATGCTTCTGTTTCAGTTTTGGTTTTGTTATGAAGATGGTTGGGATAAGGCTAATGATGATGATGATGATGTAGGACATAGGCTGAAGTCAGGGATTATAACATGTTAATAGTTGTTGTTACATCTTTGTACGGTTAGATCATTCTATTTATGCTTAGCATTGCTATTATTTTTTATTCGACGTTAGAAATAATCTATTACAGTTCACTGATTAGTTCAGATTTGGTAGCTTATGTGTTGCGTTATTTTCCACTAAGTTGTAGCTCATTTACCACGTTATTTTCCACTCAATGTTTCTTCATTATCTAAATGACACTTTTATCTAAGTTTTTTCTCGCTGATGTTCATCAGCATTTGGTATTATTCCTGAATTTGCTTCTAAATGCCATCTTTCTCTTCCTACTTTTTACACCTTTAAAAATTTTCTTTATGATTGAACATGGGATTCTGCAGTTATGGGTTCCATGAAGTGGCCCTTGTCCAGATTAGATATTCATGGATTGTTGAAGGCGGATGGACAAAGTTACGCAACTACTAACTATAATGGATCTGTGATGAGTGGGTTCGGTGGTGGATCTGGTGGAACCATTCTTCTGTTCCTTCAAACACTTGTACTTGAAAAAAGTTCTAGTTTGTCAGTAGCTGGTGGAAATGGTGGCCCATCTGGTGGGGGTGGAGGTGGTGGGGGAAGGATTCACTTTGATTGGTCCAATATGGCTACTGGAGATGAATATGTACAGTTTGCTTTTGTTAATGGTACAATTACATCAAGGCAAGTCAATTCTGTTCCGACAATGACAACTGAAAACATTTTATTATGCATACTATACATGTATCGCTACTGGTGATACTCATATAAGTGATTTAATTTTACTTTTTAGGATGCAGGAACTTCTATTCAGCCTGTAGTTTACTTCTTTTGAAGTTTATGTTTACAAACTCTTTTTGTCTCAAGCCTATCTCTTTTGATTTTTTTTTAATTTATTATTATTTATTTATTTATTTTTTAGCCTATCTCTTTTGATTGAAAACTACATTAGATTCGTTATTCTTTACTATGCCAACTTTAAATTCTGTTGTCAAACTTGAACTCTTTCTTAAAATTCTTAATCTGGACACGCCTTTTCTACACTAGATATCTACCCCGATATGCACAAAGGAACTTATCAAAAGGATTAGAAAGTATTTAGGCTTAGGTTTATGCAACAATTTACGTTTTCTTTGCCTTGTCATGCTGGCTGGTAACTTATTATCTTTCTCAAAAGTAGGTATTGGTAATAGTTACTCTGTTGCATTATTTAGGATGATTAAAGCTTTGAAAGATTTACAAAACTGCGTGCATAATGTTCGGACATGTCTGAAAATGAATTTGATTATAATTTTAGTGAATTAGGGGGACCAGGTGAGGGTTGTTGGGGGTGATTTCTACTCTAGAAAGGAGCTACTTGTGATCCAACAAAATTAATGAGTAGTTCCATTATAAAAAGAAAATATATCCAAATTCCCATAGAGTTTTTTTCCTTTTCTTTAAGATGCCATATGAATCTTTATTTCAGGGTTATCCATAATCAACATAAAATGCAGCAACAACAACAACAACATCAAACCTTGATCCCACTAGCATAAGCGCTGTGGTTAAATAAATATAAGCCTTTATGCTACTAATTTATGCGGACATAATGATAAGTTATGTCTTCACATCAATTTATTCTGCTATTTCAAAGCGGAACTGTGGAAACATGTATCTAGAGTATACCATCAAACAATGTTGATCTTGAAGTTAATTTCATAAAGTTAAGTTCTTACTGGTTAAGAACTTAGTTGAAGTTATTGAATTTAGTTTGCCAATTGCTTAAGATTATTTGGTTACCCTTAAACACAAATCGTATGTTTTGAACCAGCAATGCATTCCATGCACATCATTTTAGTTATGCATAGGTAGATTGCTTACCACTAATGGATTCTTTGTTCCACATTTTGGCCATTTCATTATATTGTTCTTTCATATGATAGTTCTTTATATTGTTGAAAGTTAAGAGCGAGCTTTTTTCTTCAATATTTAGCTCTGTTAGTGCCATTGACTGTCACCTCTACCGGTCTACCTTGTTTATAGTTTACACAGTTTATATGAAGATACTTGAATGTCGTTTTTTGTGTTTCCTTTTGTTTAGATTAGAAATCTGTTACGATACCTCTTTGCTATTCTCTGCCTGTGAAATGCTCAAGAACCATTATAACGCAACCTGAAGAAAATTCAAACCCATTCTAATGTGACTTGATGAAGTCCAGATGCATCTTATATTTTTACTAGTTCTCATTTATTATTCTCACTAAATAACTTTCCATACATTCTTTCAGTTTTATGACTGCACTTCTAAGAAGTCTATGATTATGCAGATTATAATGAATGGAAATTTTATACTGCTATTTTTAGATGTTCAGATCTTTAACATTTTTTCAGTAGGGTTGTCATTTACGTGCACTATTTTGATTCCCCATTCTTACTGGCGAACTCCATTACTCCAAGGTTTTCGTATCTGCATCTTAGTTTCTCTTTGACTAACCTGGAGACAGTCACAAACTATGGTACTGTAATCATAGTTGCAAGTATACTAGCTAATGTGTTAGATTATCAACTGCTCACTGAATTAAATAAGACTAGATTTTTAGCAGACGACTAGCTGGAAAGTTAGAAACCGTGAACAAATCATCTCATACCTTTTTGAATGTCAAACTGAACAAAATTTAACTAAATTGAAAAATACAACTCTAAACCACTTGTTTGTCTGTTGGATAAAGCTGGTAATGGTGAGTTTTCAGCATTAAATTGATAAGTCCACCCATATAAAAAACTTTGGAGAGGCAGTTAAAACGAAAAGGCTAAATAACTCAATGAGACATAAAATAGTTAGAACTATTGTTGTGGGGCAAGATGCTTAAAATCTTAGTTATTAATTTTGTGCTGTATTTTGTAAAAAAATTAACAACTTCTTTTATGCTGTCTGCCCTTTTATTATAAGGGTAAATCTGTTATTTATGATTTATGACTAGTTTGAATTTTCTAAATATTTTCTTAGGAGTAGTTTTATTATTTTCAACTAGACTTGTTTCTAAAAATAGGGTCCAGAGTCAATATTGATGTAATATAGAATCGTGTTCTTTTCACTTCTCCTATGGGGATTAATTCTCTTCCAAGTTTTTCCTCATGATTCTTCCTTTCCATACCTTGACTCCCTTCCTTTTAGGCATTCATTCTTTAAAACTTTTGAACCCTCTTCTCATTTTATCTTCTTGATTCTTCTTTTCTACCGGGTTCATCCTTTCTCTAACTATTCAAAATAAAAATGGAAAAACCACCACAATCTTTGTTCTTGCTACCTTGCTCTTTTTCAATTGGAACCAGAGCATAACAATTAAACTTTCATCTTTGATTCTTCCCATTTTCTTTTCTTTCTTATTTTAATTCTTGTCATAATAGAGCTCTATTGTCAAAAATATCTTAATCGATGCAGCTTTCTTCTCTATTGTCATTAATGGTTGTGAATCATCCTCTTTTTAAGTATTTGCTCTGAATCATAGTCTAGTTGACTACTTTGCCAACTCATATTTTGAAGGTTCTTGTTGGCCGACTTCATCTCCCCATCCAGATTACATAATCTATGATCACTTCTCTATTGCATCCGGCATTTACTGCTCAACTGTCTCTTTAGTCAAGTTTGGCATCATTTGTAGCTTTATACTCTATAAGCTCTTCGACATCATTGACCAGAGCGATAACCTTTTCAGCAACATCCTTTGCACTTATCTATAGAATTTAGACAAGTTGTCGCACACATTTGCATTCTCTTACACAACCTCAATTGCAATGTGTCTCATATAAACATCGCTTTGCTAATGCTTGCTTTTCCAGCTCATCGCATTGATCATGCAATAATTTCCCACTCCACAATCAAGTCCATCTTTTTGCACTTGCCGCATCTATTGCACATTCTACTCGGTTGCATTTTCTTGTAGTTCATCGTTTTTACAACCACCCATGCCTTTGCACTTGCATTACATCTCTATCACTCCCATGCAACCGCTCATCCACTCTTCCCATATTCACCCCAACAAATATGCTTGTACATGTTCAACTAACTTGAAAACCGCAATCCACAAAAGAAAAAGCTTTTAGTTGGGCAATACTTCAGCTATATTATGTAAGCCTGGTAGTATAGATGAAGACTCTTAAGCTTCCAAACATATCTATCCAGACTTCCAGAGTTGTGGAAGTGTTATTGAGGATCTACGAAAGTGCCTTCTATTGGTATTGCTGTTGTAGTGGTGTTCTTTCGATTCATCTCTTTCACAAAGGATAGATGTCCAATTCATAATCTAATCATTGGAAAGGTTTTTTGATTCATCTCTCTTCCTCATGATGGATGTTGATAGCTCTGGAATACCTTCAATGAATTTTAGTTCTTCCTTCAACAACTTTAATCTTTCTTGAATATAATTTTTTTTCAGCTTAGGAGAATTGATGTATTGCAAGATTCTTAAAATCTCAAGTATTAGTATTATACTTATTTCTGTTGTAGTGTTTTGTCATTTGTCTTTTGTCTAAAGAATACAATTTTCATTTATCATTTTGGACTAGGTTGGCTTGCTCATATTTTAATATTTAAGGTAGTTTCATCATTTTCCATAAAGCCTATTTTTTTTAAATGAGTCCTGGGGTGGG
Source organism: Dendrobium nobile (assembly GCA_022539455.1). Classification (NCBI taxonomy): domain Eukaryota; kingdom Viridiplantae; phylum Streptophyta; class Magnoliopsida; order Asparagales; family Orchidaceae; genus Dendrobium; species Dendrobium nobile. The sequence goes on from CM039730.1 coordinate 47,360,785, forward strand.
TCTTGTAATTTAATGATAGTTGATGAACTAAAGAAAATATATTTCTTAGCTTTCTCATTAGTGATCATAATTTTTATCTTTTTACTCTTCTTTTTTTTTTTTAAAGTTTTGAGAACTCTAAACTTCTCAATCCTCTTTTTCTATTTTCCTTGTACTTGATTTTTTTTCTGCTCCAACAAATAAAAATATTAATAAAAAAGAAAAATATAAACCATGATAGTCTTATTTATGCTATTCTATTCTTTATCAATCTATAGTTGAATCAGGACCCCATGAACATTTAGGTTATTGTCCCATATTGAGACAGTTAGTTCTGAAGTTAGTTGTTCACAACCTATAACTTCCATCAAATTTAGCTCATTAGATACTCTAGGTGCCTCCTTTCTTTCTTCTATAACATTGAACAAGCACGCTAAGTTGCATAAGTGGTTAAAATATGGGACTAACTCTATCAAAGGGTGTAAATGAGTTGAGCCGAATTCGAGCCACCCTTGGCTTAAGCTTGATTAATTAACCGAATTCTAGCTCATTTATTATGAAAGAGAGAGATCATTCTGATTCATGTAGTTATTGTAATAATATGATTAAAAATAGGAAATTAAGTGAGATAATAAAAAATAATTTAAAATAAGATAGAGATATAATATTTAAACATTTTATACAAATTTATACAAAAATTATTGATTTTTTATATATTTTAAATAGAATTAATATTAATATTTTTCAAAGATTCAACTTACAAGCTGATGAGTTAAAGTTGAAGCTGGCTTAAGCTTGGTTCATTAGTTCATTTAGCTCGGTGCCGAGCTATTTATCGAGTAGAGTTTGAGCTGATGAGCAGGCTTTATCAATTAAATACATATATCAAAGGGTTGTTAATTTCATATTTTATATCGCATGAAGTAGCACAAAAATGCACAAGCCAGGTAAAAAAATACTCCATAGCAAATGTTATGATTGTTTTTAGTCTATCATATGAAATATTAAGATGAATAATTGAGACATTTAATTTGGGGTTTTAGAAGACTAGATTATGCCGTATTTAAAGTAATATATTAGTATTTTTTATATTCTTTATAATTATCATGTCTTTCATTTAAGAAACCTTAGTAATGAATGTATAACTCCCTGCCAAACTGAATCTTTTTTGGGTACATACCTAAAGCTCGATTTTTTGTCTAAATTTTCTATTTTAGTCTTGCTTGATAATTTATTTAGTCGCATATTTTTCCAAAAATTGGCACATAATAATTTTGATTTATTTGAGAAAAAAAATAGGAAACATTCGATGGAAAGCACTATGTTGCATGCCGACCATGATTTCAGTCATTTTAAGAATAGCTTGTCCATTTGTGTATGGACACCTTCCATGATTTAACAAATGAAACCTTAGTCATCATGTATACAAATTTTTTTCAAAAAATCCATGAAAATAAATATTCCCTAGCAATTGCTCTTTTTCAAAGAATTGTTTCGATACTTTTTTTGTTTACTGTTGTACAGAGGGACCACTTGAAGAATGTAAGTTAAGATTGGGTTTTGAATTTATGTATGCTTCATCACATTAATTTTTTTTCATTTAAAATTTTAATATTATGTTGTGTATTGACGGTTTATTAACTTTGGAAAAGATATTATTTACAAAAGGTTCATACACCTACAAACACTGATGATATTTTCCATTAGAACCAATTTTTACATGCTTTAACAAGCTATTATTCTTGCAGTGGAGGGGCAGGTAATAGTGGTGGTTATCTGGGCGAGGAGGGAACAATTACTGGAAAGAGCTGTCCCCAAGGCCTTTATGGCACTTTCTGCATGGTACGTTTGATTATACCAATTTTTATGGGGTTTTCATACATATGTTTGTTTCTTTTTTCATACTGATTACACTACACTTCAAATCAAAGTATCATATCATTTTTTGTAATTTCTCTTGTGTGACACTGTTGCTTGTTAAAAATGATGTCATGCCATTGTATTCAAATTCTATATGAATTGAAGAGCCTTTTTGATTATAAACAATGGGATGTGCTCATTGGTGGGCACACCTCAAACGTATTATCCCAATATAATCTATTGTAGTCTATTTCATGAAGTTTGGGGAGTGTGCTTGCGGGTGGGATTGTCCATATCAACTACTTAAGGTGTACCCATTGGTTGCATCTTTAAAAATTTTTATCTATAAATTTGATGCCTTATATCCATGACTAATGTCAAATCATTGTTGTTAAACGTGAGTAGGTCTTTCCGAGACTTTCATGCAATACATTGTAAAGGCCATTATGCCTTGCATGCCGCACAAGTCTATGTCATTACCAAGTCTCCCCTTTCCAAGTGGCTTACCATGATTTGTGGCATGGTTGATAATGCATCCATTGTTGAAGATGAGTGTGTTTTATGCTAAGGGTTACCCACACACTAAAAACATAAAAAAGAGGCGAATTTGATGACTTAAGCGATGGTCGGCGGGCACGACGCGTCACTTAAATGTTCAAATGACCTACAATCGCCAAAAGGCTGCGCCGTTGCGATTGCAGCGTCGAATTTATCTAAGAGGGAGCTTCTCCCAGTCAAATCGGGTGAAAACAATCAAAATCGGTGACTGACACCCGAAAACAATGCGCGACGTTGTCTAAAAAACTTCCGATCGTAAAAGCGGACTTTGCTGTTGTGTTTGGAACCGTCTGAGTTTGCCCAAAGTAATTCACGCGGGAAAATCGGCGCGGATCCTGAGATGATGGCACGCGTAAATCAAGGTTAAAATAAAATTCTCTCTTATATTCCTATTATTTTAAGATAAATAATAATAATATTATTATTAATTAACATAAAAAATCTAAATAAAAAAATCAATTTAAAAAAAACCTCGTTTTATGCTGGTTCCGTTCTCTTCCTTTGATTTTTGTTGAAATTTTGCTCAAATCCGACTGAAATCACTGTGCATTTAGCGCAATTCGAGTCTCCTCACGTAATCCCTGCTCAAATTCTGTTCAAGGCAGTTCCGCTCTCATTATTAAAACGAGAAGGAACGAGGGTCTGCTGTCACGCAATTTGGGAAGGAAAAATTGTTAATAACTTCCTATTGAATTATGAATTAACAAATTAACATACATATGAAACAAAAAAGTGCACAAGACATAAATTGATAAGTGATAAATTGCTTGAAATAGAATTAAAATCCAAATATTAAAAGAGAAAACAATACTAAATATAGAAATTGCATAAAAATATTATGTAACATCAAGTTCAATTCAAAAACATCAAAATAAATAGACACGATCGAAGCCGTTGATCTTCGATGTCCTCATCAGATTTACTCAATCTTAGGTGTGTTAGGGCTTGATTTGTTTGTTGAGAGTTGTAGAACAATTCTCCATAAGACACCGAGAGTTGCAATGGTCTAGATCACGAGTTCTAGGCCTTGGACGGACTAGGTGTTCGATGTGCCCGAGATCTTGTTGCCGACAATTTGCAATTGCCGGAGTTTGACTTGGATAGGGTTGACGCTTTATGTGACCAAACCATCTAACTTGACTCTCTAATCTTATCTACAATTGGAGCTACTCCAACATTTTCATGCATATACTCATTTCCCATTCATTCTCTAAGTGTAAAGCCACTCATACACTTATGCATCTTCATCTCTATAACACAATTAATTTTATGCTTCTCTTTTAATGACTAACATTTTGCACCATATAGCATTGGAGGTCTCACCACCATTTTATAAAATTTTCCCATAAGTTTAGGGGCTAATTTTCTATCACACCATAGGCTCGATGCATTCCTCCACTTAACCATCCAACTTGAATTCTACTAATAGTATCCCCATCTATTTCACCATCACTTTAAACAATAGGTCTGAGGTATCTAAAACGTGCACTCTTTTTAATAACTTAATCACCCAAAATCACAATATCACCACTAGATCTATTAATACTAAAATTAATACTAAAATTACACTTTTACTATTAAAATTATACTCCATGTATTTAATTTTAAATCTACTAAAATGAAAACCTTCAGACTTTAAAATTGACCTCCATAATTCAAGTTTTCCTTCTACACCCTCTCTAGTCTTATCAACAAGAAGAATATCATCAGCAAAAAGCATACACTAAGGTATTGTAGCAGCTCAAACTCTTAAATATTGAGATATTATCCGCTTTAGCCTAAGGGTCTCATGGTTTTGTCTTCTTGGTGTAACTTTTCAGGAGGTCACCCATTCCAAGATTTCTCCAGTCTGAAGCAAAGTTTCTTAATGAAATTCCAACCGTTACACCGAAAGGTGCCTCGATATTTAGGAGTTTATCTTTTTTTATTTAAGGGATTTCACAAACTCCCCCACTTAAGTAACTGAAGTATCATCATTATCCTTATCACATAATCATCTACCAAACATTTGAGATTCTAGAGGTGGCCCCTATAAGCTCAAGTGGTGACTCCCGCTATGTAGCACTTTGTCTTGTATGACACTTAGTGTCTTTTGGCTAGTGTATTGTTTTGATATCATTTGTAACAGGTCAAACTCTTAACTATTGAAATATTGTCCGCTTTGGCCTAAGGGGCTCATAGTTTTGTCATGTTGGTGTAACTTCACAGTAGGTCACCCATCCCAGGATTTATTCGAGATGAGCATGCTCAACTATGAAGTTTCTGAATGAAATTTCAATCATTACATCAAAAAGCGCCTCGATATTTAAGAGTTTAGATTTGTTTTTATTTAAGGGATTTCACAGATACATCCTCTTATAAAAGTCTAGTAAGAAAATCCATGACAAAAAAAAAAGATATGGGCTTAAAGCTAATCCTTGATGTAATTAAATTAAAATAGGAAAGTAATTGGTCCCTCCTTGTGTTTAAACATAAGTAACAGCTTTTGCATATATATTTTTAATGAATTGAATATAAGCATTATTAAATCCTTTCTTTTCTAGAACTCTCCATAGTACATCTCTTGAAATTTTATGATATGCTTTCTCTAAATCAATAAATATCATATGTAGATCCTCCTCTCCCATTGTAACCTATGCTCAATCACTCTCTCCCATAATTTAATTGTATGACCCATTAACTTAGTTATTCTACAATTTGTACACTCTTGTGCATCACTCTTTCTTTAAAAATAAGAACCAACACTGATGTAGGACTACGATGCTTGCAATGAATTTATTAAGATTGTGCACAACTTATTGATTAGAGAAGTAACAAATAGACCTATTAGCAAATAAAATGAAGAATCAAAATGTAAGAGCGGTCACTATCATTTAGGCTAAATTGCACATCAAGAGAGTTGAATCACCAAATAACATAGGAAAATAACATAATGCAGAAGTAGTAGCTTTCAACGAGAATCCCTAGTCTAACAATGAGATTAGAAAGCAAATGAATACACTCAAATCCCTACGTTTACTAAGCATGGCAGAATTAGGCAAATGCGACATTTGGGATTAAAATCAATATCACAAAGAAAATATTAGATTTAAGAAATGCAAGAAAATGGTAAATTGGAAAACCTTCGTCAAGTATCGGTTGCAATCCTCCACTCGACGATTTCAAGTTGCTACTCAATCGCCTCAACTAAGGTGTCCAAGATGCGTTCTAAGTAGTCCTCAACAGTATGATCGATCCTCGTGTTGACGTCAAAGAAGGTTGAATGGAGAATGTGCACGAAGCCGTGTTCGTCGTAGGCAAGTCCGTAGTCAGTATCAGGATCGACCATTCATGAATGCTATATGACAATTTCTACCGAAGATTACTCATAGTCTTGAACTCCGTTGAAGAGAGAGAAGTTTCTCTCAACTTGACGTTGGTGTGAAGAGGTGTGGCCGGCCAAAGGATGAGGGCTTAGGTAGAAGTAGGTATTGAAATTCAAAACCTGAAATAAATTTTAGATTTTGAAATTAAGAGAGAAGGCACTTAAGAGGCAAGTTAATTTTCCTAAATTGGGGAGGAGAAATTAATGAGAGAGAGAGAGGGAGTGGAGAGTGAGAGAGGGGCTGGGTAGTGAGAGAGGGGTGTCGGCATAATGAAGGGGGGGGGGGGGGGGATGGGGGATTTATTTCCTAATTCAATTGTTTGAGTTTGGAAATAAATCAAGAGTTGGGGGCTTAGGAAAATTCGGCCAAGAATGAGTGGGGGAGATTTGGAAAACTTTCCAAGAGAGAAGAGGGAGCTTTAGGAAACAAATCCAAGGGGGTTTAATAAGGGGGGGGCCGGCAGCATGATGGGGCTAGGGAATTAAATGCTAGGTGTCATGCTTGTCTAACTTAGGTTTAGGAATTAGGAAAGTAATTAAATAAATTCAATTTGAATTTGAAATTCAAATAGATTTAATTTAAGAACTTTCCTAAAATAGGTTTGGTAATTTAGGAAAGATTTTAAATTTCAAATTGTTGGAATTTGAATTCCAAAATCTGTCCAAATCATGCCAATCCAAATTAGGCAAGGGAAAGCAATGGGGAGGGGACCTAGGGCCGGTGGGTTGAAGGGATTTTGATGTTATCAAGAAATTATGTACTTTTTATTTTATTTTGAACAATAGTATATTTTGTTTTTTTTTTTTTTTAGCTATCCAATGATGGGAAAGCATCTAATGAACATGGTAGGTAGTGCATATGGCTTGGTAGACCTTTGGTTTGCTGGCTTGATTGGTCTGTAGCTGCTGGTGGTTCTCGGTTGGCTGTTTTGGAGCATTCGATATTGAGCTGGTTCTCTAAGTTGCTTGAGCTGAAGTTTAGTAGCTCATTAATATCCAAAAAGGTACCTCATTATGAAGCTTACTTTTGGAGTGGCCGTGTCCCTTCCCCTTCCCCTTCCCGGGATTTCGTGGCTTATATTAATTGGGGGCTGAATTCTATGCTTTGAATTCATTGGGAAGTTAATGATTTTTGTGGGATCTCACGGCTGGCTCCTTATTCCGTGACCGTCCCTCGTTTCCCGTGGCCATGGCTCTTGGTCCGTGCGGTTCCCTCCCGTGGCCGTCTCCTTGGTTCCTGGTTTGGGTGTTTATCCGTGAGCTTTGGGGGGAGATTTCTATGTTTATTATGCTTTGGTTCTAATGGAAATTAAAGACATGTGGCTCTTGGCATTCCTCTCTCTTGCCTATAAAAATGAGAAGATGTTATGAAGAAAGGGAGTTGATATTTGTGAGCATATTTGCTATTAACCTGCGGGTTTATTCGGAAATCCTGCGGGCTCTTTCCAACCTTCTTTTCTCATCCCCTCCGGAAATCCTGCGTGCTCTTTCCACCCTTTCTTCTCGGGCTTCTAACCTCTTCGTCTCTGCGCAAGTGCCACTCCATCTGTATCCTTCTTCTGAAAGTAAAGCAACTTTAGGGTGTCGTATCAGAGTTGATTTGAAGCATCTATTGAAGAAATTTGACAATCTTGCAGTGGTAGACCATCGGTTTGCTAGTTCTATGCACTTTACTTATTTAACCTACAAATTCGATGCATGTGAGGAACCCGCTCTGACGGTTGTCTGAGGATGGCGTCTTTTTAAATTTCTTTATTTCTTTAAAATCTCCTAGCATCTTTTGTTGTGTTTGTCAAGTTTTGGGTCGTTTGCTTTTATTTAATAAAGTTTGTTTTAAGTTCTACTCATTGTGTCAGTTTTTCTCTTGTGTGACTACATCAGATTTTGGGTATGGGGCTGGCAGCTAGGTGGGAACTATGTGAAGTTTGGTGGAGAGGGGGGGAAAAGGGCTTGGGGGAAGGAGGAACCGTGGGTGTGATATTGACCGGTGGTGGTGGAAGGAGAAAAGAAAGAAAACAAACTAGAACCACGAACCCGACTTATCTAGGTTGGTGGACGATGCGCGTTCTCCCTCTCCTAGGGATCTCTCTTCGATTTATCATGCTCTCACAAGAACTCATGCAAGGGGAAGAAATATTTTAATCAATCATTTATTCCTTCCTTTTAAAAGAGAAACATATGGGCTATAAATAGCCTCATACAGAAGACTCAAAATAAGAAAGACGACAATGCCCTCAGGGCTTACAAACAACATCCCTTATTAAAAGGGTACAATAGGAAACTAAATAAAAAAATACAATACAACATCATAAATAAGAAAATACATAAATAAAAAATATAATGACTCAATCGTGGCCGTAAATCGGCGGCCACGTCTCTGATAAACCTTCCATGATCTGATGTCCCCATCGAACACACTCCTCCACTCATTTGACATCTTTTTAGTCTTCAAAATAATATTAAGAAATTTGGTAAGCCAAGAAATTTTTTGATTTCCTTTGCATTTCCACACCTTTATTGGAATATCATCGGGTCCCATTACATTTCCACACTTTATTTTTTTTAAGCCTCTCCAAATTCGATTTTTCTATTACAACGATAAAAACAAAAACCTCTATTTTCATTTAGAGTGTCAAGGTCACTAAAATCAATCGTATTCTCACAATCTTTATTGAAAAGCTTATCAAAATATCTAATCCACCTATGTTGAATATCATCTTCTAAAAAAATACTTTTTTATCTTCATCCTGAACTATAATAAATTATTCGTTTCTTGTAGGGCATACTTTTGTGCTACTAGATAGTTAGCTATTGGGTGGACAGTTTTTATTTTCTTTTATTACTTAGCAATCTTGCGTACTGGTAGCTAGATTTCATAAAGAATGTCAAAGTACTAGCTAGTTTGCTTACGTAGCTGTTAGCATAATGTGAAAATAAATTATCAAGAAAAAAGAGATTTCCTCATGAAATTTATGTTCTGTAATAATCGTTTGTATAGAAAATGCTATTAAAATCGCCCCAAATATTTGAAATAAGGCTAGAAATGAGGATCATGAAATGATAAAGGATGTCATTTCTTGTTTCTTAGTTATCTATTATTGTAGGTGATATGAAATGGTGTTCTGCATTATTATTTCAGGAATGCCCAATTGGTACATACAAAGATGTTGTTGGATCTGAACCATCACTCTGTTCTCCCTGCTCACTTGATTTGCTTCCCCAAAGAGCAGATTTCATATATGTACGAGGTAGTTTCTTACCTTAACTTCAAACATGTGAATAGGCATTATAATTGTTTTCAAAAAAATTTTCTCTTTGGACCATATGCCAATTAGTTTCTTATTTCTTCATTACAGCATATTTTTTTGGTTTGGAATACATTCTGATGGGATTTTTGCAGGTGGGGTTACGCAGCCATTCTGCCCATATAAATGTTTATCAGACAAGTACAAGATGCCAAAATGCTACACTCCACTTGAAGAATTGATATATACTTTTGGAGGTCCTTGGCCATTTGCAATTGTCCTCTCGTTTATATTGATACTCTTAGCACTTCTTTTAAGTGCTTTAAGAATAAAAATGGTTGGAACTGATTTTAGATATCAAACTTCAAATCCTATTCAAAATGATGGTTCATCTTCCTTTCCATATCTTTTGTCGCTGGCTGAGGTACCATTTTTTTTAATCAATTTAGGTGCGAATATGCCTATTACTATGAAAATATATTGCTTAGAATCTTGTTGAAATGATTCCTTATTAATTAACTAGGTTCCTGGGACTAGCAGAGTTGAAGAAACTCAAAGTCATGTGCATAGGCTGTACTTCATGGGTCCAAATACATTCAGAGAGCCTTGGCATCTTCCTTACTCTCCGCCAGATGCAATTATCGGAATTGTGTAAGGAAAATTTGAAATTTTGGAATCCTTTTTGGAATGTATGTTCTTTATTTACCATTAGTTAGTGGATGCCCTTCCGTTCTGTAAGGTTGACCCCGCTAAAGTTCTGTACGAAAAAGCTTTTACGAGAGAATTAATCAATATGATATATATATATATATATATATATATATATATATATATGTGTGTGTGTGTGTGTGTGTGTGTGTGTTAAAGGCTCTGTTTAAAATTGCGCAATAAGAGGCGCGCCTCTGCGCAATTTGACCCAAAACCGCCTCGAGGCTTACGCAATTCCTCTCCTGGCAGAGGCGTACGCCTCACTTGGACTGAGGCGCGCCTCAGAGGCGCAATTGCGCAATTCTGGCTGAGGTGTACGCCTCAAATATATGCTCAGTACCGCTCAGTATATGCTCGGTATAGCTAGGTATTTGCTCAGTACTGCTAGGTACATGCTCGGTACCGCTCAGTATATGCTCGGTACAGCTAGATATTTGCTCGGTATTGCTAGGTACATGCTCGGTATCGCTCAGTACTGCTAAGGAACATGCTCGGTATCACTCGGTATCTTCCCATAAAAAACAACTTACGAACTTCAAAAATAAATAGAATTTCAAAATTACAGGTCAAACCCCGCCAGGGGGCAGCGCCCCCTTGGACCCCCGGCAGTCCGGCATACTATTCTATTCATCATCTTTAGTAATAGTTGTTAGTGTTAGTCTACTTGTTCATGAGTGCATGCTTTGATTGGAAGACATTGGACTCTATAGGAGAGGAGGAAGGGGTGAGAAGATTCCCTTGAAGACCCATTTAGTGATGGGACATGATTGGATTATATATGTTCTTTTTTAATTGTACTTTTGGAGTTTTGATAGACTAATATTTTGTGGTTTTGAACTTTGGGACATGATTTTATTACATTTATTTTCTTACTTTCTCCTAATTTTAATTGTCATTTAGATGTTTTTATTGTATGATAGAATCTTACTATTTTTTACTTGCTAAAACCCTTAAATTCTTATTTACGCAATTCTTCGTCGGTGAGGCTTACGCCTCACACCGCCTCGAGGCTTACGCCTCGCCTCACGGACGAAAAACGCCTCGAGGCTTATTTACGCAATTTTAAACCTTGGTTAAAGGAACATGCATCTGTCTGAATCCTATGGATGGATGCTGAATTTTATCTATTTGTTTGGTCTTCTTAGGCCTGCTGTTATGTCTAATGCTTAATTTTTACCAAGAAAGGTTGATAATGGGACTATATTGCTGATGTTCTTATTATTATATTTAAAAAGTTGACTTTATTTAAATCCCCTTTTGCCAATGATTAAAGAGGATGACCAGTCCATGAAGCATAGGGTATGTCTAGGAGTGAGTCCAAGGTTCTTCGGATGAGTCCTAGGGTCAAGGGTTACCTAGGGTGAAGGGTATTTTGGTAAATGCACATAATATCTTTTAACATGGATATTTGTAATTTCTAAGTATTAAATTGAGTATTTGAGGGTTTTTTAACATTTATTTTTTATAATCTTGCTAGGAAAAAATTACCTTTTTTTTCCCCAAATAGATTTCATTGCTCCATGGTGTCTTCTTTTTAAGTATTGTCGGTATCGGTTTTGTTGACTTATTGAGGAATAACATTTTTAGGTATGAAGATGCTTACAACCGGTTTATTGATGAGATCAATTCAGTTGCTGCATATGAGTGGTGGGAAGGATCGGTACATAGCATTCTTTCAGTGCTTGCCTACCCATGTGCATGGTCTTGGAAGCAATGGCGCCGAAGAAAGAAAATTCATCACCTTCAGGAATATGTTAAGTCAGTGTATGACCATTCATGCCTCCGATCTTGCAGGTCACGTGCTCTTTACAAAGGGATGAAGGTTTGGTTATTGTACCATAACCATAAGATTCTGTGCATGATCTTTTCGCTGTATGGTTATTTTTCCTTGTCATGATTGTTCAATCAACTATAACTTTGACTATAGCTTGATTCCTATTTATCATCAACTTAAATTTTTTACTTTTACTTACCATTTTCCACCCTCTTTAAAATCTTAATAAAAATGCATCCCTTTGAATTTTTCCAAACCCGTTCGAATTTCCATATTGGAACTTTAGATTGTTCTAGTGTTTCATGGTTCATCAGTCCACCTCCCTACAAATAATATGATGATATTTCATGCATCTCTTGTAATATTTATTATTCTTGTTTGAATAATGTATCATTTGAGACTTGGAGTGAGCGGTATTATACTAAGGACCCACCCAGCTGTGCTTTTCAGTTCTATAAAACAATAATATTTCGTTAGACCAAAGCAATTTTGTATTATTAAGCTTTCTTCTGAACTTTAAATTCAAAGCTTTTTTTGAAGCGAGATTAGGTATGTAAAAAATAACTCAAATAATAATTGCTTAGTATTTTGTTTCATCTTTGTGCTTGGGTGCTGTTTTGATGCAAATTTTCCTATTGTGATGCAATTGATGAATGCTAAATTTCGTGAAAACATCCCTTTGTTTTAATGTGAGGCATGGATTATTTTTGATGATTTCTTGCATTGTTTTTTTTTTCTTTCTAAATTATATTGCTAGGTCTCGTTCTTCCCACACAAAATAAACAAATAAAAAAGCAATTTAAAAATGAAAAAAAATAAAATTAAAGCTTTAAATCATCAATTGTCAATTCGGTCTAAACTCTAAACCGGAAAACTTAAGCCTTTATATATAACTTTAAAATATTTTAGTAAATAAATATTAATTTGAGGTGTTTGTCTCATGTGACTCAAGGCATAGATCCTTGAGGTGTAAGCTTAGAAAAAAAAATTGACATAAGCTTCACTCAGGCAAGTGAGCCTAAGCATTGTGGTACTTGTCGGGCATGGTGAGGCGTATCTCGAGGAATGCGCCTTGAATGCCTCCTTAAACCATGTACTATTATACATGGCTTTAAGTGGGTTCATCACAAACCCTAGGGGATGGGGGGTGAATGCCACCACTAGCTTCTAATTGGTTGCGGCATTTCTAGAACCACAACTTAATGGTTGTGAAAAATGGGTTAGATTTGATTAGGTATAAAATGAAGGTTAGATATATGGAGTTTGGGTACTTTTAAAATAAAAACTGCAGTAGTTATTGACATAATGATTAGAAGAAGAATCAATAGTGTCTGCTAGAAATAAAATGGCATTGGGAGAAATTTAGGCGCATAAGGCAAGGTAGTATGCCATTATTGTTTGGAGGGTAAATAATTGGAATGACGCATTAGAGTAGTGAATAGAGAATTGAAAGATTAAATTGTTGAGATAACTATAATTATTGATAAGGTGATTTCTATTATGTTAATTTTTAATGAGAATATAATAATGCAGCTATTGCTTATACTCAAATTATTTTGAAAAATTAAATTAGATTGGATGATAAATTATTAAAAATGTATGCTTATGAAAAATAATAATCATTATGGGTGATATAATTAGGGGAACGCCAAAACACTAGCAACTAATTGTGCTAAGCTAATTATTGCAACTGGCAATTTGGTGGCTGTTGGGCAGCTCACGAAGCTGTGGCGTATTTTGACACTGAAGAAAGTATCTTTCCTAGTTTGTTTCTGGTTCAACATGCCTGTAGTAAGAAAAAGCCTTGAACTTTAAGCCAATATCTTCATGATGTTCAACTGAGGATTTAGTGATTGCAGGTGGGTTCAACACCTGATTTGATGGTTGCATACATTGACTTTTTCCTGGGTGGTGATGAAAAACGGCTAGACGTAGCATCAACTATGATGCAGAGATTCCCAATGTGTATTATTTTTGGTGGCGATGGAAGTTACATGTCACCATATCATCTCCATAGTGACATGTTATTGACAAATCTTCTTGGCCAGGTATTCTTTTGGGTTTGATTTTATACTGCATGCTGACTCTATGACGTTTTCTTCAACTCTATTGATTGAAATTTGTTTTTGCTGCAGTATTTATCTACAGCTATCTGGACTAGATTTGTTGCTGGATTAAATGCTCATTTGCGAACTGTAAGACAAGGAAACATTCGTTCTGCCCTAGTTCATGTTATATTATGGATCAATAGTCACGGAAATCCACAGCTTGAGCCCCATGGTGTTAGGATTGAACTTGGTTGGTTCCAGCCAACAGCTTCTGGCTATTACCAAATAGGAATCGTAGTTACCGTTAATGAACAATTTTTCAAAAATGTGCATCATGCAGATATATTGGATACAAGGTAGTACTTGTTCCTGTTATAATTAACTTTCGAGTTGTGAGGTTTGAGAGTGCTTGTTGCTGATTTATAAATCATTTATTCTTCATAAAAATGTGCATTTATTCCGCTTTAGAATCATCGGCAGTCCTTTCACTTGACGTTTCTATGTAGGAAAAATCTACCAGTTTCTCGTAAGAACACTAAACAGATTCAGCAGACCCAAACTTCAGTTAACCCAACAATTTCACGCAAGAGATTGACTGGAGGAGTGAATGGAGGTGTAGTAAATGAAGCAACATTGAAGTCCTTGGATTATAGAAGGGATTACTTGTTCCCATTTTCTCTTCTATTGCAAAACACAAGACCCATCGGTCTCCAGGTAATTCTATGGTAAAGTTATCTTGTTCCTCTCTGGAACCAGTCTGACTAGTGAATGCTTTTTCAACTTAACATCTTTGTATATGGAAATGATCATGATTTCAGGAGACCATGCAGCTGCTCATCTGTATGATGATCTTGGCTGATTTCACCATCACCCTTCTAACGTTGGTCCAATATTACTGGATTTCCTTGGGGGCTTTCCTTGCTGTCTTGCTGATTCTCCCATTATCTTTGCTATCACCCTTTCCTGCTGGGCTAAACGCTCTCTTTAGTAGAGGGCTTCGACGGTCTTCACTGGCTCGAATTTATGCATTGTGGAATGCTACATCAATGTCAAACTTGGTAAGCTTTTGACCTGACGTGAGCTTTTTATCTTGACAATGATACTAAAAACAGTATAAACATTTATTATGGATTTTAAAACTTTGATTCTCTTTAAAGCCAATGTTCATTTTTTAGTAAAATCTTGTTTTTCAGAAGTTATTTGCCATTGATGTTCCCATGTAACCGATCTCTAGTCATTTAGTGCTCTTGGATGGAGAAATCAGTTCTTTTTTATATCAAGGGAACTAAATACTGGGCTATGATGAACCGACACTTCTCCTCAAAAAGGCGTGTAGTGTCCGACACCGTGTCTGACACGACACTCGTCCGACACGTGTCCGACACTCCTCCGACACGTGTCGGACATGCCGAAAATGTGTCCGATTAAAAAAATATTAAAAATAAATTGGACACGCTTGTCCAACACGCGTATCTTAAATATTTTATAATTTTTTTAAAATATAATTTCTTATATTTTGCGAAATTTAAACTAAATTTCTTATTTCATATCCACAACACCAAATCAACGTCTGCATTTAATACTGATTCATTGAATATTTTCATTTTCATTTCTCTTTGGCAGTGAAAGTATTTTCATCTCCTCTCTTTTTGCACAATTACAAATCTTTATCTTGTTGAACCAGAGTTCAAAGTAGTGATATTCAATGATGATGATATTGAATGCCAAAAACAAACCTCTAAAGCTAATCCTAATAGTTGAAGCTTGAATGCTTGATGTTGTAGTAAGTGATTATTTGCTTATATTTTTGTGGTTGTACTAGATATTTTGTATTAATATTTTATATTATAAGCTAGACAAGTTATCATGTCATTCATTTATTATTATTTGTCATTTTTAATATGATATTGCATTAATATATATATACACTATATAAAAAAATGTATTGCCATGTCCACGCCGTACCCGTGTCCTATATTTTCAAAAAAAAGCCATGTCCCCGTGTTCGTGTCGTGTCGTGTCCGTGTCCGTGCATCATAGATACTGGGTAAATGCTATTAAAAAAAAGTTGAGACTTCAGATTAAGTTTTCATTTAAGACAGTTTTCTTACTGCTTTCTAAAGCAATTTTTTAGTACAAAAAATTTTGTACTAAAAAGCTGCTTTAGAAAATAATAAGAAAACTGTCCCAAACAAAACTTAAGTTATTGTTTTTTAGTAAATGTGCTAATATTTACTACTGTTGATATATATTCTCAATAAATTATTAGTATGCTTGAGCCTTGAGAAGGTGTAGAAATAGCTTCAAGGAAATTGTTACATTGACAACAAGCTTGATGCATTCTAATAATGGTTTTCCTATTTGTTGTAAACAAGACCATGAGGCCATCTTATTTATAAAAAAATGGCACTTTGTTAAATTTCACTATGAATTAGGTGTTTAGGTTCTTACATCCTATAATGGTATTTTTCAGAAATGGACCTTGCCCTCTGTATAGGTTCTGCTACCATCACTTTCTGCAACTGTTTGTGGTGATTGTTTCTGTGATGCCTTGTAATTGTGTCATATTCATTGGGCTTCCCTGAAATGTTATAGAATGCCACTAATAATTTATTGAGATATGATGGCATGGTAAAACTTTTAAGAGTTCAACTAAAGAAGATCCATTCTTTTGTGAATTGACCTATTATAATGCTTTTAGATGTTCAAAGTAGTTGCATTAAGGGCTCATTTGTTTGCTTGTAGATGAAAAATATATTTTAGAATGTGAGGATTTTATTTTCACTCATTTTGTGTATGAAGTTTAAATCCTTTGGATGGAGTTTTGCGGAGGTTTGTGGAATTTGAATCAAAGTTGGTGTTTACTCACATCCAATAAACGATGGGTTTAATAAATTTTATTTCTTTTCAAAACATGATTTCAAATTTCAAGCAAATAAATGAGCCCTAAAAGATTTAATTTTATATTATGTACTTTCGAGCAGTGCTTTAATGTTGTTTATTTATTTATTTATTTATTTTCCTTTTTATGACTTGTGGTTTCTGTAAATATGATGGTATGGTAAAACTTAAAAGCTTAATATCATAATTTTTGGCCTAGATGAAACAGTTTATTTTAATATGTTTCCAGACTAGACATGCATAAAATAGTTAAAATAATTGGCTCTATTGAGACTTGAACTGAGACCATGTTTAAAAAAATTGGTAACCGACCAAACCAAAACCTTGTGCTCTTAAGGTGTTGTTCAGATTCAGCTTTTATGCTCTAATAATAGATAAAAGCTAATGGTGAGAAGCTTGTGAGTATTTCGTACATGCATTTGAATGGAGCGAAAGAAGGGAACATGTCTTGAATGTTTGTTAATCTTTGAGAAGATATTTAGAAAATTGCATCGTTGATGATATCCCCGCTATTGTTCTGCTAGTAACCTCATACTTTATGTGATTATTAAGAGTCAATTCTTGCAGATTGTGGCCTTTGTTTGTGGGATTGTATATTGTGGATTTTCTTCATCTGAGACGGCTGCCGGGCAACATACATCAACCATAAGACGGTGCGTTACTCTTCTATAATCCTATAATCGCCCTTCTCTAATGCTCTCAATGCAAATTGTATTCAAGTGCTCGAATTCCCCTCTTCTTATTATGGTTTTGTTAAGGATTAATCAAAACGTTAGGTAGTACAAGGAAGGATAGTGCCACAGGAACTCTAGGAACCTTCAAGGAAATTGAAAACTGAAGCATGAGAACACAAAACTATTGTTGTGAATTACCTCTAATTCTTGCAAGAACCTATAGACATGATGGCCGCCTCTTCTCTAGACCTCAAGAACTGCTGCCAGTAGCCGCATCCAGTCCAAAATCTGCTGCATCAAGAATTTATTTTCACTGACAACTTTGCTACTAACTGCATCTCTGATACAGGACTATGTAGATGAGATGATTATGGAATCATTTAGACATTGCACAACTCGTGATTAGAATAATATTAGAATAAAATTAATAGCAATTCTAAAACGAAGAATCAAAACAAGTAAGGAGATATCTGCTTAGGCTAAATCACATGCTCCGAGTTTGAAACTTTCAAGACAAATAAGAAAATAATACAACACCAAGTAGTAGTTTTCAAATTAATCCCTAATCTAACAATGAGAATTATGATGCATTGAAAGTGCGCTCAAATCCTACGATTACTAAGCTTAAGCAAGAGCAATTGGAAGAGCCCATCATGACTGCAATCAAACCAACGAGAATTTATACTAAAAGGAATAAGACGCAAGGGAAAAGATAAACCTTCGTTAGGGAGAGGTGGAGATCCTCCACTTGACGCCTTCGAAGTGTTCGTCAATGGCTTCCGTCAAAGCAAGTAAGATACGCTCCACGTAGTCTTCCACAGTGTGATCAATCTCCGGATTCACGTCAAAGAAGGTGGATCGTAGAATGTCGGTGAAGCCGTCTTTGTCCCAAATTATTCCGTACTCAGTCTCCGGATCCGCCATTCATGGGAGCTAAGAAACACTCTCGTCCTTGTCTTGCTTAGTGCTCTTGAGATGAAGGAAGAGAAAGAAGTTTCTCTTGAGTTGGTGAAAAGATGAGAGCCAACACTCAAAGAAAATCTGAAATAAATTTCAAATTTATGTTGTCTGAGAGACTAATTGAGAGAGGCAACCCAAGGGGAGGTTTTTGGAGAATTTCAGCCAGCAGTATGTTCAAATCCCAAATCTTCCCAAAGGAAAGCAATGAAAT
Organism: Dendrobium nobile; assembly: GCA_022539455.1. NCBI lineage: Eukaryota > Viridiplantae > Streptophyta > Magnoliopsida > Asparagales > Orchidaceae > Dendrobium > Dendrobium nobile. The sequence goes on from CM039730.1 coordinate 47,379,067, forward strand.
CTGGACAGATTTTAGGCAAGATCCAGGGAAGGGGGGGAAACGGCGGGATGTAGAGAGGAGTCAGGGGAATTATTTCCTTATTCCCCTCCCAGCTTTGGGAAGTAATTAAAGGCTTAAGCTTTGAATATGTCGGCTGGTAAGAGGGGAAAATATTTCCAAAGAGAGGTTATGAAGCAATTAGGAAACAAATCCTAATTAGCTCATACAGGGGCCGGCGGCTTGCATGAATAAGGGAGCATTGAATGTTGTGATTGAGGGCTTCTAAATTTGATTTAAGGAATTAGGAAAGTAATGAAATAAATCCAATTTGAATTTGAAATTCAAATTGATTTAAATTAAGTACTTTCTTAAAATAGACGAACTAAATTATGAAATAAATTTTGAATTTCAAATTTAGATAACTTGAATTTCAAATTAAATCTAAATTTCATTCACCCCAAATTATGAAACTCAAGAGGGAAGAGGGAAGGGTGAGACCGGCGGCTAGGGAGTCATGGTCGGCGGTTTGGAGGATTTTTGGGTGAGGTGGCCGGCGGGTTTAGGGGAAAAATTTGGGGAGCTCGGTATGGTGGTTTGATGGTTATGGGGTGGAGGGAGGGAAGAAGAAGGGACGATGAATTGAAAGAAAAGGGATAAACGAAGAAAAACCACGAACCCAACTTATCTAGGTTGGTGGGTATTGCGCCAATCTCTTTCCTCTCCTAGGAAGCTCTCTCCATTGAACCCTCAAGCTCTCAATGCTCATGCAAGAAGAAATTTTAATATCCAAACATTCATTAATCAAAACAGAACAAAGTGGGGCTTTAAATAGCCTCATACAAATGACTCAAAACAAAAGACACAAATGCCCTTTGGGCTTACATACTACAACTCCCATAAGAGGGGTACAACAGGAAATAATAAAACACACCTATGCAAATAACAAAATACATGAATAATAAAATACACCAATGACTCAGAAATATAAAGACTCAATCGTGGCCGTAGATCGGCGGCCACGTCTCTGATAAACTTTCCATGATGATCTGATGTCCCCATCAATCTCCTTGTACCACCCATTGTTTTCAAGAACCACTTCTTGTTTTTCTTTTCCCACACCATAACCCATCATGAAAAACATTGATGTATCCGAAACTATCTGAATCTTACAAATCAATCAAGAATTACATTTCTCTGAAATACAAAAATCTCTACAACAAGTGAATGTTCAAATTGCCTCCATTGGCTCATCACTTCAGCATGTCCATGCTTTCATTAATTAGTATGACATAAGAATGTCAGAAGGATATAATGGAAATAACAAAAAAGTAAGCGAAATTAAACATTAATTACTACGAACTAAAGCTTCAAAACCCAAGCAACGAAACCCTTCTTCGAACCCTTCAGCAGCTTCAACCCTTAGCTTCGAACACTGCCTTCCAACCTCCGCCCACAACTTCGACCTCCAGCTTCTATCCCAAGCGTCGATCCCACAGAGCAGTCGAAACCAAGCATCGATCCCGCAGCAAATCCCGAGCTTCAATCCTGTAGAGCACTTGAACTTGAGCATAGATCCCGCAGCCCAGTTGAGTCCCAACGTCGATCCCGCAGCCCAATCTAGTCCCAATTATAATTTATAAAATATGACTAAATTTTTTATAATTATAACTAAAAATATTATTAATTTTGCTTATTAAATAAATGATTAATAATTTATTTTTCATAAATTATAATTATTTAAAAATTATATATAATAAATATCTTAATTAAAAAATTACTAAAATACTCCAAATTTTAACATCATTAAGTCCAACATCCATTAGTTTGGATGTTGGGACCAAAATGATCATTTTGGTCCTTCCTAAAAAATTGAGAGAATATTTTGGTTATTTTCTCATTCTAAAAAAATGTTCATCAAACTATCCCTAATAGTCACCTTGAATTTCTCCCTCTATCTTCTTGTTTTCCTTCTCTCAACCTTGAATACAAGTTTTTTTTCTCACGATGGTTGCAGTGTTAGACATTAGCATATGAGATTGGATTCAAAACTCTGATGTGAAGCATGGGCTACAAACATGGCAGGATAATCAACAACTGTGAAACCTAACCAAAGAAGAAGGCAAAAACACATTCTACAAGCTTAAATGACAAATGAGTCAACATATGCAATAAAGCACTAGTCTAATCTTTCTTTTAAGTTTTTGGTTAGGTAGATCAGTTCTATATTGTAAACTTGGTCTACCCAAATATTATAAATAATCCACTTATTGTAAGAAAAGGCATGGAATGAAAATATTTCTAGTTTCTCCTCTATAGTCTCTCTTCTTCTCCTTTTCTTTCTTAAGGAGTGTACAACCACCCAAAAGGCGTCTTCCCCTTCTTGATTTAGATCAAGAAGCATATCATTGTTCTTGCTGAATTTTTTTTCCTTGTTGCTGCCTTCTGCCTCCGGCAATTGCAACTGTTGACCTTGGACAGTCGACAGAGATGGCACCAGAGCTCCCATAATTGACTGTGGAGGACTCTACTATGATCTCCTTCCCTCTCCACCTCTCCATCACTACTCCCTCAAACCAGAAATATATATATATATATATATATATATATATATATATATATATGCAAAAGATCCACCGAAGACTAGAAATATCATATTTACAAAGTTTCCCTACTTAAGTACAAATGTAAAAACAGTCATAACAAAAGAGAAGATAATTACAAATATGATATAGATTGCTTTGTGATTACCAACTATGTCAATTAATCAGAACTTCTCAAGTGTAAGCATTAGAATTTGAAATTTCCGGTTGCATTTTATGTCTACAATTATATTTCAAATGCTTATGGCTATCGCTTTTTGTGATTTTTATGCCACTAATTAATACTTTCTCATTAATGCCTGAGTAGGGAAGACAATGAATGGTGGATTCTGCCAACCATCTTACTTCTAGTTAAGTCATTCCAAGCGGGCTTAATCAATTGGCATGTTGCAAACCTTGAGATTCAAGACTTCACTGTATATAGCCGTGATCCGGAGAAATTTTGGGCAATATGAGTGAGATTGGGCCCTTATTTCGCACTATAGTTTGCTCTATATGTATATATTTATATATGTCATTCTTGTAAATTCCTTGCCCTGGCCTGTTTTTGTAATGGTCTTCCAGGAAAGTTCCAGAAAGAAAGAGAGAGAAAAAAAGGAATACAAGAGAGATTTCATGAATTCTGAATCTTCATCTCTGATTGTCTCCTTTGTTTACTTGAGGTAATTGATATCTTTGGCTTAGAGTTCTATAATGAAGAATGGATTGATCATTTTTATACCGAATGCAACTTGCAGTGGCAATCAGTGACCATTTCCTGATGTATTTTGCTTAAATTTTATTAACTTTATTAGTCATTTCTCACTCCTTATTTTTACCTTTTTTTTTAACCATTGGCTGAGCATTAATTTTTTTTATGGATTTTATTATTGTACATAAAATATTTGTTTATGTAATTTGAGTGCTTCATATAAATTCTTCTAAGTTTGAAATTTTTTGTGCTATGTACAACATGATTCAAAAGCAAAATGATTCTGATGCAAATATCTTAGATTTTGAATTCGTTTGCCTTTTGTTTGGATGATTTTCTTACTATTATTTAAAATAATTTTTTAATTAAAAAATTATAGAAAGTTATTTTAAGAAATAATAAAATAATCATCCCAAATGAAGCATATGTTTTTTGTGCTTATTTTTATAGAAATTGTTTTAGCCTTCAATAATGTCTTAGGCTTCGTTCGGGACAGCTTTCTTATTGTTTATCAAAATAATTTTATTTTGGTTAAAAAATGTTCTTTTTTTCACTAGAAAGTTGTTTCATGAAGCAGCAAAAAAGTTGTCTCAAATGAAGTTTTGGTATAGTTTTTTATTGCTTTTAAAAATAATTTTTTAGTATAAAATTTGTTAATTCAAAAAAATTTTGTAAGTTTTTAAAAGCATAAAAAAAAATTGTCTTAAATCAAGCATTAGTTTAATTCATTGCTGGAGAGCTTTTTAATAGATACAATGGTAAGGAAGAAATATTTATAATATATGAAGTAAAAGAATCATAAGATAGAAGAAAGGTAGTAATTTCTGTAAGTAGTAGCTTAGTCATATTAGACTTGAATACTAAAGATTATTAAGGTAATTGCGATTAGTTATAAGAATGTTCTATGTCAATTGTTGGTAAGAATATTTTAATTGTAGTTAATATTTTTGGCTGTCTGCATTGAAATAAATTGAAATAAAGATTGGATATGTTATAACTTATAAAAATATACAATGAAAGGATTATTACTGAGGCTAATTCTAGTGAACATGCAGCTTTCAATAGATTGAACCATGCAATAATTTATGGTGGGATGAAAAGTGAGATGGAATTGTAATTGCAAAATATATGCATTTGAATTTGTTGTTTCAAATGATTTAGATTTTTGTTGGGATAGGTTTTTGCATTATTATTATTATTTAAAAAATATTTTTATTAAAAAATTGCTTTATAAAATAGTAAGAAAGATAAAGGTTTATGTTTTTGGGACATTTTCTTAATGCTTTATGAAATAAGGTTTTAATTTTTTTTTTTTTTTTGAATTAAATGTGTTTGTGCTAAAAAAATTGTTTCATAAAACAGTAAGAAAGTTGTCCCAATTAAAATCTTAGTAATAGCATTAAGTTATTTAAAATGAAAAAAAAATAGGTGTAATTAATCTATGAGTATAACAAATAAATTTATATTGAAAGATTATTTGAGGTTCATATCTTAAGACACTCCAATTAAAATATAAAGTATTATGCACTTATCTTTGTGGGAAAAAAATTAAGTTCATTTTTTTTGGTGTATAGCATCTCTTCAAATAAAAAGTTAATGCAAATAACAAGATGTATTAAATTGAATATTTTTATGGATTATTGTATCTAAGTAGTAAACATCATATTAAGCATAAATTTTGTGTTTAGAACATATTTTTGTTTATGAAATTTAGATCAAATGCATTATAATAGAGTAATAAATTCATATTTTATAAATTTTTTGTTAAGTGAATTATACCTCAAATTGCCCCTATTGAGTTCGAGTCAACTCACTTGGTTAAAATATGTTTACCTCATGGGTCAATTAGATCAGATTGGATCAATTAGAGATAGCATGTGAATTTATGCTATATTTGGAAAGCCATATCCTATGTAATTTAAACTATTAGCATATCTTCATTTTTAATTAAGATTTTATCAGATTATATTATTTCATTTAATATAATTTTTTTATTTATAGCATTGCGTCTACTTTCATTTATAAATAGGTGGTCAGAGGGCAATTTTAGGAACACATTTGAGCTCCCTTGCTCATAGATTTTCTCTCCTATTCTCTCTCTCTCTCTCTCTCTCTCTCTCTCTCTCTATCTTGCAAGTAAAGTTAGAGTATTGCCCATGGACAAATTTGGACTCAACAAGTCAAAATTTTAATAACCAAATATTTTTTTGGAAGGAATTTACTTCCTCATCATATTACTCTTACCTATTTATAAATCAAACCCCTAAATAGCTCTTCATACCTCTTGCAACTCTTCTTTTGCTCTGCTAGGGTTTTGCCTTAGCTCCTGCTCTAGTGGGATTTTTAGGCTCTCCGTCTCCGAATCTTGGATTGCTCTTTGCTGGAGGCTGTACGGAAGTTTTCTTTCCTTCTCCTCTTGTTTCATTTTTTTTGTTTTTCTGGTTTGGCTGCTTCGTCTTGTCCTCCTCCGTTCGTCTGTGGCCAAAATGGCGGTTAGACGTATGGCTGATCCAGCTTTTTTGGATGGCTCGTTTACATCGCGATCGTTTATTGAAGCCCTTTCTAGCTCGTCGTTGTCTGTTTGTTTTCCTAAGCTTCGTCAAGGTACTTTCCGCAGTTTACCCTCCCTGTGAATTTTGGAAGAGGAAATTAAAGCTCTATCTAAGCCCTTTCAATTTGCCTTAGTTGGTTTTTTTCCCGACGAAGCGTCCGTCTCTGGATTCAATTCATAAGTTCTTTTTTTTTCGCTTAAGCTGAATTCTAATGTTTCTGTCATGGTTCTTGATGAGACGCATATTCTTATTAAACTGTCTAATGATCTATATTACAGTAAAGTATTTTGTCATCGTTCCTATTTGGTGTATAACTGCTTCATGAAACTCTCGAAATGGTCTCTGCACCTGGATGTCGGTTTTAAGTCCCATGTGATTCCGATTTGGGTTTCATTTCCAAATCTAAGACCTCATATGTTCTCTCCTCGGATCCTCCATGCTTTAGGTGTTATGTTTGGCCGACCCTTAATGGTTGATAACGCTACATCTGTTGGTTCTAAACCTTCCTTAGCGCGTGTTTTAGTGGAGTTGTGTCACGCCCCAAGATCTAACTTGGAAAGAATGCCAATCAATTACTCAAACAATTTATCAGAGCTATCTAAAACCTTCAATTAACAATCTATCAAACATCTATAAAATTTAAAACATCTATATACAAGTCGATTCATATCTCAAAAGGTCATGTACAATACTCAGGAACTACACTACAATCACCAGTACTGAAATCTATCCTGAGTACAAAAGAATCAAAATCATCAAAAGAACTAAAAACCTGAAGATCCGGATCAATTCCTATCTTCTGCTCCCTTGCCCTGACCTGAAAATATCAACCACATATAATGAGCTTTACAAAGCTCAGCAGGTCACCTAATACCTATAACTGAAATCAAAGCACGGCGATGCTATCAATATGCATGTCAATCAAGCAAATCTATCTCAGTCAATGGTCAATGAATCTATGCAATACGGAAATCCATAGTCAATAAAACCAGTCAATGCAGTAGCAGGCAAATCAATAAACCAAGCTCAATCAATCCACGTCAATCTCGAAGAAATCCGTACACAGACGAAAATCAATCAATCCGTCAAATCAGTCAATCCGTCCATCAATTCAATCCATCAAATCAATCAATCAAATCAAATCAAATATATACTATCAAGTCGATAAAATCAATCGGAAAAGCGACGCGATAAATCTCAATCTATCCTATCAATATATCAATTGTAGCAAGTCAATACAATGCAAAATCAATAGTATCAATGAGTCTATACAATATCAAAGAATCTATACAATATCTATATCCATCCATGTTCATATCAATGTCAATAATCAATAATCAATAATCAATAGTATCCATGCTCAATGATAAATCAATGAAATCAATGAATCCGTACAAAACAGTAAATCCGATCAAATCAATAAAGCAGAAATCGATAAAACAATAGATCCGTATGTCAATACAGTAAACATGCATTTCAATGCAATATTACTAAACAAGTACAAACAACTGGCTATGTTGCTGTTGTAGAATCCATATTGCTGTTGTAGATATCCATACGTTAGTTTCAATAAAAAGAGTCGTCACTCTATTGCCCGTCGGCCGCCCATCGGCATATCTATAAACCCCTTATGACTCCCAATCGTTATATCAATGATCAATGGTTTAAAGGAAAGCCCGTCGGCCCACCATCCTGTACAGGTCAATCAATCTCCAACCAACGTTCAACCAGGTTCCACTTGTATCAATAGTCAATTCAATAATCAATTCAATAATCAATCAATAATCAATTCAATAATCAAGATTAAAGCAATCTAGAATAATCATATCAATAGTCATGCACATATCAATTCAATCTATCAATTTCAGACAAATCAGAAATCGTACGAAAATCGGGCAGAGTAACGGCAGTCTGTCAAATTTACACAAAAATCCTGCAAAAAGGCACAAATTCCAAATTTCTCCAAATTACAATAGAACATTCACGACATCAATACAAGACTATTGTTCTATAGAATCCAAATCAAATCACGTCCTGATATTTTTCTATTCAATTAAAATCACGTAGAATCAATTCCGACCGGTAAAATCGTCGCTGAAAATACTCAAATCGTGCACAATAGTCATATCTATAACATACCAAAATTTGTTCGGTGAAAGTTGTGTCAATACAAAATCAGATCAAAAGTTCGACTACGAAAACACAAAACAGTGCACAACTCGGTCAAAACTCAATATCTTCGAAAACAGAAATAGGATTCGGAGTCCTTACCACGAGATCTTCACTTTTTCCAACAGCGGCGTCGGACGAAAAGCGCTCCGCGGCCTCCGAAACCAAGCTTTCCTCTTTTCCTTTCTCTTTCTCTCTCCTCAAATCAGATATTTTGTTTTAAAAATGATTTTCTCTCTCCTCAAAACGAGCTGATTTTCTTATATCATAAAGCTGATCGGCCCAGCTGATCGCAAGATCGTCCTAGGATGATCAGACCAAAATCCATCGGCTTGGACGGTTCCCAGAACTATTCTCAGGACGATCCAGAAAGCAGCCGTTTTAGTACACTGATCGGCCTGGACGATCTCACCATCGTCCCGGCCGATCCTGGGAGGAAAATACAAGTCAGAGAGGAACAGTAAGGGAACGAGGTCTCACAATCTCCCCACCTTAGAAAAATGTCGTCCCGACATTTCCCTACAGGTACGAAGCAAAAACAACGCAACACAAATCGATTCAAATCCAAATCCAAATCAAAACTCGTCAAAATCCATACAAAACACACAATGCAATCAATCACATGTCAATATGCATGATCAAATGTCAATATCAATCGGTTAGTCCAATCAATCTCACCAGTAGAACCTTCTGGTCGTTGTTGATCCTCACGATGCTGTAAACTCTGTAGACTGTAAATGCGTGGCACCACTGGATGAAGTGCAGGAGGTCGTGGCGCAACTGTCTCTCTCTGATCTCTGACAGCTCTATCATCCATCCGGTTCCCTGATCTCTCACTGTAAGCCCTCGAGCCAACAGTCCTCTACTGTCCTGTACCCGTGCCAGAATCATTTCTTCCACCCGGTCCTTTCTGAGGACAATCTACTGCTCTGTGCCCTTGCTGTCCACAGTGAAAACATTGTTCCGTCAATAGGTAGCACCGACCTGCATGTCGTCTACCACAGTGAATGCATGCTCCAGAACTACCAGACGACACTACCGATGCAGATCGCGATGCAGATCCCGATGCAGATCCCTTCGAGCCCTCGTACCTGCTTCTCTTCTCTCTATCTCTGTCTCTAACAGAATCATCTCGTCGTACCTCATCTCTCCTCCTCCTGGTATCCTCGTACCTCGATACCGGTGTCGCCAAATCAATCTCTATCAATCGAGCCCGCTCCACCAGCTCAGAAAACTCATGTATCCGAAAAGGTACTAGTGGATGCCTCAGCTCTCTGTTCAATCCGTGCAGAAATCGATAACACTTTTCCTCGGCAGTAGGAATTAAATGAGCAGCGTACCTCGCAAGTGCAGTAAACTCGACCTCGTACTGCATCACTGACTTGCGGCCTTGCTCCAATCTCATAAAAGCTTCCTGCATCTGTCGCTGAGCTGACGGTGGTACAAACCACATCCTGAACACTGCAGTGAACTCATCCCAGGTGATCTCAGTATTAGTCTTCCCCTAGAATTTCTCTCTCTGCTGTCCGATCCACCATCTCTCCGCCTCACCCTCAAACAGGAACACAGCCAATGGTACATTTCGATTTCCCGGACACTGCATGCTGTCAAAAATCTTTTCCACTCTCAGGATCCAATCCTCAGCAGCCTGGGGTCCCACAGCTCCTTTAAACAACGGAGGCTTCAGCTTATGAAACATCTGCATATGTCTATCCACTTCTTCCTCCTTGCTACCACTCATTTTGCTCTGAGCATCCCCCATTACGTGTGCAATTGCAGTAGCCAACTGCATCATACTCTCTGAAGGTACTGGGCTGCGCTGTGTTGCTCATTCGGTATACTGGATTCTGCCGGAGGATCCATAGCTTTTCACCTGCAAAATTCAGAAGAAATGATACACACATGCAATGATGTATGCCAATGATGCTCTTAAAGCTACCCAATCTACCCAACTCTCAATCCAATCCTAAAACTCTGGTAACAATCCATTCTTCTAATAACACTGCTCTGATACCAAAAACTTTGTCACGCCCCAAGATCTAACTTGGAAAGAATGCCAATCAATTACTCAAACAATTTACCAGAGCTATCTAAAACCTTCAATTAACAATCTATCAAACATCTATAAAATTTAAAACATCTATATACAAGTCGATTCATATCTCAAAAGGTCATGTACAATACTCAGGAACTACACTACAATCACCAGTACTGAAATCTATCCTGAGTACAAAAGAATCAAAATCATCAAAAGAACTAAAAACCTGAAGATCCGGATCAATTTTTATCTTCTGCTCCCTTGCCCTGACCTGAAAATATCAACCACATATAATGAGCTTTACAAAGCCCAGCAGGTCACCTAATACCTATAACTGAAATCAAAGCACGGCGATGATATCAATATGCATGTCAATCAAGCAAATCTATCTCAGTCAATGGTCAATGAATCTATGCAATACGGAAATCCATAGTCAATAAAACCAGTCAATGCAGTAGCAGGCAAATCAATAAACCAAGCTCAATCAATCCACGTCAATCTCGAAGAAATCCGTACACAGACGAAAATCAATCAATCCGTCAAATCAGTCAATCCGTCCATCAATTCAATCTGTCAAATCAATCAATCAAATCAAATCAAATCTATACTATCAAGTCGATAAAATCAATCGAAAAAGCGACGCGATAAATCTCAATCTATCCTATCAATAAATCAATTGTAGCAAGCCAATACAATGCAAAATCAATAGTATCAATGAGTCTATACAATATCAAAGAATCTATACAATATCTATATCCATCTATGTTCATATCAATGTCAATAATCAAAAATCAATAATCAATAGTATCCATGCTCAATGATCAATCAATGAAATCAATGAATCCGTACAAAACAGTAAATCCGATCAAATCAATAAAGCAGAAATTGATAAAACAATAGATCCGTATGTCAATACAGTAAACATGCATTTCAATGCAATATTACTAAACAAGTACAAACAACTGGCTATGTTGCTGTTGTAGAATCCATATTGCTGTTGTAGATATCCATACGTTGGTTTCAATAAAAAGAGTCGTCACTCTATTGCCCGTCGGCCGCCCGTCGGCCGCCCGTCGGCATATCTATAAACCCCTTATGACTCCCAATCGTTATATCAATGATCAATAGTTTAAAGGAAAGCCCGTCGGCCCACCATCCTGTACAGGTCAGTCAATCTCCAACCAACGTTCAACCAGGTTCCACTTGTATCAATAGTCAATTCAATAATCAATTCAATAATCAATCAATAATCAATTCAATAATCAAGATTAAAGCAATCTAGAACAATCATATCAATAGTCATGCACATATCAATTCAATCTATCAATTTCAGACAAATCAAAAATCGTACGAAAATCGGGCAGAGTAACGGCAGTCTGTCAAATTTATACAAAAATCCTGCAAAAAGGCATAAATTCCAAATTTCTCCAAATTACAATAGAACATTCACGACATCAATACAAGACTATTGTTCTATAGAATCCAAATCAAATCACATCCTGATATTTTTCTATTCAATTAAAATCACGTAGAATCAATTCCGACCGGTAAAATCGTCGCAGAAAATACTCAAATCGTGCACAATAGTCATATCTATAACATACCAAAAGTTGTACGGTGAAAGTTGTGTCAATACAAAATCAGATCAAAAGTTCGACTACGAAAACACAAAACAGTGCACAACTCGGTCAAAACTCAATATCTTTGAAAACAGAAATAGGATTCGGAGTCATTACCACGAGATCTTCACTTTTTCCAACAGCGGCATCGGACGAAAAGCGCTCCGCGGCCTCTGAAACCAAGCTTTCCTCTTTTCCTTTCTCTTTCTCTCTCCTCAATTCAGATATTTTGTTTTAAAAATGATTTTCTCTCTCCTCAAAACGAGCTGATTTTCTTATATTATAAAGCTGATCGGCCCGGCCGATCGCAAGATCGTCCTGGGACGATCAGACCAAAATCCATCGGCCTGGACGGTTCCCAGAACTATTCTCAGGACGATCCAGAAAGCAGCCGTTTTAGTACACTGATCAGCCTGGACGATCTCACCATCGTCTCGGCCGATCCTGGGAGGAAAATACAAGTCAGAGAGAAACAGTACGGAACGATGTCTCACAAGTTTGACATTTCTAAAAACTATCCTTCTCAAATTTGGCTTGGGCCTGAGGTATCAGGCACATCCAACAGGTGCAAATGGAAGTGTTTCATGATTTTTGTGTGTCTTGTAAGCATCTTGGACACCTGAAGGGTGCGTGTTCTTCTGCTTCTCTATCTTTTCCTCCCCTTATTTCTTCTGGGCTTGCTCAGTGGCCAGTTTTGGCTGTTTCTTCTTTGGATGGTATTAAGGAGAAGGTGGGGGAGGATCCGATTGGTGTGGTGGGTTGTGAGGATGTTGCTCTTGTGACTTCGGCTGAGAGCCATGTTGTCACGCCCCAAGATCTAACTTGGAAAGAATGTCAATCGATTTCACAACAATTTACCAGAGTTATCTATAAACCTTCAGTAAGCAATCTATCAAACATCTATAAAATTTAAACATCAATATTCAAGTCGATTCACATCTCAAAACATCATATACAATACTCAGGAACTAAATTATCAATACAAGTAGAGAAATCTATCCTGTCCTGAGTACAAAAGAATCATTTATCGATCAAAAGAAACTAAAACCTGTCGATCTGGATCAATTCCTATCTCCTGCACCCGAGCCCTGACCTGAAAATATCAACCACATATAATGAGCTTTACAAAGCCCAGCAGGTCACCTAGTACCTATAACTGAAATCAAAGCACGGCGATGCTATCGATATGCATGTCAGTCAATCACAGTCAATCAATCTATATCAGTCAATGGTCAATGAGTCTATGCAGTGGAAATCAAATCAGTAATCGATGCAATCCGAAAATCAATAGTCAATAAAACCAGTCAATGCAGCGGCAGGCAAATCAATCATTTCAATTCAATCAATCAATCAATATCCGTCAATCAAATCAATACGGTCAAATCAATGAAATCAGTCGAGAAAAGCAATACGGAACAATGAATCTATACGACAGTCAATACGGTGCAGAACAGTAGCAACAGCGAGTCTATAAAATCTATAGGTAGCAATATCAATGAATCGGTAGGCAGTAGTCCAAATCCATGCTATCAATGCAGTATCTATATCTATCAATGTCTATATCAATGCTCAGTAGTACCTATGTTCAGTAGTCAATCGATGAAATCAGTGAAATCGTACGATACAGTAATTCTGATCAAATCAATAAAGTAGAAATCGATAAAGCAATAGATCCGTGAGTCAATACAGTAAACATGCATTTCAATACTATATACTGAACAAGTACAAACTACTGGCTATGTTGCTGTTGTAGATTCTATATTGCTGTTGTAGATTCGTACATTGGTTCTATCAATAAGAGTCGTCACTCTTTTCGCCCGTCGGCATATCAATAAACTCCTTATGTCTCCCTTCAATAATCAATAATCAATGTTTAAAGGAAAGTCCGTCGGCCCACCATCCTGTACAGGTATCAATATCAATCTCCAACCAATGTTCAACCAGGTTCCACTTGCGATCAGTATCAATAGTCAATTCAATCAATAAGCAATCCAATAGTCAATATTAAAGCAATCATATCAATAATCATATTCATATCGATTCAATCTATCAATTCCAGACAATTCAGAAATCATACGAAAATCGGGCAGAGTAACGGCAGTCTATCGAATTTACACAAAAATCCTGCAAAAGACACAAATTCCAAATCTTTCCAAATTACAGACGAAGATCCACGGCATCAATACGAGACTACCATTCTATAGAAACCAAGTCAGAAAACATCCTGATAATTTTCTATTCGATAAAAACCGCATAGAACCAATTCCGACCGGTAAAATCATCGCAGAAAACATTCAAATCGTGTGTAATAATCATATCTATAACATATCAGAAGTTGTGCGGTGAAAGTTGTGTCAATCTCAAATCGGGTCAATTATTCGACTACAAAAATATAAATCCGGACATATCTCGATAAAAATACAACATCTTTGAAAACAGAAACAGGGTTTGGAGTCCTTACCACGAGATCTTCACTTTTCCCAACAGCAGCGTCGGACGAAAAGCGCTCCACGGGCTCCAAAACCAAGCTTTCCTCTTTTTCCTTTTCTCTTTCTCTCTCCTCAGATATTTCTCTCTCTTCAAAATATCTCATTTCCATATATATCCACACTGATCGTCCTGGACGATCGAGCTTCGTACCGGACGATCCATGAAGAGAAGAATTTCGTCCAGACGAAAAATCACATATCGTCCCTGGCGAAGGGTTCACTGACTTATTTTCGTCCAGACGATCCTGATTTCGTCCAGACGAACCATACAGCCAAACATGATTTTCTGCACAACCTGTACCGATCGTCCCGGACGATCCAACTTCGTCCCGGACGAACCTGAAGCAAAAGCTGATATTACAATCTCCCCACCTTAGAAAAATGTCGTCCCGACATTTCCCTAAAGGTACGGAGCAAAACACGAAGCAAACCAAATCGATCGAAATCCAAATCCAAAACAAAACTCGTCGAAATCCATACAATCACACAATGCAATCAATCAAATGTCAATATGCAATGTTCATATGTCAATATCAATTGGTTAGTCAAATCAATCTTACCAGTAGAACCTTCTGGTCGTTGCTGATCCTCATGATGCTGTAAACTCTGTACACTGTAGATGCGTGGCACCACTGGAGGTCGTGGCGCAACTGTCTCCCTCTGATCTCTGACAGTCCTATCATCCATCCGGTTTCCTGATCTTTCACTGTAGGCCCTCGAGCCAACAGTCCTCTGCTGTCCTGTACCTGTGCCAGAATCAGTCCTTCCACCCAGTCCTTTCTGAGGACAATCTGCTGCTCTGTGTCCTTGCTGTCCACAGTGAAAACACTGTCCCGTCAATAGGTAGCACTGACCTGCATGTCATCTACCACAGTGAATGCACGTGCCAGAACCACCAGACGATACTATCGATGCTGATCGTGATGCAGATCCCGATGCAGATCCCTTCGAACCCTCATACCTGCTTCTCTTCTCTCTATCTCTGTCTCTATAAGAATCATCTCGTCGTACCTCATCTCTCCTCCTTCTGGTATCCTCGTACCTCGGTACCGGTGTTGTTAAATCAATCTCTATCAATCGAGCTCGCTCTACTAGCTCAGAAAACTCATGGATCCGGAAAGGTACTAGTGGATGCCTCAGCTCTCTATTCAATCCATGTAGAAATCTATAGCACTTTTCTTCGGGAGTAGGAATCAGATGAGCAGCGTACCTCGAAAGTGCAGTAAACTCGGCCTCGTACTGCATCACTGACTTACGGCCTTGCTCCAATCTCATGAAAGCTTCCTGCATCTGTCGCTGAGCTGACGGTGGTACAAACCACATCCTGAACACTGCAGTGAACTCATCCCAGGTGATCTCAGCATTGGTCTTCCCCTGGAATTTCTCTCTCTGCTGTCCAATCCACCATCTCTCTGCCTCACTCTCCAACATGAATACTGCCAATGGTACTTTTCTATTCCCCGGACACTGCATGCTATCAAAAATCTTTTCTACCCTCATGATCCAATCCTCAGCAGCCTGTGGTCCTACAGCCCCTTTGAACAACGGAGGCTTCAGCTTGTGGAACATCTGCAAGTGTCTGTCTACCTCTTCTTCCTTGCTTCCACTCATCTTGCTCTGAGCGTCCCCCATCACATGTGCAATCGCAGTAGCCAACTGCATCATACTCTCTGAAGGCACTGGAGCTGCGCTGTGTTGCTCGTTTGGTACACTGGATTCTACTGGAGGATCCATATCTTTTCACCTGCACAATTCAAAACCAATGATACACACATGCAACGATGTATGCCGATGAAGCTCTTAAAGCTACCCAATCTACCCAATCTCTCAATCCAAACCTACAACTCTGGTAACAATCCATTCTTCCAATAACACTGCTCTGATACCAACTTGTCACGCCCCAAGATCTAACTTGGAAAGAATGTCAATCGATTTCACAACAATTTACCAGAGTTATCTATAAACCTTCAGTAAGCAATCTATCAAACATCTATAAAATTTAAACATCAATATTCAAGTCGATTCACATCTCAAAACATCATATACAATACTCAGGAACTAAACTATCAATACAAGTAGAGAAATCTATCCTGTCCTGAGTACAAAAGAATCATTTATCGATCAAAAGAAACTAAAACCTGTCGATCTGGATCAATTCCTATCTCCTGCACCCGAGCCCTGACCTGAAAATATCAACCACATATAATGAGCTTTACAAAGCCCAGCAGGTCACCTAGTACCTATAACTGAAATCAAAGCACGGCGATGCTATCGATATGCATGTCAGTCAATCACAGTCAATCAATCTATATCAGTCAATGGTCAATGAGTCTATGCAGTGGAAATCAAATCAGTAATCGATGCAATCCGAAAATCAATAGTCAATAAAACCAGTCAATGCAGCGGCAGGCAAATCAATCATTTCAATTCAATCAATCAATCAATATCCGTCAATCAAATCAATACGGTCAAATCAATGAAATCAGTCGAGAAAAGCAATACGGAACAATGAATCTATACGACAGTCAATACGGTGCAGAACAGTAGCAACAGCGAGTCTATAAAATCTATAGGTAGCAATATCAATGAATCGGTAGGCAGTAGTCCAAATCCATGCTATCAATGCAGTATCTATATCTATCAATGTCTATATCAATGCTCAGTAGTACCTATGTTCAGTAGTCAATCGATGAAATCAGTGAAATCGTACGATACAGTAATTCTGATCAAATCAATAAAGTAGAAATCGATAAAGCAATAGATCCGTGAGTCAATACAGTAAACATGCATTTCAATACTATATACTGAACAAGTACAAACTACTGGCTATGTTGCTGTTGTAGATTCTATATTGCTGTTGTAGATTCGTACATTGGTTCTATCAATAAGAGTCGTCACTCTTTTCGCCCGTCGGCATATCAATAAACTCCTTATGTCTCCCTTCAATAATCAATAATCAATGTTTAAAGGAAAGCCCGTCGGCCCACCATCCTGTACAGGTATCAATATCAATCTCCAACCAATGTTCAACCAGGTTCCACTTGCGATCAGTATCAATAGTCAATTCAATCAATAAGCAATCCAATAGTCAATATTAAAGCAATCATATCAATAATCATATTCATATCGATTCAATCTATCAATTCCAGACAATTCAGAAATCATACGAAAATCGGGCAGAGTAACGGCAGTCTATCGAATTTACACAAAAATCCTGCAAAAGACACAAATTCCAAATCTTTCCAAATTACAGACGAAGATCCACGGCATCAATACGAGACTACCATTCTATAGAAACCAAGTCAGAAAACATCCTGATAATTTTCTATTCGATAAAAACCGCATAGAACCAATTCCGACCGGTAAAATCATCGCAGAAAACATTCAAATCGTGTGTAATAATCATATCTATAACATATCAGAAGTTGTGCGGTGAAAGTTGTGTCAATCTCAAATCGGGTCAATTATTCGACTACAAAAATATAAATCCGGACATATCTCGATAAAAATACAACATCTTTGAAAACAGAAACAGGGTTCGGAGTCCTTACCACGAGATCTTCACTTTTCCCAACAGCAGCGTCGGACGAAAAGCGCTCCACGGGCTCCAAAACCAAGCTTTCCTCTTTTTCCTTTTCTCTTTCTCTCTCCTCAGATATTTCTCTCTCTTCAAAATATCTCATTTCCATATATATCCACACTGATCGTCCTGGACGATCGAGCTTCGTACCGGACGATCCATGAAGAGAAGAATTTCGTCCAGACGAAAAATCACATATCGTCCCTGGCGAAGGGTTCACTGACTTATTTTCGTCCAGACGATCCTGATTTCGTCCAGACGAACCATACAGCCAAACATGATTTTCTGCACAACCTGTATCGATCGTCCCGGACGATCCAACTTCGTCCCGGACGAACCTGAAGCAAAAGCTGATATTACACATGTTGTGTTGGATTGTGTTAATATTATAGCCGAAGGTCTTAATGATGACTCGGGTAATCCTATTTTTTTCTAAAGGGTGTAAGGGTGGTGATTTGGTCCCCTCCCTATCTGTCCCTCCTAAGAATTTGAGGGCATTGGCTTCTCCTTTGGGCCCTTCTCATTCTACTTCTCTGTTTGGTGAGGTTGGAGTTATGAATTGTGATACTAATTTAAAGGCTAGTTTGTCTTATGTGGATGTTGTGCCTAACCAGATAGAATTGTCTCGGGAGGTCAATTCTAGGGTGCCTGCTGTCCCGGGGTTGGTTGATTTTGGTGTGTCTTCCCCTATCTCTTTGGTCTAAACTAATGTCGTCTCGCCTGTGACCAATGTTACTTCGAGTAGTTCAGCAACTTTTATTAATATTCTGATTACTATTATGTTTACTAGTAAATTGAAGTCTTAAGTGGCTAAATCTGTCAAAAATTCTATTTTGGTGCAAAATGATTGGCTAATTCTGAGTGACTCTTCTTCCTTTGATGGGGAAGAGGAAGAGGATTTTGGTGATTGTGAGGAGGTTGCGCCTATTATGCTTGCTAACCCTTATCTTTCTAATGTTGGTAATAAGCGTAAAAATAAAGGTAAAAAAGAAATAGTCTCTGTGTCTTTTCTATTTGCTCCTCGGCGGTGGTTTTTTACGGCTTTGTGGACAATGATGAGGAAGCCCCCACTAGCTTGGTTGGTTGGCAACCGAGGTGATTTGGACTTGTGCTTGGATTGCTTGGTGGTTTGAATTTTTTGGCGCTCTCACGTATGGATGGTATGTGGCTGGTCGCGAGGTTGGTGCAGGGGGCTTCATTCCTGGGTCCGATTTTGTTTTATTTTACTCTCATTGTATTGCCTCGAGTTTTTTGTTTTGAGCTTTTTTCTATGTTGTTGCAATGGCTGGGGGCCACGGACTGTAATCTTCTACTGTTTGAATAAACGATTTTTTGTTTAAAAAAAATCTAACCCCTAAACATATTGTCTAAGACAACTAGGACCACTATACAGTTGCTTAGATGAAAATTTTAAAATTAAGGGAAAAAACCACAAAAAATTAATTACCTCTAAATGCCATCCTGATTAGTCATGTAGCAAAATAATTAGAGTGTGAATATCATAATTAAAATTTACTTAAAAAGAATTTTAAAATTTTAAAATTTGTTTCGAGAGAATCAATTAATTTTTGCATTGTACTCATTTCAAAATAAATTTAAAATATTTAAATTTCGAGGATGTACCTTGGTGTATGCTTTTTGCTGATGATATTCTTCGTGTTGATAAGACTAGAGAGGGAGTTGAAGGTAAACTTGAATTATGGAGGTCAACCTTAGAGTCTAAAGGTTTTCACTTGAGTAGATCTAAAACGGAATATATGGAGTGTAATTTTAGTAGTAATAGACATAGTGAGGGGATTGTGACTTTTGGCGATCAAGTCATTAATAAGAGTACACATTTTATATATCTTGGATCTATTGTTCAGAGTGATGGTGAAATAGATGGGGATATTATCAGCAGAATTCAAGTTGGATGGTTGAAGTGGAGGAATGCAACGGGCCTGTTATGTGATAGAAATGTACCCCTCAAACTTAAGGGAAAATTCTATAAGATGGTAGTGAGGTCTGCTATGCTTTATGGTGTCGAATGTTGGCCATTAAAAGAGAAACATAATACTAAGTTAAGTGTGGCAGAGATGAGGATGCTCAGGTGGATGAGCGGCTTTACCCTTAGAGATAGAATACGAAATGAGCATATTCATGAAAAGGTTGGAGTAGCTCCAGTAGAAGATGAGATTAGAGAGAGTCGCCTTAGATGGTTTGGTCACATAAAATGGCGGCCTTCCGATGACCCAGTTAGGAGAGTAGAGGTATTAGATTTGACTTATGTTAAGAAAGGTAGGTGTAGACCTAAAAAGACTTGGTTAAAAAATATTAGGAATGATCTTTCTTTATTAGATTTAAACGAGAATTTGACTTTTAATAGGAAATGGAGAAAAAGGATTCATATAGCTGACCCCACGTAGTGGGATAAAGGCTTGATGTTGTTGTTGTATCCTCCCGATCCAATTTTTTTTCAACGCAATTGCTACCACCTGTATGTCGTTACAATCAATAGAGGTCAAAAGGCTTGGTGCTCATCTCTATGGAGATGAAGATAACCTACAATACAAACACAACGAAAGCTAGAAGAAGATGAGAGTTTGATATATGTATAAAACATCCATTTGATTGATGCCAAACTGTGGTATACAAGCAGCATATATAAGCTTTGTTTGAGATGGCTTACTTAATGTTTTTAAAAGTAATTTTTTTTAGTATAAAAATTAAAATTTAAATACAAATTTGAAGTACATGATTTTTTATAATACTTAAATAAAAATTGTTTTGTATTTTAGTTCATTTTAGATCTAAATTAATATTCTTATGTCTGAATAAGAATTAAATATTATATTACCTAAATATTTTTATTTAAAAAAAAAAACTTAAAAGTTTTTATTTATTATTGTTCGAAGGACAGATCGAGAACACGAATCAGAGTGGCGCAGCGGAAGCGTGGTGGGCCCATAACCCACAGGTCCCAGGATCGAAACCTGGCTCTGATAGACTGATATATGAGAAAAGCTTCTGCGTTCCCCTTTTTCGATTTTTTTTTTCATCCTTTTGTATTTCTACGTTTCAGCTATTAAATATCGGAGATTTATAATCATTTAGCCCCGCGTTTAAAATTGACAATATTTAAAAAAGAAAATAAAAACTGTTTAACTGTAAATGTTTTCGTTTTCTTTTGCTTATTTTTATTTTTCATAAATTCATTGATTATATATTCTTAATAGTAATAAAACCATCTTAATCCTTTTTTAACGAGTTAAAACAAACATATTTAATATAATAAGCACCTTTTGAAGTGATGCCTTTAAAGATTTGTTGAAGAATGTTTTATCTATTCTTTATTAAGGCTTCATTTTGGGAACTTTTATTTGGTCCGGTCACAGGACGTAGCTCTACGTTCGGCCGCCGGTAGAATCGCGCCACGCATTTTCACTATTTATTGCGCGCCCCGACAACCCGACCCGGAACGGACCTAGGAGTGCTCGGCATTTCTCGATTTTGCTAGGTATTGCTCGGTATTGCTAGGTATTGGTCGATTTTGCTCAGCAATAACCAATACTGAGCAAATACCGAGTAATACCGAGCAATACCGAGTTGTACCGAGTTTTTGTAGCGGTATTTCTCGTTATTGCCACGCAATACCTAGCAATACCGAGCAAATACCGATTAATACCTCGCAATACGCGAACATAGCATTCCCGGGTTCCGGTACGGGTCAAGTCGTCGGGCCGCGCGGTAAAGAGTATGAGCACGTGACAACATGTTATTGGCGGCAGAATGTAACTCTACGTCCGATCAGAGGACGTAATGATTGTTCTCATTTGGGACTAATTTTTTACTCTTTTTTAAATCATTTTTTATTATAAAAATATTAAATTTTATATAAAAAATAGTTTTAAGGATCAATAAAAAAAATCATCCCAACAGAGCCTAAAACTGAGCTGTGATCTACCTCTCATAGAATGATTAGCATCATAATCCACTTTGTTATCCTGATAATATGATTAATTTTACTTATTGAGATGAAGAAGTTCATAAACATATATATCTATCTAGCTATAAAATATAGATTGTTAGCCAAGGAGAAAATAATGATTTCTAACCTTCCAAATTTAAAGTCAATGGGAGGAATTTATGTGCGGACACCGGATGCCGTCCGGATTCGAATCAAAGCGTGTCATGTCACCCTTTTATTGTTTACCGTGGTTATGTATTATTCAATACTGGGTGATGTGGTACACTCTGATTTGCCTCCGAACGGTCTAGCGTCCGCACAGAATAATCTTTCCAATGGGAGGCTATTTAGCGTAATTCAAAAGACATGAAGAATGAGCTCTCCAGAAATATATGGAGTTTTTTTTTTTTTTTGAAAATTTTGAGTATCAAAATATAAATTTAATCTAAAAAAGAATTGATCTGAAGATTTTAAATTCAAATTATTTTTTATGAATTAAATTATTTTACAACCAATAAATCTTTATTTTCTTTTCATTGTGTGACTTCTCCTTATCAATATTCATTTGGGTACAACTTCTTCTTCATTGATTAAATAACTCCCTTGTTTTCATTGTTACAATAGGTTGCTTTACTATGCTTGTTAATGGCTTTGTGCCAATAAGTGGCTCTTTATATTTATATAGCATTGAGGTTTATTGACACAACTAACTATTTTAAAGATTAAGGTTCCGTTTGGGACTGCTTTCTAGTTGCTTCTAAAAACAACTTTTTAGTACAATTTTTTTTTAATTTTGTACTAAAATTTTATTTTAAGAAGCAATTATAAAGCCGTCCCAAACGAAGCCTAAATCTATAATAAAATAAATAATCAATTAAGATTTTATAGTCAAAGTAATCTATATTCAAATGAAAAACAAAAATCTATATTCAAATTCTCTTGTTGGGATTCAAAAATCATACATGAAGCATTTGATATTAATTACACCTCTCCTTAATCTTTTTTTTTTTTTGTATATATTTTTAAATTTCTTTTAGTTTTCATGTTGTTTTAGTTGTCAATATTCAAATAATGTTTTAAAAAAGCTTTAAACACCCACCGCGGGTTGTCTTGGTGGTGAAGAACTGGCTGGCCATAGGCAAGATACCGAGTTCGAATCCCATGGCAATTCGTGAAAAGCCTTAAGTGTTGGCCCGGATGAGTATGGGGTGGGTTGTCCGCTAGGTCGACCGGGGAGATTAGTGGCCGAAGGCCGATACTCCCTGTCCCCAAAAAAAAAAAAAAAAAAAGCTTTAAACATGACGTAATAGATAGGCCCCCAATGTCCATTATATAAGTCTGAGCATGCTTCTTTAGAGTGCTTAATTAAATGGGCCTACTTATAGCCTATTTAGTACATATACGCATGCACCATAATGCACGACGAATTGTTTTATTTTTATGGGGAGCAAAAAAAAAAACTTTAATTTAAAAATTGAATTAAATCGAGATGAATTTGATTTGAGTTGAGTTAAATTTAATTTAAGCTTATAATTATTACATAAGCTAATTAATTTTGTTCGAGATTTATGCTTATTTGGTTTGCTATTGTTAAAAAATATTGAAAATATATTATATTTTATAACTGTTTGATTGAGTTTAAAAAAAGAAAATTCTTTTTTGTGTTTGGTTTAAAGTTGATAGATCATGAAAAAATTGTGTTGATTACGAATGAATCTCGAAGCAAAATCAAGTTGAAAATTTCAAAAATTATAACGAAGACCATTTGAACTCCAATTTCAGCAAACTTATAGTCGAACTGAATGTCTTAGAAATACGAACCCAACGACACCAAATTCAAGTGAATCCAAGCTCAAATGAGACTAGATCGAAGTCGCAAAGCTCATTTGGAAGGTTCAATCCACAATTTGGATTACCAAGCAAATTTCAAACGTGACATGCTTATAGTAGAATCGAGCGGCTCGACGAGACGAATCCAATCAGCCCAATATCATTAAACATTCAAATATCCATTAAACAGTCTACGATCGAGGGATTCAACATCGGTCATTCATTCAAACCACTCCCAAATTACCTTTGATCTTCCTCCTATTTACTAGTCATACCACTCTAAAAAAATTATAAATAGATTCTCATTTCTCATAGAAAGGGACCCCCAAGGGGGGGGGGGGGAAGAAGAAGGCCCAAGCAAGAAGAAAAGAAGAGAAAGAAGAGAGTCATATTGTCACCAGACTCTTCCTTGACTACCGCCGGACATTCACTTTCCTACCGACGCCGAGGTTCTACTCGGAAGCCAACTAACGCCGAAGTTCTGCCCATCCGCCGACTTTCATCGGACTTCTACCCGATGCTGAAGTTTTTCCCGTCGTCGGATTTCTTCCTATCACTGAACTTTCAGCAGACTTCTACCTAGCGTCAGACTTCTGTTCGTCGCTAGACTTTCGGCATACTTCTACCCGAGGCCTGACTTTTTCCCGTCGCCAGATTTCTACCAGACGCCGGACTTCCGTCCATTGTCAGACTTCTGCCCGACCTCCAACTAACGCCGGACTTCTGCCTAGCTACCAACTGACGTCGGACTTCTACCCAACTGCCAATTAATGTTGGTTTATCTACCCGGTCACTAACTAATGTTGGACTTTTGCATGACCTCCAATTGATGTCAGACCTCTGTTGCCCTCCGACAACGGTCTTTCTAATCATTGTCGTCTGTCGACTACGGTCCTTCCGGCCTCTGTCCCGCCGACTACGGTCCTTCCGACCTCCATCGCCCGTCCACTACGATCGGCTACGACCCTTCCGACTTCCATCATTAGACAACGTTCCTTCCGATCTCTGTCGCCCATTGACTACGGTCCTTCCTACCTCGTCTCTAAACAACGGTTTTTCTATCATTCGTCGTCCACCGACTATGGTCCTTCCGACCAAACAAACACATCAACGAAGTTTCTTTGTATTCTCACCATGTAATATACTCCATATGATGTACATCAAGCCAATGCCATCCCCGTAAGGAAGGGCCTCATTTGTTATAAACTGCAAATAATAGTGGATTCATTCAAACTGGGCCAAAACTTGTAGTTTTTCTCCTTTTTGGGATTTCCCAAGTAAAAATATTGGTATCACTTAAGAATATTGCACCATTTCTTTTTATCTGTATGCCTGTTTGATATTCGTACAAAGTTAAAACGTTAAACTTTATATTTCTCTATAGGTACGAATACTCCAGGACGCAACAAAAGTAAAATAACTTAAAAAGTTAGTCTTGATGGTGATGGTTGACAATATAGCATTTTTTAAATTCTCATCCAAATATTGAAATTCAAAACAAAATCTCAACCCATACTTCTCACTTTTATCAAATTCCAAATGATTTTATTGTGAAATGCGCAAATACATAAATTCAACAGTAACCAAAAAATAATAATAAAAAAAAATATGATTTAGGCATTATATATGTAATTCCGCTTAAAAAATAAATTATAAATCATAAATTTATAACCAATAAAATATCATTTCTAGCATCACACACAAACAAAGTCAAATCATCATATTTTGATTTTAAATTGAAAAACAAAACCAGACCAAAATCGATTTGGTTGTATTCAATTTCCAATTTAGCCACTTAAAACAAATTACATTCGATAAAATTTGAAATCACAATCGATTCAAAGTCGGCCCAAATTTCTCCAAATCTTTGATTATTCCATTTCGTTTACTTTCTTCTCTTTTCCTTCACCAAAAACAAGCCCAACTTGTTGGTGCTGCTCATCAAGGAATCTCAAATGGAAGAAATTATAATGGAAAGAGCGAATTTCGGCCTCCAAAGTTGCCTTCAAAACTATTTAAGCTCGACGGTGGAACTCTTCCTCATGTGCTTATTGCTTTATTCTCCACTCATCTGCTGGTACTCTCTCCTTTTAAAGTGGCATCTCCACAGGCGCAATTATATTGCAAGTCAAGAATTGCTTCTTCCACCAAAAAAAAAAAAAAATTTTTTCCTTTTGTAAGTGTTCATGAACTGCTTTGCTGGCTCTTCACTGAAACTTTATTTATTCCATGTTCTTCAATAAGATCAACTGCTCGCATATGATTCCTTTATTAATCAGGAGTTATGACAAGGGATGGGTGTCATTATTGGTATGCTTTAGATCATGGAAAAGCTAATCCATCTTTTTTATTTTCA
This sequence comes from Dendrobium nobile, assembly GCA_022539455.1. Classification (NCBI taxonomy): domain Eukaryota; kingdom Viridiplantae; phylum Streptophyta; class Magnoliopsida; order Asparagales; family Orchidaceae; genus Dendrobium; species Dendrobium nobile. The sequence continues at coordinate 47,404,916 of CM039730.1, forward strand.
GGCATGACAATCATTTCTATCATTAATTTTAATGATGTGAAAAAAAAAATTGTAAATAGAATGTATTTTGAGGGTAAATTTGGGAAAGTATCATTTAGTACATGTTTTATGTATTTTGAATTTTCTTGCTATGTGTAAAATTCAAATGCATGGCTTAGATAAAAGTAATGTTCCCACCCATAGTTGCCATAGCAAGCCGTGCCCACTACCACCGTGCCACACTTCCCACTTCCCTTGGAGAAATTATTCTATGCGGACATCCGAAAACTCGATGATGAATCAGAACGTGCCACGTCACTCGGTACACAGCAAACGAGTGACGTGACCCATTCTGATTCACCTTCAAATGGCGTATGTATACACAGAATAATTTCACCTTTCCTAGCCATCATCCAGCTTCGATCAATTATTGTTTCAAAAACAATACTATTTTAGTTTGCATTCGCTTCAACAAAAAAAGTAAAACCGAATATTTGTATTATGCTCAATGAAATAAGTTAAAAATATTTTCAATATATTATATTTATTTCCCATTATTTTTTTTAATCTGCATTTATTTCTCACCAAATAAAAACTACCCCTAAATAGTTTAATTACATTTTATTAGTATTGCGCCATACATTTTTAAAAGGTTCAATTATTAGCTATGTAGGTAAAGTGAGTGCCCCAACTTGAAGTGGCAATTCAGCCACATTGTCCTCCCCCCCACCCCCCTAAAAAAAAAAAACTATGCCTACATTTTTAAAATTTTTATTCACATGGTTAATAGTTACTTTTTTTTTTGAAAAAACTATGCCTATAAGATGAAAATTTTGACTAAAGATATAATTTTTAGTCACAATACAGGAAAATAATGTGACTAATTTTAATATTATTAATTATAAATTTAAATAATATATGATTATAACTTGTATTTATATGTAGTAATGACAATCTAAAATCAAGCTATATAAGATTGACTACTTCGCATTTATTTCTGGGAATGGGAAAATTATTCTGTGCGGTCACCCGTATCATCCGGAGGCGAATAAGGATGTGTCATGTCATCCGGTATACAGCACCGGGCTGCACCGGTACACATCAAAAAGTGATGTAGCGCATCTTTATTCACCTCCGGATGACATTCGATGACCGGACAGAATAATTTGTCCCAAATATGTGCCATACATTAGCATAGTATAAACTGGGAGCTTCTTTTGTCTTTGGGTTTTTGTTACGAGAAAATTGCATAATTCTTCTGTGATTAACCTTTGTTCACGCAACAGGTAGCAATATAAAGGTTATTATAGGTGTTTAGTGACACAGCAATTCTTGTGATGGAGCCAATGGGATCAAAGTATTGTGAAGAGGGAATCATAGAGGAAAATGTAATACAGAAAGATAGCCAACATAATGCGTCTTGCAATAAACATAAAAGCTGCACTCTTAAAAGCTGATCAGAACCTAACACGTGATGTCTCCATTTTAACACCAATGAAATTGGCACCTTATTTTGTTAACTTATCCTCTGTTTATGAGGCAGGCAACCTACTGGATTTCTTGTTGTTGTGATGTTGACTAGAATTATATTTTTTATTTATTTTAGAGAGGGGTTGAAGCTTCATTTGTAGTTTAAAAGAAAAATTAGACTTGAGATTATATCAGTTGAGCTTCTTGAGGGGTATCAATATATGACATGATTTGAAAGTTTAGACCGACATGAAATTAAATTTTGCCTTCGGGGTCGGCTCTTTTATCGAATGGATAGCTTTGAGTTAATTTTTTCGACCTACTATCCCGAAATAAAACTAATCAATTTAGCTTATGCATATTTCAGCATTCAAAACAAACATATATGCACATTTCAACATTCAAAAAAGTTATTAAAATAATTTTTTTAGTATAAATTGGTTAGTGGCTCGAGTCAGGTTAAATGGGTTGCCAGTTGGTCGGGTGTTCGTGTAATAACCCAAGATCCGTGTAGCGAAAGGATTCATCTGATTTTTTTTTTCTATTTCCCTCTTCTTTTCTTTTCTTTCTATCAATTTTCCTCATTTGCTGTTCATATCAATCCATACATACATATATCCAGAGCCAGAGATAATTACATTACAGAAAAGAAACTGCAGCGGATACTATAATTCACAAAATATACAACAGTCAAAGTACGGTCAAAAGAAAATATTACACTAGCCATACAGGCTACAAAAGAAAGCCTACCAAGGCTACAAAAGAAAAGCTACGGAACTCGGCAGAAAGATCGTCAAGCTGGAGGCCCTGCACCTGAAATCATTGACCACATATAATGAGCTTACAAAGCCCAGCAGGTCACCAAAGCCTACAACTGAAATCAAAGCACGACACTGAAAACAATATGCAGGTTAATCAAATCAAGTCAAATCAATCAATCGAACATGATCAACGAGTCAATGCAATACAGAAATCAATAGTCAATAAAACCAATCAATGCAGCGGCAGGTAAATCGATAAATCAATTCAATCAATCAATATTCGTCAATCAAAACGATACGGTCAAATCAGTACAATCTAATCAATGAAGTCAATCGAGAAAAACGATACGAGACAATGAATCTATAAAACAGTCCATACGGTGTAGAACAGTAGCAACAGTGAATCTATAAAATCTATAGGCAATAGAATCTATAAGCAAATAAGCAGTAGTACGATATCCATGTTCATGCTATCAATGCAGTATCTATATCTATCAATGTTCTATCAACGTTCAGTAGAATCAATGCCCAGTAGTCAATCGATAAATCAATTCGATAAATCCAATCAATATCAATAAACCGATCCAAAATCAATAAATCAATACAAATCAGGAAATCTATACGATGCTATATCATATACATGCAATTTCATACACTGGTCTTACTCGACAAGCCCAAACACTAGTCATGATGCTGTTGTAGTTATCAATCGTTCAATATCAATAGTGCTGTTGTAGTGGTCAATCTATATCAATAGTGCTGTTGTAGTTCGTTCAATATCAATAGTGCTGTTGTAGTGGTCAATCTATATCAATAGTGCTGTTGTAGTTCGTTCAATATCAATAGTGCTGTTGTAGTGGTCAATCTATATCAATAGTGCTGTTGTAGTTCGTTCAATATCAATAGTGCTGTTGTAGTGGTCAATCTATATCAATAGTGCTGTTGTAGTTCGTTCAATATCAATAGTGCTGTTGTAGTTCGTTCAATACACGTTGGTTTCTATAACCAACGTTCAACTAGGTTTCCACTTGTCTTTCAGCAATCAATCAATATCAATACAATAATCGATGCAATAAGCAATATTAAAGAAATCAAGAACGATCATATCAATAGTCATAGGCAGATCAATTCAATCTATCAATTCCGGGAAAATCAGAAATCATACGAAAATCGGGCAGAGTAACGGTAGTCTATCGAAATTACACAAAAAGCCTGCAAAAAAACAAATTCTGAATTTCACCAAATTACAACAGAATAACCACGGCATCAATGCAAGACTATCAATCTATAGAATCCAAATCAATTCAGGTCTTGATATTATTATATTCAATTAAAAGCGCGTAGAATCAATTCCGACCGGTAAAATCTTCGTAGAATACAGTCGAATCGTGTACAATAATCATATCTATAACATACTAAAAGTTGTGCGGTGAAAGTTGTGTCAAATCAAAATCATGTCGAAAAGTCGACTACGAAAACACAAAACAGATCACAACTCGGTCAAAACACAATATCTTCGAAAACAGAAGTAAGGTTCGGAGTCCTTACAGCGAGATAAACAAACTATCCAACAGCAACGAACGACGAAAATCGCTCCGCGGGCCTCGAAATCGAACTTTTCCCTTTGCTTTTCCGCTCCTTCTCTCTCCTCAGATATTTTGATTTTATAAAATGTTTTTCTCTCTCTTCAAAACGAGCTGATTTTCTTATATCTATACACTGATCGGCCAGGCCGATATTCACATCGTCCCGGGACGATCAGACCAAATCCTGATCGTCCTGGATCGTCCTGGATCTCACCCAGGGCTATTGTCTGGCCGATCATTTCTACAGTACTATCGTCCTGGACGATCTCACGATCGGCCTGGACGATCTGTGCAGAAATCCTTCCAGAAAAACACACCAGAAATCAGCTGTTCAATGCACTGATCGGCCTGGATGATCTCAACATCGTCCTGGCCGATTCTGGGAGGAAAATCATTTTTCCAGCGGCTAAAGTAAAGGAACGAGGTCTTACAATCTCCCCACCTTAGAAAAATGTCGTCCCGACATTTCCCTAAGGGTACAGAGCAAAAACAGAAGCAAAACGAGACAAAACAGAATCGCGCAAATCACAACGAATCAGACGATAAATAAAAACTCGTACCAGTCACATTTGCAGGCATTCCTGGTGCATCCTCCTCCATCTCTTGCTCATTTCCAATCAGATCAGTCGGGACAGTCGGAGCAGTCGGAACCATCGGAACAGGTCCTTGTCTTTCAGAACTTGGGCATTCTGTCACTCTATGTCCATATCCACCACATCGGAAACATTGCCCAGTCCTCAGATAACATTGTCCCGGATGTCTTTTCCCACAACATTTACAAACATTAAATCTTGCTCTGCAACTTTCCCCACTCTTCTTGCTACGGCCAGAGCGTTTTGCTAATTTGTCACTCACCATCTGAGCGACCATATTAGCAAACTTATTCATATTTGCAGATGTGAGTGGGAGATCAGTAGTAGACTCAACTTTCTTTCCTTTCGGATCCATCGGCCTGATCAATACAAATCGTTCGAATCAAAATCGCGGAAATCAAATACGTAAAACAAAACAAATCAAATAATGCAATCTTCAACTCTGGATATAATCAAATCCTTTTCACTACACTTGCTCTGATACCAATTGTAATAACCCAAGATCCGTGTAGCGAAAGGATTCATCTGATTTTTTTTTTCTATTTCCCTCTTCTTTTCTTTTCTTTCTATCAATTTTCCTCATTTGCTGTTCATATCAATCCATACATACATATATCCAGAGCCAGAGATAATTACATTACAGAAAAGAAACTGCAGCGGATACTATAATTCACAAAATATACAACAGTCAAAGTACGGTCAAAAGAAAATATTACACTAGCCATACAGGCTACAAAAGAAAGCCTACCAAGGCTACAAAAGAAAAGCTACGGAACTCGGCAGAAAGATCGTCAAGCTGGAGGCCCTGCACCTGAAATCATTGACCACATATAATGAGCTTACAAAGCCCAGCAGGTCACCAAAGCCTACAACTGAAATCAAAGCACGACACTGAAAACAATATGCAGGTTAATCAAATCAAGTCAAATCAATCAATCGAACATGATCAACGAGTCAATGCAATACAGAAATCAATAGTCAATAAAACCAATCAATGCAGCGGCAGGTAAATCGATAAATCAATTCAATCAATCAATATTCGTCAATCAAAACGATACGGTCAAATCAGTACAATCTAATCAATGAAGTCAATCGAGAAAAACGATACGAGACAATGAATCTATAAAACAGTCCATACGGTGTAGAACAGTAGCAACAGTGAATCTATAAAATCTATAGGCAATAGAATCTATAAGCAAATAAGCAGTAGTACGATATCCATGTTCATGCTATCAATGCAGTATCTATATCTATCAATGTTCTATCAACGTTCAGTAGAATCAATGCCCAGTAGTCAATCGATAAATCAATTCGATAAATCCAATCAATATCAATAAACCGATCCAAAATCAATAAATCAATACAAATCAGGAAATCTATACGATGCTATATCATATACATGCAATTTCATACACTGGTCTTACTCGACAAGCCCAAACACTAGTCATGATGCTGTTGTAGTTATCAATCGTTCAATATCAATAGTGCTGTTGTAGTGGTCAATCTATATCAATAGTGCTGTTGTAGTTCGTTCAATATCAATAGTGCTGTTGTAGTGGTCAATCTATATCAATAGTGCTGTTGTAGTTCGTTCAATATCAATAGTGCTGTTGTAGTGGTCAATCTATATCAATAGTGCTGTTGTAGTTCGTTCAATATCAATAGTGCTGTTGTAGTGGTCAATCTATATCAATAGTGCTGTTGTAGTTCGTTCAATATCAATAGTGCTGTTGTAGTTCGTTCAATACACGTTGGTTTCTATAACCAACGTTCAACTAGGTTTCCACTTGTCTTTCAGCAATCAATCAATATCAATACAATAATCGATGCAATAAGCAATATTAAAGAAATCAAGAACGATCATATCAATAGTCATAGGCAGATCAATTCAATCTATCAATTCCGGGAAAATCAGAAATCATACGAAAATCGGGCAGAGTAACGGTAGTCTATCGAAATTACACAAAAAGCCTGCAAAAAAACAAATTCTGAATTTCACCAAATTACAACAGAATAACCACGGCATCAATGCAAGACTATCAATCTATAGAATCCAAATCAATTCAGGTCTTGATATTATTATATTCAATTAAAAGCGCGTAGAATCAATTCCGACCGGTAAAATCTTCGTAGAATACAGTCGAATCGTGTACAATAATCATATCTATAACATACTAAAAGTTGTGCGGTGAAAGTTGTGTCAAATCAAAATCATGTCGAAAAGTCGACTACGAAAACACAAAACAGATCACAACTCGGTCAAAACACAATATCTTCGAAAACAGAAGTAAGGTTCGGAGTCCTTACAGCGAGATAAACAAACTATCCAACAGCAACGAACGACGAAAATCGCTCCGCGGGCCTCGAAATCGAACTTTTCCCTTTGCTTTTCCGCTCCTTCTCTCTCCTCAGATATTTTGATTTTATAAAATGTTTTTCTCTCTCTTCAAAACGAGCTGATTTTCTTATATCTATACACTGATTGGCCAGGCCGATATTCACATCGTCCCGGGACGATCAGACCAAATCCTGATCGTCCTGGATCGTCCTGGATCTCACCCAGGGCTATTGTCTGGCCGATCATTTCTACAGTACTATCGTCCTGGACGATCTCACGATCGGCCTGGACGATCTGTGCAGAAATCCTTCCAGAAAAACACACCAGAAATCAGCTGTTCAATGCACTGATCGGCCTGGACGATCTCAACATCGTCCTGGCCGATTCTGGGAGGAAAATCATTTTTCCAGCGGCTAAAGTAAAGGAACGAGGTCTTACAGTTCGGGTCCTGGATTTTGACATATTTATTAAATGAGCTAGGGTTCGGGTCGAATGGATTCAAAGAAGGCTGGTTTCGGGTCTTACCTGAACTTGACCTTAAAGCCTATTTTGACCCCTAATATTCTCATAATTAAGAAATAACAGTTTACGAATTGGAATATCTTAAGTATGAATTTGACAAGATTTTTAACGATGATAAATGCATGATAAATTGTTTTGTGACAAGCTAGGGTGTGACAGGGAGCAATAGAAGAGAGAGTTTAGTCCTAACTGGTTAATTCTAAAAATAATAAACAAGTTTGATAAATAGTGTTAAATGAAAAGAGGTTGAAATCATTTAGGCTTCGTTTGAGACTGCTTTCTTACTGTTTTCTAAAATAATTTTTTAATAAAAAAATATTTTGAATTCAATTTTTTGTACTAAAAAATTACTTTTGCAAGAAAGTTGCCCTGAACGAAGCCTAGTCATATTATATTGAAGTCACTTTTAAATGAAGAACTTAGTTAATTAATTATTTCTTGATTTTGCAGCTCATTTTAATTAACTTGTTGGGAGTTCAATCTTTCAACCAATAGGCATTAAATTTGAGAGTTTGTATAGGTGATATGTCTGAGTCTACAATTAAATTCACTTAAATTAAAAAAAAATCCTATTGTTTGATATGAAGAGCTGTTAGAAATAAGAAATCTATGATAAGACCGGTATCAAAATTAAATTTTATAGCTTCAGACTACATAGTTATCTTCATGCACACAAAAATTATCATGTAAATATTTATTAAATTTTAAATTAAATATTGCGGAAAAATAAAAAAATCAGTATTTAATCACATATTTTAAAGACATCAATATACTTCACAATTCTAAAAGTTTTTTTTTTTAAATAAACTCTCCAATCATAAATATATTTTTTTTAATTTATTATTTAAGCTCTAAGTTATCAGAAGCGTTAATATTTTTTACCATTAAATAACAGTGAGGATATTTTTGACTCTCACATGAAATTTGGCAGATCCCTCATATGCCCATTGTACATATTCATTCTTGATAGAAGTGCCAAACCCTCATAACAAGCAGATGCTTACCAAACTTTTTTTCCAAAGTGGCTGTATCTGCACATCTTAGCCTGAGCTGAATGAATCTTAATAATATGAGACAGTGCTCACCATCTCCATTACAAAAGACTTCAGGCCGGCCATTATTTATTGACCAGATCTCCATATCAAACAAAGAGAAATGAGGGGGTGCAGTTGCCCAAGACTAATAAAACAATCAGAAGCTTGTGGTGGTGGGAAGCTCATCAGATGTCACCATGTGCACTTAAATTTCCAATAAACTGTCAAACAGTGAATGTGGCAAAATATTACTACAGATAGGAAACACAGAAATTCTTTTCTCAGTTATTTTGTGTTGGATTGGTAAGTTCAGAATACTTTTGCAATAATTGTTTCTATCAGTGACTGCAACAAATGCAATGAATGATTGATCAAAGTAAAGTTGCAGTAATCGTAATATATTTGGGAGTAAGTTTTTGTTTGGAATAAATTTTTTACTATTTTCTAAAATATTTTTATAGTAGAAAAGTTTTTAGTTTAAAATTTTTTTGTACTAAAAATTTGCTTTCCAAATGAAGCCTAAATCAGTTCAAAAAATTTCAGATTAAAGCATATTTTCTTCAAAAATTAGAGCCATTTTTGGAAAAATTAAGCCCCATGCTGAGGATTTAGAATTTAAAAGAAAATTGTTATGGATCAGCCAAGGTTTCATTTAGGAATACTTTCTTACTATTTTTAAAAATAACTTTTTGGTAAAAAAAACTTTTTATATTATTTATAAAAATGAAAAAGCTGTAGAAGTCTAAATTATTTTATTTCAGAATTTATTTATGAAAAAAAAAATCATGAAATTTTTTGTAAGAATTATGAATTTATTTCAATTATTTTGCAGCAAATCAAATATTCTTTAAATCGTTTTGTCAGTCAATTTCCTTGGTTTCCTGTCACTACTGAAAGAGAAATATGAAGGAAGGGGCAATGGGTTGAAAAATAATGCAGGGAGGAGGTAAAGGCATGTGGATGTATGATGAAGAGCTTTGAACATCTTCCCATGACCCCTCAGTTTTAGGTAAAAAACAATCGCTGGTGTGACCCAAAGCAATACGATCAGCTTACAAGAGCCAAGCATTATAATAAGTTGAAAGGAGGAAAAAACAAAATGAGGAAGATAAGAGGCAACAGGAGGATTTAAGGGGGTCGTGGGCAGGTATCTGTTCTAAAATTTTAAAATATTTTCATGTATAATTTATTTAAATATAATTTCAATAAAAATATTCGATTTATGCTTAAAATTTTAGATGGCCATTAAAAATATTAATATATTTTATAAAATAGATAAATTATTACCATGGGCGGCGGATCCACCTTAAGGCCGGGGGCAATTGACCCCCCTTTAGGTCAAACCCCGTCAGGGGGCGCTGCTCCCTTGAATTCCCGACATATCGATCTGTAAAGCGTACAACGATGAACAAATAGGGGTCTAGAGGAGTGCCATCGGAATAAATTTTAGTTGTAAGGATATTTATGAAAAAAAAAACTCTACAGTTTTACTTATAGAAAATATAGGCTAGATCCGCCCCTGATTATGACTCATAAGAAAATCATGACCAGCACTGGTGAGAGGAGTTAGCCGTTGGAGGCATGGTAGATAATTATGTTATTAATGTGAAGGGTGGAGATAGGAGGAAAGTTGGTGAGAAAAGCTTGATAGCATCAAGAGGGTTGGGGCCAACCACAACTAAGGCAGCGTGGAGGCAAAGGCAAGGAATCTTGACAGCCTTCTTGCGTTGGTGTTTGTACTAAGAGAGGGATAGGGAGGGAAAGAGAGAGAAAGAGAGTAGTAATAGAAGATAGAAACAATTTGAGTGATGGGAAGTGATTTTTAGAACTTTTTGATAATTGAAGTAGACCTAGGAGGTAGGAGAATGAGGGGAAATATGATAGCATTCAATGCATGAAATTTTTAAATTAGAATTTTGATAGATTTGATGAGTATTATTTTCCATATGTATAAATGAATAGTTATTTTTCTGATTTGAACATATAAAATAGAGTCAATATAATTATTGATCTAGATTTGTTAGAGGAAGAGAGAGAAGTTGATAAATATCTCAAAACTTAGATTTCGTTTGAGATTGCTTTCTTAGAGCTTTCTAAATTCAAGATACTTCTTAAATCAAGGGGAAAAAGGGGAGATAAAGAAAAAAAAAATAGGGAAAGCGATATTGAGATGACATGAATATGTTGAATTTATACAAAAATAAGAAAAAAAATTGGTGGGTGAGGATGATACATAACTTAGAGAAAATTCATCTGGCTCCACCAGGCAAAGCTCGATGGTGGGATGAGAGAGAGAGAGAGAGAGAGAGGTAAATGGAGGAAATTTGTTCTTTTTGAAGTCTATCTTAATACTTTCTTCCAAACACTTCAACATTTTTTTCTTCTCCACTCCTTTTTTTTGTGGCCCTTGAATTTTTATATTTTTGAGAGATATTCCCAGAAGTCATATTTGTTGTAATTGTATGTCTGCCTCAATGGATTGTTTGAGTTGAGATTCAAACAAGATGTTGAGCGAGAGATCCCGTGCCTTCTAATAGACACAAGGTGTAAAAACAAAGAATTTCTAGGCTTGAATATGACATTGGAAGCTTTAATTAATTGTTATGAAAAAAAAGGAAGACCAACAAGCATTAATGTACTTGTAATTAGATGCCCCAAAATTTTGCTAATGGATTACTCTAATTGCAGGATAAGATAGTTGTGAGTTCAAAATTAATTAATGTGTCTTTTGAGTTTAAGGGTTATATAAATTTGTAGATGAGAAAATAAAATTGGAAGGAGAATGTCAATCTCTTCTTATTAGGTGAAAACTCCATCAATATCAAAATATTCACAATGGATGGATTCAATTACATGATAACATACTGACTTTTAAATAAGTTTAGACTCAATTGTATGAATTTTATGACATTTAGCTCATATTAGAAAGATTTGACTCATAAAATAAGGGCATAAATCTAGACCTCTTAAATGGGCCACTATATGCCATATGATCATCTCTATATTTCTTTACATATTAATAAATGATTAAACTATCACAAAAAATTAATAAAATTCAATCCATATATAATTTTAATGTATATATAGGGGTGCCAATTTCGGGTCACAGGTTTGGTTCGGATTGAATCCGGAACTGATCCGGCACTATTCGGGTCAACTCGAATCAAATCCATTTTTGCAAACGGGGCAGTTTTTTAGACCCAACCCACTTTAGGTCCGGGTTAGCCTGAATGACCCGGGGGCGACAACAAATTGCTAGTTTTCGGGTCAAAATATTAGTCTATATCCAATTTTTGGATAACAAATGGATCAATTTCAGGTTATCGGGTCAAAACAAATTAATTTCGGGTTTGCGGGTCAACCCGAAACCCGACCTAGTTTTTGAAACGAGACGATTAGCTAAACCCGAACCCGACCCGTTTCAGATCAAGGTTAGCCCTGACCCGAAATTTTCACGTGAGGTACGAGTCGAATTTTCAGGTCGTTTCAAATATTGACACCCCTAGGTATATTTATCACGATCAACAGTGTGGTTACTTAAAATAAAACTGGGAAAAAAATTTATTCTCCGCTTAGGAGAAGAATATTCATATATATCAACGACCCACTGCACATTAATTGTGATCTAAGCTTCATTTAATTTAAAAACAATTGATCCTTTTTTTGAACAGAACGTTATCGATCTTTGAGTCCCCATTTGCACGCACGATTAAAGCTAGCAACCATTTTTCTTTCTCTCTATTTTATCTTTCCGCTTTGTTTATGCCATGGAATAATGCTCCTCTGAAACAATATGAAGTGTGGTGGAAAAAAGAGGCAAACAGAGAGCTGTCTTCCTGTTTTTCCACTTCCTCTTTCCATTAGTTTCCACCTTTCTAAGTTTCTATGAGAGCTCCAAAATAATTAAATAAAAAAAAAGTTTCTTGTCTTGGTATTCAAGAGCAATCACATGATCTTGATGCCTTGAAGGGCCCCTCCATTTATAGCTGATTTTGATTTTTGTGATAGGGAAGAAGAGGTATTGTAATGATCTCTCAGCCATTCAGTTTGGTTCTTTCTTTTAACTATTGCATGTCGGTTTCTCCTTTGTTATTTTTCTTGAAGAATCTGATATATATTTAAGGATATTGAAAGTGGTCCTTTGATTTTTCTCTTATCTCATGCTGTTATAATCTTCCTATGGAAACAGTATTTATGTGCTGATGTAATGATTGTTTTTGAGCCACGAGAGGTTGCTTAGCATGAGGCATTTGTATCAGCTTAACAGCTTTAGAGATTTGACGTTTTTGAAAGTCAAATAGTGCAATTATTTCTTGAGAGAAGTGATTTTTCTTTTAATTTATTCATAAAAGAGAGAAATCATTCAACTGAAGGCCAAAAGGAGGCCAGGATAAGAAAATGCACAATCAAAATAGTACAAAAAAACAAAAAGCCAACCTGACTGAAAATACAAAGAAAATAAAATCCCCTAAGGCAGCTGGACTCAGAAACACCACCCAGTTGTCAGGCTTGAGTCATCCAAGGAGGGGAAAAAGAAACATCAAATGTTCCAAAAACTCAAAGTCCATCAAAAGCCAAAAAAACCGAACAAGCTGCAACCATCAAGGTTGCCAAAACAAGCCTAGGCCATCCAAGAGGCGGGCAGGAAATCTATCTCATCATTGTCCACCGAAATTTAGACACGGCAACAACAAGTAGGCAGAAAAACCACAACCGAGAAGCCCAAAAAATCACTCTCACAGATATCCACCGATCCAAAACTACCATAAACCCCATGTAATAACCCCCAAAGCGAAAATTCCTATCTTTTGTGTTTGCACCGCGACGTTTTCCGACCCCTGAGAGAAGGCCTTCTCCACTAAATGATTCACATACAAATTAAACATCTCATTAAATTCCCCCTCGAGCTCATCCCTCTCACCTCCACCAGGCGAGGAGAAGGATTCATAAATCCAATCAAAATGAACTTTTAACTCCTCATTAGAAATAATAGTCACACGAACATCAACAACAGGCTCCGGCCCCTCAACGTATAAGAGAGAAACATCTAAAGCCTCAATCATACCAAAACCATTCAGACCAACTGCGTTAACATTACACATATGAATTAACCACACCCACGACCTGCAGGCCATCAGTCTCCTACATGAGAAAAGTGATAGAGGAGAGCAAATCTTTTATTTAGGGTTGTTAATTTGTGTTAATAATTTAATTTAAATGTGCTTCAAAATTTATCTGATTCAAATTTTGATAATTTGATCTTGATCTATTTATTAGACGTGTTAATATTTTCAGTTAAGCCTCGATTTAATTCGAAATATTACTAAATCCGGCGTTAGAATTAATTGGGTTATGAGCTTGATATAAAATGGATATTATATTTGACTCAATTTATAAACATCAAATCTGAAATAAATAACAAATATTTGAAAATTATACTCGTTGAATGAGCGTTGATTGAGAGTTCGAGTTGAAGCAAACATTATTTGTTTTTTTTTTTTTTTTTAAATATTCCTGGTGCGGAGTGCGAATGGGGAGAACCGTCCGCACAGGCACTATACTCAGCTAGATACCGGCACTCGGTGCCGTTGGGTACCGCTAGGTACCCAATACTTGTACGGACGGTGCACACTCCGCACCTAATAATTTTTCGTTGACCTGAGCCTGATAAGAGTTAAAAATTTATTACTTAGATTTGAATATAAATGAAGTATTTGGTAATTTGGTTCAATGTTGACACCCTGCCTATTTGTTAGAGGTGTTAATATTTGATCCGACCCAAAAATTTTGTTTTAGGGTCAACCCGTTTGAGAAACGGGCCAAATTTGGGTTGATATAGAAACCCGAAACCAAGCTGGGTTGACCCCGTTTTTGGGTGTCATTGAGTGAGTGAGTGACTAGCTGACCGTGTCTAACGTCTCATCGACGTTCAACCCGACGTTGTCGCGCGAGTGAGTGACCACGTTTGACGTCGGCGTCGTCACGTGAGTGAGCCCAAAGTGAGCATGTGTCGTGCACAACACGGCGTCCAGTCACACTACCCGCGAACCACTCGCCACAATTCCATGTCAGCAAGCCCTAACTGTGTTCGGTGACACCATGTCGTGTCCGATCCGATCGGTAGTCACACCGCACCACGTCCCACCTGCCATGATTCCTCCAGCAATTTTAGTCTGGCCCCGGGTCATCCGTGTCTGATTGGATTGACACCGTTTTTTGGCCGGTCGGGCCCGGGTTGTAAAATCTGACTCATTTGCAATTACAGATCAAGTTCGAGTTGTGTCAAACAACAGCGGGTAATTGTCGGGTTCGACCTGAACCCAACCCACAACCCGTTTTTGATAACCCTACGACTTACGGTTGAGAATCATTAATTCAACCTGATCATGAACTTTTTAATTATTAAAAAATATTTAGAAATAAGAATAAATAAAATTGTATTAGGGTTAAGATAAGATTAAATGAACTAAAAAGTTTGACCGTCTAAATTTTTAAGGCATGCATAAGCATTTGGAAGTCCTTGCGAGTTTCGTTCTCTTTAGTATTCTTTCCTGGCTCTGATGCATCCTATATTTGTTGACAATAGGCTTGTAATTAGATCCTTTGGTTTCCCTATCGTTTTGTCAATTTTCCAAAACATTCTATGGGGAAAAAATTGTATGTCTAGTCTGATATAATGTTTCAGGAAGAAAAATGTTCAACATAAGGTAAAATATAGTAAGACTTGGAAGATATTTAAAGCATCTATTTGAAGAAAATTGGTCCCTCGTACTGTTTTCTATTTTGGTTTAAGTGATTTCTAATTTTGAATAGTTTAACTTTACTGATACTTTTTTTTTTAATTAAATTTGAACAATTAGGCATGGACTGCCGTGGTGAGTAAAGGAATTCTTGTTGAGGAATTGCTTCAATCTATCATAAAATTTATTTGAAATTCGGTTGAGTATATATATTGATACGTCACAAAAAAATCATCTATATAGAATGCGAACTCGAGGCATATTTATGTTGAAATTTTCAAAATTAAATTTATTATCATTCAAACTTTGATTTTAACAAACTTATAATCAAATTGAACATCTCAAGAAGACAAGCCCAATGACACTGAAATAGGTCCGATTCGAGCCCAAATGGGTCTAAACCAAGGGACCGAAGCGTATTTGGAAGGTTCAAAGTATTAATTGGATGATAAAATGATCTCTAAATATTGCATGCTTTGAGCAGCTCGACGAGATGAATCCAACGAGCCCAAGATCGCTTGATTCTAACATCATTTAAGGCACGTAAATGCTTTAAAAGAATGTTATATAATCGAGGGAATCATATATGGGTCGTAGGGGTGTCAATATTTGACATGACCCGAAAACCCGACTCGAATCCAACCAGAAAATTCCGGATTATGGTCAACCCAAACTTGAAATATGTTGGGTTTGGGTTCAACAATTTGACCCGTTTTAAAAATCGGGTCGGATTCGGGTAGACCATTGTCACCATTCGACCCAAAATTGACCCATTTTTTACCCAGCAACCCGAGATTGACCTATTGACCCAAAAGTGGAGATTGACCCATTTTTGGACCCAAAAACTAGCATATTTTGTTGGCATCGGGTCATTCGGGGCGTGTCGGGTTGACCTGGGCCCGAAGCGAGTCGGGTTCGGGTCCGATAAATCGACTCATTTTTAAAAATGGGTCGGGTTCGGGTTGACCTGACTAGTGTCGTGTCAGTTTCGAGTTTGACCAGAACCGGATCTGTGACCCGAAATTGACACCCCTAATGGGCCGTCTGATGGAGCACTTTGAGCCACCCTGTATCTTCTCATATGTACAGGTTGTGCCATTTAGAAAAATCTATAAATAGGCTCCTGCTGTCTACATGATGGGGACCTTTGACTGTAGATAGGAGAGAGCTTTGAGGCTTCAAGTATCTAGAGCTCCACCTAAGCATCACCACAAATGAACTTTTGTCATTCAACCTGAACTCTGCCTGGCCTCTAACCGTCGATCGCCGTCTGTCGGACTGCCACCCAGCAGCCAACCATTGCCCAAATTCTGCTCGACTATCGTCGATAGGACTCACTACTGTTTGACAAGACCTGAACCCGAACCCATTTTTGTAAACAGATCAAAAATTTCAACTCGGACTCGACCCGTCGGATTTCTAGGTTGACCTTACCCGATACGAAATGATTTCTTTCACAACGAGCAAGCTTTTTTTTTTTTTTTTTTTGCCTAATTTAATTCGAACGTTCTTTAATATTTCTATTAAATTAGCACTCCATTTCCAGTAGAGAATCGGTAAGCTTCTTTCAGATACAAGACAAAAAGAAAAAAAAAAAAAACTTTGAAGCGATAAATGCGCTGGCTAATGGGCAAACATTCAGGACAGAGAAGGAAAGCGTACAAATTTAGTGGATAGTTTGAGAGAAAAAAATTAGGCAGGATGTCCTGATTAAAAATTATCAAGATTATTTTTTAAAATTTAAAATTTATTTTAAGATGAGTGAAATATTAACTTCAAAGTAAATTAAAAAATTTTAAGTTAATTATAGTTAAGATATATGATGTGAAAATTTAAAAAAAATCAGATTAAGATGCCTTGAGTAGATGAGTACGGCTTCAAACAATTCGAGCCGAGTTGAGCATGTGCTTGATCATATTTTTGTTCGTTTATTATTAGCTTTTTGAAGCTCGATTCAAGCTAGTTACAGCTTTTCTATTTGTTTTAAAGTTTGATTTGTTTAAATTGATAGATATACATATTTGATTCATAATCAATTCGGTTTTTGTGCTTATCAAGATTTAAACAAACGAGTCTTAACGAGCTATTAACAAACTTTACTTTCTTAATACTTATTAGCTTAACAAACAATTATAATAGATATTATTTCCGAACATATTTTATGAGTTTACTTCTTAAAATAGCTTTTTAGATTAAAAATTAAAAAAGTTTTACTCGAAAATCACTTTAAACAACAACAACATCAAGCCTTTATCCCACAACGTGGGGTCGGCTACATGAATCCTTATTTTCCATTGTGTCCTATTAAGGGTCAAATTCTAATTTAAAATTAGTAAAGAAAGGTCATTTCTAGTATTTTATAACCAAGCCTTTTAGGTCTACCTCTATTTTTCTTAACATGGGTCAAATCTCTAATACATCTATTCTCCTAACAGGGTCATCGGAATGCCACCGTTTTACGAGAAATTATTGGGTTCAGACACCGAACACAGCTTACCGTGCTGAGACGAATCAGACGCAGCCACGCTATCCAGTACTGAGTAGTACCGAGCTCGGTACTGAGCAATATCAAGCTCGATACAGAGCAGTGCCGAGCCGCGGTACCGAGCAGGGGGTGATGTGGAGCATTTTCATTGGACTTTGGACGGTGTCCGGTGTTCAAACCCAATAATTTCCCCCGTTTTACATAAGTAAACAATTTAAGGCGACTCTCTCTAACATTATCTGTCATTGTAGCTACAACAACCTTTTCACAGATATGTTCATTTCATATCCTATCTATAAGAGTTAATTCACTCATCCACTTGAGCATCGTCATCTCATCAACACTTAACTTAATATTATGCTTTTCTTTTAATGACCAACATTTTGCATCATAAAGCATTGTAGGTCTCACCATCATTTTATAAAATTTTCCCTTAAATTTGAGTTGTACTTTTCTATCACACAATAAATCGGAAGCATTCCTCTACTTCAAACGTCCAATTTTCTTGAAGTAGAAAATTACTTTTAGAAACAGTAAAAAAGTCGTCACAAACAAAATCTTAACAAAGAAAATATAGTATTTTTGTCACTGATTTCATGTTTTTTTTTTTAAATCAAAGTAAAAAACTAACCCAAACAAAGCTCAAAACCGGCCCTGAGAAAAATAAAATCAGCGAACTCACAACAAAGAATTTTATCTTCAAGAGAGAGAGAGAGAGAGAGAGAGCGCGAGAGACTGTAACCGTTATAGCTAAAATATTCCATCATTTATTTTCTTTTTTATTTTATGCTACCAAATCAAAAGCTTTATATATCAGACACTTAAAAATATACCAAAATCATGATGACAATATTGTCCAATTAATTGTCATGTATTCGATTTTAAATTTTTCTCGTGAAAGGAAAAGGCTTTGTAATCTCTTCCTTGAACCTTTCAACACGCATCGGCATGCTTATCAGCTTGACCATACTGTTGGTTTTGACTTTGGACAAAATATTTTGCCTTTCTTTTTATTATTTTTAAAACAATTTTTAATTAAACAAATTTTTAAACTAAAAAAATTAGTTTAGAAAACAATAAAAAAATTATCTTAAATAAAATCTTAGCCTCAATTTGAATGATTTTAGCTACATATTAAATTAATTATGAAAATATTGTGAAAAAATTATAAATTTAAATCACTATCGTGATATTATAAATTTATTTTTAAAAATTTTTTAATGTTAATTTTCTTAGAACTATCATATCCTAACTGTGAGATTTTCTTTTTCTTTTTTTTTTCTTTTGAGAAATAAGAGAAAAATAATATTTAAAATAAAAATATGAAAAAAATAACTATGAGAAAAATGATAATTTAAATAATTTAAAATGGTTAGTAGGAGGTATTTTTAGTTTGAGGGGAATCCGCTACGTTCCAGCTAAACCACCATAGCATCTTAGTGGTCCTGAATGACGCCAATGTGAAATAAAACTAAAATTAGGAAGATTAGGGGTTTCTTCTCTCTTCTTATGAAATTATACTCTACATTTTTTTAAAAAAAATGAAAAAGGCTAGCGATCAAAAAATAATAATAATTTGTTTGCGACTAATATTTTCTTGCATATATTTATGATAAAGTAACTTGTAAAATATTTTTATACTTTGAAAACTAAGGCTTAGATTGCGACAGCTTTTTTACTATTTCCTAAAACAGTTTATTAGTTAAAAAAAAAATCTTTCAAAACAACTAAAAATAGTGGTTTAAAGCTGTCTCAAATGAAACCTAAGACTTCGTTTGGGATGACTTTTTTATTACTTCTTAAAACAACTTTTTAGTACAAAAGTTAAAATTTTTGTACTCAAAAGCTGCTTTAAAAAGTTGTAAAAAGTTCGTCCCAAACGAAGCGTAAGTCAATCCCATAACATGGTCTTAGGTTTTGTTTCAAATGATCTATTTTAAATTGATTGTTGTTCACTAAGGACTTGTAATCTCTTATTTTATCGAACTCGTAGGTCCCTTATGTGGATTTTATTAAAAAAAAATCCAAACATTTAAGTATGTTTGAAATCAATTTTTTTTTAAAAAAGATTTAATTCTTTTTTTTTACCTAATTTTATTTTTTAAATAAAGTAAAAATTTTTATAACTTTGAATTTGTTATTTGTGAATATAGCAAATTTAGCTTGCCATATTTCCTATATTTTCCAGCTAGAAAAATAATAATTGAGCCATTTAGTGTTTCTAAAGTTTAAATAGAGGAAGGAGAATATGTTAGGGGTTGATTTGCCCCTATTTCTTGAGAAAGATATGCTGGCATTTAGAGCTGAGAATTTTTTTCAAAGGAAAGGCATGATGACATGAGAGTTAACCTGTTATTGACTTTAAGCTCTAAAGAATCATTCAGAAGTTGTTTAGTGGTCCATCCAACTATAGCTGATCATATAAATCAATATAACTTTAAAATTAAAAAAAGATAATATTATATCCCCTTTGTTCTGTTCTTTGTATTAAGATGTCTTTATGTAGCGTATATTATGGTAGAATGAAACAATGGACAATATTTTATCACGGATCTATGAGACGATCAAATTTTCATCAATTAAAAAGCAAAATGATCAAGCATGGTTATTAGAGGCCAAGTGATTTAAGTTTGCACCATTTATCTTCAAAGTATTTAAAGAGTCATAGGCTAATATTCTCCTATAAATATCCCCAATTACTCAATCCATATTTCATGGAGGTGATTAACCTATTTCAATGGAGTATCTTCAAGAAACCTATTCCAAATATTTTTTGGGCTGCTGGTTGTTCAACGGAGGTAATTCCCTCGTCTTCGTTGGGTTGCATTTGCCTTTGTTTGCCTTTTTCTTCTTTTTCCAGGTTCCTTTCATGCTCTCCTCCATTCGAGTAGGGATTGTTGATGATTGTCTGGTGTGGCTTGCTGGAGTGCTTTTGTTGGCTACTGCTCCTTCTGTTGGCCTTCTTTGGGCTTTTATTTTGTTTGGTTTGTTCTTTGAGTTTGTCGTTTGTTTTCTTTGCTTGTGTTTTGTAATAGACTGGATCAATAGCTTTTAGGTTTTTTTTTTTTTTTTTTTTCAAATATTGTATTTTTAGGGTGTGTTGATTCTTTAGGGACTTGTAATCCCTTATTTTTATTAATGCTGTTGCATCCTGGAATATTCACGGCGGTACAGAAATATATAGTTTAATTTTTTAGCGTTGTACGAAGATCCAGGTCACAAGCAGATGAAAGAGATAGCGTTGCGTTCATAGTAGGCGACGGAGGTCGGAAGGACCATAGTCGGTAGGAGACAGGGGTCCCAAAGACCGTAGTTGGTAGAAGACCGGGGTCAGAAAGATCGTTGTTTGGTGATGGAGCTCGGAAGGACCGTAGTCGGCAGGAGACAGGGGTTTGAAAGACCGTAGTAGTAGGGAGGTACTCCGGTAGAACTATGGGCGTCAGGTGGTGGTCCGGTGGAACTTCAGGCGTCAGGTGGTGGTCTGACAGAAGTCAGGCCTCAAGTTGTGGCATGATAGAATTCCGAGCATCAGGAAGTGATCTGGTAGAACTCCGGTCCTCACGTGGTGGTTTGGCATAAGTCTGGATCTCAAGTGGTGGTCCGGTAGAACTACCGGGGTCAGGTGGTGGTCTGGCAGAAGTTTGGCCTCAGATGGTTGTCCGACAGAAGTCCGGGGGTTAGGTGGTGGTCTGAAAGACCGCTAGGGGGCATGCGATGGTCCGGCATAACTCTAGGCGTCAAGTGCTGGTCTAGCAGAAAGCAGGCCTCGGTTCGTGGTCCGGTAGAACTCCGGGCATCAGGTGGTTGTCCAGCAGAACTTCGGGCCTCACGTGGTGGTGCGATATAAGTCCGGGCCTCAGGTGGTGGTCCGGTAGAACTCCGGGCTGGTAGAACTCCGGGCGTTATGTGGTGGTCTGACATAATTCTTGGCGTCAGGTGGTGGTCCGGCATAATTCCGGGCGTCAGGTGGTGGTCCGACAAAATTAGGGCCTCAAGTGGTGGTCTGGCATAACTCTGGATCGTCAGATGGTGGTCTAGCAGAAGTCTGAGCCTCATGTAGTGCTTTGGCATATGTCCGAGCCTTATGTGGTAATAATTTTTCGAGTATGGCCCCTAATGTGGTTGAAGAAAAAAAAAACGTACTCCAAACATTTATGTTTCCAAGAAACTTTCTCATCGTACAAAATCAATGAGGGGGAAAAAGTCAGTAGTGGATATTATATCTGAGTGTGTGCATCATATTCTTGGCTGTGGTATTGTTGTTGATGTAACTCTTAATTTGTCTTTAATTTAATTTAATATTATTACACCAAGAAATGGGCCCTTTCATGTCACTTTGTGAGGAAAAAAAATTCCCTTATTTATATTTTGAAATATATTTTTTGTTGGGAAATTTCTATAAGTGGGCCCATATTATTATACATATAAATACAGTTTTATACATTAGTTGCTATCGAAAATTAAGCCAATTAAATTCGTGATCTATTTAATTATTAAATTATTATTTGGCTTATGTGGCATCTCATTTAAATTTTGTATGGAATTAAATTTGTGTAGAGGCCGAGTATTTATTTTATTTTAATGATGGGCTGAAATAAAATATTTACACTTTAAGTATATAAGGGTCGTGGTCCCCAGTTTAAGCGGGGTTGTTCTCATTTTCCTCATTTCCCATCTTGAGTGAAAAGAAGGGGTCTCTCGCTCTTTGGAGAACGCCGCTCTAAACGTGGAAGATCGAAAGACCTTGATTCTGCATTTCAATGGATTCAGGTACGCTTAAGAAAATTCTTCTCGATGATTTGGCATGTCGTTCGGAGACGATCGAACTGATTTTTTGTGTCTCCTTTAAAATCCTAACAAGTGGTATCAGAGCCCGGTTGTCATGTTAGATCACCGAGATATGATTTTATATAATCATGTTATTAACTAGTTGAGTTTTTCGGTCACTAGCGATCTTCGTTTGAGAGTTTTCATATGCAAAAATTCTGATTTCTCATCATAAATTTATTGCCATAATTTTCAAGACTATTTTGTTTAAGTTATTCATTAAGTTTTGAGAAATTCAGAAATTTTTATATGAATAACAATTCAGTTGTTTGTTAATTTTTCACTGTTCATTATCAAATTTGTTAATCGTTTTTTCTTTGAAGACAATAGGAGAAGATGAACTGATGGTTATTATTTTTTATTTTTTTCATTTGCGGTTACCGTAATTGAAAAGACGTAACTGTTGGATAATTACAGTTACTTTAATGCTTCATTTAATTTTGACGTTTTTCATATATGAATTATTTAATTTATAACTAGCTTGTTTGCATATAAAAGCTAGTATTAAAATCGTGAATGTGCATTTGTAACTGAATGATTCTTAATAAGGTATCTCGATATTGATGCTTTGTAATCATTACTCCCTTAACTGTAATTATTTTTTTCATTAACTATTGATTAAGGATTTCTAAATAATTAATTCTTAAATTAGAATTAATCCTTTTGAAGGAATTTCAAATTCCTTGTCTCTAAATTTTATTTGCTGTATTGGATTTAGAAATATTTTGTTCATATATATTTATGAATTTAATATTTCTATTTTGATAGAATTATTCATTAATTCAAAATTAAATTAAATTGAAATAATATGTCACCAAAGTGACCTCTATTAAATCAATTTATTTAATATTAAAATTATTTGAATAATGCTAAGGAATTTTTTTCTAGTCTATGCGAAAATTAATCGGCCCAAAGGAAGATTATTTTTTGGCCGGACTCTAAAGATATAGTAATAAATATGTGATAATTTTTTGAATTATTCATGCATATAGTAAGTCGGTCCAAAGAAAGGCTTATTATTGACAAAATTTTTTATCAATATTTATTAACTATAATTTTAAGAGTACCATTTACAAATTATAATTTCTGTCCAAAGACTAAATTATGATGTTGTTTTAGGTATCTTATAAAGGACCCACCATATGCTGTTACTAATTACGAGCTTATTATTTTGTTCTTTTTCAGTTAATGTTTCTTCTATATCTGCCAATTTGAATAACATTCCAGTGCTTAATGGCTCTAATTTTAAGAAATGGAAAGAGCACATTACTATAGTTCTTGGGTGTATGGATCTAGACTATGCGATTCGAACTGAACGCCCTCCCGCCCTTACTGCGGAAAGCACTATTGAACAAAGGGCAAATTTTGAAAAATGGGAGCGTTCAAACCGCATGAGTCTTATGATCATGAATCACTCAATTCCAGATACCATCAGGGGTGCAATGCCTGAGGAGGAAAATGCTAAGAAATTCCTAAGCCAAATAGCAGACCGTTTCGTAGGCTCTGAAAAGGTCGAAACAAGTACTATTCTTAGTAAACTTGTTTCAATGCGGTATAAAGGCAAATGGAATATAAGAGAGTACATTATGGAAATGTCTAATCTTGTTACAAGACTAAGAGCATTAAAGTTAGAATTGTCTGATGACATTCTTGTGCATCTAGTCTTAATCTCTCTTCCTGCACAATTCAGTCCTTTTAAGATAAGTTACAATACTCAAAAGGAAAAATGGACTCTTAATGAGCTCATTGCTCAGTGTGTGCAAGAGGAAGAAAGATTGAAACAAGAAAAGATAGAAAGTGCTCACTTAGCTTCTTCCTCTCATGATTTTGCTACCAAAAGGAAAAGGAATTATAAAGTTAAAGGACCTACAGATAAAGGGACTTCACAACCTAAAGTGCAACAGAAGCAAGATCAAGTTATTACTTGTTTCTTCTGCAAGAAGACTGGTCATGTGAAGAAGGATTGTCCAAAATATGCTAATTGGCTCGTCAAAAAGGGTAAACTTCTGAATCTTGTTTGTTCTGAAGTTAATTTGGCTTTAGTACCAAATCATACTTGGTGGATAGATACAGATGCAACTACTCACATAAGTGTGACTATGCAGGGTTGTCTAAGGAGCAGAGTGCCAACTGATGCTGAAAGATTCATCTATGTGGGAAATGGCAATAAAGCTCCTGTTAAAGCTGTAGGCTTATATAGATTATACTTAAAATCTGGTTGTACTTTGGATTTGTGTGAGACTTTTTATGTACCGTCATTTAGACGGAACTTGATTTCTATTTCATGTTTGGACAAATATGGTTACTCTTGTTCATTTGGAAATGGAAAATTTAGTCTCTTTCAGTGTTCTAAAGTTATTGGTACAGGTTCTTTAATTGATAATCTATATAAATTGGATATTTCTGCCTCACAGATAAATGAAACCTTGCATATAAATAATTTTGGTAAAAAGAGAAAATTAACTGATGAGAATTCCTTTATGTTATGGCACAAGCGTTTAGGACATATTTCTAAACAAAGAATTGAAAGGCTTGTGTCAGATGAAATTCTTGATTCCCTTGATTATACAGATTTTAGAATTTGTATTGAATGTATTAAGGGAAAACAAACAAATATTAAGAAATTAGGTGCCAAAAGGAGTTTAAATATCTTGGAATTAATACATACTGATATTTGTGGCCCATTCCCTACAGCTTCTTGGAATGGTCATCAGTATTTTATTACTTTCATAGATGATTATTCTCGTTATGGGTACCTATACTTAATACATGAAAAATCAGAATCTCTGGATGTATTTAAGATCTTCAAAGCTGAAGTTGAAAATCAACTTGGTAAGAAGATTAAAGCTGTCAAATCTGACCGTGGTGGTGAATACTATGGTAGATATGATGGATCAGGTGAACAACGTCCAGGCCCTTTTGCGAAATATTTAGCAGAATGTGGCATCGTTCCTCAATACACTATGCCGGGGACTCCAAGTCAAAATGGTGTAGCTGAGAGACGAAACAGAACCTTAAAGGATATGGTTAGAAGTATGATTAGTCATTCTTCTTTACCAGAATCACTTTGGGGAGAAGCCTTAAAGACTGCAGTTTATATTCTCAATAGAGTTCGAAGTAAAGCAGTAACTAAAACCCCATATGAGTTGTGGACTGGAAAGAAGCCTAGTATTAGGCATTTTCATGTCTGGGGTTGTCCAGCTGAGGCAAGGCCTTATAAGCCTAATGAAAGAAAATTGGACTCAAGAACTGTTAGCTGCTATTTTGTTGGATACTCTGAAAGATCAAGAGGTTTTAAATTTTATGATTCCTCAAGTAAATCATTTTTTGAGACGGGCAATGCTAAATTTATTGAGGATGTTGAATATAGTGGGAGTGATAAAATTAAAGATTTTGATTTTGAGGAGGAATATGTTACTATTCCTATTATTACAATTGAAAATGATCAGGTAACTATGCCTGATAATATTCAAATTGTAAATCCAGATAATCAAAATAATCTTGAATTATCTCCCACTCATATAGAAGGACAACAATCTCAAACTGAAGTACCATTAAGGAGATCCACGAGGGAAAGGAGAACAACAATTTCAGATGATTATATTGTATATCTCCAAGAGCATGAGTTTGATTTGGGGTTGGAAGATGATCCAATCTCATTCAGTCAGGTCAAACAATGTTCTAATTCTCAAAAGTGGATAGAAGCCATGGAAGATGAGATGAAATCTATGAAAGACAATGATGTTTGGGATCTTTCTGAATTGCCTGAAGGAGCAAAACCTATTGGTTGTAAATGGATTTTTAAAACCAAAAGGGATGCAAAAGGCAATATTGAAAGATATAAAGCACGTCTAGTTGCTAAAGGTTTCACTCAAAAGGAAGGCATTGATTATAAAGAGACTTTCTCTCCAGTTTCTTCGAAAGACTCTTTTAGAATCATTATGACACTTGTAGCTCATTATGATTTAGAGCTACACCAGATGGATGTAAAGACTGCATTCCTTAATGGAGACATTGAGGAAACTATATATATGTTGCAACCAGAAAATTTTCAATCTTCTGATTCAAAACATCTGGTTTGCAAATTAAAGAAATCCATCTATGGTTTAAAGCAAGCTTCTCGTCAATGGTATAAGAAGTTTGATCAAGTGATTTCTTCATTTGGTTTTAAGGAGAACACTGTTGATCAATGTATTTATCATAAGGTCAGTGGGAGTAAATTTATTCTACTGGTGTTATATGTCGATGATATTCTGCTAGCAAGCAGTGATATAGGCTTATTGCATGAAACTAAGAGATTTCTTTCAAATAAATTTGAAATGAAAGATCTTGGAAATGCATCTTTTGTATTGGGTATACAAATTTATCGGGATCGCTCCCGTGGTATACTTGGGTTATCACAAACAGCCTATATTGATAAAGTGCTTAGCAGATTTGGCATGAAGGATTGTGCACCAGGAGATACACCCATTGCAAAAGGAGATAAATTTAGTTTGCTTCAATGCCCAAGAAATGAAGTTGAAAAGCAAGAGATGGATAAGATTCCTTATGCATCGGCAGTAGGGAGTCTTATGTATGCTCAAGTTTGCACGCGTCCGGATATTGCGTACATTGTTGGAATGCTTGGTAGATATTTAAGTAACCCAGGAATGGATCATTGGAAAGCAGTGAAACGGGTTATGAGGTATCTTAAAAGGACAAGAGATTTTATGCTCACATATCAGAGATCTGATCATTTAGAGATCGTGGGGTATTCCGACTCTGATTATGCTGGTTGCCTCGATAGCAGAAGATCTACTTCAGGCTATATTTTCATGTTGGCTGGAGGAGCTATTTCTTGGAAAAGTGTCAAGCAATCACTTATAGCTTCTTCAACAATGGAAGCAGAGTTTATAGCTTGTTATGAGGCTTCAAATCAGGGAATATGGCTGCGAAATTTTATCATAGGGCTACATATTGTTGATGGCATTGAGAGACCATTAAAGATAAATTGTGATAATAAAGCAGCTGAATTATATTCCAAAAACAACAGGAGTTCGTCAAAATCAAAGCATATTGATATAAAATTTCTTGTTGTGAAAGAAAGGGTTCAGAGTTCTCAAATTTGTATTGAACATATTAGTACAAACTTTATGATTGCAGACCCACTTACAAAAGGATTACCACCTAAAGTATTTCATGAGCATGTGGCTCGTATGGATGTAATCTGTTTTGATATGCTAGCTTAGTGGGAGTTTGTTTGTATTGTTCAATTATTGTGAACTTATTTTCTGATCAGACTAAAGTATTATTTTTTTTTTTAACTCTGAAATACAGTTATTTGATTTCAATTGCAGTTTAGCATAAAGTATGAAATTTTGATTATAACTCTTTTGAGTTATGAAATTGGACCAGTTGAAAAAATTGTCATGATTTGAGATCACATTACATGAAATTTTCATGCTACACATCCATACTTGATCTATGTCGTTAATTATATTAATATAGTGACCATTGATGGATCTTGTTACGAAAAATGTAACAAAGGTCGCTTTGATTCTAAATTGATATGATTGTTGGACCAGATTGCCTAGAGATGTTATTTGAGAAAGATAGCAAAATTGAGCTCTTACAGTTATTTCAGAATGTATAATTATATGTATATATATATGTGGCCCAAGTGGGAGATTGTTGGGAAATTTCTATAAGTGGGCCCATATTATTATACATATAAATACAGTTTTATACATTAGTTGCTATCGAAAATTAAGCCAATTAAATTCGTGATCTATTTAATTATTAAATTATTATTTGGCTTATGTGGCATCTCATTTAAATTTTGTATGGAATTAAATTTGTGTAGAGGCCGAGTATTTATTTTATTTTAATGATGGGCTGAAATAAAATATTTACACTTTAAGTATATAAGGGTCGTGGTCCCCAGTTTAAGCGGGGTTGTTCTCATTTTCCTCATTTCCCATCTTGAGTGAAAAGAAGGGGTCTCTCGCTCTTTGAAGAACGCCGCTCTAAACGTGGAAGATCGAAAGACCTTGATTCTGCATTTCAATGGATTCAGGTACGCTTCAGAAAATTCTTCTCGATGATTTGGCATGTCGTTCGGAGACGATCGAACTGATTTTTTGTGTCTCCTTTAAAATCCTAACATTTTTATCTAAATTTAAATGTTTTTATCAAATAGATTTAACTAAATAAAAAATCGTCAATCATACAACTCGCTTTAGCTTTGCAGTTGAGAGCTTCAACTTGTAATGTCGAGAAGTAATTTTAATTAGGGGTGTCAAAATGGGTTTTCGAATTGGGTTCAAGTCCAACCCAAAATTCTCAGCTTTAAATGCCAACATATCTTTCTGAAGAAACAAATCAACCCCTAACCATATTCTCCTTCCTATATTTAAACTTTAGAAACACTAAATGGCTCAATTAATGTTTTTCTGGTTGGAAAATATAGGAAATATGGCAAGCTAAATTTTACACAAATAACAAATTCAAAGTTATAAAAAAAATTTGCTTTATTTTAAAAATAAATTAGGTAAAAAAATAGAAGTTAAATGTTTTTAAAATAAAAATTGATTCCAAACATACTTAAATGTTTGGAAATCTTAAGATCATGTTATAAGGATGACTTATGCTTCATTTGAAACAGCTTTAGATTACTTGTTTTAATTGTTGTCAAAGAATTTTATACTAATAAGCTGCTTTAAAAAATAGTAAAAAAGCTGTCACAATCAAAGCCTTAAGCTTTGTTTGGGATGACTTTTTTATTGCTTCTTCAAGCAGCTTTTTAGTAGAAAAATTTAGGCTTTTTACTACAAAACTGCTCTAAGAAGCAGAAAGAAAGTCGTCCCAAACGAAGTCTTAGTTTTCAAAATATAATAATATTTTACAAGTTCCTTCATCATAAATATATGCTAGAAAATATTAGTCGCAAATAAATAGTAATTATGTTTTGGTCTCTAGCCTTTTTCATTTAAAAAAAAAAAAGCAGAGTATAATTTCATAAGAAGAGTGAAGAAACCCCACTACTCTTCCTAATTCTAGTTTTATTTGACATTGGCGTTATTCAGGACCACTAGGACTAATTATATGGTGGTTTAGCTGGGACGTAGCTGATTCCCCTCAAACTAAAAACACCTCCTACAAACAATTTTAAACTATTTAAATTCTCATTTATCTCTTAGTTATTTTTCATATTCTTATTTTAAATATTTTTTTCCTCTATTTTTCTCTTATTTCTCAAAAAAAAAAAAATGAAAAAGAACATCTCACAGTTAGGATATGATAGTTTTAAGAAAATTAACATTCAAAATTTTCTAAAATAAATTTATAATATCACAATAGCCATTTAAATTTCTATTTTTTTCACAATATTTTCATAATTAATTTAATTTGTAGTTACAATCATTCAAATTGAGGCTAAGAAATCATTTGAGATAGCTTTTTTATTATTTTTTTCAAAATAAAATTTTAATAAGAAAAGTTTAGTTTAAAATTTTTTTAATTAAATAATTATTTAAAAAATTAAAAAAAAAAATCATCCTAAACAAAATCAAAGAATTTTGGCAAAAGTCAAAACCAACAGTATGGTCAAGCTGATAAGCATGCCGATGCGTGTTGAAAGGTTCAAGGAAGAGATTACAAAGCCTTTTCCTTTCATGAGAAAAATATAAAATCGAATAATGACAATTAATTGGACAATTATTCATTTGAGTTGTCATCATGATTTTGGTATATTTTTAAGTGTCTGATATATAAAGCTTTTGATTTGGTAGCATAAAATAAAAAAGAAAATAAATGATGGAATATTTTAGCTATAATGGTTACAGTCTCTCTCTCTCTCTCTTTCGATGATAAAATTCTACGTTGTGAAGTTAGCTCATTTAATTTTCCTCGGGGCCTGTTTTGAGCTATGTTTAGGTGAGTTCTTACTTTGATTTAAAAAATCATGAAATCAGTGACAAAAATAGTGCATGCTTTGTTATCTGACAAAAATTCAAAATTGTCCTTCCTTCAACTGGCTCGACCTACACCTAACTCGATTAAATAAATGGGTTGAAAATTTAACAGCGGAATTGACCCGCTGCTAACCCGGGTTGGCCCGAGTGCCCGACCCATCATGTTAGGAGTCACGAGGGGGCGCTCCGTGCAGGTGTGCGGAGCGGACAACTTGACATATCACTTGCGGTCATGAGGCGAGTACGAATGAGTGCAGGTCCACGACGGACCGACGAGTGAAGTGTGGACGAGCGACGACGTACATATTGCAACATCGAGGTGCCAACGACAGACGGGTCACTTTCAAGTTTTTTTAGGTTGACCCGTGCCCGACCCTAATTTATAATCGGGTTAGGATTTGAAACCCAAACCCAACCCTTTTTCAAACGGGTTGACTCTAAATAAATTTAAAAATTTTAAATATTACATATATAAATACATAAAATTAATGATATGTACATGCAAATTTAAAAAAAAAAAATTGCCCGCACGATTCATGAGGTGGTCAAAGTTTCTTGTGATCTTTAGGCGCTAAGGCTAACGTACATCTATGAAAATATGAAGCCATTACCTATTCTTTAAGGCTGCTGGAATTTGTCTTTATCAACGCTACATTTTATTTAGATGATTAATATCACTATCCAGAAAAAATGCAGCTAAATACAATAATTAAACAAAAATAAAAAATAAAATAAAATAGAAAGATCTATTCAAATGGGATAAGACTTTTTGTGTGAATTCTTGAAAATAAAAACTACGTTTGAACTTTTAATATTTTCAATTAATTGTTATCTTCAATTAGTTCTAACAGCTGGTTTAACTCAATATCTCATATTCCTGCGATAATTACTATGCAAATTAATTAATTTGACAAATGCTTTGTTTCTATCTGATCAAATTAGGTAGTTTGAAGGACATAAAACAAGATTAATTAGTCCTTTAATAGCGCTAATAATTTTTCATAATCTTGACAAAATTAAATTACTTCGTGATTTTTCGATCTGGAGCTTTGTTTTTTGTCAACCTTACTGTCTAGCTCATTTAAGTGTCTAGTTATCAATACAGCAAAGCATGAATGGTTTTCTTAAAGTGGCAAGTCATTTTAGCTGATTAGGTAAATTACCTAACCTTCAAATGAAATTCTATTGCTGTACACTTAGAAATTTAGGAAAGATAATGCTAGATTACTATGATTATTCTTGTTTGTACTAAAATTTTAAATTGCAATTGTAGTTTCCTAAGTGATCCACCGAGGCTGAGTGTGGTTGGTGGGCAAGCATAGTTGGGAACCCCCCGTCTCGGATTCTAATTCCTTCCACTAAGGCCTCGCCTCTTAAGTGGGGCAAAGCAAGTGTGGGTCCGATGCCGGTGGATGGCCTTGCTAGGTTCCGCCGTTGGATTGATTACGCCGCCAAGCGCTATCTTTGAAGTGGTAGCGGGTAGATACCCCCGTTTCCTAAAAAAATTTCGTAATTGATGTGACTGAATGTTAATTAAGAAAGGTTGTTTTTGGAAATGAGTGAGAATGATATCTGGCTAGCTGTGGGAGAAATTAGTCAAACCATGCATGAGGAGAATGGGAAATGATTTCAATTGATAATGGGTTGTTTGTGAACACTTCTTTTATTTATTTTATTTATTTTGTAATATATTTTGATTTAAAATAAATAAAATAATTGAATTTTAAATATATGTTGCATTTTTTATTGAATATCGAATGAATCATTGGATTAGCTTTAAAATTAATATTATATGGATATATATATAAAGAGTTTTTTTTGCAGAAATCTCAAAATAAATCTAATAATTTTTAACCCGCTTATTTTTTTTTTTTAACCAAAATCATATTAAACCAAAAAGAGGAAATACAAGAGGCTGAAAGCCAAAAAAGAGAAGAAAAAGCAATTTGAAGATAATCAGCGGGCTCAGTAAACAGCCGAGACTCCCAGCTCCCCCGAGACCACGCACGGGCCATCCAATTTGGAGACGAAATACGCTAAGAGAACCTTCCAACCGAGCCAAAAAGCATCACCAAAGGTTGCCACCAGCATGACGACGGGGGAACGAGCCCCAGCCACATCATAGCCCAAACAATCCACGTCCCCCAAAAATAAAATGAGCACCAAAAAAACCATACAGAGAAAGCAAAGGTGCAAAAACCAAAAAGCAAAGAGGCCTATCTACCTCTTCTGCCCCTCCCACGAAGCCTACCACGAGAGGCAACATAGACAATAGGTCTATCACGAACCAATTTAGAATCTTGACCAGGGTCAGAACCACCATAGTGATCCGAAGAGGCATCCGAATCGAATTCAAATTCAGACGAGCACTGCAGCCAATCAAGACGAGTCCTCACATCCAATCCTGCATTATCTCCCACATGATAAACCAAAGCTTGTGACTCAATCAAATTCATAGGCACATCCACAAAGGAATTAGAACAAACCACCATTCCTTCCTTAGCATTAATACCACCTGCATCCACATCCCGGCTACCAGAACTCTGGGAAGACTCCACAACAATATTGAAAACAGGAGAAGACATAGAATTAACCCCCACAACATATCCATTAAAATTCACATAGCCATTAGCCACCACTGGCTTAGAAACACAATTCTGCTCCTCAAGAATATTAGTCGAGACACCCAAAGGAAAATCAGCAACCTCAACCAGATTAACCCCAGAAACACTGTTCAAAATGAGATCAACTACATGAACATTATTAAGCATATTTCCATCAACAGCCACAGATGGCAAAAAGGAGTCAGCAATGGGCAAAGGATCCACAGGCGGAACAATATCTGACCCTCGCACAATAGCAGACGACACAAAAGAATCATTTTGCGCAATAAAACCAATGTTACAATCTACACCCTGTTCCGCAGGCAACACAGAAGGGGCAACCGAGTCCACTATAGCAGGTTTGGGACAATCCTCAACATGAGGTTCAACAGTATGGGGTAAGACAGTCAAATCCAGGGCATAAACTTTAGGTCGGCATTCACCCACAGCATGACCGATACAACGACAGGCATCACAAAAAGTAGGAAACACATCCATCACAACTTGATGGACATAACCAAGCTTCTCAAAATCTAACCAAATCTAATCAGGGTAGGATTTAGTGATATCTAGCTCAACTAAAACACGAGCTAAAGACGGTCTAAACCCCAAAGAAGTGGCAGTATCAATTTTTAAAGGCTTGCCAAAGAGAGAAGCCAAGCCATGTAGAATACAGGGTGAAAACAGATGCGGCCGCAAAAGAGGGAAAGAAACCCAGATCGGGATCATCGGCGATTCAACCCCGACATCAACAAGAGGCGACCATTTCGTAAGTTTCATATAACAATTAAAAACCAGATACGATCTATGACAGAAGATGTGGCAATAATCTAGGTCATTCTCCAGTTTGATAAGGACATGGGACGAATCCAACAAAGTAACCGAAACATCACCAATGAGCTTGAGATTGAAAAAAAAAATTCGAATAGAATCTAGAGACGATCGTTTAGTAGGAAAAAAGCCAACTAAAGCAAATTGAAAATGAATAGCCAACACCTTAATTTCTTCATCCAAAATTCAAAGGGAAGGTAAACCGCGGATTGAAGAGACCTTAAGTTCAGGAAAATCATTACCAGTAGAAGAACCCAAGAGAACTTGAAGAAAGGAACGAGACGAACTCGAAACCCCTAAAAAACCAGGGACTGAAAGTTTCGGAACCATTCGGCACTCGCGGAGGAAGAAAAACACCAGCAAAATCACAAAATCAAATAACAGAAAGGAGAGAGTTGAAGAAAAACTCCCCTGGAAGCGAGAAGAGCCAGCCCCACCGGAGATCGGCAAGACACCGCGAGGGACAAACCCTAGCAGAGCGAGGCGGCTTGAAAAAATATGTTTTTAATTTTTAACTTACTTGGTACAAATTGTATTAGATTTATATGGGAGCTATTTAATTGTTATTTAATTAAATTTATTCAAAAAATATGATATATATATATATATATATATATATATATATATATATATATATATATATATATATATATATATATATATTTATTTATTTATTTTCAATTTACTATTCATTCTCTAATTTTAGTTTTAAAAAAAAAAGAATAAAACTGTATCACATATCATTGCAACTCATATTTTCACCTCTCAATAATTTAAAAAAATCAATTTATAATTAACTATATTATTATTATTATTATTATTATTATTATTGGTGTCATCTAAGTCATATGACCCAATCTCTTAGACTTCATTTGGGACAACTTTTGACTACTATTTTTCATTGCTTTAAAAATAAATTTATTAAAAAACTGCTTTAGAAAACAACAAAAAAGTTGCCCCAAATTAAGGTTTTGTTTGACTGGGCTTTCTTTTTGTTTCTTAAAACAGCTTTTTAGTATAAAATTTTTAAGAATCAATAAGAAAATCGTCCCAAATGAAGCCTAAACTTTAGGTTTTATTTGAGATAGTTTTAGCTACTACTTTTATTTTAATTTTTTTTTAAATTTGTTCTATAAAATTGTTTGAGAAACTAATAATAAAATTATAATGTGAAGGTACAAATTAAGAGGTTGGATGGCAATTGGCAAACGAGCAATTCAAAAGAATGATCATATTATTGACATGACTTTCTTTGAATCTACCCTTCCTATTTATTCAGCTAACGACGGGCAGCGAAGGGCAACTTAAATTCAAATGAGATCATCACGTGATACCATACCAAAACTTTAAGCTTTATTTACACCAATATTTTCCTTTGAAATGTTACAAATTATTTTTGTTTCCAGCAATTGAATTTTACGTTCTAAGAAAATTTTATTTTATTTATAATTATTTATAAATTAATATATATTCATAAAGTTATTGAGAAAATGACTTTAAAAATCAAGTGAAAGGTTGAGCAACCATATATGAATATGTTCTGAAGGAAAAAGTAAGCATTGGAAAAATCACAAAGAAAGCAGAGCGAATATGGATTATTGTCATTACATGCTTAAAGAATATTGTGAAGTTATGACAATGGCCTGTCATGTTTGCTTAGAAGTTAGAAGATTGAACAAAAAATGTCATGGAATACAAAAATTTATACTGCATGGAGATAAGCATTATGTGTGACACCAAAAAGAAAAATTCCCTTTCATTTCCAAGAAATACACTTATGCTAAATTACAATTGTGTTTTTAAATTTTAGATATATAACTAAAGTTTTGTTTGGGATTGCTTAGCTTTTTAATACAAAAATTAAAAATTTTGTACTAGAAAGCTGCTTTAAAAAGCAATAAAAAAGCTGTCCCAAATGAAGTATATGACTTTTTTTGGAATAGCTTTCTTACTATATTTTAAAGCAATTTTTTTATTTAAAAAAAAATTAGTTCAAGAAATTTGTGCATTAAAAATTTATTTTAAAAAATAAAAAAAAAATATCTTAAACCAAAACTTTTTACATTTTTTTTTTTGGACATTTAGGTCATTTAAGGCAAACTCACATACACAACGCATACACATAGACTCGAATCTTAGACCTCTTAGTTGAAAGCCTAAGCTCTCAGCTAATAAGCCAAGAAGAGCTGTGTAACTTTTTACATTTTAAAACTACATCAGGATCCTACACAAAATAATTTCTCCATGTAAGAAGGACTACAAGAATTAACCCGAGAAAAAGTTTTACCTTTTATCAACAACTAGACGAAAAATATCTAAGCATAACTTACATTTTTATATATGTCTTGGCCAGACATGAAAGTGGACTTGCAACACCATCTTTGAACATTATAAAAAATAGTAATTGCATAAAAATGTGGGTCTCTTTATTTACCAATTACTATAATACTTATAACCTTGCTTTAAATAAATCCCTAGCTCTCTATATATATACATTGGCATTACAATCTAAATCTTAGAGAAAAATTGTAAGGACAATGAATAATGCGAGGTATAAATGCGTGCAAGTGTTTGCATGCGTAAATAGTAGGTCTATTCAAATAATATGGATTACACAATTATTCTTCATCCAAAAAATTAAATTAAAATTTATGTAATTAAGATTACTAACTGATTAAATTTAGAGATTTCAGAAAGGTAGTTCCAAATGACTAAAACAATTTGTGAAAATTCGAGTGAATTCTTAAATTTTATGATCTCACTAGCATTATTTCTTAATTTTTTTTTTGGATAAAACCCACATAGGGGCCAACATATTGATAAAAATAAACGGTTACAAGTCCTTAAAAAATCGAAAGCTCAACTAAAAATACAACATTTCCCAAAAGAGTCTATGATCCTACTAAAAAAGAAGACAACCAATAAAAAAAGAGTCAAACAATCAATGAAAAGCTACAAGGCAACCCAGTACAAAGGTACATAAAAACACAGAAGGGAGCAGCAGCACAGCTGGAAAGACAAAACAATCTGCACGAAAGAGTTCAACTAGAAAAAAATAAATATAATTTACAAGGGGCCTTAGGGTTACATGAACCTCGCTTATAAGTACGGGCCAATAAGTAGAAGTATTACCGCATAGTGGACTCTAAGAGGACAAGGTGAGAAAGGGCTCAACTAGAAAAAATAGATAAGAAAAAGAAAAAAATATTTTTCTTAAGTTATTTGCTTCTATAGGAAGGGCTTGATCTGACTAGAACTTAGGAGATGTCAAATTTGATATGAACCCCTATGAAATGACTTGATAATATATCCCAAGTAGTTCAGGGAGATTGATTTTGTGGATTAGAGTTATATGTAAGAGGGTGGCATCAAGAGGCCTACATATGTTTTATAATAGGGAGATTTACATACATACCACCTTAAACTACTCTATTTACATATTTAACACTTAAAACTTTAATATTACAAATATACCACCCATAGTTCATTTTCATATCAAATATGAGTGGTAGAAATGAAATATATGAGTGGTATATTTGATATTAAAATAATATAGAGTGGTATGCATGTAATATTAAAGTTTTGGATGTTAGATATGCAAATAAGATGTTATAAAGTGACATGTTTGTAAATTTCCCTTTATAATAATTGAAGAGGAATAGAAATTTGAAATTGAAACATATATTATTAGAGGTTTATCATTGATATTAGTAAATAAATATGAAATTTAATGGTTGAAAAATCAGAGAAGGAGTTTGTGATGGAGATCCTTACCAGAAACAACAAAGGCTCAAATTTAAAGTTAAATATATAAATCCATTTTAAAAACTAATAATAAAAAATAAAAATAAAAAAATAAATAAATAAGGATGATATATGAAGACTACATATTATATTTAATTAAAAATTCGAGCATATGAACTAAAATTAGAAAAAGGATGTTGTGTTCATGATCCAACCGCCTCATAGAGATCTAACCAACGAGTCCAAGGTTAAAATAGAATTTTTGGATCTTAACCATGGAAGACTTACCTAATTCATATAATAAAAAATTTTCTCATCATAAAAATAAATATCACAAAACAGGATATTTTAAATAAATTATTTATTAAATACATATTTTTGTTATCTCTTAAAAAAAATAAAAGCTTTTTATTAGCCTTCGACCATCCAAAATTAATTCATTCATATTATATGTATGTTAGGATATTATTTATTTATTCCTTATTTGTTAATAATATTGATCGATAATGACCAAAGGCAATGTCACGTATCAAATATTATATATTTTGGTGTCTTAAAATTTCCATATAATATATTTTGTTCAAAGACGGTACATTTTCACATTTTCAGCCTGCCCAAATAAGCCTCGTTTTGCTTTATTTAGGGCTTAAGCGGTTGGAGAAGCTAAGCGGGATTCCCGGCCTGCCGCTCATAAAACTAGGCTTATTTCAGTTTTTTACTTTTTTTTAGCTTATTTCAGTTTTTTGTTTTACCGGTTGAATTTTTTTACACCATTCAAAAATTAAACAATATTTAAATAGAAAATGTTAATATAATTTTTTTTAAATTTTTGATAAATTATATTACCTGGCAAGCCTATTTTGATCAAGCTTAACTAATCTAAAAGGAGAGTCGGGCATTAGATCGTCCTTTTCTTCGACCGCGTCTGTCTTCCTCAGAACGTTTGAGCGCGCGCAAGAGCAGGAAACCAGGAAGGAGAAGTCGAAGGCTAGAAAAGTTACGTTCTCGATCGCCCTCATCATCTTGATTTCTTTCATTGCATTCTTCTCGTGATCTCTTGGTCCAATCTGTTAAGACGAGCAGCGTATTGCAATGTTCGTGCGAGTGCATTTCCCACCGAACGTTCTGCTTGATAGCCGGTACAGTTTTCGTGATAGATTCTTGAACTTGCTCGCTCTCTCCTTTTCTTCGTATCGATCGCTTTTGTTTTTAGGGTTTTGGATTTTGTCGAGTGATTTTTGGGTTCTGGGATGCGCAGATTGAGATTGAGATGAATAACGACGAGATGGACATGAACTTCCCTCTTCCTCTGTTTGAGCCACCCCATGTCTTCTTCTGGCCCAATGAAGGTATGAGTTATTTACTTTTTCTCCTTTCGGATTTCCCTCTTTTCCGATTGTTTGCTGAGAAGAGGCGAATGGTGCAGGCAATGTGAACCGAAGGAAGAGGGGGAGAGAGGAGCTGCCGTATGCGGCGGTGGCGGCGCCACCGCAGCAAGATCAGCAGCTTTACTTTTCCATGCAGTTTTCGCCGATGTTGGAACCCTTTCCGCTCCAATCGGAGACGCCCTCTCCGATTGTCTCCACTGGCCTTCACCTCGCCTTAGCCAACCAAGAGAACAATCAGATCAAGAGAGGACAGCCCGATTCAGTCATACCGGCTTACTTCTCGGAAGAGCTTGCCGCCCAGATTAACACGGATAAAAACGAAATCGATCAGTACCTCATTGCTCAGGTAATTTTGACCTTCCTTTTTGTCCCCGTTAATAGAAGAAATACATGGATTCCTGATTCTATTCGCCTAATTCTCTTGCTAATCAGGGGGAGCAGCTGCGGCGACAAGTGGCGGAGAGGCATCGACGGAACTATCGAACTTTACTCGAATCTGTGGGAAATAAGCTACAGGAGAAGGATGCGGAGATCGAGCGAGCTAGCCGCTGCATTTCGGAGCTCGAAGACCGGCTCACACGCCTCCAAACTGAGTTGATGGAATGGAAGAGGAGAGCCATGACGGAACAGGTCGCAGCAGCGTCTCTCCACGCTCAGCTCCAGAGAGCCACTGCCGAGGCGGCGGCCGCGGAAGCGCGGGCGGCGGCGGATGCTAATGAGAACTTCGGCGAGTCGCCGGCGGAGGATGCGGAGTCGGCCAACTTTGACCCGAACGGGATTGAGATATTTGATAATTCTTGCCGCGCCTGTTTTGCCCAGCCGGCTACGGTCGTTCTACTTCCCTGCTGTCATCTCTGCATCTGTGCTTCTTGCGATTTCGTCAGCACCATCGGCGACGCCTGCCCCGGCTGCGGCTGCTTGCGGACCGGAAGCCTTCACGTTGCCTTTGCCTAATATCAAAAATAAAATCTAAAAAAAATTAAAAAAAAAAAAGAAATGAAGCAATTTTATTTTTTTAATTCTGGGTTTTTCTAACTTCAGAAAATGAAAAAAATATATATATATATTTATGCATGAAGATATATAAATTCATTTCTTTTAAATCTTAGCACCGACGGTGCCTAAGTTGCTTTGGGGACCGTTTGTTTGTTTGTTTTTTTTCAATTTGTGTTGCTAAATTAACGTTCGGAGTAGGTCAGGTACAGTTAATGGACGGCCCAACGCCACGGCACGATTTCACGCTGGGCCCATAAATAGCTTTGTAATCGTAATCGTACGGCTTGGGCTGATGGTGGCGGTAGCTGGACGGGAAGGTGGGCTTGGCATTTCTTACATCTTTATGAACCGTTCAGTGGTTGGCGCGCCCGATGAGACGCGTCAGGGATAACACGTGAATTCGTGCTGTGGTTTGATTTGGTTATGGGCTGGCCTCTCATGAAACGGTCCGTTTACTAATGTACAATATATTATGTTGGATTTATTTTGAACAATAAATGAATTAACATTAGATGCTTAGATTTCAGTACTGTTAGTGGTGCAAGTTAGTTGTGGACTTAGTGAGTCAGTTTGAATTGGCTCTATAAATGGCTCGTGAGTTTAGTTTAATGAGATAGTGAGTTAAGTTTAAGCCATTCTTAACTTGACTCATTAGCTTTTTTAAAAAAAGATTAATATAAAATATAATTATATATTAATATTTAAGAGTTTATGTAAAAAATTATTTAAAATTTATTTCTCTTTTTATTATATTAATGATTTCTTTTTATTATTGTTTCACTTTTCTACTAAATTAAATTGAGTTAATTTTGTTGCAATTCGAGCTTATGAGTTTATATTTTTGATGATAATGAATATTTTGACTCACATTCTATTGTCTACCTGTATTTGCAATATATTTTTGTTTGTGTGTATACTAATTTTTCAGGATTACGATGCTCCATTCAAGGCTTAAGATTTGGTAGAATATGTTTTATTTATAATATTCATTGATGTACTTTTTGATTTCTTGAGTCATGTCATGTAAGGGTGTATGTTTGTTTGGTGGTCATGCACACACACACTTAGAAGAGTAAGATCTAGTCAAAACTAGAAGTTCAAGCTTTGAACTAATCGTACTGGACGATTTTGTGAAGCAATTATTTTAAGCTCATCATCCTGGACGATTTTTACCGCTAAGATTAATTTTAGGATTTTTTAAAGCCCTCTATTTAAGCTTTGTCAATGCACTTGATAAGTGTCTTGGCAGTCATTGAGGCTTCGTTTCTTTTGGAGCAAACTTGAAGAGAGAACTTGAAATGAAAGGTGGAGTTTGAGAGAAGGAAAAGATCCTTGAAGGGGGTTTCAAGGTAGTGTGGATGGGATTTTACACGGTCGCTCCGGCAAGCTCGCACCTTAGTACCATCGGATTCAAGGTTCGTCTTTTGGGAAGTTTTTGGCAGAAGAATATCTCTTTGGTGTAAAAGGACGCGGCTACTATGCTGTACTAAGGAAAGTGTAACTGATTTTGTAAGGGCTTCTCCACCTAAATGTAGGGGATAAACGAGAGTCACTAAATGTTTAGTGCAATAATCGGATGGTGCCTCCAATGAGTGGACGTAGGTCAAGTTGGACCAAACCATTATAAATCTTATGTATTCTTTTCTTTATTATTTCCACAATTTATTTTTATTACGATTAACTGTTTGGGTGAATTCTCTGATTAATTTTTTTATTATTGATTTATTTTATTTCTACTGCAAGATATAAAAAGATATTTTATTTTTGTTAAAGAAGTTTTTTTAAATATACAATTCAACCCCCCCCCCCCCCCTCTTGATTAGCAACAGGACTAGTTCATAAGGACTTAACATCCCTAATAAACTTTCAAGTAGTATCGGAGCGGGATTCATAAATTAAGTTTGAAAACTTTTTTAATTTTGATCAATTACTAATTTTTGCAATCGTAATATTACAGAAGGTTATTCAATCACCAGATCACCTTTATTTGAAAATATTACTTTTGATTTTTGAAAAATTCGCATGTCTACTTTCTTGGAATCAATATATTATCGAAATGTGACAAATGATTCTAACTGGTTATTCTGTACCGCACGTGTTTTAGATGGAATTAAAATTGATATTCCTTTTAATCAATGGAATAGCGAAGAACAAATCAATACTCAATTGAATGCTAAATCTTTGAACTTCTTTTATATGCGTTAAATTCAGAAGATTGTATATTAGTATCCACGTGCACTACTTGCAAAGAAATTTGGAATAAATTTCACATTATATACGAAATTTCTGACCTGTTTGCAACAACTGATTGAATTCGGGTCGTGCCAAACAGTAGTGGGTCAATATTAGGTTCTACCTGAACTAGACCTGCAACCCAATTTTGACACCCCTAATTTCTTTATTTTGTCATCCTTATTGATGATAATTCTCATATCACATGAATTTGTTTGCTCAAATGAAGATGAAAGGATTGTCTATAGTAAAATCTTTTCAAGTCAATGAACAAAAATTCACACGCATATTATATCCGCAAGATTCAAATGTAAGACCTCTTAATTAATAGTTAAAGTTTACAATCAATAGATCAAGATGAATTGTATATTAAATGCCATCATACAAATCTTATCCCCTCCAGTAATATCCATATGATTCTACCCCCTCCACAATTATCTATATATAAATATCATTTTCTTATTCACAATTATCTATATAAAAACAGCTGGTAGAGGACTACCAATGATAAATCTAGTGGGCATAACTTTACTCGATGCTCCTCTATAAGGCCCATGCTGCCCTCATTTCTAATTTTTTTAAAGTAAATATTGTGGGCTACAATGGAAGGGGGGCTTCAACAGCAATGATTTTATGTGACCAAATTATCTAAGGAGTCTCTTTCTAATTTCATCTGCCATTGGAGTTACTCAAATCTTTTCACATATATACTCATTTAACATTCAATCTGTAAGGCTAGATGAACTATTCTGTGTCAATATCGGACACCGTTTGGAGGCCAACCAGAACGCGCCACATCACTTTTTGCTCGGTACTGGTGATGGATACCGCTAGGTACCAGATGACGTGGCACGTTCTGATTGGCCTCCGGATCGTCTAGTGTCCTCAAAAAATAATTTCTCGTAAAACTAAAGCCAGCCATCATTCTGTACCATAAAGCATTATTACATCACTATTAAAAAAATTAGTAAAATATCACAAAATGCTTTTGCTTTCAATCCAACTTCCGTAGGACACTTACTAGATCTTAAAGAAAGAAAGAAAAGATGAAACATTTCCCACTACCTTACCCATAAATGGATGCAAAGTAAACAGTAGAAAAGAAAAAGCTGGAAAGGATGACTAATGAAATGAGATAAATGTCCCACCTTCACACTGCCCATAAGATGTTGAGTAGTTGAGTCTATGCTAAGAAAATATTTGAAAGTGAGATTTTCCTAACTTTTCACTTATTTAAAGTTGAAATTTCGTGCAAATTACCCTAAATTTGTTTTTTTTTTTCTTTTTGAATTAGTATTAAGTTGAAGATTCTATTAACAGTGTTACCTGAACAAATGTAGGTGTAGAAAGGATTGAATATGCT
Organism: Dendrobium nobile; assembly: GCA_022539455.1. Taxonomy (NCBI): domain Eukaryota; kingdom Viridiplantae; phylum Streptophyta; class Magnoliopsida; order Asparagales; family Orchidaceae; genus Dendrobium; species Dendrobium nobile. Next base: position 47,448,360 of record CM039730.1, read on the forward strand.
GTTAGGTTTCATAATCTATGTCCTTTGGAAGGAGAAATTATTACGTGTGAAATCCAGAGTCACGTCGTTGTACACAGTATGTGTATTAATACACACATTGTGTGCAAAGTTGTACACAACGTGTGTATTGATGATGTGGCATGCCGCCTTTTATTGGAATCCGGACATAAGCCACGTCTGTACTCCGTGCGTAATAAACTCTCTTCTGAAATAATAATACACACACTCCGTGTGTATTATTATTATTATTTAATTATATAAAAAATTTGTCCATCCTATAAAAAGATATTGTTTCTGCCCCTTATCACCATGCTTATAAATATCAATCAGATAAAGTATACTATTTATTGTCAGTCTTCGATCGACAATTACCCTATAGTCAATGAAATCCTCCATAAAAAATTTAAATTTAACCAATCCAAAATGTCCATAAAACAATCTTGAACAGCTCTTCAAATATAGCAGAGGAGATTTTTTCATATTTTGTCAACTTTTGCAACATTAGCAACATTGTAGTTGAAATAGGAAACAATTAAAAATAAAAAAGTTAATGTAATTTCTCTAGAGAAGCAATCAATGGAAGAATTGATGGTGGGTTTTCTTTCTTTTTTTATGTTCGGACCTGAAAAGAATCCATCAGTAGATCTATAAGGGGAGAAATTATTTTGTGCAGAGAACTGTCCGAACATATGAGTGCACATACTGTGTATAAATTTGTATATAGTATGTGTCAAATTTTTATACATACTGTAGGTATACTCACAATCAGAACAGTTCTTCACGTCCGAACTCTGCACAGAATAATTTCTTCTACAATGCAAGGGAAACAGCAGCACATGCCCATTACATTATAGAAATCAAGAATTATTAGTTGCATCCCACTCCACGCCCTATGCAGAAATAATGTATATTTATGTAAACTTTAATACTACAGAGCATTGTACCATTAACGAGAGAGAGAGAGAGAAAGAGAGAGCCTTAATTTGTGATAACCGATAATCTCTCTTGGTTGTCTGTGCAATTATACAAAGAATCAGCAAAATAAAATAAAAACTAATAAATCTCGAAATTCCATAGGCTTTTGACAACATTATAATTCTGCAATATTTATATAAAAAATTTTAATTATTTGAACCTTAGGCTTCATTAAGGACAGCTTATACTTTTATGTTTATGTTTTTAAAAGCTCCTTTTTCAACTGAAGTTTTAAATATACTTTTCAAAAAATATTTTTTTAAAAAGATAAAGATCTACTTCAAATAATTTTCTGATTGATTTACATTTTAGATCACAATCATTATTTCATTTAACTACTTTTTAATAATTTCTCCTATTCTATTGATGATGAGGAGTGCAGCAGCATATCAATGGCTTCCAATCGCCTCGATAAATGCATGCTACTGTTCAAATTGTCTCAAAAGATTTGGGTTTTTCAAAGCTATCAAATGCTGCATCATTTCAAGATCTATTCCAAACGAAATACTTAATACAATTTAAGCTTCTGTTGGGACAACTTTCTTATTGCTTCTTAAAGCAATTTTTTAGTACAAAAATTAAAATTTTTATAATAGAAAACTAATTTAAGAAGCCGTAAAAAAGCCGTCCCAAACAAAACCAACTTAGAGAGCTAAAAGATTGTCAAAATTATTTTCGCTAATCTAATCTTTAAAACTTTTGACCCTTTACCCCTGATGAGTTGGCGGAGTTGATCATTTAATGCCATAATAGAAGTACACGCTGTTATAAAAAAAAATTTAAAAAATAAAAATAAATATATTACAATTTGTACTCCGAATCAAAGATATACAATAATTGCCGACATCAAAAGGTACATATCACAAAGTTCTAAGGTACATAAAGATTTTGTGAAACTTGCAATTGACCCCTCAGCTTCAACAGTTGTATTTGTCATGCTATAAATGTTCCTCACATGAAGAGGAACATGGCATGCTATATAAGTGTTTATGAAGTGGAAAAAATGACATGCCAGACACATAGTAAAGCTTCAAAAAATTTCGATAAACTTCGATAATTGAGTCCAAAGATGTACATTTTGAAACAATCGTATTGGCAAACAAGTTTTTGATAGGAAACAGCCCGAAATAGCAGTTTTTGCCAGAAGTCTTGCTGTAAACAGCCGTTTTTCTCCAGACCAGTGGGAAAATCAGGAAGAAAACACTTAAAATTCACTAGTAGAAGAAGAAAAAACAGCAAGATACAATTGCTCCTCTATTCGAGAGGAGGATCTATCTCTTCCAAATCTCTAGACGCCGCTGAGCCCAAAAGAAAGCATAAATCTAAGAGATCTCAAATTTCAGCCAAATTCAAGATACCCTAACTTTAGGAAAACAAATTATTTAATGCATACAATTCAAAAGGAAATCCCTCAACAGTCCCCACATTCAAATTTCCCTCCCAAATCCCTCAAAAATCCATCCTAAAATGCTCCATTGGCTTTGGCAGCTCGGTCGCTCATACTGAAAGAGGCGGAACTCTTCCGCCTGAGCCGGTCCCGCGTGGATCGGCTGGACAAGTCCAATGGACTGGTCTAACAGTTTTGTTCGACGTAAATTGTATGTCATGCAAATTGAGAAAAAATATATTCCATAATGCTTTTCGCAACGATGATGTATATTAAGGATAAAATCAGAGACAATGATAATGCTGCACGCAACCTAAACTTGGCAATTTTGATAATAATGGAACTAAGTGAAAGCAAAATGCATAGTATACTGCATAAAGGAACAAATTTGAGAACAAGTTTGAGACGTTTTAAATTCCTATTCTGCGGCTCATTCAACCAAACAACCATACAGAATATTATAAGAAACTGACGAGATAAGCATCAATAAGGTGGGGTTTTAACATGGTAAAGACTGATCAGAAATACTTTTAAAGCGCAACCAGAGCTACTACTGAGCGCCAATTTGACTTCAATATGCATATAAGAAGATGGTCGCATGCATGATCCCCGCACAATTGAATCATAATCATCCTCTAGACTTGTAGAAAAGGAGGATGGATACAGACCCTATTACATGAATCGTTATAGTGTCTAAATAACAATGATTGCCAAGTGGATAACCATGAAGTTGTAAAATAAAATAGTGGAGAAGATGATGCATTGGATGAGCTGGAGGATATAGTCCTAAGGTGAATCACCAGTTCACAGGTCGAAATCAAAGAGTACCTCAAACAGCTAATCAAGACGGACAAAAGCAAATGAAAATATTCATCAGAAAAAAAAAAAAGATGGAGTAAAGATATAAAAGAATGGCTGGATTATACTCCTAGTTGTGCATATTAGGAGAATTGGAAACTTTTGCGTGGATATTACATATTTCCTGCGTCCTTTCTTTTTTCTTCGCCTCATATTCCACTTGGTCAATTTCAATCCATAAGTATCTTTTGAACAGCTTTCTTTTGTATTAACTTTCTCCGTGATCCCCTAGAAATTTAACCCATCTTTAATTTTCCCATGACCAATGTGCCCTAACTCATCGATTTATTATTCTGTGCGGAGTCCGGTGTGTCCGGAGTAATAAAAATACGCCACATCACCCCAAAAATATACCGCGCTTGGTACCGAGCACAATACCGAGTGTAACCGGAAGGTTCTCCCATCCGGTGTCTACACAGAATAATCTCTCCTCTTCAGGTTAACTTGCCCTTCTATATATTCTGGCAACAGTCGTCGTAACTACGGGAGTGTTCTCGGCCTCGGGGCGATCTTGCAACCGAAGATAGTGCCACAAGGAAAGAAGGGATAGAAGTGATGGGAGCAGTGTTTAGTTGATCATTTTAGTTTTTTATTATACAAATTTAATTGATAGATGTTAAGAATTTATTATAGATATTATCACATTTATTTATGTACTAGTTATTAGACATCTAAATTTTGAATGAATAATTTGGTATTTTAAATGTTCTGATGACCCTTTAATTATATGCTATGATGCACCGACACTCCGTTTTAAGAGGCAATGCAGTGTCGGACACGTGTCGGACACGCGTCCGACACGGCACGGACACGTGTCCGACACGTTCTGGGTGTGTCCGGAATAAAAAAATTAAAACTTAGAGCCGGACACGCGTGTCGGACACGCGTGTCCGGTTATTTCATATTTTAAATAAATAAAAAAAAACGGGCACGCACAAGTAGCCCTAATCCCGTGCGTTTCATTCATTTGAGCATTCGAGCGAGAGAGTCGCAGCCGAGAGGAGTCTCCGTCCCGCTCCCGATCGAGAGAGGAGTTGCCGTCCCGAGCGAGAGAGGAGTCGCCGTCCCGAGCGAGAGAAGAGTCGCAGTCGATCGAGGAGTCGCAGTCGATCGAGGAAGTTACGACATTTTGATCGGAAGCAACGCCGGGGAGCTCGCACGCTGCGAAGGTAACTTTCACCCTTTCGCGCGCTTCTTCGGCCAAATCCCGTAAATCCCGTTCTGACCTGATTCCTGTTACAAGAAACTTAATTTTTGCTACATTTTGATCGGAAGCAACGCCGGGGAGCTTGCACGCTGCGAAGGTAACTTTCACCCTTTCGCGCGCTTCTTCGGCCAAATCACTACCCCCTTTTTATCGCATGAAGCATGTTTAGTTGGGGCAACCATTCATATATTTGCCCCTTATCTGTTTTATATCATAGAGGGGTTCTGAACTGAAGAAACATGATTGCTTTGAAAAACTACTCATCTAATACATAATCTAAAATGAAGTGTAATATTTCTGAGAAGTTTAACTTTGATGTTTTTATATTTTCCATCATAATCATGCTAGAAGTGTTTTTAGATTGTCTCAAGTGGCAAAGATCAAAATATCAGACACTTCACACTTTAGTGTTCTCTTTCTCTTTTTCAAATAAACTTGGAATGATCCATTTTCTGATAGTTAGTTTTCAATTTGAACATATTTCTACATCAGGTTCATCTTCATTTGACTAGTTTCTAAATTATATGTTCGTGCTTTAACTAGATTATGTCTTTACGCAATTGATTTTGTTAATTTGACAATTCAAATGATTAATTTTTCAAAGTAGTCAAAATTTCCATCCCTTTCACAGTTTGATAAATTGCCTGGATAACTTGCCAGACATCCATGTGATATGTCATGACAATTTATGATCTTATACCAATTTGATAGAAATCTGTTTAGGTTTAGGGTTTTTTAAGGCTACTAAATTGATGCAATATATATAGATCATGGATGGACATAGAAGTCATAGCTCATAGACCACTAAATATACAAAAGCTGGCTTTCTTTAGATGCAAATCTTCTTTGTGTAGCCCAATCAAGGAGATAGGATTTTTAACAATGTTGATTATAACTTGGTTGTCACACATCATCATTATTGATTATTTAATATGAAAATTTAAGGTCTTCTAAAAGTTTTTTTAGTCAAATACCTTCACAAATCTCTTGTTTAATGTGGATTTCTGATCATTTATATATGTTCCTTTCTTGATAAAGAACCCATTTCATGTTCCTTTCTTGCTTTTGCTTTTGGTATCATAGGTTACTCTTGTATTTTGAAATAGTGATTTTATTGTGAGAGAGCTTTATGTTTATATTGAAATGAGTTTGAGACATTTTTTAAGCTTTTATTACTTCCATTTTACCAGTGCATTTTAAAGCAAAATGAGCTCTACGGCTGGTGGATTGGATTAGGCGAAGGTTCAAAAGAACAATCTGTAGAAACTGATAAGCCATTATGGCTTCATGTTACCAAGTTAGGAAAAACATTTGAAGGAGGAGGGAATGTTTCATTCAAATGCAATTATTGTGGTGGAACCACAAAAGGATCATATTCCTAGAGTGAAATCACATTATTTTTTTAAAGTAAAATTGTGGGCTACAATGGAGGGGGCTTCAACAGCAATGATTTTATTGGACCAAATTATCTAAGGGTCTCTTTCTAATTTCATCTGCCATTGGAGTTACTCATCTTTTCACATATATCTCATTTAACATTCAATCTGTAAGGCTAGATGAACTATTCTGTGTCATATCGGACACCGTTTGGAGGCCAACCAGAACGCGCCACATCACTTTTTGCTCGGTCTGGTGATGGATACCGCTAGGTACCAGATGACGTGGCACGTTCTGATTGGCCTCCGGATCGCTAGTGTCCTCAAAAAATAATTTCTCGTAAAACTAAAGCCAGCATCATTCTGTACCATAAAGCATTAATACATCACTATTAAAAAAATTAGTAAAATTTCACAAAATGCTTTTGCTTTCAATCCAACTTCCGTAGGCACTTACTAGATCTTAAAGAAAGAAAGAAAAGATGAAACATTCCCACTACCTTACCCATAAATGGATGCAAAGTAACAGTAGAAAAGAAAAAGCTGGAAAGGATGACTAATGAAATGAGATAATGTCCCACCTTCACACTGCCCATAAGATGTTGAGTAGTTGAGTCTATGCTAAGAAAATATTTGAAAGTGAGATTTTCCTAACTTTTCACTATTTAAAGTTGAAATTTCGTGCAAATTACCCTAAATTTGTTTTTTTTTTCTTTTTGAATTAGCATTAAGTTGAGATTCTATTAACAGTGTTACCTGAACAAATGTAGGTGTAGAAAGGATTGATATGCTGTAGGTTTCATAATCTATGTCCTTTGGAAGGAGAATTATTACGTGTGAAATCCAGAGTCACGTCGTTGTACACAGTATGTGTATTAATACACACATTGTGTGCAAAGTTGTACACAACGGTGTATTGATGATGTGGCATGCCGCCTTTTATTGGAATCCGGACATAAGCCACGTCTGTACTCCGTGCGTAATAAACTCTCTTCTGATAATAATACACACACTCCGTGTGTATTATTATATTATTTAATTATATAAAAAATTGTCCATCCTATAAAAAGAATTGTTTCTGCCCCTTATCACCTGCTTATAAATATCAATCAGATAAAGTATACTATTTATTGTCAGTCTTCGATCGACATACCCTATTAGTCAATGAAATCCTCCATAAAAAATTTAAATTTACCAATCCAAAATGTCCATAAAACAATCTTGAACAGCTCTTCAAATATAGCAGAGGAGATTTTTTCATATTTTGTCAACTTTTGCAACATTAGCAACATTGTAGTTGAAATAGGAAACAATTAAAAATAAAAAAGTTAATGTAATTTCTCTAGAGAAGCAATCAATGGAAGAATTGATGGTGGGTTTTCTTTCTTTTTTTATGTTCGGACCTGAAAAGAATCCATCAGTAGATCTATAAGGGGAGAAATTATTTTGTGCAGAGAACTGTCCGAACATATGAGTGCACATACTGTGTATAATTTGTATATAATATGTGTCAAATTTTTATACATACTGTAGGTATACTCACAATCAGAACAGTTCTTCACATCCGAACTCTGCACAGAATAATTTCTTCTACAAGACAAGGGAAACAGCAGCACTGCCCATTACATTATAGAAATCAAGAATTATTAGTTGCATCCCACTCCACGCCCTATGCAGAAATAATGTTATTTATGTAAACTTTAATACTACAGAGCATTGTACCATTAACGAGAGAGAGAGAGAGAAAGAGAGAGCCTTAATTTGTGATAACCGTAAATCTCTCTTGGTTGGTCTGTGCAATTATACAAAGAATCAGTGAAATAAAATAAAAACTATAAATCTCAAAATTCCATAGGCTTCTCTCAACATTATAATTCTGCAATATTTATTAAAAAATTTTAATTATTTGAACCTAGGCTTCATTAGGACGCTTATACTTTTATGTTTATGTTTTTAAAAGCTCCTTTTTCAACTGAAGTTTTAAATATACTTTCAAAAAATATTTTTTAAAAAAGTAAAGATCTACTTCAATAATTTCTGATTGATTTACATTTTAGATCACAATCATTATTTCATTTAACTACTTTTTATAATTTCTCCTTTTATTGATGATGAGGTGCAGCAGCATATCAATGGCTTCCAATCGCCACGATAAATGCATGCTAATGTTCAATTTTCTCAAAAGATTTGGGTTTTCAAAGCTATCAAATGCGCATCATTTCAAGATCTATTCCAAACGAAATACTTAATACAATTTAAGTTTCTGTTCGGACAACTTTCTTATGCTTCTTAAAGCAATTTTTTAGTACAAAAATTTAAATTTTTTTAATAGAAAACTAATTATAGAAGCCGTTAAAAAAGCCGTCCCAAACAAAACCAACTAGAGAGCTAAAAGATTGTCAAAATATTTTCGCTAATCTAATCTTTAAAACTTTTGACCCTTTACCCCTGATGAGTTGGCGGATGTGATCATTTAATGCCATAATAGAAGTACACGCTGTTATAAAAAAAAATTTAAAAAATAAAAATAAATATATTACATTTGTATCTGAATCAAAGATATACAATAATTGCCGACATGAAAGGTACTATCACAAAGTTCTAAGGTACATAAAGTATGTGAAACTTGCCATTGACCCCTCAGCTTCAACAGTTGTATTTGTCTGCTATAAATGTTCCTCACATGAAGAGGAACATGGCATGCTATATAAGTGTTTATGAAGTGGAAAAAATGACATGCCAGACACATAGTAAAGCTTCAAAAATTTCGATAACTTCGATAATTGAGTCCAAAGATGTACATTTTGAACAATCGTATTGGCAAACAGTTTTTGATAGGAAACAGCCCGAAATAGCAGTTTTTGCCAGAATTCTGCTGTAAACAGCCGTTTTTCTCCGAGACAGTGGGAAAATCAGGAAGAAACACTTAAAATTCACTAGTAGAAGAAGAAAAAACAGCAAGATACAATTGCTCCTCTATTCAAGAGGAGGATCTATCTCTTCCAAATCTCTAGACGCCGCTGAGCCCAAAGAAAGCATAAATCTAAGAGATCTCAAATTTCAGCCAAATTCAAGATACCCTAACTTTAGGAAAACAAATTATTTAATGCATACAATTCAAAAGGAAATCCCTCAACAGTCCCCACATTCAAATTTCCCTCCCAAATCCTCAAAAAATCCTAAAATGCTCCATTGGCTTTGGCGCTCGGTCGCTCATACTGAAAGAGGCGGAACTCTTCCGCCTGGCCGGTCCCGCGTGGATCGGCTGGACAAGTCCAATGGACTGGTCTAACAGTTTTGTTCGACGTAAATTGTATGTCATGCAAATTGAGAAAAAATATATTCCATAATGCTTTTCGCAACGATGATGTATATAAGGATAAAATCAGAGACAATGATAATGCTGCACGCAACCTAAACTGGGCATTTTGATAATAATGGAACTAAGTGAAAGCAAAATGCATAGTATACTGCATAAAGACAAATTTGAGAACAAGTTTGAGACGTTTTAAATTCCTATTCTGCGGCTCATCAACCAAACAACCATACAGAATATTATAAGAAACTGACGAGATAAGCATCAATAAGGTGGGGTTTTAACATGGTAAAGACTGATCAGAAATACTTTTAAAGCGCAACCAGAGCTACTACTGAGCGCCAATTTGACTTCAATATGCATATAAGAAGATGGTCGCATGCATGATCCCCGCACAATGAATCATAATCATCCTCTAGACTTGTAGAAGGAGGATGGTACAGACCCTATTACATGAATCGTTTATGTGTCTAAATAACAATGATTGCCAAGTGGATAACCATGAAGTTGTAAAATAAAATAGTGGAGGATGATGCATTGGATGAGCTGGGGATATGTCCTAAGGTGAATCACCAGTTCACAGGTCGAAACAAAGAGTACCTCAAACAGCTAATCAAGACGGACAAAGCAAATGAAAATATTCATCAGAAAAAAAAAAGAGGAGTAAAGTATAAAAAGAATGGTGGATTATACTCCTAGTTGTGCATATTAGGAGAATTGGAAACTTTTGCGCATCTTTATGAACCGTTCAGTGGTTGGCGCGCCCGTTAGAGACGCGTCAGGGATGACACGTGAATTCGTGCTGTGGTTTGAGTTGGTTATGGGCTGGCCTCTCATGAAACGGTCCGTTTACTAATGTACAATATATTATGTTGGATTTTTTTGAACAATAAATGAATTAACATTAGATGCTTAGATTTCAGTACTGTTAGTGGTGCAAGTTAGTTGTGGACTTAGTGAGTCAGTTTGAATTGGCTCTAAAATGGCTCGTGAGTTTAGTTTAATGAGATAGTGAGTTAAGTTTAAGCCATTCTTAACTTGACTCATTAGCTTTTTTAAAAAAAAGATTAATATAAAATATAATTATATATTAATATTTAAGAGTTTATGTAAAAAATTATTTAAAATTTATTTCTCTTTTTATTATATTAATGATTTCTTTTTATTATTGTTTCACTTTTCTACTAAATTAAATTGAGTTAATTTTGTTGCAATTCGAGCTTATGAGTTTATATTTTTGATGATAATAAATATTGTGACTCACATTCTGTTGTCTACCTGTATTTGCAATATATTTTTGTTTGTGTGTATACTAATTTTTCAGGATTGCGATGTATCATTCAAGGCTTAAGATTTGGTAGAATAGGTTTTATTTATAATATTCATTGATGTACTTTTTAATTTCTTGAGTCATGTCATGTAAGAGTGTATGCTTGCTTGGTAGTCATGCACTCACACACTCAGAAGAGTAAGGTCTAATCAAAACCAGAAGTTCAAGTTCTGAACTAATCGTACTGGACGATTTTGTGAAGCAATTATTTTAAGCTCATCGTCCTGGACGATTTTTACCGCTAAGATTAATTTTAGGATTTTTTTAAAGCCCTCTATTTAAGCTTTGTCAATGCACTTGATAAGTGTTTTGGCAGTCATTGAGGCTTCGTTTCTTTTGGAGCAAACTTGAAGAGAGAACTTGAAAGAAAGGTGAGTTTGAGAGAAGGAAAAGATCTTGAAGAGGGTTTCAAGGTAGTGTATGGGATTTTAGAGGTAAAGTATGGATCTTACACGTCGCTACGGCAAGCTCGACCATTAGTACATCGGATTCAATGTTCGTCTTTTGGGAAGTTTTTGGCATAAGAATATCTCTTTGGTGTAAAAGGACGCGGCTACTCTGCTGTACCAAGGAAAGTGTAACTGATTTTGTAAGGGCTTCTCCACCTAAATGTAGGGGATAAACGAGAGTCACTAAATGTTTAGTGCAATAATCGGATGGTGCCTCCAAGGAGTGGACGTAGGTCAAGTTGGACCAAACCATTATAAATCTTATGTATTCTTTTCTTTATTATTTCCGCAATTTATTTTTATTACGATTAACTGTTTGGGTGAATTCTCTGATTAATTTTTTTATTATTGATTTATTTTATTTCTACTGCAAGATATAAAAAGATATTTTATTTTTGTTAAAGAAGTTTTTTTAAATATACAATTCACCCCCCCCCCCCCCCCCCTCTCTCTTGATTAGCAACAGGACTAGTTCATAAGGACTTAACATCCCTAATAAACTTTCAAGTAGTATCAGAGCGGGATTCATAAATTAAGTTTGAAAACTTTTTTAATTTTGATCAATTACTAATTTTTGTAATCGTAATATTGCAGAAGGTTATTCAATCACCAGATCACCTTTATTTGAAAATATTACTTTTGATTTTTGAAAAATCATATGTCTACTTTCTTGGAATCAATATATTATCGAAATGTGACAAATGATTCTAACTGGTTATTCTGTACCGCACGTGTTTTAGATGGAATTAAAATTGATATTCTTTTTAATCAATGGAATAGCGAAGAACAAATCAATACTCAATTGAATGCTAAATCTTTGAACTTCTTTTATATGCGTTAAATTCAGAAGATTGTATATTAGTATCCACGTGCACTATTTGCAAAGAAATTTGGAATAAATTTCACATTATATACGAAATTTCTGACCTGTTTGCAACAACTGATTGAATTCGGGTCGTGCCAAACAGTAGTGGGTCAATATTAGGTTCTACCTGAACTAGACCTGCAACCCAATTTTGACACCCCTAGTTTCTTTATTTTGTCATCCTTATTGATGATAATTCTCATATCACATGAATTTGTTTGCTCAAATGAAGATGAAAGGATTGTCTATAGTAAAATCTTTTCAAGTCAATGAACAAAAATTCACACGCATATTATATCCGTAAGATTCGAACGTAAGACCTCTTAATTAGTAGTTAAAGTTTACAATCAATAGATCAAGATGAATTGTATATTAAATGCAATCATACAAATCTTATCCCCTCCAGTAATATCCATATGATTCTACCCCCTCCACAATTATCTATATATAAATATCATTTTCTTATTCACAATTATCTATATAAAAACAGCTGGTAGAGGACTACCAATGATAAATCTAGTGGGCATAACTTTACTCGATGCTCCTCTATAAGGCCCAAGCTGCCCTCATTTCTAATTTTTTTAAAGTAAATATTGTGGGCTACAATGGAAGGGGGGCTTCAACAGCAATGATTTTATGTGACCAAATTATCTAAGGAGTCTCTTTCTAATTTCATCTGCCCATTGGAGTTACTCAAATCTTTCACATATATACTCATTTAACATTCAATCTGTAAGGCTAGATGAACTATTCTGTGTCAATATCGGACACCGTTTGGAGGCCAACCAGAACGCGCCACATCACTTTTTGCTCGGTACTGGTGATGGATACCGCTAGGTACCAGATGACGTGGCACGTTCTGATTGGCCTCCGGATCGTCTAGTGTCCTCAAAAAATAATTTCTCGTAAAACTAAAGCCAGCCATCATTCTGTACCATAAAGCATTATTACATCACTATTAAAAAAATTAGTAAAATATCACAAAATGCTTTTGCTTTCAATCCAACTTCCGTAGGACACTTACTAGATCTTAAAGAAAGAAAGAAAAGATGAAACATTTCCCACTACCTTACCCATAAATGGATGCAAAGTAAACAGTAGAAAAGAAAAAGCTGGAAAGGATGACTAATGAAATGAGATAAATGTCCCACCTTCACACTGCCCATAAGATGTTGAGTAGTTGAGTCTATGCTAAGAAAATATTTGAAAGTGAGATTTTCCTAACTTTTCACTTATTTAAAGTTGAAATTTCGTGCAAATTACCCTAAATTTGTTTTTTTTTTCTTTTTGAATTAGCATTAAGTTGAAGATTCTATTAACAGTGTTACCTGAACAAATGTAGGTGTAGAAAGGATTGAATATGCTGTTAGGTTTCATAATCTATGTCCTTTGGAAGGAGAAATTATTACGTGTGAAATCCAGAGTCACGTCGTTGTACACAGTATGTGTATTAATACACACATTGTGTGCAAAGTTGTACACAACGTGTGTATTGATGATGTGGCATGCCGCCTTTTATTGGAATCCGGACATAAGCCACGTCTGTACTCCGTGCGTAATAAACTCTCTTCTGAAATAATAATACACACACCTCCTGTGTTTATATTATTATTATTTAATTATATAAAAAATTTGTCCATCCTATAAAAGATATTGTTTCTGCCCCTTATCACCATGCTTATAAATATCAATCAGATAAAGTATACTATTTATTGTCAGTCTGCAGTCCGATCGACAATTACCCTATAGTCAATGAAATCCTCCATAAAAAATTTAAATTTAACCAATCCAAAATGTCCATAAAACAATCTTGAACAGCTCTTCAAATATAGCAGAGGAGATTTTTCATATTTATATTTTGTCAACTTTTGCAACATTAGCAACATTGTAGTTGAAATAGGAAACAATTAAAAATAAAAAAGTTAATGTAATTTCTCTAGAGAAGCAATCAATGGAAGAATTGATGGTGGGTTTTCTTTCTTTTTTTATGTTCGGACCTGAAAAGAATCCATCAGTAGATCTATAAGGGGAGAAATTATTTTGTGCAGAGAACTGTCCGAACATATGAGTGCACATACTGTGTATAAATTTGTATATAATATGTGTCAAATTTTTATACATACTGTAGGTATACTCACAATCAGAACAGTTCTTCACATCCGAACTCTGCACAGAATAATTTCTTCTACAAAGACAAGGGAAACAGCAGCACATGCCCATTACATTATAGAAATCAAGAATTATTAGTTGCATCCCACTCCACGCCCTATGCAGAAATAATGTATATTTATGTAAACTTTAATACTACAGAGCATTGTACCATTAACGAGAGAGAGAGAGAGAAAGAGAGAGCCTTAATTTGTGATAACCGATAATCTCTCTTGGTTGTCTGTGCAATTATACAAAGAATCAGTGAAATAAAATAAAAACTAATAAATCTCAAAATTCCATAGGCTTCTCACAACATTATAATTCTGCAATATTTATATAAAAAATTTTAATTATTTGAACCTTAGGCTTCATTAAGGACAGCTTATACTTTTATGTTTATGTTTTTAAAAGCTCCTTTTTCAACTGAAGTTTTAAATATACTTTTCAAAAAATATTTTTTAAAAAAGATAAAGATCTACTTCAAATAATTTTCTGATTGATTTACATTTTAGATCACAATCATTATTTCATTTAACTACTTTTTAATAATTTCTCCTATTCTATTGATGATGAGTGCAGCAGCATATCAATGGCTTCCAATCGCCACGATAAATGCATGCTACTGTTCAAATTTTCTCAAAAGATTTGGGTTTTTCAAAGCTATCAAATGCTGCATCATTTCAAGATCTATTCCAAACGAAATACTTAATACAATTTAAGTTTCTGTTCGGACAACTTTCTTATTGCTTCTTAAAGCAATTTTTTAGTACAAAAATTTAAATTTTTATAATAGAAAACTAATTTAAGAAGCCGTAAAAAAGCCGTCCCAAACAAAACCAACTTAGAGAGCTAAAAGATTGTCAAAATTATTTTCGCTAATCTAATCTTTAAAACTTTTGACCCTTTACCCCTGATGAGTTGGCGGAGTTGATCATTTAATGCCATAATAGAAGTACACGCTGTTATAAAAAAAAAATTTAAAAAATAAAAATAAATATATTACAATTTGTACTCCGAATCAAAGATATACAATAATTGCCGACATGAAAGGTACATATCACAAAGTTCTAAGGTACATAAAGATTTTGTGAAACTTGCAATTGACCCCTCAGCTTCAACAGTTGTATTTGTCATGCTATAAATGTTCCTCACATGAAGAGGAACATGGCATGCTATATAAGTGTTTATGAAGTGGAAAAAATGACATGCCAGACACATAGTAAAGCTTCAAAAAATTTCGATAAACTTCGATAATTGAGTCCAAAGATGTACATTTTGAAACAATCGTATTGGCAAACAAGTTTTTGATAGGAAACAGCCCGAAATAGCAGTTTTTGCCAGAATTCTTGCTGTAAACAGCCGTTTTTCTCCAGACCAGTGGGAAAATCAGGAAGAAAACACTTAAAATTCACTAGTAGAAGAAGAAAAAACAGCAAGATACAATTGCTCCTCTATTCAAGAGGAGGATCTATCTCTTCCAAATCTCTAGACGCCGCTGAGCCCAAAAGAAAGCATAAATCTAAGAGATCTCAAATTTCAGCCAAATTCAAGATACCCTAACTTTAGGAAAACAAATTATTTAATGCATACAATTCAAAAGGAAATCCCTCAACAGTCCCCACATTCAAATTTCCCTCCCAAATCCCTCAAAAATCCATCCTAAAATGCTCCATTGGCTTTGGCAGCTCGGTCGCTCATACTGAAAGAGGCGGAACTCTTCCGCCTGAGCCGGTCCCGCGTGGATCGGCTGGACAAGTCCAATGGACTGGTCTAACAGTTTTGTTCGACGTAAATTGTATGTCATGCAAATTGAGAAAAAATATATTCCATAATGCTTTTCGCAACGATGATGTATATAAGGATAAAATCAGAGACAATGATAATGCTGCACGCAACCTAAACTTGGCAATTTTGATAATAATGGAACTAAGTGAAAGCAAAATGCATAGTATACTGCATAAAGGAACAAATTTGAGAACAAGTTTGAGACGTTTTAAATTCCTATTCTGCGGCTCATTCAACCAAACAACCATACAGAATATTATAAGAAACTGACGAGATAAGCATCAATAAGGTGGGGTTTTAACATGGTAAAGACTGATCAGAAATACTTTTAAAGCGCAACCAGAGCTACTACTGAGCGCCAATTTGACTTCAATATGCATATAAGAAGATGGTCGCATGCATGATCCCCGCACAATTGAATCATAATCATCCTCTAGACTTGTAGAAAAGGAGGATGGATACAGACCCTATTACATGAATCGTTATAGTGTCTAAATAACAATGATTGCCAAGTGGATAACCATGAAGTTGTAAAATAAAATAGTGGAGAAGATGATGCATTGGATGAGCTGGAGGATATAGTCCTAAGGTGAATCACCAGTTCACAGGTCGAAATCAAAGAGTACCTCAAACAGCTAATCAAGACGGACAAAAGCAAATGAAAATATTCATCAGAAAAAAAAAAGATGGAGTAAAGATATAAAAGAATGGCTGGATTATACTCCTAGTTGTGCATATTAGGAGAATTGGAAACTTTTGCGTGGATATTACATATTTCCTGCGTCCTTTCTTTTTTCTTCGCCTCATATTCCACTTGGTCAATTTCAATCCATAAGTATCTTTTGAACAGCTTTCTTTTGTATTAACTTTCTCCGTGATCCCCTAGAAATTTAACCCATCTTTAATTTTCCCATGACCAATGTGCACTAACTCATCGATTTATTATTCTGTGCGGAGTCCGGTGTGTCCGGAGTAATAAAAATGCGCCACATCACCCCAAAAATATACCGCGCTTGGTACCGAGCACAATACCGAGTGTAACCGGAAGGTTCTCCCGTCCGGTGTCTACACAGAATAATCTCTCCTCTTCAGGTTAACTTGCCCTTCTATATATTCTGGCAACAGTCGTCGTAACTACGGGAGTGTTCTCGGCCTCGGGGCGATCTTGCAACCGAAGATAGTGCCACAAGGAAAGAAGGGATAGAAGTGATGGGAGCAGTGTTTAGTTGATCATTTTAGTTTTTTATTATACAAATTTAATTGATAGATGTTAAGAATTTATTATAGATATTATCACATTTATTTATGTACTAGTTATTAGACATCTAAATTTTGAATGAATAATTTGGTATTTTAAATGTTCTTATGATCCTTTAATTATATGCTATGATGCACCGACACTCCGTTTTAAGAGGCAATGCAGTGTCGGACACGTGTCGGACACGCGTCCGACACGGCACGGACACGTGTCCGACACGTTCTGGGTGTGTCCGGAATAAAAAAATTAAAACTTAGAGCCGGACACGCGTGTCGGACACGCGTGTCCGGTTATTTCATATTTTAAATAAATAAAAAAAAAAAAAACCGGGCACGCACAAGTAGCCCTAATCCCGTGCGTTTCATTCATTTGAGCATTCGAGCGAGAGAGTCGCAGCCGAGAGGAGTCTCCGTCCCGCTCCCGATCGAGAGAGGAGTTGCCGTCCCGAGCGAGAGAGGAGTCGCCGTCCCGAGCGAGAGAAGAGTCGCAGTCGATCGAGGAGTCGCAGTCGATCGAGGAAGTTACGACATTTTGATCGGAAGCAACGCCGGGGAGCTCGCACGCTGCGAAGGTAACTTTCACCCTTTCGCGCGCTTCTTCGGCCAAATCCCGTAAATCCCGTTCTGACCTGATTCCTGTTACAAGAAACTTAATTTTTGCTACATTTTGATCGGAAGCAACGCCGGGGAGCTTGCACGCTGCGAAGGTAACTTTCACCCTTTCGCGCGCTTCTTCGGCCAAATCACTACCCCCTTTTTATCGCATGAAGCATGTTTAGTTGGGGGCAACCATTCATATATTTGCCCCTTATCTGTTTTATATCATAGAGGGGTTCTGAACTGAAGAAACATGATTGCTTTGAAAAACTACTCATCTAATACATAATCTAAAATGAAGTGTAATATTTCTGAGAAGTTTAACTTTGATGTTTTTATATTTTCCATCATAATCATGCTAGAAGTGTTTTTAGATTGTCTCAAGTGGCAAAGATCAAAATATCAGACACTTCACACTTTAGTGTTCTCTTTCTCTTTTTCAAATAAACTTGGAATGATCCATTTTCTGATAGTTAGTTTTCAATTTGAACATATTTCTACATCAGGTTCATCTTCATTTGACTAGTTTCTAAATTATCTGTTCGTGCTTTAACTAGATTATGTCTTTACGCAATTGATTTTGTTAATTTGACAATTCAAATGATTAATTTTTCAAAGTAGTCAAAATTTCCATCCCTTTCACAGTTTGATAAATTGCCTGGATAACTTGCCAGACATCCATGTGATATGTCATGACAATTTATGATCTTATACCAATTTGATAGAAATCTGTTTAGGTTTAGGGTTTTTTAAGGCTACTAAATTGATGCAATATATATAGATCATGGATGGACATAGAAGTCATAGCTCATAGACCACTAAATATACAAAAGCTGGCTTTCTTTAGATGCAAATCTTCTTTGTGTAGCCCAATCAAGGAGATAGGATTTTTAACAATGTTGATTATAACTTGGTTGTCACACATCATCATTATTGATTATTTAATATGAAAATTTAAGGTCTTCTAAAAGTTTTTTTAGTCAAATACCTTCACAAATCTCTTGTTTAATGTGGATTTCTGATCATTTATATATGTTCCTTTCTTGATAAAGAACCCATTTCATGTTCCTTTCTTGCTTTTGCTTTTGGTATCATAGGTTACTCTTGTATTTTGAAATAGTGATTTTATTGTGAGAGAGCTTTATGTTTATATTGAAATGAGTTTGAGACATTTTTTAAGCTTTTATTACTTCCATTTTACCAGTGCATTTTAAAGCAAAATGAGCTCTACGGCTGGTGGGATTGGATTAGGCGAAGATTCAAAAGAACAATCTGTAGAAACTGATAAGCCATTATGGCTTCATGTTACCAAGTTAGGAAAAACATTTGAAGGAGGAGGGAATGTTTCATTCAAATGCAATTATTGTGGTGGAACCTACAAAGGATCATATTCTAGAGTGAAATCACATCTACTTAAGATAGCTGGCCATGGAATTAAAATGTGTCCCAAGATTACTACTTCGCAATTGACTGAAATAAACAAACAAGTTGATGAAGCTGAATGTATGATCAAAAGGGCACTCCCTAAGGAGATACCTTTGCCATCCACCCATGGTTCGTCCCATGCTTCTTCCTCATCTGTTAGAGTTGATCATTCTTTATCATTCAGAAGTGAAGGCTATCAAACAAAGAAAAGAAAAGGAGTTGCTAGTAGTCCTTTAGAGAAAGCTTTCAGCTTGCAGCAGAGAGAGGAGTTGGATGGTGAAATAGCAAAGATGTTTTTTTCAGCGGGCTTACCTTTCAACCTTGCTAAAAATCCTTACTATAAAAATGCATTCAGTTTTGCATGTAACAACAATCTTGCAGGATATGTTCCACCTGGTTACAATGCATTAAGATCAAAATTATTGGAAAGGGAAAGAGCACACATTGAGACATTGCTTGAACCAACAAAAGGAGTCTGGAAAGAAAAAGGTGTTAGTTTGGTGTGCGATGGTTGGACAGATCCTCAAAGAAGACCACTCATAAATTTTATGGCTATTACAGAGAATTATCCTATGTTTATTAAAGCTGTGAATTGTGAAGGAGAATACAAGGATAAATTTTTTATTGCAAATTTGATTAAAGAGGTGATAGTCATGATTGGGCCTTCAAATATTGTGCAGATTATTACAGATAATGCACCGGTATGCAGAGCTGCAGGATTGTTAGTTGAGCAATCTTATCCCCATATATTCTGGACTCCTTGTGTTGTGCACACTTTAAATCTTGCACTAAAAAATATTTGTGCAGCAAAGAATACAAAAGCAAATGAAATCATTTATGCTGAATGTCATTGGATAACAGTGGTTGCAGATGATGCTGTTCTGATCAGAAATTTTATTATGAACCATTCAATGAGACTTTCAATGTTTAATGACTTCTCCCACTTGAGAATGTTAGCTGTTGCCGAAACTCGTTTTGCCTCTGTAATAATCATGTTGAGAAGATTCAAGCAAATTAAAAATGCTCTTCAATCTATGGTGATTAGTGAGAAGTGGTCTTGCTATCGAGAAGATGATGTTGGGAAGGCAAGGTATGTTAAAGAGAAGATCTTAGATGATTTGTGGTGGGATAATGTAGACTACATTTTGGATTTCACTGATCCAATCTATGATATGTTGAGAGAGGCTGACACAGATAAATCATGTCTATATTTGATTTATGAAATGTGGGATTCTATGTTAGCAAAAGTGAAAGAAATTATTTACAGACATGAAAGAAAGTCACATGAAGAAGACTCAAATTTTTGGAGTGTTGTTTATACCATTCTTGAGGATAGGTGGAGCAAAAGCAACACACCTTTGCATTGTTTGGCTCATTCATTAAATCCAAGGTACATTCATATTCATCTTTTAAATTAATTTAAATTTTTTTGTTAACGAACATGTAATTTTATATGCTTTATATTATTTGAAGGTATTCAAGTAAAGAATGGCTTCTAGAAGACCCTCAACGTGTTTCACCACAGAAAGATTTAGAGGTTTCAAATATGAGAAAGATATGCTTGAAACGATATTTTCCAAATGAGGAGGAGAGAAGAAAAATTAATATAGACCTTGCTAAGTTCTTTGGATATTTAGAGGATTTCGGTGATCAAGAATCTTTGGTTGATAGATGGATGATGGATCCAAAAAAGTGGTGGTTAATTCATGGAGCGTCGGCACCTCTTCTTCAAACAATAGCAATAAAACTTCTTGGTCAAGTATCATCCTCTTCATGTTGTGAGAGAAATTGGAGCACATACTTATTTATTCAATTAATGAAAAGGAATAAAATAACTCCACAACGAGCTGAAGATTTAGTTTATGTGCATACAAATCTTCGTCTTCTATCAAGGAAAACCCCACTTTATATGACAGGTGATAACAAGATGTGGGATGTTGCTGGAGATGGGTTCGAGTGCCTTGATGAAATGGGATTATTGGAGGTTGCAAATCTTTCTTTAGATGAACCAGAGTTGGAAGCAATGATATTCAATGATGATGATATTGAAGGCCAAAGACCAACATCTGAATCTAATTCTATCATTCCCTCTATTGAGTAGTTGAACTTTCATGTTGTACTAAATGGTTTTTTGGTTATATTTTTGTGGTTGTACTAGACATTTTGTATTAAACATCTTTATGTTATGAGCTAAACAAGTTATCATGATTTTGATTTAATATTGCTTGTCATTTTTAATATAATATTACCTTAATTTATATATATTATATTTAAAATTATTATGCCGTGTCCACGCCGCACCCGTGTCCTATATTTTTAAAAAATGCCGTGTCCCGTGTCCGTGTCGTGTCGTGTTCGTGTCGCCGTGTCCGTGCATCCTAGATTATATGAATTATTTGTGATTTCATATCTGTTATGCCTAATAACTTTTTTTTTATAGTAATGTTAATGTGTATCTGTTACGCTAAACACTAATGCATGTTGAACTTGATTATGTGGCGATCTGTTATTAGAATGATCAAAAATATAGGTTTTGATTTTTAAAAACTATGTTAATAAACTCGCTTTTACACTAATACAAATCAAGAGATACTAAGAATAGCAAATATGAAATTACAAATGACCCTTTAAAATAAAAAAGATCATTCATCCAAAATATATATTTTTATTAATTGCATGAACAACACACATCAATGTCATAATATCCATTATGAATTCTGAACACCTTACAATTTAAGCTAGTACAATAAAAAATCAAATAATCAACTAAAAAGGATCGCCACTGGAGCCAGGAAGAACAGATTACCAGAATGAATACCGGTAGGATACAGGATTACAGGCAAAGAGCAAACTTACCTAAGGCGTACGGGGCAATATTGTCTATGAAAAAACTAAAGAAAGGGTAAATTGTCCAGAG
Organism: Dendrobium nobile; assembly: GCA_022539455.1. NCBI lineage: Eukaryota > Viridiplantae > Streptophyta > Magnoliopsida > Asparagales > Orchidaceae > Dendrobium > Dendrobium nobile. The sequence goes on from CM039730.1 coordinate 47,470,255, forward strand.
CGGCCTTGTAGAAATGCAAGTTGCCCAGGGAGGCGTTCAGGCAAGAAAAATCTTGGTTGGGTTAAATCAATCGGTTAGAACAAGAGAGGGAAAAACGAAACAATGCAGTAAATAGCATATCATACACATGAAAACGCTGAAGTTGAGCAAGAAAAGATTGAGATCCTCCAAAGTGCATCTGGTATCTAATGAAATTTTCCACCATCTCACACTGAACAATCAAAGAAAATGGCATAAAACCGATGAATTTTTCCATTGATAAATCAGGAAATCCATTAATAAATTCCTTACCAATGGATTCTGAGACCAAAAATCCTCCATCGAAATAGTCGAAATAGGCCTGCTTGGAAAAAATCAATCAAGAACTTTGAAACAAAATGGTTGCCGATCAAACAAAATATTCCATCAATATGGGAGGTAACACCGATAATTAGCATATCATTAAGTATGACCAATGAATATGTCTTCGCCCCAAGTTTTAACGATGAATAATCTAATGATATGTCCTTAAGTGTTGAAGAATTTGTCATTGTAAACAAAAGAGGAACATATCGTTAAAAGCCAAAAGTTCCATTTATATCTACTTCACAAACAAAAAACATTTGTTGATAATGTATTGTGGGTATCAGCAAGATTAGTGAAGATCATAAAAATTGTTGCCAATACCAAGGGTTTAAATCTCGCCTACATCAACGTTGTAATTTAGCACTCCTCATTCTCACTAAAAAAAATTAAAAAAAGAAAGAAAAAATAAGAAAAAGTATCAACATGCCAACGAAAAATATGTTGGTAGCCTAGAAGAACTTACTGGTTAACAACTAATATCTATTCTTAATCTATAAGAAAAAAAAAGGTTAAATACTAACAATGCTATAATTTTACACTATCAACAATAGTAATAGTAATTTTATCACTATCAATACTAAAGACATCCAATAACATTATTATATCATCAAACTTGTTAAAAATGACAAAGATTAAAACAAATAACCATTACCAATAAATCATCATGATAAGAGCATCAGTGAACATCCAAAAATAATAATTACAATGTTTTCATATTGAATAAATGAAATTGTTCCTCCAATAGATAACTGAACAAAAAAGTTCATGATAACATTAAATTTTGGTTTTTAAGATTATTTACACATCAATCTTTTTTCCCTCAATCTCACTCCATTTTAGTGGTGGCGGTGAAAGATAATACTGAAATCCAGGATAGAATGTCTCGAATAAACATTGATGCTCAACCTACATCACTTCTATTTGAACTTACATGGGCATCTAAAAATATGTAAAAATAATAGTTTCATTGCTCTCCCCAGTCTTTTATACACGCTCATACATATGCGATGGCATATTACTCGAAATATATATTACAGTGTATGAAATGCATTGCCATGAAAGCCAACACCATATATGTTGTCCTTTACTCAACCAATAGCTTGTGTCCATAAATCAATATTTTTTGGTTAGGAATAACTTCCTCTTGTGGAGTTCTGACTTATATTGCTTATTTCAAACATATATACTAATTTATATTAAAACATTATGATTGCAATTAATAAACTATATCCGTAAATATAATTAACGAAAATAAATTAATAAATTTATCAAACCTATAAACTGCACTCTACCTTTAATGGTTCCAGGTATGCAACTCAGATTTATTTGGTTCTCTACCCAACACATTATGCATTATTATACACAAATGTTATATAAATACACACTCAAATTACATAGATAAATAAAATTAAAAAGAAAAGGTAAACATTACTTTTCATCAACACCTGTCAATTAATGAAAAACATAAATCAATATGATCAATAAATGATGAAAAGTAAGGAATCATATATCACTGAAATCTTTAAGAGATCTATAAATCTATAATAGATATACATATATACTTCATAGTTGTATTCAATTATTCTATATTATCATTTTGTCAGATAGATGAATCATGAATATACATGTGTCATATCAATATGCTATGTACTGTAGTGTTGTTATATGCCTGTTGTATTAGTATATTTAATCTATGAAATCATGAATGTTGTATCAGTTAAACAATTTATGTACATGTATGGACTATGGAGTATGCAATACATAAATCAATTGTCCATCTGTTAGACCGGTTGATGTGAAACCATGCAAGGAAAATAAGAATTGCTTGGGGATTTTAATATTTGATTAGTAAAGCTTTGCTAGTTATAGACTTTGTGTTTTCCCAAGTTAGGCTCTCAGAATTATCAATTAGAAATTATGTAAAGCATGCAGTTACAACTAGATTAACGGGATGCTCTCAATTTAACAACATAAAATAGGGAAAGTAATGTTATGGCAAAGAAACAATAATCCACGGATTAACAAATAGAAATGTTCACCTTGAGTCCCTCACTCACACTCTTGATGGTGGGGTTTTAACAGAGGAAGATCGAGAACAAGCCGAGCGATGCCACTATGAGATTAATTGTTGCTTAGGTGGCAAAGTGGAGAGAGAGAGAGGGGAGAGAGAGAGGGAGCCGGCACTATGGGGGTTTAAAATTGTGTCTAGGTTCATTGTAAGTGGGGCCCAAGTGATTGAATATTTAATTAAATCAAATTATAAATTAAATTCAGATTTGATTAGATTTGAATGGTTTCCTAATTGGGTTTTATCATTTAGGATGGTATTTGAAATTCAAATTTCAAATTGAATTCAATTAGGAAACTTCCTAAATGATAAGTGGCTAATTTAGGAAAGTAATGAAAGCTTACTTGAATTTGAAATTCAAACTCCAAGGCTTAGACTTGGATTGGCCAGTGGGTGGGGCTCCAATGGAGCCAACGGCTTTGGTGTTGGCTCCGGTGGAAGGAGGTTGGAGGGATTTAGTGGGACGGGTGAGGGGAAAGGGGATCCGGCGGGCTAAGGGGAGAGGAAGACGTGAGGGTGTTGGTCGGCGGCAAGTAGGCGGGTTGGGAGGTGGGGACGGCTAGAAGAAAAGAGAAAAGGAGAAAAAAAATAAAGAACCAAGAGCTCCCACGAAGGGGGCTGTGAGGTAGTCCGTGTGAGCCTCTCCTAGGCTACTCCTCTCCTCTAGAACTCACAAAGAGATGATGAGCAAAAACTGAATTTTTTCATATCAATAATCATCATCCTCATACAAAGTAAAGGACCTCTATATATAGGTCTCAACAAAAGAAAACAAAAGGACTCATATGCCCCATGGGCTACAACAAAGACTCAACACCCCATAATGGTAAACTAGTAAACTGAAAATATCAAATAGAACGATACATGGAAATAAATAAAAAATATAGGCTCTGAATCGTAGCCGTCGATCTACAATTCCTCCGATGGTACACGTGTCGAAATCTTTAACTGATGTCCTCATCACCGGTCCATTGCACTGATCCAGCCGATCCTATGGGACTGGCCCGTGCGAAACAGAGGTGGAGCTCTTCTGCCTCTACTATATGTCGATCCGAACGCAGGAGCCGACGGAGTCGTTTTGGAAGGTTTTTTGAGAAATTTTAGGAGGGAAATTGAAAGTATAGACTGTTTAGAGATTTTTTTTTTTGAATTGTATGCATTAAATAATTTGTTTTCCTAGGGTTAGGGCATCTTGAATTTGGTTGAAATTTGATATCTCTTAATTTCTTTGGGCTCTAGCGGCGTCTAGAGATTCGGGAGAGATAGATCCTCCTCTCGAATAGAGGATCAATTGCATCATGTTATTTTTTATCATTTTATTTTATTCTTGCAATAAAACTATTGTTTTTCTTGTCTTCTTTTGTAGTTTGGAAGAGTTTTTCTCCTTGTTTTTGCTCTTGATAGGATTTACTTGAAATCTTCAAGTGTTTCCTATCAAATTGGTATCAGAGAAAATTTTGAGACCATTGTAAGATGGTTTTCTGAAATTTTAGCATAAGATGCGGCATGACACTAATGTTTCTCAAAATCAATATGGATTCATGCCAGGTAGGTCTATTATGGAAGTTATACATTTATTGAGAGGTTTGATGGAGAAGTATAGAGAGAATAAAGAAGATCTAAATATGATTTTTATTTATTTAGAGAAAGCATAAGATAAAGTTCCAAGAGAAGTGCTATGGAGAGTTCTACATAAGAAATGGGTTAATAATGTTTATATTCAAGTCATTAAAGATATGTATGCAAGAGCTGTTACTCGTGTTCAAACACAAGGTGGTTTGACCAAGTATTTTCATATTTCAATTGGATTATATCAAGGATCAGCCTTAAGCCCATATCTTTTTTGCTTTAGTCATGGATGTTCTCACTTCTCACTAGACATTTGCAAGAGGCTATACTCTAGTGTATGTTTGTTGTTGATGATATTTTTCTTGTTGATAAGACTAGAAAGGGAGTTGAATGTAAACTTGAATTATGGAGGTCAACCATAGAGTCTAAAGGCTTTCATTTGAGTAGATCTAAAACTGAATATATGGAGTGTAATTTTAGTAATAATAGATTTAGTGGAGGATTATGACTTTGGGCGATTAAGTCATTAATAAGAGTGCACATTTTAAATATCTTGGGACTATTGTTCAGAGTGATGGTGAAATAGATGGGGATATTATTTGTAGAATTTAAGTTGGATGGTTAAAGTAGAGGAATGCATCGGAATTATTGTGTGATAGAAAAGTCCCTCTCAAACTTAAGGAAAATTCTATAAGATGGTAGTGAGACCTGCAATGCTTTAAGGTGCAAAATGTTGGCCATTAAAAGAGAAGCATAATACTAAGTTAAGTGGCACAGAGATGAGGATGCTCAGGTTGATGAGTGGCTTTACTCTCAAAGACAATATATGAAATGAGCATAAACGTGAAAAGGTTGGAGTAGCTCCAGTGGAAGAAAAGATTAGAGAGACTAACCGTAGATAGTTGGGTCACATAAAATGGCGGCCTTCCCATGACCCAGTTAGGAAAGTAGATGTCGTGGATTTGACTTATGTTAAGAAAGGTAGAGGTAGAACTAAAAAGATTTGGTTAGAAAATATTATAAATGACATTTCTTTCTTTGATTTGGATGAGAATTTGACTCTTACCAGGACACAATGGAGAAAAAATGATTCATGTAGCCGACCCCACATAGTGGGATAAAGGCATGTTGTTGTTACTGTTGTTGATCTTATCTATGTTAAATTAGTAATGCCACGCTATGTTGCACCGATACACCTATTTATGAAGGCGTGTTGTATCTGATACACCGATTCACGGATACACTTCCAATACGGCACCGATACGTGTCGGATACGGCTTTGCCGTATCCAATTAAAATACTATTTAATTTCAAAAGGACACGTGTCCATTGAAAAACAAAAAAAAATCCGAAAAAAGACGCGTCATATTTACTTCCACGGCTGCGAGCGAGGTTCTCTCATTTCCGAGATGGATTTAAGTCTCTTGATGATATGAGAATATTAGAAATTGCTAATATTTCACTTGATGAGCTTGAATTAGAAGCTATGATATTTATTGAAGATGATATAGAAGTCCAAAGACAAATCACTGAAGAAGCTAATCATATCATTCC